>JAJHZJ010000252.1:4627241-5227241 GCA_023548195.1 Bettongia penicillata ogilbyi | reverse complement strand
GGATAAGGGACAGGCAAAAAGGAGGCATGTGATTTTATGAAACCTTGCTTTTATACCAATACCAAGTTCTTTAGTCATTTTCAGTCATGTCAGACTCTTTGTGACCCCTTCTGGGTTTTCTTGGCAAAGGTACTGGAGTGGTTTGCCATGTCCTCCTTCATTTCATTTTACAGATGAGGAAACTCAGGTAAACAGAGTTAAATGACTTGCCCAGGGTCACACAGCTCATAAGTGTCTGAGGCTGGATTGGAATCCAGGTCTTCCTGACTCCAGGCTCAGTGCTCTATCCTCTGTGCCATCTAGCTGTCCCTATACCAAATCAGCCTATAAAACTCTCCCCCTTTTACATTGTTAGCTCCTTGAATGAAAGGAATGTCTTTTATCTTTCTTTCTGTCCTCAATGGTTGCCATGGTTCCTGACACATAGTAGGACTTAATAAATACCTAAGGACCTGACTGATTGGATACCCTTACTCATACTCAGACCTCAGAGTGAATGCAGCCCTTTCATGATTTATTTTCTCTGCTTCAAGACTTCCTTGATCAACTGATTTCATAGGAATTAAAGCTTAAAAGCGTCTACCACAACTCACTCTTTTTATAGATGCGGCCCAAAACGAGCCCAAAATTGCTGAAAAAATTAACCAAGAAACAGAGACACAAAGAGTATGGACTAGATAGGTGAACAGGGGTATTCTGACTACAAACCCAAAGCTCTGTCCACTACAGCACTTCCAAATACAGAAAACCAGCTTGAAAATATTAAGGTTCAGGTTGCTCATTTAAACAAGGAATTGAAGATGAAGTTTCAGTGCTGTGCCCTTTTTTGAATATAGCTTTAAGCCAAAGCTTACTTCTCTTTGCATCACTGCTATTGTTTCTAAGTCACACAGAATTACGCTTTCCACAGATACTGGATGGACACCTAAGTGTTCCTGAAGGGATTACTTACTCTCCAGTGGCACCAAATAAAAACACTCTCATGGGTTTCTATACCACTATGGCACGGAGATCACATCTGGGCTATCCTGGATCCCTAAGGCTGTTTGCAAACGAAGCACAGCTCAGCCAGCCAGCCAGCTGGAAACAGGAGGAGTCTTGTCAGCTCCAAACAGGGTATTCCACAACTTCAAGCCGGAACCAATAAATACCAGGGACGCAACTGACAAATCGGGCAGAGTCCTCGAGTCCAGGCAACCCTCCTCACCTCACTCCACGCCAGACACGTGTGTGGATTTAAATACACTCTGCGCCTCCCCCCAGTTTTAATTAAAGTGGAACCACATAAGACATCTCCCTTAGCCTTTCTCAGAAAAGACACCCAGAATGCCTGCGTGGGGAGGGATGTAGCCAGTAGGAGGGGGTCTCTCTCCTTTCCATCTTCATTCCTGTCCAGAATCCCAGCTCTTGCCCTTCTGCCTGGTTTGGGCACCGTGGGTCCGTGCCCGGCAGGGGGAAAGTAGACAGGCGGGGACTGGATGCGGAGCAACTTCTAAAGAGACCCGTACCCCTCTTTCCCCTGCCCACGATCGTCTCCCCCAGTCGGCCCCCGGAAGTGTTGCGGACCCTGGGGAACCAAATCGCTGAAGACAGAGAGAGGCAGTCACAAGTTTCCGCTTGGCCTCCCACGTCAACAAGAGTTTGAATGAAAAGCTGGCTGCCCGAAGCCTGAGGGTGCCCAGGGGCACAGCCCGGGGAGGCCACAGGGAGAACGGAGAACCTTCCCCGGGACGCCGGGTGGCTGAGGGCCGCGAGATGCCAGCGGGGCTCCCGGCCAGGGCGGAGGGCCGGGCTCCCCGGCGCCCCGCTCCCAGCTCGGGGCGGCGGACTTTGCTCTCCCTCCCGTGCGCTTCCTCTAGCGCAGCGTCCGCACCCGCAGCTCCTTGTACCCCTGCGGAGTCGGGAGCCCGGGGCTGCTCCCTGGCTGCCCCGCCTCCCTGCCCCTACCTGGGAAGCCGAGGCAGAGCCGGGCGTGGAGGGGCAGCAGCAGCAGCGCTAGGCGGACCGTGGAGCTGCCCATGGTGCGCGGCCCGCTCTCCTTCCCTCCCGATGCCTTGGGTTCCACCAGAGGGGCTGGAGGAGCGGGGAGAAGAGGAAGGGAAGGGGGGGAGCAGCAGACGTGGGTCTGCGCTGGAAAACTCCTCCTCTCCACTCCCTTTCACCTCCCTCTCTCCCTCCTCCCACTCCTCCAAAGGCAGACAAGTTCAAGGTTCCTGCATCCCCCTCTGCTGCCTCTTTCCTCCTCCTCCTTAGCGGCAGCCCTTCCTGACGCCGCCGCTGTCCCAGCCAAGCCGGTCTTTCCCCTCCCCTACCCCCCCAACACGCCCCCTAAATGCTGGCTTGGGAATCCTCTCAGCGGCTGTATCCACCTAGGTGCCCCCCAAAGCGTAGGGCTTTTGAGCTATTTTTTTTTACAGCTGTTGAATCAAACGTTAAAGTTCTGGGTGGATCTAAAAAGTTCACAGAGCTCTGTCCACCTAGTGATCTTAAACATTCTACCTTGTCTCGAAGTGACTTGTTTATATGCTTTATCTCCCTAGACTATAAGCTGCACCTAACTGGCCTTACCACTACCAGACATGCTGGTAAATGGTTGACAATGGGCTCCCTGGGAGGAAAACTGTATGTACTACATATTTTAAAAATTCAGACTGCATCATTAACATTTTCTACGTCTAAACAATCAAGAAAACAAACCAAGCCCTGCTTTGTAGAGTTTATTGATTTCCAAGGTATAAATGCTTATATTAAATTTTAACAAGCTTTTGAACGGGCTTTAGCAGCACCCCTTGCTATCAGCTAGTCAAAGTATTCAATCATAGGCTTTCTTAAGCCCTTACTCTTACTCAGTCAGACACTTTAAGATACAAGGACAAACAGCCACCACCACCAAAATATCACCCCTCCCCCAAAATTCCTGCTCTCAAGGAGCTTACAATCAGTTGGGATAGTCTTTTTAAGTCTTTCTATGCGGATAAAGAATATATTAAAGAATAAATAATATAAGATTTGAAGTCATTGTGGCCCAGATAAATGATTTACCCAAACTCACAGGGGCAGGATGTGGCAAAACTTTGGTTCACTTTCCTCATCTGTAAAATGGGAAAATAATATTTGCTCTACCTACCTCTCAGGCATGTTGTGAGGCAAATATTCTTGTAAACCTCAAATGACCCTTTTTATTGCTTCACTAAGCCTCCTTGTACGTGGAAGTGGCCTTCAAAGGCTAGTTCATGTGAAAATGGACGCAGGAAGCCCCTTGGCACAAAGGCCCCTTGCCTGGGCTCAAATAGAGCTTGATTCATGTCAGTAAAGAAGGCTGACCCCCAAAAGGGATAAGGCTTTTCTCTGGCTTATTGTGTCTCCATTCCAGACTAAAATTCAAGGGTATGGTAAATCTAGAGTTACCTCAAAATGTGATAATAAGACCCCTTCTAGAAAAGGTACTCAATGTAAAATCTCCACCACAAAAACAAATGCTTAAAATTCAATTGACTCTTAAATGTATTTTAGCAAACGCAAACCAAAAAATTCTCAAATAACCCATTACACTCCCAGTGAAGGTAAAGGCAATTCTGTGGAACATTGCATAGATATGGGACACATTCACCTCAGGTCTGCACTGTCCAAGCAATTCACAAGGATCTTATCTCTGGACCTTCCTTAGACCTTCATCTTCTTCTTCAAGAAGCTCCGTACTCCTAGCCATTTTTAGTTACTCCTTCAAACTTATACCCTTATGGGAATATTTTGTACTAACCTCTTTGGTGGATTTTTTTTGCTTGTATTTAAGTGAATTGTTACTCTTTTACTCTGAAAGGTCTTTCAGAAATGGGGATACATATGGTGAAGAAGAAAGAAAGAGAGGAAGAAAAAAAGAGAAAGAAAGGAAAAAAGAAAGAGAGAGGGGAAGGAAAAAAGGAAGGAAGGAAGGAAGGAAGGAAGGAAGGAAGGAAGGAAGGGAGGGAGGGAGGGAGGGAGGAAGGAAGGAAGGAAGGAAGGAAGGAAGGAAGGAAGGAAGGAAGGAAGGAAGGAAGGAAGGAAGGAAGGAAAAAGAAGGAAAGAGGAAGGAAGGAAGGAAGGAAGGAAGGAAGGAAGGAAGGAAGGAAGGAAGGAAGGAAGGAAGGAAGGAAGGAAGGAAGGGAGGAAAAAATTGACTTAAAAATCAAAAGACCTAAGTTCAAGTTTTGAGTATTACATCTATCTGACCATGGGCAATCATTTCATTTCCTCAACATCTGCTAGCAACTCTTTTTGCAGTACAGACAAAAATCCACCATCAGATTAAGCTTGTTAAAATACCTATCCCCAGTACATGAAAACATGAGTCTGCAATGTATCTTGGCTTCAGGAACTGGGAATATTTAGCCTGGAGAAGGGATTTCTAGGGGACATGATAGCCATTAAGTAGTACAAGGGCTGTCAGGGTGTAGGGTGTGTCCTTTGGTGTGATGGCTGCCGAGCCCTTTTCTGGGCTCTTTCCATTTTTGATGTCCACCTCTTCCACCTAACTCTCATCTGTGGCTCCAAGAAACTGCAGCAGGCGCAGCAGTCACACCCTGGTAAACCATTTCAGCAGACAGGCCAAACCATGTTGAGGGAAACCAAAGGTTCTCAAACCTTTGGTGAGTTAGTGGGATGTCTACCACAAACATGTGAAGACTTCCCCTGGTGGAATGGGCAGATAGAACAATTGGTTCCAATGGCCACGAAAGCAGATCAAGCAGGCAGTGGGGAGCATTTAGAGTTTAGTTAGACACAGAAGATGCCAAGGTCATCCATTGCATTCTGAACCATTGTCAGCCTTCTTGACTCTGTTCTACCACTGGACTATGATGGCTCTGGAGAACAGAGTGAGTCTGACAACTTTGTGCAACTGTGCCTTAGTTAAATCCAATTTACACACAAACAAAAGACATCACCCATATCATTTCACTATTATGCCTCAAAGGCCTGTGGCAACAGGCAAATGATGAAGCAGCAGGTGTGGCTACACTAGGAGCTGGAGTCAAAACCCTGCACATAGGCAGCCCAGATCATAGGGTCGTTTCTCACTGGAAGCAGCAGTGGGACTCGGCAGCCCCCTGGGTGTCTGAGCAACATTTTAAGGATCACACTGCTCACCTCCTAGTGTGAGAAAAGGGGCTAAAAAAGGTGCCCTAAACAATGTCTGCTTACCCAACCCTGGCCTGATTACCAAGGCAGGCAGGGAATCCTACTAATTGAAACAAAAAATGTGCAAAATGTATGAAAACATCAGCAAAGATGACTCCACTCATCATCGGCACACAGAATGACACACTAATAGATGACACAAAATTCAGTAGACCTGAAAGAAGATCTGCTTTTCTTGCAAAAGAATTCAGCAAGTATCACATTCAAATAGCATGTGTGAGTGAAACAAGGTCGGCAAATGAAGGCCAGCCTACTGAAGTCGGAGTTGGATATACCTTTTTATGGAGTGAATGCAGTGAAGAGGAGTGCAGTGAAGCTGGCGTGGGTTTTGCAATCAAAGCTAATCTAGTCAACAAGCTGGTATGCCTGCCAAAAGGAGTGAATGACAGGCTCATGACAATGTGATTGCCACTCGCAGGAAAATGCCATGCCACTTATTAGTGGCTATGCTCCCACCATGACAAACCCTGGTGAAGTCAAAGAAAAATTTTGTGAAGACCTAGAGACCCTCGTCATCAATGTGGACAACCTTATCATTCTGGGTGACTTTAATGCTAGAGTAGGCTCAGACTACCAGACTTGGCAGGGAGTCCTAGGGAGGAATGGAGCTGGAAACAGCAACAGCAATGGTCATTTACTACTGAAGACGTGTGCTCACATGACCTTATCACCACCAACACTTTTTCCATTTACCTAAATGCAGCAAAACTTCATGGATGCACCCTCACAGCAAACGCTGGCATCTAATAGACTATGTGATTGTAAGGAGAAGAGATAGACAAGATGTGAGAGTGACAAAGGCAATGTGTTGTGCAGAGTGCTGGACTGATCATAGACTTATCCTTTCTAAGCTAAATATTCTCATTCATCAAAAGTGCTGCCCCCCAAAGGCAAAATGAGTACCATAAAAATTAATGTTAACAAATTAGAGCTCTTCTCTGAGCATGAACAGATTGTTGCTGAATTGGAGGGAAAGCTGAGTCAACAAACAGCTGGCAACAGTGGATCAGAAAAGGAGTGGGCGACGTTCAGAGATTTGGTGTACAACACTGCATTTGCTCATCTGGGTCAGAACACTCACAAATACCAAGACTGGTTTGATGAAAATGATGGGGAAATTCAGAAGCTGCTAAATGAAAAATGAGAACTCCACAGGATTTACCTGCAGGATCGTTCATCCACCTTTAAGAAGGCAGCATTTAATTCCATCAAAAGTAAAGTACAAGCAAAGCTTAGAGAGAGGCAGGATTGCTGGCTCAGTAAGAAAGCAGATGAAATTCAGTTTTATGCTGATAGTAACAATCCAAAGTGCTTTTATGATTTCCTGAAAGCTATTTATGGACCAAAAACCTATAGTGCATCACAATTACTCAGTGCTGATGGAGCCACATTGATTAGTGATAAGGACATGATGCTAGAGAGATGGGCTGAACACTTCCACAGTGTTCTCAGCAGACCATCTGAGCTGAGGTCATTGACTGTTTACCTCAGGTTGAAATCAATTCTTCCTTCCAACTGAAGAAGAGGTTTTGAATGCCATTAGGCTCCTTCATGTGGCAAAGCCCCTGGTGCTGATTCTATTCCAGCTGTAATTTACAAGGAGGGGAACCATTGCTCATACAAAAGTTGACTGAAATTTTCCAGCTTTTATGGCAAGAGGAAGTTATCCCCCAGGAGTTCAAGGATGCCTTCATTGTCCATCTCTATAAGGGTAAAGAGAATAGATTGTCCTGCAACATTCACGGCGGGCACTGCTGGCAAAGTTCTTGCTACAGCCCTCCTTAATAGGCTGATCCTTCACCTGGAAGATGGTCATATACCTCAGAGCCAGTGTGGCTTCAGAAAGGGCTGAGGAACTGTTGATATGGTGTTTGTTGCCCTGACGACTCCAGGAGAAATGCCAAGAGCAGAGGTCTGTACACAATGTTTGTAGATCTGACCAAGGCATTTGACACTGTTAGTTGTGAGGGTTTATGAAGAATTATGTCAAAATTTGGTTTCTCGGAGAAGTTCATCAGTATTGTACGTCAATTTTATGATGGCATGTTTGCCCAGGTTCTGGATAATGGGCAATGCTCTCATGCCTTCCCAGTCACCAATGGTGTGAAACAGGACTGTGTGCTTGCCCCTATGCTTTTTAATGCGATGTTTTCAGCCATGTTGTCAAATGCTTTCAATGAACATGAACACAGTGTCAAGGTCAACTACCATACTGATGGTACTCTTCAATCTGAAAAGGCTACAAACCAAAATCAAAGTAAAGGGAGTGTTGGTGCATGATTTTCTGTTTGCAGATGATCGTGCACTCAATGTAGCTTCTGAAGCTGATGTAACAAAGTACAGATCTGTTGCTTGTGCTAATTTTGGACTAATAATGAACACCAAGAAAACACAGGTGCTCTATCAGCCACCACCACACCATCTATATATGGAAACATCAGTTACAGCAAATGGAGAAGTTTTGAATGCTATGGATAAGTTCACTTACCTTGGTAGTGTACTTTCCAGGGATGTACACATTGACAATGGGGTTGATGCACACATTGTCAGGGCTAGCTCAGTGTTTGGGAGGCTCAGGAGAAAAGTTTGGGATAGAAGAGGTATTAGACTGACTATGAAACTGAAGGTCTACAGAGCCATTGTGCTGACCTCATTGCTTGTGGAAAAGGGACAGTTCACCATCGCCATGCCAAGAAAATGAATGGTTTCCATTTGAACTGTCTTAGAAAGATTCTGAGGATCATCTGGCAGGATAAGATACAGACACTGAAGTCCTTGCTCAAGCTGAACTGCCAAATATTCAAACTATGCTTCGGAGAACACAACTCCAATGGGCTGGCCATGTTGTTCAAATGCAAAATGTATGCTTGCCAAAAAGACTATTTTATGGAGAACTCACATGGGGCAGGCAATCACATGGTGGTCAGAAGAAATGATACAAGGACACTCTCAAGGTCTCTCTCAAGAACTTTGAATTTGACTATGCAACATGGGAGACACTGGCACAGGACCACTCAGCATGGCTTGCCCACATCAGAAAGGGTGCTGTGCTCTTTGAGCAAAGCAGAATTGACACAGCAAAAAGTAAACACAGGATGTGCAAATTTGGGATATCCATCACATGGATAGTCACATGGACTATCTGTGCCCAACCTGTGGTAGAGCATTCTGAGCTCACGTTGGTCTGATCAGTCACAGTCGGGCACACTAAAACTTCACTTTATCACAGTGATGTCACTTTGGCCCTCTTCAGAGACCAAGGACAACAACCAACCAACAAGGGCTGTCACCTGGAAGAGAAATGGGATTTATCCTGCTTAGCCCCAGGAAGCACAATCAGGAAAAAGGGTGACGAAGGGAAATTTAAGCTTGCTGTAAAGGGTAGTCATTAACATTAACATTAGAGCCATTCCAAAGTAGAAAGGGCTGCCTAAATAGTTTTGACCTTGTGGGTAGTGGGTTCTTCAACCAATAACCCAAAGCATACTCCTTGGATATGTTGCAAAGGAAACTTTTTATGGTATGGGTTAGATGAAATGGTCTCTGAAACTCCACCTAATTCTGAGATTCTAAGATCCTATGGTCTTTTGAGCAGAAGTGAAACAAATTAGCTGTAGTAGTAGGTACTGCTTGGAGGGGTCAAATGAGAAACACTATATAGTCAAGCCAGAAAACATTTATTAAACACCTTCTATATGACAGTCACTGTGATAATATAATATGATGTGATGTGATATGATATGATATGACATAACATGACATCACATAATATAATATAATAATCATCCTAAAGATAAGGTGCTGTTTATATAGGATTTTTGACGATTGTAAACTCCTTGAAGGCAGGGATTATCTTTTGTTTCTTTTTGCATCCCCAGCACGTAGCACGTTGCCCGGCACACAGTAGGTGCTGAATAAATGCTTACTGATTAATTGATAATCATTTGGATTTTGCAAGAGTTTATGAGGCAGCTCCCCTTCTGACTTATGGTAAGTAGTTAGGTAAAGGGGATGGTCTGTGGGAATGAAACAAAGCAGAATTGGGAAGCTGACTATTCGCTTTAATCAGCTTTATTGCTGAGTAAAATAGCTAGGGAGGTAGTTTGGTGGCTCAGTGGCATGCTGGGTCTGGAGTTAGGAAGACCTGACTTCAAATCTGGCCTTAGACATATACTCGCTGTGACCCAAGGTAAGTCACTTAACTTGTTTGCCTCAGTTTCCTCATCTGTAAAATGAGCTGGAGAAGGAAGTGGCGAACCATTCTAGTATCTTTGACAAGAAAACCCCAGATGGCGTCTCAAAGAGTTGGACACGACTGAACAAGAACAAAATGTCCCAATGGCTCCACACAGACTTGAGCCTGGGTTTTTTTGACTCTGAAGTTACAAGAATATTCTGACCATACGAATCCCATGGTGCCAGTTGAGATTTGTGAAACTTTGGCTGAGATATTGGAACTCTCTGATGTCAGGTTCCCCATCAACAGAGCCATGAAGGAGTCGCCATGAAGGTCTTCAATGACATCTTCAATGTGTTCCAATACTGTCCAGTCCTTCAGTTGATTGCTTGTTGTAATAACAATGGTAATAAAAATCTGGCTGTTTCTGACCTTACGGCTTCAAAGTGGATCCTTCCTCCCCAAACTCCCTGCACAAAGATGGCACAGACTAAGGGTGACAGGGAGAGTCCTCACGAGCCATTTCAAGGGCAAAAGTCACTTTGGAAAGATGTATCTGATTAAAAATGACAACTGAATGTACAAAGTGGCTTGTACCTATCAATTTAAATTTCATTTTTATATGAATTTCCATTTTTACATAAATATATATTAATGAACTACTTTGCTTTCTTTGTCCAGAAGAACAAATCAGATCCAAATTTGGAATGTGTTTTTGATGTAAAGTTGTGAAATTTTGCTTCAATTTGAAGAAAGCAAAAATGCATGAGTTCTCATTTTTGTGACCACATGGTATCTGATAAATAGAAATAAATAACTTCTGAGGTCACCTCCCAGAATTGTTGTAGGCTCAAATGAGATAATAATTGTAAAATGCTTAGTGCAGCACCTGGCAGATAGTTAAGTACTACATAAATGTTAGCCATTATTATTTATTATGCACATCTGCACCAACATATGGTAAATAGCCCTGGCAAAGATTGCTTCCACATCTGTGTTCCACTGTATGCTTTTCACATCATTCACATTTTAAAAAAAGGCCTGTGATGAGGATGATAGGTTCCAGACTGGCATGTGGGGTCGCCTTTGGGAAGCCCCAAAGTACCCAGGCCCATATGAACGAAGGACAAATGATTGTGTCTATTTGAACCAAAATCTAGAATTTATATCTGAGGATGTAACAGGGTCAACTTCACGTTCCATCAGCACCAGAAGGTCCCCATCTCGTAGAAGTGGGATTTCACCAAATTTAACATCACTGAATATGAGCACATGATGGTGAGAAGCATCTTATTTCTAATGGCTAAAGGAACAACTATATGCCCAGTTGGACTTTATTGAACCAGTGCCATGAATTCTACTCATATGAAGGAGAAGGATCCCATGCATTTCTTAGATTATGAAACTTTATCCATCCTTATCTCAGCCACAGATAAATCTAGACTTTTTTTAAGTTTGGATTGGATGATAACTAAGGTCCCTTCCAGTATGAACATTTTATGGTATTCTGGGATTCCACAGAGAGGTAATGTGGAGGGGATGAGGCATTCCAGGAGGACTAGCCCCTCTGCTGTGAGGTCTGCTCATCCACCTTTGGTGTCCACCTTTACCCAATTCTCACCTGTGCACCCAAGAAGCTATAACATGTGCAGCAACTGCACCCTGGTAAAATCATCTCAGTAGATGGCTAAACCAGGTTAAAAATAACCAACAGGCCACAAACCCCTTGGTGATCTGCCCCAAACATGTGAAGTCTTCCCTTGGTGGAATGGTTAGTTTGATTTTGAGAGTGTTTTTAGAGGTAGCTAGTTGGGTGGCATAGTGAATCTCTAGAGCATTGAGCCTAGAGTCAGAAAGACTGAGTTCAAATTTGACCCTAGATACTTATTACCTGTGTGACCCTGAGCAAGTCACTTAATCTCTATCTTCTTCAGTTCCTAGGAAGACTATTAACACCTATCTCCCAAAGTTGCTGCGACGTTCAAATGAGATCTATTTATAAAGTGTTTAGCACAATATCTGACATATAGGAGGTGTTTAACACAAATGAGCGTTTCTTTCCTTGTATGGGAAATATTTTGTAGCTACTGTTCTTATTATGAAATTTCAGCAAAGTCCTTTCCTTTGAGCTAAAATTGCCCTTTATCTGACTATTGAAAATAAATATATAGGGAGGGGGGGTACATGTACTATGTAGTTTTATGACTCTGGACTCACTAAGTACCTTGACCCTGGGGTAGACATCCCTGGGACACTCAACCTGTGAGTTTCACTTCAAAGGAATAGCCCTAGAGGAGGCTGCAGCTACAAAATTGTGATAATTGTAAAAAAAAAAAAAAAAAAAAAGATTGTTTTCAGGATGAGATGAAATTACATATGGGAAATGCTTTGAAAACTTTAGAGGGCTATATAAACGTGAGTTGTTGCCGCTACTACCATCACCACCACTAATACTACTTCTACTTCTTATACTACTACTATTACCACTACTATTATTGCTTACACTGCAACCACTATTGCCACTACCACTACTACTTCTACTATCACCACTACTGCTACTATTACTACTGCTACTACTACTACTGACATTATCATCAATACTACTGCTACTTATACTTTTAACACTACTACTACTGCCAACAAAATCAATATTACTACTGATGATGCTACTAATACTATTCCTACTACCACCATTACTACCGCTTATGCTACAACTACTTCCACCATGACCACTACTGCTTCAACTATCGCCACTCTTACTACCACTATCACCACTATTACTTATACTATTATTACTACTTCTGTTACTACCACCACCATCAATATCACTTCTACCACTACCACATCACCACTATCACAACTGCTGGGGCTATTACTGTTACCACTACTACTACTATAAGAAAGAATGAAAAGAGGGATATAATTGTAGGGTCCAAGGAGGAAAGAATCAGGAAAACAAAAACCACAACAGGGGTTTTTTGAGTCAAAAGCAAGGGGACACCAGCTAATGGTATAGATGGTTCTAATGTCACAGCAGAAACTGATCAGGTAAATGTGCTGTTCCAGGAGAAAGGAGTCTTTGTCCTGAAGAGATCAAAGATAGATTCAGAATGGGATCCCTTGTAATCCTCTAGTTTAATTCCATTTTTCAGATGAAAAACTGAATCCCCAGGATGCTGAGCATCATTTTCAAGGTCACATAAGTAATGAGTGGTGAGGGGGCTTCAAGCTTCAGTTGCGAGGGCATCCTTCTCTTTAATGCAACACACTTGATCCGTGATGGAACAAGACACATTCCAAGGGAGCAAAATGAGGACCTGCCTATCCAATGCAGTTTTAAACCTGAGTCAGCAAGATGAAAAGTGAAATATTTCAGTTCTAGTTATTTCCACCCGAAAAACTCTCACACCAGGTAGTCAAACAGGTTTGATCACTGTCGATATAGACTCAGAGAGGTTCAGGATACCAAAGCCTTATACAGGTAAAAGGTGTCTATCCCCCTTATCTGTCATTTATGTTGCAAGGGAAAAAACCTAAAGAGATACTTGGTTAGAGACAGAGGCATTAGTCATAGTTCAGGTGTTTGAGAGAAGTAGGAGATCCAGCCATCAAGACCCATGGTTTCTGATTCAGTTTTTGCTTTCTACATTCCCTATGTCAAAAACTTGGGATATAAGTGTGATATTGAAGCATTAGTCACACCTCTGGGTCATGGCTACTGCTTCTGATGAGAGAAAAGCAAGGTTTGGAGGTACAGTACTATCAGACATGAGATGGGGGAGGGGAATGGACAGAGAGAAAGGGAGGCTAGCAGGTTTTATTGAAGGAAGATGCTCACATAGTGGAGGGGATATGAGGGAGGATGGACACGGGGCAGACCACGAGGACCTTGATGGAGTTTGGTTCCCCACTGGGACTCTACAGGGAACAGGGCACCCTCTACCTCCACCAGTAAAGCTGTTGGTTTTTTTTTTTACATTCTTTTTTTATCTTCAGTTTTCAACATTCACTTTTATAAGTTTTTTAGTTCCATATTCTTCTCCCAATCTGATATAGGCTATATATGTACAATCATATTAAACATATTTCCACATTAATCATGTTGTGAAAGAAGAATCATAACAAAAGGGAAAAATCAAGAGAAAGAAACAAGCAAAAAAAAAAGAAAAGAAAATTGTATGTTTTCATCTGCGTAGAGACTCCATAGTTCCCTCTCTGATTGTAGATGGCATTTTCCATCATGAGTCCTTTGGAGTTGCCTTCTATCCTTGCATTGCTGAAAAGAGCTAAGTCTGTCAATATCAGTCCTTGCACATTGCGGTTGTTACATTGTATCATGTTCTGATTCTTCTCACTTCACTCAGCGTCAGTTCATGTAAATCTTTCCAGTTTTTTCTGAAATTGTCCTGCTCATCATTTCTTATAGCACAGTAGTATTCCATTCCATTCATATACCACAACTGTTCAGTCATTCTCCAATTGATGGGCATCCCCTCCATTTCCAATTCTTTGCCAAAGTCCAGTGGGTTTTCATAGGATTCTTTGTTCTTGTTCGGTCACGTCTGACTCATTCCATTTGGGATTTTCTTGGAAAACATTCTGGAGCAGTTTGCTGTCTCTTTCTCTAGCTCATTTTACAGATGAGGAAGTGAATTAAGTGACTTGCCCTGGGTCACACAGCTAGTAAGTGCCTAAGGCCAGATTTGAACTCAGGAAGATGTCTTTCTAACTTCAGGCCAAGCAGTCTATCCACTACACCACCTTGCCAACCTATGCAGTTTTATGTGAGTCATACGGGACAAGACATCAAAGTCAGGGAGTGGGGAGTTTGGATTTGGGGGGGTATGGCAAGGTTCAGGAGTGATACTGACTGAGGCAAGTTGGGGGAGGGAGGTGTGGAATTGGCAGATAGTTGATATTCACTCTCCCCAGTTGAAGGTGGGGTGGGAACTGCCTTCTGTCATTGCTGATCTTACGTTGAAAGATAACTTTAGTTCTGGAGTGGTTTTTTCTAGCTTTCTTGAGGTTTCTTCTCTTAGCAGGTGGGGAAGTTGTTGCATTTCTTGTAATTACCCAGAAAGTTGCTGCCCTTGCTTCACAGTAGAAGAGGTCTGGGAACTGCCTTCCTGGCCCTGTCCAGATCCCAGAGCAGAGGGGCCTTGCCTGCCAGCAGAGGAGGGGTGGGGGACTGAGGCAAGGGAAATTCTGATGCTTGAAAGACGTTGTAGAGTGATTGGGATTATTGACACAGAGACGAATTTTTAAGTCGTAGGGATCATTTTTCAGGTTGAAAGAGGACAGTGATTGATAGTTTTATTTCTTTTTAATTTGTTCAATGGTGAAGGAGAGAGGAAGAGGCAGATTAAGTACATTTAAAGAAAAAAAAGATATTTATGCTATCATCTGCCATAATTATTTCAATATAGTTTATTGATGTTCAGTGATGTTGCAATGAATCAAAATTTAATTATGGAATCATATTGACAAAAAAAGTGAAAATATGTTGCAGCATCTTGTTACTGAAAAAAAATAGCATTCAATGCACTACCTTAATGGGGTGGGAATGATATTGATACTATTATCAATAGGAAGTATCAACTGAAGAACATAAAGTGGAATGATTGAAAATGAAAAAATTAAAATAGATACCACTTATAATTTTAAATCATTATATTGCTAAAACACATATACTGTGTAATAAAATTTTAAAAATTTAAGTAATAAAAGAAGGGCAGTTAGGTGGTATAGTGGATAGAGCACTGGTCCTGGAATCAGGAGGACTTGAGTTCAAATCCTGCCTCAGAGTAGCTCTGTGACCCCGGGCAAGTCACTTTATCTCAATTGCCTCAAAAATGCAAAATAAAATAATTGAAATATTAAAATTGAAAATACAAAGTCAAAAGAAGATCCATTTCCTTATATACTAGATTCAGTGAATATTTGAAAAGTACCCCAGATAGACCAGTGATAATGAAAACCAAAGCGAAACAGGAGTAAGCTCTTCTATCTAGTCCAAAACTTCACAAAAAGATAACTGAAAGCTAGCAGAAGCTCATAGAAAGGTCATATTAGGGTAAGTGGGGCAAGCTCCCACAAATTTACTGAAACCAGTTGGCACTCTGAAGAAAGGATAGGGGACTGTCACAAGCTGGCTTGAGTTACAGAAATCAGAAGTCTGAAGTCAGCTCTCAGATGAACCTATCATAGGTTCCCATACAGGGAGCCTGGCTGTGCATTTTTTTTTCAAGCATTGGAAGCCAAATTGGGTAGCAAGGCAATGTGCACCAGCAAGGGGTTGAATGGGGTCAGGAGGAGGGAGAAAAGAGGTTGGGATTGTGCAAGATGTCTGACGTTAAAATGATTTCCCAATCCAACTCCAGATAAATGTAGCCTGCCAGGGCCTCAGTTCAAGAATAAGCCAATTTTTAATGAGGCCTTGTTCAAAGAGAGACTAAAACCTGAAATGGACCATCAGGTACCTGAGAACAAAGTCAAGGATTTAAGAAAAGGATGTCAGCCCTGCCCTATACACACTGACATCAGCAGTGATAGAATCCAGACCTTGGGGGATTTAGGACCAACCAAGGCCTAGCCAACCTATCTAAGAGTGCTGGAGATCCTCCCAGATTGATTTTTTTGTGATGGTAAATTAGACTTTTATCTCAGTTCTTACCTAATCCTTAGTCACTGAATGGGTGTGGTCTCAGACAAACTGAGATCCGGAAAAGTCATTAATTTAGAAAGGCCAAGGTCACCTACTGCATCCTGGGCCATCACCAGTTCTCTTGACTGTTGTCTTGCCACTGGATTTCCATGACTCTGGAGAAGAGAGTGAGACGGACAACTTTGCAGAGCTCTGCCTCACTTAAATCCAATTTACACACAAGTTAAGATATCACCCTGGTGATGTCATTGATCCTCTTTAAGAAGAAAGGTCCTCTTCCAGAACAAAATAACACAAGAATAGCCTGAACACAAAGTTCCAATCCAAGAACTAGGAAATGAAAGAATGAGTAAAGAGAAGAAACTTCTGAGAAGTTCAAGAGGTAAACCCAGGAAAAGAACGTAACCCCACAAGTCTAAGCAGAGCCTCAAAGGAAAAAGAATGGGTCATCCACAGGACTATGATAAGTACCCGGAAAAATGGAGCAAGGTATAATAAAATGAAATTACAAACAAAATTAGAACTGAATCATCAACAAATATTAATCAAGCATCTATTATCTACCAGATACTGCATTAAGGAAGAAAAAAGAAAAGAATAGATAGTTTAGAACATGATAGAAAACTTTATCCAGGCAATGAACTCTCTGGAAAAAAAATGGAGCAAATATGTGTGTATTTATGCATATATGTGTATATATGTATGTGTGTATATATGTATATACACAGGTGTATATATGTATACACACATATATGTCAAACAAAAAACCTGAATATCATATTTCAGTAAATTATAAAGAAAATTTTAGAATACAAATGGTATCTGCTTTATTTTCTTCATTTTCAATCATTCCATATCACTTTCTTCAATTGATATAATAATAGCAATAGCACCGAGTAAAACTACAGGACATGGTGAAAATAGAAAAAGAAATTTCCCTGATCCATTTCCTGAAAGAAATGGACATATCTAGGAATGTCAGAACCTAAATTCACAACTTCCAAGTCAAAGAAAATGGACTGCAAGAAACCACAAAGAAAGAATTCAGGAACTGAGGAATCATGCTGAAAGTCATAAAGGAAAATATTCCAAATACTAAGAAGGAGAAAAGATATTAGAATACAATATCCTAAAAGACCAAATTAAATGAATAACCAAAAAAAAATTAGTCCACAAAACAGTATAATCTTTCAGTAAAACTCTAATAGAATCAACAGTATCCAAGAATTTCTGATGAAAATATGAAAGGGAAATAGAAACAGTGAAATGCAAATATAGGAGTCAGGAGAAATTTCTGAACAACTGAAAGAAGCCAAATGATCCTGAACAGCTTACATTCAAATAAAAGGAGAAAAGTCTTCCTTTAGATTGCTACCATCTAAAAGGTTTACAAAAGGAGTTCAGTAATACAAGTAGAGGGCCTGGATGTGGTTTTGTTCTTTTTCATTGGTTTTAATTGAGGAAGAAAAATAGTCAGTTAATAAACTTCTATTAAGTGCCTACTATGTGCCAGGCATTGTAGTAAGCACTTGTATTACATAGCCTAAAAAGACAGTTCCTGCCCTCCAAGAGTTTATCATCTAATAGGAGATGATAACACAAAAGAAAACTGAAAAAGAGGGAAGGTATTCTTGGTAAGGGCATGGTGGAGAAATCCAAAGGAATGCACTCAATGAGAAATGAAGAGATGGTTGATCTGGGCATTCTTCTTAAGTGGAAATTGAGTCTTACCTGAACAAAATAAATAAGGGTCCGACACACAAACAGTGAGAGAGAGGGAGAGAGAGAGAGAGAGAGAGAGAGAGAGAGAGAGAGAGAGAGAGAGAGAGAGAGAGAGAGAGAGAGAGAGAGAGAGAGAGAGAATGGAAGCAGGACGGACATGGTAAAGCAAGACAGAGATGGGATAAAGGGTAGAGATGGGTAGAGAGTAGCCACAAGCAAAATCATTTTGAACTTCAGAGGTTTGATTGTAAAGGAGGTATCAAAAGGAGAATGAAAGTGAAAGAACCAGAGATCAGGATCTGGTTCTGTGAAGAGAGGAGAGAGGCAGAGGTATAGGAAAAGTCAACTTTAATTAAGTATTAGTGTGAAACAGATTCCTTCTCTTTCTTCAGGAATTTCTTTGTATAGAGCAAGGCAAGGATGGGGAGAGAAGGAGAAGTACTAAAGAATATGATAGATGGTCAATTTCCAGTTATCATTCATAACAGCGAATATGAGGAAATTAATTTACCCATTAAACCGGATGGGTATGGGAATGGCAGAATCAATTACAAAACAGAATCCAATAATATATCGTTGATCATAAACATACATGAAACAGAGATTCAAAATGAAAATGAGCAGGATATATTACACTTCACTTGAATTTTAAAAGCAAAAGCTGTAATTATGATTTCAGGCAAGATAACAGTAAAAAATAAACGTAATTGAAAGAGATAAACAGGAAAACTGCATAAAGCTTAAAGGAAAATGCCTAAAATTAAAATATCAGTACTGTAGAAGAAAATCCCAATACTATACTCTGCATTTTAATCATTCTACCAGAAATAATTTTTATTGATTTTTTTCATTATTCTAAACCCAAATATTTGAAGCTCAGAGACATAGAGAAGCCTAAACCAGTTAGTTATTGCCCTGGGGTAATCAAAGGGACCTAATCCCTTTCAAGTGGCAAAGAAAGAGTGGCCTTTGGTAGGTCATAACTGTTACCTCTTCAGGGGATAGAGAAGGCGATGATCTTAACTAGACAATAATGATTTGGAGTTCTCTTAGTCACTACTTGAAACATTTTCCTTAACTTTGTCCTTGATTTTTTAGTTTCCTATATGGAAAAATCTAGAAAGGACTTTAGACCACAGAAACATATTTTAATATTTTCAGTTGAACTAAAAATCAAGTTTTTATTATGTTTCCATAATACTTAATGTATAAGCACCAAATAGTGTAGCACTTAAGAAAAAGTTCATTGATTTAGAAAGAAAATTATAATGGTTATATAGAACTCATTGTGGGGCTTTGGACCTAGACAAATCTGACAAAAAGATACCAAGAAGGAAACTGAGAATCTTTCTAGACTTTTTAAAGAGTTAGAATAGATCACTAGTGATTAGTTAATGGGCAAAGAAAATTATACACATACATATGCACATATACATGCATTGTATTTATGTATATCTATATGTTTGTTCATCAAGAAAAGAAATGAAGAAGTCAATTGAGTATGCAAATAAGATGTAGAAAAGCAACAAAGCGAAAAAAACCAAACAGAAAATAGAAATTCTAAAAATTAAAGAAGAGATGAACGAAATTGAAACCAAACACCACAACCACTGAATTAATAAAAGTAAGACCCTTTTAAAAAAATCTAATGATATAGATATACATTTAGCTAATTTGATTTTTTTAATGAGAAAAAAGTTGTCAGTAGCAGAAACCAAAAAGAACAAGTCACAAGAGGAAATAAATATAATTATTAGCAACTATTTTACCCCGTTAAATTTCAACAAAAATGCCAATTTAAGTGACATGGGAAAAAGCTCACAAAATATAAAACACCCACACTAATAGAATAAGAAATCGAGAATTTAAGAAACACAATCTCAGGAAATGAAATTTAACATATGAGAAAACTGAGAAAGACAGAAGTTGTGACTTGTCCATGGTCACCCGGCTAGTAAGACTTCAAGTCCAGCATTCTACCTGCTCTGCTACTTAGCTACCATATAAATCAAGGAGACATGAAACAGAGTAAAAAGACTATATATCTCTATTGAATAGCATTATATTTTAATTAGCAAAAATAGGCTATAACAATACATTCATATGTATTTTAAATTATGCATTATGGTCAAGATATATACAGATATAAATATAGATGTGTGTGTGTGTGTGTGTGTGTGTGTGTGTAGAACAGACCACATTTGTTTAAAAAAACTACAAAATAAAATCATTTTTGAAATAAAGGCTTCCTGACTCCAAATCCAGCATTCTACCTGCTCTGCTACTTAGTTACCATATAAATCAATGAGACATAAAGCAGAGAAAAAAGATGATATATCTCTATTGAATATGACTATTTTTTAATTAGCAAAAAAGACTACAACAATGTATAATGTATATTTTTAATTATACATTATGGTCAAGATATATACAGATGTAGATATAGATGTATTTATGTATGTATAGATATGCACATATAAATATCTATGCATACATACACACACACATATATTTATATATATATATATATATATATATATATATATATATATATATATATATATATGCCAAGAATTAAGTGAATGTTAAATACTAGGAAAAATAAAACTTAACAGACCACATACTTTTAAAAAAACTACAAAATAAAATCACCTTTTTATTATGTCAAAAAGTATATAAAACAAAAAATATTAAAAATATTTATATCAACTATATCAATAGATGCAGAAAAAGCTTTTGAGAAAGTGCATTACCCCTTTCTGACATGTTATAAAACATGGAAATAAATGAATTGTTCCTTAAATGGTAAGTAGGGTCTACCTAACACCAAGAGATAGTGTTATCCGAAATGGAGATATTCTAAAAGGCCTTTCCAATAAGAGCAAAGTGAAGCAAGTATTCCATTGTCACCACTATGTTCTAGATAGCAGTACTTCTAGAAGTGTTCACTATAATATTATATAAATAATGGGCATAGGCAAAGAAGAAACAAAACTGTTGCTGTTTGCAGATGATTTGATGGTTTAATAAACATAATCCTAAAGATTGAATAAAAATTAAAATTATTAACAACATCAGTCAAGAAGCAAAATGTGAAATTAATCCACAAAATAATCAATCTGTCTGTATATTACCCAGAAAACACAAGAAGAGATAGAAAGAAATTTCATTCAAAATAGTTATAGAATATATAAAATGTCTGAGAATCCCAACTACCAAGACATATGAGCTGTATGAATAGAGTGACAAATCATACTTTATAAAAATAAAGACAAGCCTAAAAAATTGGAGAGATAGAAATAATTTTTGACTGAGTCCTATCAATATAATAGAAATGACAATGCTGTCTCAATTAATTTATTAATCCAGTACTATGCCAACTAAAGTCATAACACATTATTTGGAACAACAGAAGGACAAGAACAAGAATTGAAAAAAAAAAAAGAAAGAAAAAACTGGGGAGGAAGAAGACCCAGAAGAACCAGATCACAAACTATACTACAGATCAGTAACCATCAAAACTTTTTGGCATTGGTTAAAAATATTAATTAATAAAATTAATTAATAATTAATTAATTTAATTAATTAATGAATTGATCAGTGGAACAGATTTGTTCCACAAGACACCGAAACAAACACAGAAGCATGATATTTGAAAAATCCGAGGTCTCCAACTAATGGGGTAAAGAATCATAATTTGATAAAATTGCTGAAAAAAACATAAATAATGTGGAGTATTTTTAGATGTAGATCAGTATCTCATACCATATACCACAATAAGTTTCAACAAGTTTTGAACAAACAATAATAATACAATTTGAAGGAAAAATAGTTAACCAGGACAATTCTTTGTAACAAATTTCCCATTTATACACTTTCTATCTGTGTGACCTGGACAAGTCATTTAACAGCTCTTTGCCTCAGTTTCCTCATCTGTAAAATGGGAATAATAGTGTCTCTCACCTCCTAGGATTGCTGCAAGAATCAAATAAGATAATAATTGCAAAGAACTGAGCACCATGTCTGGCACAGAGAAAGTGCTATATGCATTTTAATTATCATCATCATCATCAAAAAGATGTGATATAAAAGATATATAGGAGTTGTTATAAAATACTTATTGATCTGAATTGAACTGTTATTAAGAATGTTTTTTTCTGTAATGCCTAAGAATCAAGTGAACTCCACAAAGCAACTAGCATAAATCACTGACTTTATTCCTGTAATTATTTTAAATTTAAACAAGGTCTGTGCTTGTGTTATTGCATGGGTTATTGCGACAACTCCTAACACAATCTCCAGTCAAAGTGTCACACATGAGGAAACTTTAAAAGGCTTAATTTATGACCTAAAAATAAAGGCATTCTTACAGGATGAGATTTTTCACTCTAATTCCTGGAAAACTGTTTGCTAGTCATTGCCCAATTCTGTAAAGATATATTTAAAATTGAGGCAGAGCAATGCGCATCATGACACAATGTGTTGGAAATCTGTGCCCTAAAAATATCTTCATTAGCCAAGTTTATATAACCCACATTAATGAAAGGTAGAGGTGTTAATTTAATGAAGCTGAGTAAGGTAAACTAGCATGACATAAACTGCACTTGCTCAATATATGATTTTTCTTCTTGGTCTAAGTCTTTCTACCTAAGTCAAGCAGCTGATGCAGTTTCCTTCAAATGAGGTAAGTTAAATTTATTTTCTGACTGATAACCTAGACATTATCATTATTATTTGGGTATTATAATATAGTTATATATTATCTGGCTGATATCAAATGTAGGTAGACATGGGAGTTATGGACTAGAATTTTGATTTTATTGATATGAAGAATTACTAGATGAGGAAATTCTTTCTACAAACGAAGACTGACCCCTTTCATACTATTTATAGTTTTAAGACAGTTGCCTAGATCATTGAAACTTAAGTGACTTACCCAGGGTCACACAGCCAATATGTATCAGGGGAAGAACTTGCATCCAGGGCTTACAGATCTTGAGGATGACTTTATTCATTATGCTGCAGCTTCTTCTCTAGGCAGAAATAGAATCATACAATGTTAAGAGTTGGAAAGAAAGTTAAGAACCATCGAACCCATCCCTTTCACTACCCAGATGAGGTCACTGAAGCCTAGGGAGATGAAGAGACTTGTGCAAAGTTGCTAAGCAAGCTAGCAATCACAGAGATGGAATAAGAACCTAGGTCCTCTGATTCTACTTACATGCCTGGAATTTGTTATGATATAATAGAAAAGACACTAGGATCAACTCTGGAGCTGATTCTAACTCTAGGATCCAGAAGGTCGAGATTCTAGTCCTGGCACCACCACAAACGAGCCCTTGAGCAATGATGGGTTAGCCCATCAACACATAGATAGATGTAGATGTGTGTGTATATATGTACACGCATGAATGTGTAAATACACATGTGTGCAGCCATGTTACATGTAGATAGACACTTTGAAATACACATTGCTTCTGCTTATAAATGTACATACATGTGTATGTAGATAGATTAGATCATCAAGAGACAGATAGATGCTATATAACAGATGCTGTAGAATCTCAGGGGTGGAGATCCTGCAGCCTCGAGGCCACATGTGGTTCTCTAGGTCTTCAAGGGCAACCCTTTGACTGAATCCAAACTTCACAGAAGAAATCTTGGGTCATATGTGGCCTTGAGACTGCAGGTTCCCCACCCTTGCTATAGATGGATGATAAGGTGGGCCTAGAAATGAGTCAAGAGAAGACAAGTAATGTGCGAAACTGCCCAGTGCTTCTCATGGTACTGAGTTGCCTTTGGCTGTAAAAGTCTAACTTTTTATTCTTTTGGTGATACTCTGTATCCATGAATCATGGAATGCCAAACATTTTTAAGGACTATTAAGGGTTGACCTAAGGGCAATGATGTAGAAATTGCATCAATGCTTTAGGACTGGACACCTAGAAAGACGTCATTGGTAGCCTCTACCACACTTAATTAAGTCTATCCAGAAATTGCTTCTGATGGTTTATTCTTACTCTAAGATCCAGAAGTGTGCTTTACAGGCACTTATAATAATTCAAAAATGTGCCGACATGACAAAATCTTTCCAAATGCCAAATCATAACTAATCTATTTACTTGAGTTTTTTACAAACTAAAATATCACACAACCAATAAGGCAGACTAGTGCTGACAAGCTTTGATACTGATCCCATGCAAAAGTCATTGTAATGTCTTGGGTGCGGTCCATTCTAGTCCTATAACTCACTTTTGGCCCTAGAAATTGTTTATTCACAACTGTGAAAAAAAGGATTAAATAAAACCAAAGCCTTTTAAATTTAATAAATCTAATGACGTCTTCTCTATCCTCATCCTTGAACTCTGTAGTTTTTGACATGAGCACCTTCTATTTCCTTTCTCATGATTTTTCATGATACTACTCCTTCCTGGTTTTTCTCTTACCAAGCTTCTGTCTACTTGATCTCCCTCTGATGATTCATTATCCATGTCCAACTCTGTAATTGTGGGTGTTCCCAAAAGCTCTGTCCTAGGCTTTCTCCTGTTTTATTTTCTTCTATAGTAATTTTTCTTAGCAATTTTATAGTTCTCATGAATTCTGTAATTCTGTCTATGTAAATGACCCAAAAGTCTACATATCCAGTCCTTACTTCTCTCTAAAGCTACCTCTTACATTATCAATTACCTATTGGAAGTTATACGCTGGATCTTCCAAAGGCGTCTCAAATTCAACACGTCCATAGAAATACTCATTATCTTTCCCTAAAAATCTACCAATCTTTCAAACTTTCCTATTACCATCAATCATACAACTATTCTCCCAGTTGCTCAGGTTTGACAAGCTCAGGGTCATCCTTAACTCCTCACTGCCACCCATCCTACATCCAATCAGCTGTCAAATCTTGTTGCTTTTATGTCTACATCATCTTTCAAATATGTCCCATCTTCTCACTGATACAGCTAACAATCTAGTTCAATCCTACATTCTCTCTCACCTGGAGTAGTGCAAATAGAAGACCCATTTGGTCTCCCTGACTCAAATCTCTTTTTAATTCATTCATTAATGTTAAAAATGACAATTAGTTCCATCATCTTGGTCTGACTCCCATCTTCTTGGAAAAAAAAGTATTTGGATTTGGAGTTTGGGGATCTGGGTTTGAATCTTGGATCTATCATTTGCTTCTTACATGACAGGGTCTCAGTTCCCTTATTTGTAAAATATAGCTCTCCCCTTATATGACTTCTGAGGCTTACTGCCTGGGTGACCTTGGAAAAGTCCTTGTTTTCCTTATATGTAAACTGATCTCAGAAGGAGCAGTAGCATGAAAACTGAGGACCACTGATGTCCTCTCTGGCTGTAACTGTCTTCCTCCAAGATACAACTCAAGCTCTACTTTCTAAGTGAAGCTTTCCCAATAGCCCTAATTGCTAGTACCATCCCTCTTAGATTATCATGTATTTAACTAATTTGAATTTATCTTCTTTCTGTCACATATATACTTATAAGTGTACTTGTTGTCTTCCTTGATAGAAAGTAAGTTCATTGAAAAGGAGAAGCTTCTTCCTTTATATTTGTATTAACAGCATTTAGTATAATGACTGGACCTAGTAGGTGCTCAATAAATGCTTGTGGATTCATCGATTGATAGTGGTAACTTTGAATCCAGTGCTTCTCAAGAACAAGATCACACAGGTTAATATGACCACTGAATGAATATCTTTACTGAACCACATGGAGATCAGTTATTATAGTCAATCAAAAGGCTATTATGACCCCCCCCATTTGTTCTTTTAAATATTGCACCTTTATTGGCATCATTCATGTCCTGATTATGTAATGTGCTTATTTGGGCAGTGCCAGCCAGTTGGCTGAGTAAGCTCTGTTGTGTGGTTAAATAGATGTGTCATTTTCCCACAGAGATAAGGATGTGGGATTGAGGAGGAGGAAGATAAATGGGCATTTAATTTGCTGTTTCCATTGCTGGTCTGGGTATGGGCACTGAGTTGGAATGAATAGCAAACAAGCCATTGCCGTTGGATCTTGGAGTGTGTGGAGGGGAGAAAAATGGAAAGGTAGGAAGGTCATGGTACAAAGAAATTGAAAGACAAACAGAGATGGAGTAAGGAGAGAAAGCACTCCAAGCATACAGGATTGCCAGTCAAAAGGTACAGAGATAGAGTGTCCTAAGTGAGGAATCATCCAGTTCAATTTAATAAACGTTTATTAAGTGTCTACCATGTGCCTGGCACGATTTTAAGTCCTGGGGATACAAGTAAGAAAAAGAAATAGTTTCCCTCAAGGGATTTATAATCTAATAGGTGAAGACAACACACAGAAGGAAGCTGGGAAAGAAGGAAAAGCAGCTGGTGACCAGCTTGGGGGCATCCTGTTTGATGAAACTGAAACCAAGCAGAACTGCGGATGGCTAGTGTGAGTGGATTGTATAGATTGAAAAGGCAGATAGCGACAAGAGTATGAAGGGTTTTTAAAACCGAACAAGATTTTATATTTGTTTCTAAAGGTAATAGGGAGATATTGGAGTGTAGTAAATAGGAGAACAACATGGTTAAATTTGTGCTTTAAGGACCATCACTTTGACAGCTGAGTAGAATGTAGACTAGAATGGGGTGAGACTTGAGGTAGAGGCTGTTGCTATAGTCCAGGCATAAGATGATGAGGGTCTGCACCAGGGCAGTAGCAGTATCAATAGAAGAGAAGGGGATATATTAGAGATACTGCAAAGGCGTAAGCCATAGGACTTGACAGCAGATTAGATTTAGAGAAGACGAGACAAGGACTTCATCAGTAACAGCAAAGTTAAGAGGGAAGTGTTTCAGGAGAAAGATAATGAGCTCAGTTTTAGACATGGCTAGTTTAATATGTCAGTGGGATATCCAATTTGAGATGTCCAGTAGGTAAGTGGAGATGCAAGATTGGAGGTCTGGAGAGGGATTAATGCTGGACCAGTTGTGTGCATTTGAGGAAGGGGAGATGGGGGAGAGAGAAGAGTTGTATGGAAATTACTGTAAATTACTGCAGAAGACTGGAAAAGGTGCCTAGAAGACAATTAAATGGCTTCCCAGGGAGTCTAGAAAGCACTCCACCTCTTTCTTGGGAAGATATAGACAAGGACACTGTGGTAGAGTTGTAAGACTTTGGAGAAGATGCCTGTAGCACTAATTAAAATATTTTAATTTGATTATTTATTTATTTTTAATATTCATTTCTCTTTAAATTTTGAGTTCCAAATTCTCTCCCTTCCTCCAACTCCTTCCCACATCCACTAAGCAATGTGATATCAATTATACATGTGAAATCACTTCAGACACATTCCCATATCGGACAACAAAGGAAGAAAAATAGAGACATGGATAGCATTTTTTTTTTTTATCATGAGTCCTTTGGAATTATCTTGGATCATTGCATTGATGAGAATAGTCAAGTCTTTCACAGGTGATCATCATTACATTTACTGGGCACAGTGATCTGGTTTTTCTTGCTTCACTTCACTTCGCATCACTTCATAATGGCCTTGTTTTTCTGAAGTCTCACTCTTGTCATTTTCCATTGCACAATGGTACTCCATCACAATCATATGCCACTTGTTCAGCCATTCTCCAATTGATGAGCAATCCCTAGATTTCCAGTTCTTTGCCATTACAAAAAGAACTGTTACATATATTCCTGTACATGTAGGTCCTTTTTCCTTTTTATGATTTCTTTGTGATACAGACCTAGCAGTGGTATTACTGAGTCAAAGGGCATGCACAATTTATAGCCCTTTAGGCATTATTCCAAATTGTCCTCCAGAATGGTTGAAAAAGTTTGCTACTTTACCAGCAGTTCATCAGTGTACTTATTTCCTTCTTATGCTTGCTAGATAGATAGGAGGTGGCAGCTCAGATTTGTTTTGATTTGAATTTCTCTAATCAGTAGTAATTTGAAGCATTTTTTATATGACTATAGGTAGCTTTGACTTCTGAAAACTGCCTGTTTATATCCTTTGATCATTAATCAATTGGAGAATGGCTTTTATTTTTATAAATTTGACTTAATTCTATATTCAGTATAGGGGAAATGCCTTTATGAGTGAAACTTGCTGTAAAAAAAAATTGGTATTACTACATTGTCTCTAGTACCTCTTAGAAAATGTAGTTTCCCTGATTATCTCTTTTAATAAGATCTAGTTTTACTTCTGCTTTGTCTAAGATCATGATTGCTACCCCTGTTTTTTATTTTTTATTTGTTTTACTTCAGCTGAATCATTAGATTCTGCTCCAGCCTTTACTCCTTACGTGTCTTTCTGTTTCAAGTGTGTCTCTTGTAAACAACACATTGTTGGATTCTGGTTTCTGATCCATTCTGCTAGCTGTTTCTGTTTTATGCATGAGCCCATTCCATTCACATCCACATAGTTGTGATTACAGTGTATTTCCCTCTATCCCATTATGTTTTGTTTCTCTCTCTCTTTTCATACTGTTCCTCTTCACAAGTCTACTTTGCTTCTGACTACTGCCTCCCTTAATCTGCCCTCCCTTTTATCATCTTCCCCCTTTCTCTTATCCTCTTCTTTTTCTCTGAGTTACAACCCAATGTGAATACTGTGTTCTTCCCTCTTTGAACCAATTCCAAAAAGAATGCCCCCTCGCCTTTTCACCTCCATTGTAAAAGTTCTCCCTTATGCACCTCTTTTATTCAAAGAAAATTTCCATATTCTACCTTTCTCTTCCCCCTGTACATCCCTCTTTCTCATCCCTTCATTTACTTTTTTTTTTGGAGTTCAAATCTCACCTCAAACACTTGACACTCACTAGTTGTGTGACCTTGGGCAAGTCACTTAACCCCAATTGCCTCTTTCTGGGTCATCTCCAGTCATCCTGGTCAATGGATTCAGATGGCTCTGGAGGAGAAGTGAGGTTGGTGATCTTGCACAGTCCTCCCTCATTCAAAACAAAGTCAAGTGCAAGTCATGTCATCATTTCTCTGCTGGCATGGTCTTTTTTTGGCAATGAAAGATGAATACACATTTATTTTTTTGGCAATCATTCTAACATAATTCCTCTCTCTTCTGTCCATGAAGTTGCCCTCTGTCCATGCAAATAGCTTTTAATTGCCCTAAAAATGATAGAGTTATATGCATCATTTTCCCATATAAAAATGTAAACCTTTTAATAATAATTTAAATAATAATAGGAATATAAATAGTTTAACTTTATTGAGTCCCTTATGATTACTCTTTCATGTTTACCTTTTTATGTTTTTCTTGAGTCTTGTATCTGAATGCTAGATTTTCGATTCAGGAATGTTCTGAAGTCCTCTATTTCATTGAATATTGATTTTTTTCCCTCCTCTGATGGATTATAATCAGTTTTGCTGAGCAGGTGTCAGTGGTAATCCCAGCTCCTTTGCCTTTTGGAATATAATATTCTTTTCCAAGCCTTCCATCCCTATAATGTGAATGCTGCTAAATCTTGTGTAATCCTGACTATGGCTCCACAACTCTCGAATTGTTTTTTTTCTGACTACTTGCATTAATTTCTCCTTGATCTGGGAGTTCTAGACTTTGGCTATAATATTCCTTGGAGCTTTCATTTTGTGATCTCTTTCAGAAGTGATCAGTAGATTCCTTCAATTTTTATATTACCTCCTGTATATAAGATACTGGAGTGGGGCAGCTAGGTGGTGCATTGGGTAAAGGACCAGTACAGGAGTCAGGAGGACCTGAGTTCAAATCTCACCTCAGACACTTGACACTCACTAGCTGTGTGACCTTGGGTAAGTCACTTAACCCCAACTGCCTCATCCTGGGTCATTTCCAGTCATCCTGAGGAATATCTTGTCACTGGATTCAGATGGCTCTGGAGGAGAAGTGAGGTTGGTGACATGCACAGCCCTCCCTCACTCAAACGAAGTCAAATGCAAGTCATGTCATCATTTCTCTGTTGGCATGATCTTCTTCGGCAACAAAGGATGAACACACACACACACACACACACACACACTGGGGTAATTTTCCTTAATAATTTCTTGAAATATAATGTCTAGACTCTTTCTTTGATCATTATTTTCATGTAGTCCAATAATTTTTCTGTTATCTCTTTTTGATCTATTTTCCATATGAGTTGTTTTTTCCAACGGGATATTTCACATTTTATTCTATTTTTCTCATTCTCTTATCTTTATTTTATTGTTTCTTGATGTTTCATGAAGGCATTAACTTCCATTTAACCAATTATAATTTTTAAGGAATGGTTTTCTTCATTGAATTTTTGTACCCTCATTATCATTTGACCTGATCCTGATTTTTAAGGAGTTCTCTTCAGTGAATTCTTGTGTTTCTTTTACCATTTGACCAATTCTGTTTTGTAAGGTGGTATTTTCTTCTATATTCTTTGTGCATCCTTTACCAAACTGTTAATTCTTTTCTCATAAATTTCTTCCATCACTGTTATTTCTTTTCTCAACTTTTCCTCTACCACTCATTTTGATTTGGGTCTAATTATCCTTTTTCTTTCAGTTTGTTTTTTTTTTGGTAGCTGTTTTCACACAGTTGTCTTTTTCTGAGTTTATGTCTTGGTTTTTTCTGCCATCACAGTAGCTTTTCATGGTCTAATTCTTTTTTGCTATTTACTTATTTTTCTAGCCTATTTATTAACTTTGAACTTAATGTTGAAGTTGGGCTCTGCTCACCTGGTGGCAGAGAGGGACAGTCTTAAGCTTCAGGCTATAACATGCTGCTGTTTTCAGAACTAGTTCTGGGGGTCTGCAAGTTTTTGGTGCTGCCAAGGTGGTGTGACATTGAAAGATGTGTGGTCTCTGCTCTTCTGCTCTGCAGTCTGGTCTTTACCTAAAAAGGGCCCCTGACGACCTGAAGTCATAAGCACTAGTGCTCCTCTTTGCTTTAAAACTATGACCTGAGCCCCTGCTCCCTTCTGACCAACAATCAGTGTTCCTCTCTGCCCTGAAATTGCAAGCCAGAGCTGTATATGGGCAACAGAGTTGCCCATGAGTGGCAATTGTGCACACTACCAGCAAAGGGTCCCTTGTAATATCTTTCTAACAAGTTGTCCAACCTCTTTAGTTGTCTTTGGGCTAAGAATTCCCAAAGCTGCCACTGTTGCTGCTATGACCACTGTTGTGACCAGTGTGTGTGTGTGTGTGTGTGTGTGTGTGTGTGTGTGTACGCACACATGTGCATGTGAGGCACACTCTGGACAGGTCTCCAGTTCTGTATGCCACAGATTTCTCATGCTAACCTCCCAAGTTTTCTTATGCCAGAAAAAAATCTCATTCTTTTTGTGTGCCACTCCAAAATTTTATGTGGGTCATTATTTTAAAATTGTTGGGAGGGTTCAGGTGGGTGGCTGTTCCTAATCAGCCAGCTTGAATTCACCTCTGATAGCATGAATTTTAAAAAGACTGGCAAAGAAGTATTTGCAACAGAAGAAGGTCTGTAAATACCTCCTCAAGGGTATCCCAAAATTTAGTTCAACCTTCCTTCATGGCTGACTATTTGGAAAGGCTGTGATGAGACCAGAGTCACTGGGGGTGGGGTAGATGGTGAGTAGGATATTTTAAAATAATTTTGTTGAAAAAAGTTATTGATAAAATAGAGTCAATAATATTTCAGAAATGTATCAATAGTTTAAAATGTCATTGCTTTGTATTTTAAAAAACACTAAATTTTTATAGTCTTTCTCATGCATTTCTTCATTTGTTGGACAGATAATACATTGTTAGTACTTTAAGGCTTATAAAGCACTTTATGCACAACAATTCTATGAGATGCTTAGCATTAGTACTGTGATATCCATTTTAAAGATGAGAAAACTGTATCTCCATGAGGTTGTTATTTGCCCATGCTCACATAAGTTGGCAGATGTTCAAGCTGGGACTTGAACCCTACATGCTCTTTCCCTGACCATTCTTTTGATAAGGATCATCTGTTCCAAAGGAATTAAAGACTCAAGGTAGCAGTGGGTATATTCAGTTGCTACTGGAAGCCTAATGCTAAAATGATAACTCTTCATTATTTCTTCTTGGTTTTTGAGTTCATCCCTGAGCCCTCTTCATCAGTGTGCTGGAGCCAGCTGCAAATGGCTCTGGAGAGGCAAATGTTAAATTTTCAATGTGAGTTTTTACACCTTGAAAAAACAAACACTATAAATCAGGGCTTGATTTAGTTTTGTTTTTTAAACTTAAGGAAATGATGAAAAAATCTTAATAATGCATATTAAGCTTAAAGGTGTGTTGTATGTATGTATGTATACAAACATACACACAATTATATAAACATCTACACATATAGAGAGGGTAGTTTTGTTGAACATTTACAAACACATTCCTCCCTTTCATTCATGTCTTGTTTGCCTTGTATGAGATCTCAAAATATTTCCTCTTCCCTGGGCAGACCTTGAATTTTTCTTCTTTCTCAATTTTTCTTCCTTTCTCAATTCTTAATAATGCTCTCTTATGACTCACTCCTGGAATTCCCTAAAACTTTTTCAGGGAATTTATGAAGTCAAAGCTTTCTTAATAATAATAAAATATTTTCACTTATAATGTAATAAATATCAGTAGATAAGGTCAACATAAGCAAAAACTCTTTGGGGTGCTTATGACTTGAAATAACGATTTGAAAGAGTGTAACGGGGTCCCAAGACCCAGAAATATGAGAATTCTTTGGTGATTTAAGAGATGAGGTGTCAGAGGGCAGTGAATTTTCAAATAGCCTAAGTTTGACCCTCTAAGCATCAAAATCATTTTGCAAATCATTCTGAAATGCATTGAACACTTTTTTTCTTCCTTAAAGAGTCTCTTGAACATTTTTAACATTTGTTATTGAATTAGGATCATTATGTTTTCAACAGTCATTGGACTGGGCCACAATAAAATGATGCCTTCAGAGGTTCTTGGGGTATATAGCCTTATCTGCCTCTACTCTAAATTAGCTCCAGATAATTCTACTGAGATTTTTCTCTCATGTTTGGTCTTCCTCTTCTTCTCTGTCAGTTGTTGCTTGGTGTATTTATTATGTCTTTCTCTCTCAGGCTCCTTCCTTCTACCTCCCCTTAATTTGTTATTTTTAACTGCTATGGGCTAAAAAACCAGAACTCTAAATTGCTTAGAAAAGCAAAATAGGAGTGAATAGGAATTAAATAAGTAAAGAAGTGGACTTTATTCTCCTGGACTCAAAAGGTAATTTTTCTGTTTGCTTTTCAGGTATGTTCTTGGCTTGCCAAGGCTGACCTACAGATACCTGATATGTTATTTTAGAATGTTTTTTCAAACTTGGTTTTGAAATAAAAATAATACAATTTCAGTGCTGGGAGGGATATTAGAAATCATAATGGATAAATCCTTCATTTATAGAAGAGGCAACAGCAAATTAGTGGTCAAGTCAAGATTAGGATGTGTTCTATCCTGCCTCCCAATTTTGGGCTGAATCCAATATAGCAGCATTACTTTGAGAGCTCAAAACTTGGGCCCTAAGTAATTTATTTAAAATTTAAATTTCATTTTAAAATTTTATTTAAATTTAAATTTTATTTTTAAGAAAAATAAAATTTTTGTATGATTTCCTTTTGGTCTGCATAGTATGATTTCCTTTAAAAAACCAATAACCTAATTTTGAATCTTTTAAAAGAAAGCATATAATTTCTCATTCATCCTCCCAAAGTATATATTTAAAAAAGAGCAAACCCAATATTGTCTAGCTATGTTCCACAGAAAGTACAATTCACTTATTCATCACTAAGTAGGAAAAAGAAGAGTTTATTCAGTAAGTCAAAGTACAGCAACCTATGAAATGTTTGTTTTTATTACGTACAGCAGCTGCCTAGTTGAGAAAAAAGTGTAGAATAAAAATGATGAAACTTGAATGAGAAAACATTAAAGACAATATGGCACAAGCCTGATTATTTTTTTTAATGAAACTTCTCTCAGTTCAGCTGTGGCCCCATTAAAGTTCCATTATAGGAAGGCCAATTTCTAGATCTAGAGCAACACAAGATAATCTGACAGAAAAGCAATATGGCACCCTGACTTTAGGAAAGCCTGATCAGTTTAGGAGGTCTTACAACCAGAGTTTGGACTAGAAGGTATAGCTGCTGCAATAAATCTACAGTAGGGTTTTTTTTTCCTAATTTGTTTAGAAATATACTAATACTAACAATTCACACATGCATGGTATATGCAACTTTGAGGTTTATGAAATGTTTTCATCATGGTAAGCCTGGGAGTTAAGCAACGCAGAGAAGAAAAAAAACAGACTATATACTCCTTGCCTCCACTTCCCCCTCCACTCAATCACTTCTAAAAGCCTTTGCAATCTGGATCCCATCATCATTGTTGCTCAGCTGTGTCTGACTCTTCCTGACCCTGTGGGCTGTAGCACACCATAGTACTGGTCATGGGGTTTTCTTGGCAAAGATGCTGGAGTGCTTTGCCACTCTAGCTGGATTATGGCAAACCAAGTTTAAATGACTTCCTTAAGTCACACAGCTAGTGCATGTCTGAGCCCCTATTTAAATTCAGTCCTTCCAGATTCCAGGCCCAGCACTCTATCCACTGAGCCACCCAGCTGCCCTCCTCCACCCTCATTACTCATTTGAAATTGTTATCTCCAATGTTACCAGTGATCACTACTCCGATGACTTTGTCTTGATCATTCTTGACCTCTCTGAAACATCTGTCCACTTTTTCCTCTCTGAGTATTCATGACACTGTTCTCTCTCTCTTGGTCCTCCTACATGGCTGAACGCTCTTTCTCAGTCTCCTTTGCTGGATCTTCATCTGCATCACTCCTAGTTGTGGGCATCTACCTGTATCCATCCAGTGACCTCTTCTCTTCTATCTCTACATTCTCTCATTTGGTGATTTCATTGCCTCATGTATTTAATGATCACCACTATGAAGAACCCATATATCCAGCCTTACATAGTCTTTCTCCACAAGACTGGATTTCAAACTGGATGTTCCCATAGGCATCTCAAAATTGACATGTACAAATCAAAACCCATCATCTTTCCCCTCTGACTCACCACACTTGTGCATTTCTCTGTTTCTGTCAAGGACACTACCATTCTCATGGTAACCCAGGTTCACAACCTCAGGATATTATCAGCTCATCACCCTCTCACTCCGTACATTAAAGCAATTACCAAACAGTTTAGCTTCTCTCTCCACAGGATCTTGTCTTCACTCACACAGCTTTTGTTTTCAGATCTTTGTGACCTCTCTTTTGGACTACTGAAATAGTTTCCTATTTGGGCTTTCTGCCTCAGTTCTCTCATCTTTACAATCCATCTTTCACAGTTATTAAAATAAGTTTCCTAAAGTGTAGGTTGGACTTTGTCAGTGCCCTCCTCAATAAATATTGGGAGCTCCTTACCTCTACAATCAAATATGCCTTGGCTTAAAGGGCCCAAGGTCTCCCAGTGCATCTTGGGTCATCTCCAGTTATCCTGATGAGTATCTGATCAGTAGATTCAGATGACTCTGGAGAAGTGAGGCTGGTGACCTTGCACAGCCCTCCCCCACTCAAAACAGTCAAGTGCAAGTCATGTCATCATTTCTCTGATGGCATGGTCTTCTTTGGCAACGAAGGATGAACACATACAATCAAATATAAACTCTGGCATTTTAGAGCCCTTTACATCCTTGTTCCACCCTACCTCTCAAACCTTATTACACATTATTCCATTTTGTATAACAATGGCCTCTCCAAAGTAGACTTCTCTTTGTCATTTTTTTTTGAGGCAGTCGGGGTTAAATGTTGTCCAGGGTCATACAACTAAGTATCTGAGGACAGATTTGAGCTCAGGTCCTCCTGACTCCAAGGCCAGTGCTCTCTCCACTGCTCCACTTAGCTGCCCCTTACTCTTTATCATAAATGGCTCTTTGTATCCCATTTTGGTATTCACTATCCTCCATGCCTACAATGTAATCCCCCCTTATTTAAATCCCCAATTTCCTTCATGATTTAGTTCAGATTCCACCTTCTATATGAAACCTATCTTGTCCTCCTTCCATCCCCCCAAGCTTCTAGTGCCTTCTATTCAAATTATTTTATATCTATGTTATTTATGGCTGACTAAAGTAAAAGCTCCCCAAAGATAAGATGAGGGTGGTTTAGTGAATAGATTACGGTATTTAACAGTCAGGAAGAATTGAATTTAAATACTGCTTCTGATACTTATTGCCTCCATTTCCTTATCTGTAAAATGATCAAATTAGAGTAAATTATAACAATAATAATAGAATTTTTACAGTGCTTTAAGATTTGCAAAACACCCTATAAATATTATTTCATTTTCTCTTCCCAACAATTCTGCAAGGTTTATTTTCATTTTACAGATCATCTCTAACTCCGATCTGACTCTAACTCTCTGATTTTATGCTTTTGTCTCTGTAACCTTAGTGCTGGGTATAAAATAAACACTTAATAAAATGCTCATATATTGATTATCTCCATTTTAGAAATGAGGAAACTAGCACTCGGCATGGTCGTAGGGCCATCCGGTTCAACGCCCTCATTTTGCTCTCTCCTCTTCGCTGCCTCTTGGCCTCTCTCACTTCCTTTAGGGTCTTTCTTCTTTACCAATATATTTTCTTACTCATAGCTGACCATTACATTCATTATCTGTAAAAAAAAAAAAAAGATTCAGCTCAAATCTCATCTTGTGCAAGAAGCCATTGCCAGTTCTACTCACTTCTAGTGACTTCCCTGTAATGTTAGCTTCATATATATATATATATATATGTTTATATATATATATATACACACACACACATGCACATATATATGTATGCATGCATGTATTACACACAAATGTATATGCATATACACATATACACACATATATGCAATGTATATATGTATGTGAAGTAACTTTTTGCTCAATTAGCTTTTCAGAAAAATTATTAACTCAAATGGCATTGAAAGAACAGTAGTTATAAAGCCCTTCCACCAAAACCTAGGATACACTCTCCCGTAAGCACACAGAGTCTCTTGGGGGAAAAGTGGAGATGAACTTAAATTTTAAATAGTGATGAGTCATAGATGAAGGGAAGAGACTTGACCAAGGCAACTCACAGCTTTGGAACTGAAGCCCTCCCTCCCTCCACCTCAATTTTCACCTCCAGAGGGTTTTCACAAAGTTTTCTGTGATGTCAATCCTGTCCTGACACTGGGATGAGCGTATGACTCAGCTGCTGGGTGAGTTTAGCTCTTCAGAAGGGTAGGCATTTTTGTTGCATGGTCCAATCTGTGGTCTCCATGAACCTGTGATCTGATGGGCAGCTGCAGTATTCACCCCCTTCATCTTTTGATGTCTCACTGGTCTTTTCAGCTGGAGTGCTATAGGGCTGTTTCAACAAGGACAAGAACCCTTAGCCTAGGATTGGCAGGAGGGCTTTATAACTGCTGTTCTTACAATGTCATTTGAGTAAATGATTTTTCTGAAAAGTTAATTGAGTCTACTGGTTGATTGACAAATGGAAGACCATTGATATGGACTTACGAGCCACAGTGTATCACCCAAAGGATATGATTCCTGTTCTCAATGAGTTCACATTCTAACAGGGGAGATGTCATGCAAAAAATTGCTGTACACACATTACAACACCCCCACCCATAAGACCTTGGCAATGAGGTTTATTATTTTTCGGTAGGAGGTGGAAGCAGTTTAGACTATTTGATGATTCCTCTTGGTTCCGAATAGGTCCCCTCAGTGAGGTGCTCTACTTTTACTTGGGGTGATCAGGTAGCTAGGGACAAAGTTTTTGAAGCAGTCTGTCTGCAGGGTGGAGTAAACTCATTTTTCTGTGACCTTTTAACATGTAATTGAGCTATTCAAGTCTCAGATCCCTTCTAAGATAGAGAATTTTTCCTTTTCACCTTAAAAGGCTTCTTCCTTAATTTTCAACAGTTCTGTTTTTTTCTCTTCCAGCAATTTCACCGAAGTCTCAGTGCAACAAGCTCTCTGACTTTGTTTTGTGGGTCTCTAGACTCACAGGGGCTACCTGAGTATCTTGACTGCTAGAAAAACTAATGTAACAATTTTGTAAAACTGACAACTCAGTGTCAGTATTTCAATTGAGATTTGATGGGTTAAGATAATAAGCCACTAATAAAGCTTTGGACATAGCAATGAGGTTAATATTCAATGGATCCAAAGGAAAATAGTAATCCAGAATCAGAGTCTCAGAGCTGGAAGGGATCTTATATTTCAAAGCCTTCATTTTTATAGTTGAGGAAATTGAGGCCCAGAGAGATTACGTAGCTTGTCCAAGGTCTTAGTGCTCTTTCCTTCTAGTTTTCCCCCAGAATTCTAGAAGTCTGCTTGTCCAGGTGGGCCAGCAGAGGTTCTGGGTTTAGTTCTATGTCAAACAATAAATAATGCACTGACATCACTCAAATCACTAAGTATAAGTGTGTCTAAAGATCTGTCTGTAAATGATGTCCCTGTCTTTTAGAAGGCTATCACAAGCTAAATTTCCTAATTAAAAAATAAATGTGAGGAGAAATGGGATTGATGTAAAAGTAGGAGTGCACCTACAACATGCCAGACATCACGCTAAGTGTTTTACAAATGTCGTCGACTTGGATCCTCACTACAACCCTGTGAGGTAAGTGCTATTGTTATCTGTTTTACACCAGAGGAAACTGAGGCTAACAGGTGAAGTGACTTGCCTGGGATCACACAACTAGTTAAGTGCCTTAGACTAGATTTGAACTCAAGTCTTCCTTACTCCAGGTCCAATGTGGTATCTACCAACAGCCTCTAATATTGAGAGAATTTGTATTTTAAAGCCATTTTGTAGTTATGAATTGGCTATCTCTCACGACAACCTTGGAGAGTTAAATGCCATCAATGGAAAAACACAAAGATCATTTATACTAATCACATATGGTCTTTTATTTATAACTTTGACAAAGCACATGGTCTTGAGACATCCACATGATTACATGAGGAAATAACTAAACTCTAATCAAAAATAAGCTATTAATAAGTAAATAAATCAGAATTGTCTTAAAATAAATAATAAAAAATATAAAATATAAAATAAATATAAAATAAATAAATAGGATAAATAAAATTATTTTATTGAATAAAATAATTTATAAATATAAATTTATAAAAACAAATTTATAAAATGACTTATTTATAAAATAATATATAAATAAAATAAATAGAAATATAAAAACAAAATAAATATAAGTAAATGCCAGATAATTAAGGAAAAAAATCTCATTGAAAGGATGATCCTTTCATTCTATCTCAGGAACAACAGCAATAATGTTTAAGTAGTGTTCTAAGCTTTCTTTGCTGACCTTAAAATTTCTCATTTTTTCTATGTAATAATCCTCAAAAGTAAGAAAAAGAGTAAAAAAAATCAGAAATTTTAACAAAACAGAATTCTCAAAAGTAAGTACTATTATTATGGTCATTTCGAAGACAGGAAAAATAAAACATAATAAGTGACCTGCCCAGTCTCACAACTAGTAGGTGTTTGAGCAGTGATATGCAGGTAAATGTTTAACAATGGCATTTCTGGGCAAGGGAGGCAAGAAATGGACATTGGACACACTTACATTGGTAATATTTTCTCTATCACTTTCTTAAGTCCTGACAATCAGCAAAGCAAATGATAATAAATCAAGCCCTGATTTGTAGCATTTGTTGATTCCCAAGGTGTCAGTGCTTATACTAAAAATTTCATAGTCAGAAGTTCAACTCCAGCACATGCCTCTGTCAAAGGCAGGATGTTAATTGGAGTGTTCTGGATGCTGGGACCATCACTCTGCCCCCTGTACTCCTAGATGCCTAATAAAATGGGCCAAGGCAGGCCAAATAGAAAGTGGTAAGAGAAACTTGAACAATTGAAAGAGATGTAAAAATTGCCAATAACAAAAATGAGGGCTGAGCATATTACACAAATCTGGAGAATTACACACTCTGGATAGAGAATGGCATGGCAACTCTGGCCAAAATGTAATGGCCCAAAGGCTCTGCCAAGTTTGTATAAGAATCCCTGTGATTCCTGGAGTTCTTACAAAAAAATAAACTCAGCTTGGCTAGTATAGAACTAGCTTGCCAATGTCTCCAACCCCTAATTTAGAAATAATCCTTTCCCCATCTCCAACACACACAAACCCCATGACTTCTGGAAAAATCATTCCTAAAACACTGGGGTGAGACTCCAACATGATGGCAAATTTATTCTGTTCCACTTTCTCCCATTATTCACTCCCGATATAAGGAATTTAGTTTCTACTAAGCTACAATGGAAATTTTAACAAAACAGAATTATTTCTGATTTTTTCCCCCTACAGCTTCAAAGACACTGCAATTTTAATCTTCTGACTAAAATTATTTTTGTTGTCATTTTTCAGTTGAATACAAATCATCGTGACCCCATTTAGGGTTTTCTTGGCAAAGATACTAGAGGGGTTTGCCATTTACTTCTCTGGCTCATTTTACAGATGAGGAAACTGAGGCAGCTAGGGGAACGTGACTTGCCCAGGGTCTGAGGAGACATTTGAACTCACAATGAAGTCTTTCCTGACTTCCACCCAGTGCTATCTAGTGGCCCCTCTAAAATGATATTGGGAGCAAAACTAATAGATACATGCTCACAGATTATGTAACTCCTTTTATGATAACTGTGAATTCTCTACTTTATCAAGCAGCAGATTCATTTTAATGAGTTGTTGTGTGGTTGCTGCTGAGTTCTGTTTCCGTGGTTTCTTCAGTGTAAGTGGTAGCTGGTGAGGAACTGTGGTCATGTATTTGTCCTTCGTTCTTGAAGAGGACCATGACATCAGGATGATGACATGATTTGCAGTTGACTTTGATTTGAGTGAAGGAGGGCTGTGCAAGGTCACCAGCCTCACCTTCTCTCCTGAGCCATCTGGGTCCAGGGGCCTGATACTCATCAGGATGGCTGGAGATGGCCCGGGATGCAGTGGGAACAAGTATGGTGAGGCCCTGGGAGAAAGCAACCACCAAGACAATCCAAGGAAGGTTGAAATGCAACAGGTTAGATCTCCCATAGTGATCTATAATGGGATTGGGTCTGCTGAGTGACCAGTGCACTTTCAGCCAGGTCAAGATAGGGAGACCCAGTGTCAAAAAAATAAAGTCACTTCTCCAGTCATTTAGATAGCAAGTAGAAGAGCCAGAATTTGAATCCAGCCCTTGACTTTTAATCCTGTACTTTTTCTGCTATGCCACAATGCAGTGGGGTATCCTACTTCGTCTTTTTTTGCATCATGACTGGTATCCTTGGAAGCAGCACTAGGTCAGTTTATTATCAATCAGTGCTCCGAAGAAACTTAATGTTGAATACCTAGTACTTCCCTCTTGGCTCAGGAATGCCTTTACTTTCTCCAGAAAACTCATTAAGAGTCTTTGACTCTTTTGGCACTGAGCCTCTGAAAGGAACTTCCTCTTTCTCTGTTTTCCTTCTTGGTGCTAAGTTGAAAGGGACTCTGGAGTGGCCTGAATATCAAGCATATTTAATTTAGTTACTATTGTCAAGTTCAACCCTTTCCCACTGCCTGGCAGAACTTCTCGCTCATAGTAGGTGCTCAATCTTTGTTGAATTGACAGATGAGGAAACTTTACCTCAAAGAATGATATAAATTACAAGGCCTTCCCACCTCAAGTCCAATACTTGTCACTATTATGCCTCTTTCCCCAGTCTTATATGAAGGCAGAATGGTATAATAAAGGTAAGAAATCTAGATTTTTCATTCCAGTAGTAAGTCACTTGCCCATACTTAGGTTTCCTCATTTATAATAAAAGACTTGAACTAGATGACCTCTAACGGCTATTCCCAAGCTCAAATCCTAAAATTCCGTGATGCTCCATACCAAATGTATGACCCTTAGCAAGCACCTTACTGTCCCTGGGATTCATTTTCCTCATCTGTAAAATGAGAAAAAGAACACTTGCCCTTCCAAGAAATACCTCTATCAACATAGATTCAAATCTTTTTCTTCTATCTTACATACTTAGAGAGTTGCCTGTGGATCCCAAGAGGAAAAGTGGTTTATTGAGAATTGACATACCCAGTCATGTTTAACAATGTTGCCCCCAAATTAAGCAGAAATAGTTTAAATCTCTCTGCTAGTTTGCTAGTCTTCTTCTCACTTCTTACATTTCCAGTTATTACATAAGAAAATGCAAATTCCCATATTTCATAAGGTATAACATGCATATTGGTTGGATAAGATTTTTTCAGTAAATAATAATTCCTGAAGATATAAAATAACATTAAGTGGTGGTCATTTAAGGGGCAGTATTAGCCCTTAGTTGCAAATGGGAAAATATGACCATCATCTGCAAATATGAAACCAATAATTCTTAAGTAATTTTAAGAATAGAAGTTTACTCATTTTTTTTTTACTTTTTTAAAAAGAATATTTGTTCTAAATTAATTTACTTGTTTAGTGCCATACCAATTAAACTATCAGATAATTATTTTCCAGAGCTGGATAAAATAATATCAAAATTCATTTGGAAGAACAAAAGGTCCAGAATATCAAAGGGACTAATGAAAAGAAATGCTTGGGAAGGTACCCTAGAGCTACCAGACCTCAAATTGTATTATAAAGGAGCAATTATCAAAACCACTTGGTATTGGCTAAGAAACAGAGGGGTAGACAAATGGAATAGACTTGGCACTCAAGACACAATAGGCAAGGAATATAGCAACCTCCTGTTTGATAAACCCAAAGGCCCCAGCTTCTGGGACAAGAAATCACTGTTCAACAAAAATTGCTGGGAAAACTGATTAGCAGTGTGGTGGAAATGAGGCATTGACCCACGCCTGACACTGTACACAAGAATAAAGTCCAAATGGGTACATGATTTAGGCATAAAGATTGATACCATGAATAAACTAGAGGAGCAAGGAATAGTGTATTTATCAGATTTATGGAGAAGGGAAGAATTTTTTTACTAAAGAAGTGATAGAAAGCATTATGAAATGCAAGATGGATAATTTTGATTACATTAAACTGCACAACCAAGCCCAATGCAACCAAAATTCGGAGGAATGTAGTAAATTGGGAATAAATTTTTATGGATAAGCTTGGGGATAAAGGCCTCATTTCTAGAATATATAGAGAAGTAAATCAAATGTATAACCATACAGAGGGAGGAGTCAAGATGGTGGAGTAGAAAGACACACATATGCTAGCTCCTAACCCACAGCCCATGAAATACCTATAAAAAAGAACTCCCTACAAATTCTGGAGCAGCAGAAGCCACACAGCAACAGAGTGGAGGAGATTTCTGTTCCAGAGAGACCTGAAAAACCAACACCAAAGGTCCATCACACACCAGACCCAGAGCAGAGCCCAGCCCTGCCTTGGCCACACGCACCGAGAGGAGCAGATCTGAGCAGGCTTCAGGGATGGAATCTCCAGCGCCCGTGTGAGTTCCTCCACCTGCAGGCGCAAAGATCAGTGAGAGGACTTTTTCTGCTTGCCGAGAGGGGAGCAGGGTGTCTCCGTGGCTCAGGCCCCCTTAGGAGGCAGCAGCAGAGGCAGCAGCAGACAGGGGCTCCCAAAGCTGGTCAGGAGCTCAGATCCATTATTGTAGGTCTCTGCATAAACCCCCTAAGGGAACTGAGCCCTTGAGGTGGCCCCCACCTGAGCAGCTGAACTTAATCTCACACTGAATAGCAGCCCTGCCCCTGCTGAAAGCCCTGAGGCTAGGGAGCAACATTTGAATCTCAGACCCCAAGCACTAGCTGTGCAGATCTGGAGGTGAAGTGGGTGTGGAAAGGAATCTCAGAAGTCAAGTAACTGGCTGGGAAAATGCCCAGAAAAGGGAAAAAAAATAAGACCATGGAAGGTTACTTTCTTGGTGAACAGATATTTTCTCCCTTCCTTTCAGGTGAGGAAGAACAATGCTTACCATCAGGGAAAGACATAGAAGTCAAGGCTTCAGTATCCCAAACATCCAAAATAAATATTCAATGGGCTCAGGCCATGGAGGAGCTCAAAAAGGATTTTGAAAATCAGGTCAGACAGGTGGAGGAAAAACTGGGAAGAGAAATGAGAGAGATGCAAGAAAAGTGTGAAAAGCAGGTCAACACCATGATAAAGGGACCCAAAAAAATGCTGAAGAAAATAACACCTTGAAAAATAGGCTAACTCAATTGGCAAAAGAGGTTCAAAAGGCCAATGAGGAGAAGAATAATTTAAAAACCAGAATTGCCCAAATGGAAAAGGAGGTTCAAAAACTAACTGAAGAAAATAGTTCTTTCCAAATTAGAATGGAACAGATGGAGGCTAATGACTTTCTGAGAAACCAAGAAATCACAAAACAAAACCAAAAGAATGAAAAAATGGAAGAGAATGTGAAATATCTCATTGGAAAAACAACTGACCTGGAAAATAGATCCAGGAGAAACCATTTTAAAATTATGGAACTACCTGAAAGCCATGATCAAAAAAAGAGCCTAGACATCATCTTTCATGAAATTATCAAGGAAAACTGCCCTGATATTCTAGAACCAGAGGGCAAAATAAGTATTCAAGGAATCCACTGATCACTGCCTGAAAGAAATCCAAAAAGAGAAACTCCTAGGAACATTGTGGCCAAATTCCAGAATTCCCAGGTCAAGGAGAAAATATTGCAAGCAGCTAGAAAGAAACAATTCCAGTATTGTGGAAATACAATCAGGATAACACAAGATCTAGCAGCTTCTACATTAAGGGATAGAAGGGCATGGAATACTGAGCATAATACTTCAGGGGAAAAACTGGTCTTTCAGTGAAATAGAGGACTTTCAAGCATTCTTGATGAAAAGACCAGAGTTGAAATGAAAATTTGACTTTCAAACACAAGGATGAAAAGAAGCATGAAAAGGCAAACAGCAAAGAGAAGTCATAAGGGACTTACTAAAGTTGAACTGTTTACATTCCTACATGGAAATTTTTTGTAATATTTGTAACTCTTGATACTTTTCAGTATCTGGGTGGTTGGTGGGATCACACACACACACACACACATACACACATGCATGCACACACAGAGACAGAGAGCACAGAGTAATTTGAATAGGATGGGATCATATCTTAAAAAAATGAAGTTAAGCAGTGAGAGAGAAATATATTGGGAGGAGAGAGGGAGAAATGGAATGGGACAAATTATCTCTCATAGAAGAGGCAGGCAGGAGACTTTTTAGTGGAGGGAAAAAGAGGGGAGGTGAGAGAAAAACAAGAAGTTTACTCTCATCACATTTGACTAAAGAAAGGGATAAAATACATACTCATTTTGGTATGAAAACCTATCTTACAATACAGAAAAGTGGGGCAGAAGGAGATAAGCAGGGTGGGGGGGATGATGGAAGGGAGGTCAATGGGACAAGGGAGCAATTTGAAATCAACACTCTTGGGGAGGGACAGGATCAAAAGAGAGAATAGAAGCAATGGGTGGCAGGATAGGATGGAGGGAAATATAGTTAGTCTTACACAACATGACTATTATCGTAGTCATTTGCAAAACTACACAGATATAGCCTATATTGAATTGCCTGCCTTCCCAAAGGAAATGGGTGGGAGGGAGGGATGGGGAGAAGTTGGAATTCAAAGTTTTAGGAACAACTGTCAAGTATTGTTCTTGCTACTAGGAAATAAGAAATATAGATAATGGGGAACAGGAAGTTATCTGGCCCTACAGGACATAAGAGAAGGTGGGGACAAGGGAAGACAGGGATGATAGAAGAGAGGGCAGATTGGTGATAGGGAAAATTAGAATGCTCGGGTTATTGGGGTAGGGATTGGGGACAAATGGGGAGAAAATTTGGAACCCAAAATTTTGTGAAAATGAATGTAAAAAGCTAAATAAATAAATAAATTAAATTAAATTAAATGTATAACCATACAAGTCATTCCCCAATTGATAAATGATCAAAGGATATGAACAGGCAATTTTCAGAGGAAGAAATTAAAGGTATCTATAATCATATGAAAAAGTGTTCTAAATCACTACTGATTAGAGAGATGCAAAACAAAACAACTCTGAGGTACCACATCACACCTATAATATTGGTAAACATGATAGAATAAGAAAATGATAAATGCTGGAGAGGATGTGGGAGAGTTGGAACACTAATTCATTGTTGGTGTTGCTGTGAGCTCATCCAACCCTTCTGGAGAATGGTTTGGAACTATGCCCAAAGGTCCACAAACATGTGCATACCCTTTGACCTAGCAATATTACTACTACGACTGTATCCCCAAGAGATCATAAAAATGGAAAAGGGTCCCACATGTACAAAAATATTTATAGCAGCACTCTTTATATTTGCCAAAAACTGGAAATCAAGGCGATGCCCATCAATTGGGGAATGGCTGAATAAATTATGGTATATGAATGTAATGGAGTACTATTGTGCCATAAGAAATGATGAACAAGAAGACTTCAGGGAGGCCTGGAAGGACTTATATGATCTGATGTTGAGTGAAAGGAGCAGAACCAGGAGAACTTTGTGCATAGCAATGGCCACAGTGTGCAAGAGTTTTTTCTGGTAGACTTGGAACTTCGTAATAATGCAAGAACTTACTAAAACAAAAATTCCCCAATGGTGGTTTTCTAAGGCAAAATGCCTTCCACACTCAGAGAAAGAAATATGGAAGTCATTCGCAGTATGTAACAGATCATGTTTGTGTGTGTGGGGGGGGGTTTAGTGTATTATGTTTTAATTTTTGATATGATTTCTTCCATTTATTTTAGTGCGGCTACATAGCATGACTATAGTCATGTAGGAAAGTATATGTAGAACCTATACAGAGTTGTATGCTGTTGTATGGGAGGGAGGGGGGTAGTGGGAGGAAGGAGTGGGGGTGATAAAATCTTTTTTAAGGAAGTGATTGTAGAACATTAAAAAAATAATAATAAAAGAAAAAAATTGAAAAAAAAGAATATTTGTTAATACAATTAAGGAGGAAAAGTTCATTTTTGTTCTTAAACTAACAGTAAAAGATATTTAATATTATTATCAAGAATGCTATAACCATTTGTTACAAAGTAATTTTCTTCACTAATATCTTATTCAAATAGATCTGATTTCCAATGAAGCAGATTGTAATCCTTCTGCATTTGTCTATTTGGTGTGATTTGTCCATGTCCTCCCAAAAGCTCATCACCGGGGATGCACCCTAAGTGCTGAGGGACTTCCTTTTCTCTTAATGTGATATGAGAGAAAGAAACAGACAGGCAGACACAGAGATATATAGAGAGTGAGACAGAAAGAGACAGAGAGACAGACACACAGAGAGAATGGCCAGAGACAGAGAGGTCGTATATTCTTACGGCACAATAGTTCAGTATAATTCAGTAGGTCAAGTGAAGATTTTTAAGAATGAGTGACACCTGGTTATTTTGTCTATTTGTGTTTGTTTTAGGCAACAACGAACGAGCAAGCACATGGGGAAAAACCAAAGATTAAAAAAGGAAGTGGAATGACTTGGGGAGGGACAGAGAAGAGGTTGGTATGAAGGCTTCAAGCTGAGCGTTCATCTCTTCATCAGAGATTGTAGCAAAGGAGAGAATAAGGAGTGATCAAAAGATGTCCTGAGGTGCAGAGAGGAAAAGAGGGAGCTCACAAGTTAAGGCAACAAGTATTTATTAAGTGCCTACGATGTGCCAGGCACTTTGCTAAGCACTGGGGATACAGAGAGGCAAAAACACAGTCACTGTCCTTAAGAAGCTCAGCCAGAAATTTAACATAGCTCAAAGCAATGGTCTTTATTTTCTTCACAGAGTATGAGGTGAGGTGTTTTATAATGTGAGGAAGAAGAGGTATGGTGTAGAAGCCTTGAGAGAAGGGAAATTTTGGAATATCTACTGTAGAGAATGCAAGAGTGAATCGGAGAAAAAATATCAAAAGGATTGCTTTCCTGTGGTGAAAGCCCAGTTAGTTGTAGAATTATATAGAAAACATAAAATTGTGGTGGACCCAGTTAATATAGTTGCATGACTTCTCCCAGCACAATTAAGCAGATGAAAAGTAGTGGAGGATGTCTTCACTCTAGTGGAAATTATGATAAGATAGAGGAAAACTGGAATTATTTTATTCATTATCTTATTTTCAGTTCCTAATTCTCTGCCTCACATCTCTCCCTCGTCCACCCATTGAGAATGCAAGAAAAACAAAACCCATCACAAAGATATGTGTATATATATATATATATATGTACATGTGTGTGTATATGTGTGTGTGTATGTGTGTATGTATGTATATAGGTTGGTTGTTCTTCATTCTCAAAGAGCACCAAAATGACATCACTATGATAAAGTGAGGTTTCAGTGTGTCTGACTGTGGCTGATCAGACCAATACAAGCTTTGAATGCTCTACCACAGGCTGGGTACAGATAGTCCATGTGAACATTTGGGGTGGTTATTCCAAATCTGTGCATCCTACATTTAATTTGTGCTGTCTCAATTCTGCTTTGCTCATAGAGCATAACACCCTTTCTGATGTGGGCATGCCATGCTGAGTGGTCCTGTGCTAGTGTCTCCCATGTTGCACAGTCAAATTCAAAGTTCTTGAGAGAGACCTTGAGAGTGTCCTTGTGACCACCATGTGATCACCTGCCCCATGTGAGTTTTCCCTAAAGTAGTCTTTTTGGCAAGCTTATATTTTGCATTCGAACAACATGGCCAGCCCATTGGAGTTGCACTCTCTGAAGCATAGTTTGAATGCCTGACGGTTCAACTCGCACAAGGACTTAACTGTCTGGTACCTTATCCTGCCAGGTAATCCTTAGAATCTTCCCAAGACAGTTCAAATGAAAGTGATTCAGTTTCCTGGCATGGCGCTGATAGACTGTCCATGTTTCACAGGCATACAACAATGAGGTCAGCACAACGGCTCTGTAGACCTTCAGTTTGGTAGTCAGTCTAATACCTCTTCTCTTCCAAACTTTTCTTTGGAGCCTTCCAAACACTGAGCTAGCTCTGACAATGTGTGCATCAACCTCATTGTCAATGTGTACAACCCTGGAAAGTACACTACCAAGGTAAGTGAACATCCACAGCATTCGAAACTTCTCCATTTGTTGTAACCGATAGTTCCATGTATGGATGGTGTGGTGGTGGCTGCTGGAGCACCTGTGTTTTCATGATGTTAATTATTAGGCCAAAATTAGCACAGGCCACAGAGAATTGATCCATACTTTGTTGCATCTCAGCTTCAGAGGCTGCATTGAGTGCACAATCATCCACAAACAGAAAATCATGCACCAACACTCCCTCCACTTTGGTCTTGGCTTGTAGCCTTTTCAAATCGAAGAACTTGCCTTCAGTATGGTAGTTGACCTTGATGCCATGTTCATCCTCATTGAAAGCATTTAACAATTTGACAGTATGCAGAAGAGCATTGTCCACTATCCAGAACCGAGGCAAACATGCTATCATGAAACTGATGTATGATACTGATGAACTGATAAATTTTGACATAATATTCCAAAAGTCTTCATTGTTTGCAGACCTCTCTTCTGCTCCTGGCATTTTTTCCTGGAGTTGTCAGGAAGTAAACACCATATTGACTGTTCCTTAGCCCTTTCTGAAGCCACACTGGCTCTCAGGTATATGACCAGCTTCCAGGTGAAGGATCAGCCTATTAAGGAGGACTATAGCAACATATATGCCAGCAATGACTAAGAAAGAGACCCCCCCCTGTGATTGTCACAGGACAATCTATTGCCTTTACTTTTATAGAGATGGACAATGGAGGCATCCTTGAACTCCTAGGGGATAACCTCCTCTTGCCATATAACCTGGAAAATTTCAGTCAGTTTTTATATGAGTAATGGTCCTCCTACCTTGTAAACCTCAACTGAAATAGAATCAGCACCAGATACTTTGCCATATGAAAGGAGCCCAATGGCCTTCAAAACCTCCTTTTCAGTTGGAAGTTCAGCTAAGGAGGGATTGACTTTATCCTGAGGTAAAATGAGTCAATGGCCTCAGCATTGATTGATGATGGTCTGTTGAGAACATTATGGAAGTGTTCAGTCCATCTCTCTCAGATCATGTCCTTATCACTAATCAGTGTGGTCCATCAGCAAAAACCATAGTTTTTTGGTTCATAAATAGCTTTGAGGGAATTATGAAATTTTTTAAGAAATATATTATATATATATTTCTTTAAAAATATGTGTATTCACACACACATACATATAATCAAGTAGTAAAGCAGAACAAATTCCCTCCATAGTCATGGCCCACTTCTCTGCCCGTCCCCAAAAAATGATATATTTCACTCAGTACTCTGAATCTGTCACCTGTCTGTCTAGAGGTGGGTAGCACATTTCATCATGAGTCCTTTGGAATTGTGCTTGATCACTGTGTTATCAGAATTCCTAAATCTTTCAAAATTATTGTTACAGTATTGTGGTAATTACATACATTTTTTCTCCTGGTTCTGCTCAGTTTCCTTGAGTTCATGTAAGTCTTTCTAGGTTTTTCTATAACCACCCCCTTCATAACTTCTTACAGAGAAATAGTATTCCATCGTATTTGTATACCATAACTTATTCAATCATTTCCCAATTGATGGGTACCACCTCAGTTTCTAATTCATTGTCACCACAAGAAGAGCCTCTACAAATATCTCTGTACATGAAGATCCTTTTCCACTTCATCTGATTTATTTTGGGGGGGGAGTAGACCTAATAGCACTAGGAATAGGTCAAAGGGTATTCAACATAATACCTTTGGGGAAAGAGTAAAAATTGCTTTCTAGAATGGCTGAACTACTTCACAGTTCTATCAACAGTACCTATTTTGCCACATCCCCACCAACATTTGTCATATTAAATTCAAAATTCTTGATCATCAAAGTGGAATATTTCTGGGTTACAGTATAACAATTCTTCCATGTGGCTGTGTTAGAGAGGTGTAGGTCATGAGAGCTGAAGAGATTGGGAGGTCAGGGAGTTCAAGGAACATTATTTATGTTGAAGATGTTTAGTATATGACAGAGGTTTGGGTAGACTATGAACCAGGTACTGAACTATTCAAGAAAGAAATTAAAATCTCTTGGGGGCCAGTAGACCTGGAATGGGTGAGTGAACCTCAAAAGAGGAGAGTTTGCCAAGTTGTGGGGACAGAAGGGCATTCTAGAAATAATGAATATAACAACTCCCTTCATAGGGCAGGCATAAGGTGGAGGAGCATTTGAGGAAGTGTGACCAGTACTGGAGAGGCTAGTCAGGTATATCATGTCCTCTGGGAGGAGGCAGGACAATGTGAGTGTTAGAAGATGGGAGGAGCACATGAGGAAAGGTCTAAGGAGACATTTGTTAATGGAGATCTTAACAGAAGGGGCAGCACGAGCTACATTAGTACATGGTATAAGAGTGTTGAGTTGCTTGGACATGACAGAACTAGAGTTAGGAAAAGTTACGGTTATTTAATCAGCCTGCTCTGAAGCATGGGGATTGGAGGAATGAGAGGTAGGACTTTGCTAGCTATCAAAGATGTACTGTCCTTTGTCTGCAACTCCTACTCTCCATTTCTGTAAACTGCTAAGGATTCATCAATTCTATTATTTTTCAGGTGTTAAAAAAAGAAGAAACATTGGGCTTGGTGTTACCAATTCTTCAACATATGAGACTTTGGTAGAAAAAGGTCTGGTATCTGGGTCTTTGTCCTGACCTAGATCCTTTAGGTGAAGACCAGTTGTTGGAAGGTCTAGTCCTGGAGGTAAGGGACCTGCTGCCTTCACTGTAGAATAAGAGGTCTGGTATCTGAAGAATGGGAGTTACAATGGGTCCTACAGGCAAGAACCTGATGTCTTCCAGAAGTTGACAAGTCAGGTACCTTAGTTGCCTCTAAGTTATGTTTGGGAGGGAGCAGGATGGAAAAGGTAGAGGAGGGGAAAGGTTCAGGGAACAAGGCCTATTAGTCTAGATAAAAGGCATTTGATAACTTCTTTTCTGTATGCCTAATAACGTCAAATTTGGGGGTCATTTTAGATCTGAATTAGCAGATTTCAAAGTTTTGGGATTTGATAAAACTGCATCATGCTCATAGAGAGGACCTAACAAAACTCCTCATTTGTAGGGAATGCCTTTTTCATTTGAACTCTGTACTGGAACTCCTCCAGGACAGGGGAAAGACCTCTGGTAAATCTCTATGTTTTAGTGGATATTAATGAGCAGAGGCAATGTGTTATATACTTCGAGGAAACTTATATAATTTTCATAATATATATGAGTCACCTTGGCAAAGGATAGTCTTTGAGGTGGCATTTTACTCTACCAAATTAAATGCTTTTTTATATTCAACAAATATTGCAAAATTGGATATTGAATTCTCTACACCTTTCAGTTGACTGTGTGATGTTAAAAGATATTGTAGGATATAATTTCTAAGAATCTCTGCTCCCTTTTAGTATCCCCATCAAGGATTCCTTCAATGTCTGTGTTGACTATTCTCATAAAAATTTTTATGTAGTTGACAAAGGTGGTATATGAGTTCTTGGTTAATGAGGTTCTCTGCATCACTATTTCTGTGGCTGTAATGCTGTTTGCATGTTCTCCTTAAGATAATTGATCAGCAATGTCAAAATGGTTTGAGCAGCAGCACTGCCCTCCTCTGTATGTGCTCGGTCAAGTCCAGCTCAAAACCCATTTTGAGTTTCTTCAGCTCCATTTCCCATTTCCTCTATCAGGATATCCAGGACCATCGTCAAACGCACCATCGTCATTCCTTTCACCCAGGATCACAGCCTCAATGCCCTCTGTTCTTCACTGTAGCACACCCCACATATCCAGTATGCCTTATCTTTTCCACTTTCACATCTCCAGTAGCTGTTACCTGGTGCAGGTCCTCATGTCTTCACTATTGCAAAGGCGTTCTGGTTGGTCTCCCTGCCTTGCCTTTCCCCACTCCAGTACCTCTTCCACTCAGGTGCCAATGTGATCTTCCTGAAACCACTCCCCCCAGTCAATAAATTCCATTATTTCCTTATTAATTCTAGACTCAAATAAAAAATCCTGCTTGACTTCTAAACCTCTTCACAACCTGGCCCATCCCAACCTTTCCATTCTTTTTACCTTTTACTTCTTTTCACGGAATCTGTGACCCAACAACACTTGCCTTCTTTCCAGATCTTGCCAGTCCTCTCCCACTGAAGTAGTTCTCAATTAACCTTTTAATCTTTACGTACACATTTGTGTGTTCTTTCAACCCATTAAGATGCAAGTTCTTTGAGACCAGAGACCATGGTTTTGCCTTTCTTTGTATCTCCAGCACTCAACACAGCACCTGGCACATAGTAAGCACTTATTAAATGTTTAATGAGACCATCCTGAACTGATGTGGTAACTCCGCTATCCTTGATGGTCACGATTTTATTTACCTCCTTTCAGTTTCAACCTCAAATGCTGTCAGGATGACATTATTGATCTAATTCTCTGGCCAAGTAGTCTTTAGTTTTTCCCTCCAATGTTCTTCCCTGTTTTGGGAAGCAATACTGACTTTTCACCATTCTTCTCCATAAGATTTTATAAACAAGTTGATGTCCAAAACCATTGCTGCCCTGGGTTGCCATGTATTTTTTACTCAGCAAGAAGTATCATATGTCTATGTCTGGAAGGGAACTCAAAGGATATCTAACCAACTTTCTCATTCTAAGACCCCAGGAGGTGACTTTGCCCAAAATCAAACAGGTAAAAAATTAGTATGTATGACGAAATCTAGATCTTTTTGACTCCAGAGATGGGATGCTTCTCACTCTTCCATGTTACCTCCCTAAGTAAAATTGTTTTGGGGCTTTTTCAGTCTTATTATTGTAATAGTTTTGCATCAAGCTTCCATATAAAATTGCTATAAAATGGGTCAATCAACGTCCTTTCCTTCATTCATTTCCCATTTTTTTTATTGGGAGAAACTTTTTTATAGGAGTCAGATCTGAGTCATGCATATCACTTTTTTGGATTTTTTTCTTCTGGCTTTATGACAATTTCAGTCTTCTAATAAATTTGTGGTATGACTACCCAGATAACTGGTTCGAGAATAATTCCAACTTCAATGTCATTCACTGTTTTTAATCAAGTTCATTTTTTGTCATCGTTGACTTTACTTGGTGCTTATCATGTCAAGTACTATCCTATTATTTTCTCAAAGAAAATACTCATGACGTATAGATGTGAGGCTCCTGTGTAGTCCATGAGTCTTTGGTCTCTCTCATTCCTTACTTCTCAATCATGTTTTCCAATATATTTTTTATTGTTCTTGCATTATATGTTAATTAAATAAGCATATATTTTGATACCCAGTTGCTTCTCTGTAAGGTGAGGAAACGTATGTTGGGAAATGTTACAGGAGTATGGCATGAGAGAGGCCAAAGGCTTTTAGACTAGAAACCTTAGTAGTGACGAGTCTGTCCATACCTAGCTAGTAGACACAGTCTGCTATTAGGACCGTATCTGAAGTTTTTCTGGTATGGTAAAATCTGACATACCTTATACTCTGCTGAAACAGACTTGAAAACCTAACAACATGGGGTAACAATGTAATATCATGATGACACACTGAAGGAGGACTTTGTGGGGGTTCAATAGCTTACCGAAAAACAAAGAAAAAGAAAAACCTTTATAAGATATCTGGTGGTTGTTTAGTCATTTTAACTGTGTCTGACTCTCTGTGACCGACCCCATTTGGGGTTTTCTTGGTGAAGATACTGGAGTAACTTGCCATTTCCTTTTCTAGCTCATTTGGCAGAGGAGGAAGCCAAAGCAAGCAGGATTAAGTGACTTGCCCAGGGTCACACAGCTAGTAAGTATCTGAGGTCAGATTCGAACTCAGGAAGATGAGTCTTCCTGACTCCAGGCCCAGAGCTCTACCCACTGTCACCTAGCTGCCCTGTGAGATATCTAAGGCATTTCCAAAGCATTTTGTAAAAAAAATATATTGGTTAAATCAGTTGTTTAGAAGGCTTGTGAGAAGTCCACATTTTGTAAAAAAAAAAAAATGGCTAAATCAGTTGGTTAGATTTGTGAGAAATTCCAAATACAAACTGGAAGACAGAAACAATTAGCTGATAAAAACACAAGGCAAGATTCTAAACTTTTTGAGTTTTTTTAAAATTAAAAACTACTCCTAAATTATCATGGCCTACATGATATGTTCACCTACTTCATTTGCTCTTAACATCATGTAAAATACTAGAAATCTATAGTAATAGAATCTTATAAATTTCACTCTAAAAAAGAAGTGAAGGCTATTCAGAAATAAAGGGCATGTAGAGTTTGAGAAAATATTCCCATAACTCTCTGCACTAAAGTAGATTTTAATTTAGCTATCATGACTGTCAGAGTAACATTAAGTTCCTACTAGACTGGAAATGTGTTTTTCTCTTTATCCTCAGACATGATCCACCTGTCACACATCCCTCAAGTTTTTAAAGGTTCTTTTGGAAAGATTGTGCTTATTTTCTCATACTGGTCTGTTCTTCCCATTTTGACCCTTCAACCTCAGTATATTCTTTGTCTGTGCCACTAAAACTCGAATTACATTAAGTGAAAGGATCAATTCTCTGGAAGTTTTCAACTCTATAATCACTGTTCACATCTGAGATAAAATAAAAGCAGATTCTATAATTGAGATAAAACCCAAGACCTTATTATTTACCATAATCTTATCTAAAACTGCTTTTTCTCGATCTTAGTAATCTCTTGTCCGAAGTCTTATTAGTAGTTCAACACAATCCTTTTATCAATTAGAATTTAGATCTCCTGGAATATAAACTTTGAAGGTCCTGATGAGTCTTAACTTCCTTTTCATTTATCCATTCTCCAGATCTGGGAGGCAAAAAAGAAAGTTACATCATTCTTTTTTTTCTGCGCTAAGTATCCAAGAACTTACATCAAACACCCTTGTTACGTATTGTTATATAGACTTGTATAACCATTTTGAAGCTGTATGCCTGTACTTAAAGAAATTTTGCACCACTGAAAACACTTCCAATTTTGGTAGCATCACCAACTCAAAATGGATAAGAAACTTTTAAATTTTATTGAAGAATGAACAGGGGCTTATAAGGCAAGTTCTTCCTCAAACTAACTGATATGAAAACCCAGGAGGACATCTCTAACTGGGAACAGTTCCTAGGGCATTTCATGGTAGTTCCAGTTTCACCTGTCTGCTGCCAATCCTATTCAAGAGTAAGTAAAATAAAATAAGCCTCCCAAAAGCAGGCAGCTCAATTATCTTCATTATTTCGTAGAAGTTTTAGAAGCTACATATAGGAAGCTATATGAACCCGGAGGAAAAGAATATGCCTTACTTCTCTAGTGAGGTAGATCAACTGTACTCCACTTATGTATGGGCTTAAATAGCCCAAACTCTGACCCATGGAGAAGAGAACGGGGCTGCTATTAATAGTAAGAAAATACGCAGTAAAGAAGAGACCAGACTTCAGAATTTCATGTTTATAATAATTTCAAAGAAAAATGCAACAAAAATTATCTGTTTAATAATAAATTCAAACTGAGAAGCAATTTCCACATTTAACATTTACTAAATACCTATGGTTTCCGGGACATTGCAAAGAACTTAAGGACACCAGTTCTGTCAACTTTCTTGCACTGCAGCAATGGGATGAATGCTGGGGCTTTTGGGCTTGTTTTTAGGCAAGTACAATCTCAGCATTATAGGGGCATTTATAAAATATCATTTCAGGATCCAAGATTCAATAAGCATCTCTTTAGAATACTGGAACATTTTGGTGTCAGTCTGAGAGGACTAACGTTGCAAACTACTCTGGTTACTTTGTCGATGAATCTACACCTCTAAGACAGAAACATTCTTTCAAGAGTGCACAATTCCTTCCTTCATAAGTTAAAGCCTCTAGTGCTAACTACCTTTTTCCTCTTTTTCATTTTCACTGAATACTTGTATGTGGACATAAGATTGCTTAGAAAATTTGCTAAACATTCTATGCAAAAATACTCATTTCCTAATATTAAAAATATATCAAAATATGATCCATGATATTTTCAATGCTTTTAATCACCTTTAAAAAGTAGATTTTTTTTTTCAGTGATCTATTACAGGATGACCTGAATAAGAGAAGCAGCGGATGAGGGAGATATGCTATACATTTGTACCAATGAGATCACATGCCATTAAAATACCGAATCATGGAAATTTTACAGTAATGTTACTAGAGAAGAAAGACCAATCAGAGGATATTCTGTGAAGCTCAGGAATTTTAGGCATAAAATGAGTCTTTAAACTTGGAAAGAATTAATAAATGCAAGCCCTTTTATTATTAAAATCAGTAGGATTCGACAATTCTGTTGGATTTATTTTAACAATGATCTTCCTCATTCATTGAAAAAAAGAAAAATTGCAATCACAAGTTGTTTTCTCTAAAAGTTTTGTCTTCAAACGTCCCCTTTTCATCCAATTGAAAGTTTAAGTTCTATTCAAAATGGTTCTAAAATTCTAGGTAACAGTTTAGCGTAAGAGTCTATTTTTTATTGCCCTGTATTTTTCTGAAGACTGTATCTCAAGAAGAGTATCTTGAGGTCAGATAGTCAATGAAATTCAAATGACAAATTCAGCACAAGCAGACTTCACAGAGTCTAAAGGGAAAAACAATCTTCTTCATACTGTCATTACCAAAAAGTCCATTAGCACTCCTACAATGGAGGTATGCCTTGCTTTTCATTACACTCTACTACAAAGCACACTTGAGAAAGGCATTTAATCACTTAATAACTATACGCCTTCTGACCTTTCTTGCCAAAATCTTCAACTTAATTTTTATTCCCTAGTCTCTTATTTAAAACCCTTTTCCTAAAAAAGGCTTTTCAACCAAAATGACTGGCATTTCTTGGCACTCTGACCTTTTCTTATATTGGAATCTCACTGTGTGTGTGTGTGTGTGTGTGTGAGGGGAAAGTGTGAGGGTATGTATGTATGTGTGTGGGGGAGATGGGGGGGAGAGCAAGAACAAGAGAGGGCGAGAGAGAGCATATAAACACTTCTGTAATAGCAATGCTCTATTTACAACAACCAAGTCACCAAGAATACACTGATTTACTGATAATAAAATTGGAATTCTCCTCAAGGCAAGAGATGCCATCAAAATATTGAACCATGGAAAGTTTAGAGTATTGTTACTAGAGAAGAAAGTCCAACCAGAGGATGTGCTGTGAACTTTATGATGTTTCCTTATCAAGAAAGGTCGTGTGACAGTGTTGGTGGTGTGGGTCTCTGGGGAAACTGAAGTGCCTTGCCACTCTGAATGAGGTCTGCACATAGCCTGGAAGGGATGGTACAGAGGTATAAACACATGTTAATGCATTTCCTTATCCAACCAGGGTAGGAATTGGGTGGGGGGGAGGGCGGAGAGAAGAAAAGGGGCCTTTTATTTGGTGAGTTCTAGAAATTACGGCTCTGAGGAATGCTTTGGCCCAGGGTAATGCCTTTAAAACTACCTTTTAGCAATTTTGATTATCTTCAAGTAAGTCTAAAATTAGGACAACGAGAGGTAGTCATTGCATCTCAAATCCTAACCTGATCTGTGGTATTGTCTATATGACTTGAGCAAAAATTTAATAAATAGAACATCTCTTCCACTGCTTTAGTGAGTAACAGTGACTTCAATGAGTACAAAACATTCTATCATTAAGGGGTTATGTACAGAGTCTATTGCATAGTCTTTAAGCATATTGCATATATCTAATGTACAGAATCTATTGCACAGTCTTTTCTGTGGAGGGCAATGACATAAATAGAACCTTATCTTATAAGATAAGATTGCGTTATCATGGATACTCAGCATTTTGTACCTCAATGATTGATGCAGATTGCCACGTGATTTATTTGGTCACGGTATCTACTACCTATTTTAGAGAATGTCAAAATGACCCGATCTGTTCTTGTCACTGTCTTGTCTATCACAAAAGGGCAAGCCTAAAAATTCAAAGTTGGGCTACCTGGGCTTAACAAACCAATGGCTCAAAAATAAAGGAAATGTAAATAATGAAACTATACTCTTAACATGTTTTTCTATAAAACTGGGCTATTTACATCAGCAGCTGTGTATTGATTTATTTACCCTGGCAAATAAACTTTGCTTCCATTAGCACTTATAAGTGACAATTTATAAAATTACAGTGTTGTTAACAAATTTAAATTTGTCCTGATTTTTTCACCTAATAGCTGCAAGTGTCCCCCTCCAACTTTTATGCCTATTATCATTCCTAAGAGTGCAATACACTAGAGATGATTTCCTGAAACATACTCACTGAAAATAATTTTGCATGTGATTTTTAAACAATGCAAAAGAGTTACAAATAGACACACTGTCATGAATTTGAAATATTGTTCGTAAAAATTGCTCAGTAAAAATTATTAAATGCCTGAATTCAGTTTTCACATAAAAAAATAAATTTTTATTACAACACTGAACAAGGAAGGCCACAACACTTTAGCAAAGGTTTTTCAGAACGTATTTCTTATACTAATATTATCAGTAGAAATAAATACGAGTACCATGGTCACAATGTCCAAACCCCAAGAAAACAAATAATTAACTTACAGTACAAAGTTCATTATCATCAACTTTCTCTTTCAGAAGTCATAATTATTTTCAAGTATAAATTGCAACATGTGCTTGGAGACCACAAACAATAACTATGTATCTATAGAATTGTACATGACTTGGACTTTCTCTCCTGATTGGCTGATGAAGGCTCCACGTGGCTCTGCCCCGTGTGGTTCTGGTTCTCATCTTTCTTTTCCTTCCCCACATTTGCTTGATCTCCTATTGGTCTGGCTTCTGCAATGACGAGGGGCTCGGCCATAGGCTTTGCTTCAAGAATACTCGGCACAGTTTTCTGACTTGTCATTGACTTCCTCTTAAAGAGAGACACCTAGAAAAAGGTAAAGAGGCTCTTTGAAAGAACTGACAGAACATAATGACATTCACGCACTAACATCTTTCCATGAGTACTATAACTATTACATCACATCTTTAGAGCACAAAGATCAGGAGTGTGTAACACCAGAATGAAACATTCCTAGAGATGAAGCATCACTGTGTGTTTCTTATTATTTGATAATGTTCAATTCTACCTAAAACTAGTAAAATCAAGTCCCAGGGCACGACTTTTACTTACTCCATATTTTACCCTATTCGGGAAATACCTGGAGTTTAAGATTTAATTTTAAAATTAACATCTTAAATACAATACCCTGGGATGGTATTAGTCTAGATTTTCTGACTAGGATTCATCTAAGATAGCTATGGTCTATCCTGGATTTTCTGGGCATTTGTGTTCTTTTTTTTTTCTAGTTCAAAGGCCATTTTCTTGGGAAAGAAAAGAGAAACAAAGAGTTGTGTATTTCTGTCTTTCTACAACAGTACTATCATCCATCCATCCATCCATCCATCCAGATCAATGCTTCCCCCACCATATACCTTTTAAAAATCACCCTTTTTGTTATTCTCAGCATTTCCTCACTTCATTCTGAACTTCAGAGTTCCTGACATTATCTTTACAGGACCACCATATACTTCTGTATTTACACGCTTTCATCTGCTTTTGCTTCTGGGATCTTTTGTGTCTATTTTAAATCTAGGTTGTTTAATAAGCAACTTCTTTAGACAACTTCCTCTTTCCCACTCCTTGGAATCATTTCTTTTTGTGACCTTAAAGAGTTTTAGACTGTGACAACCTACTGATATCTTCCCCAAACCCTTTGCTATCTGTTCTCCCCAAATTATGTCAGACAATGTCCCATTTTCTCTCCTTCCCTGTATGGACCCTAATATGGTTCCAGTAATTTCTAATTCAGCAATCAACCATGTCTTCCTTTTTGGAAAAAATAAGGAGCAGGATGAAAGTTTCAGTAATTGTTTCTTTCACTTTTTGAAATACAAGATTATTAGCAAGACAAGGCAAAAATTATTAACAGCTCCTCTTCTGACGAGAGAGCACTCTACCACCCTGAAGTTCCCCCCGTTACTCCTAAATCATGTCTTCAAGTCAGGCTTGTAATCAGTTTCCCAAACTCCTTCCCTAATCCCTCTTTCTGTACAAGTGGTACTCTGATGACAACATTATGTCTGTTTCTGCCTCCAACGATCTTTACCCAAGTGTTCTTCATCATGCTTCCCTGCATTTAGTTCTAGTATGTTGTCAGAACAATATAATCAACATTGTGACGAATCAGCAAGGAAAAAAAAAGAGCTGACTTGGGCTTTGACGGCGTTAATAGGTTTCCTCTCGGTCCTTCCCTTGGCATTATTATTACTCATGCTAGTTAAGCAGCCACTTTCTGATTCCCAGGGTTAACTCATTACCATCAACCTCCATTTGACCATTGGGGCCTCAGGGTCACCTGGGCTTTGTTTCTGGCTGAAATTTCTGTCAGCTCCGATCACTTACCATCCTTAAGGACAGAAACGAGCTCTACCCAAGTATCCCCAAGAAATATCCCATGCTTCTGGACCCTACTGATGGGCTATTCTTCCCACTCACTAATTCCAGTGAATTAATTTCATTCCTTTATACCCTACTGTAGCATTATTTAAAAGTTAACTCTAAATCCACATGAAATGAATGAAAAGAGGAATCAGCTGATGTTGCTGTATTCTGTTTTGCTGTAAAGCTCTGGAGTTTAAAGAATGAACCATAAAAAAAGAAAAATTTTTTGTTTTATTAAACAGCTCACTAGAGTAGAACATCCAGATGATAGTGTTTCTCAAGAGCTAACAACATTCAGATCCAAATAAACTACACTGACTAGTCTGTAGGCAAAACATCTGGTGATTCCTAGATAATTTCCAGTCACAAAATTAATGTCCTTTGCTGCTCATTAAAAAACAAGGTGCTAACCTGGCCATCAGCAATGTCTGTGATAGGGGGCAGAGCTCTGGAAGAGTAAAAGCAAAAGTACACATGCTGTAAGGTCCAGAAATGTTCAAGGCAACTTAGCAATGAATTCTGACGCTCTAAATACAGTATCTTCAAATAGAAAACACTTCTCTTTACAGTAACACTAGAATCTAAAACCCCAGAATTTAAAAACCCAGGGGCATTTACTCTTGATCTTACAAAACCACAAGGCCAAAAAGTAAATCCTCTTTCCAGTATTTTTTCGCTCTTTTGTTTGACTCTACGAAGGTGTGAGTAGGTCAGAGGCTATAGAAGGAAAAATGTTGTCATACAGAAGCTATGAAAAATATCTTGACCAAGCCAGTTATTTATTTTCTTAAATCCAGAAACAAAGCAGAATTGCGCTGACACCATTAATGTCCAACTCTTCTGTTCATTTTCCTTATGTTACATATATTTTACTCACTTTGCGTGAGCTTGTCTACCATTAGCGTCACAGAAATTCCTCCTCCTCTCCCCCAATTAACATGTGGAATATAAATAAAGTGGGTTAGTCTCCAACTCAAGTGATGCTTAAATCCAAACTCTGTAGCCTAGTATTCAAGACTCCCTATAGAGTATCATAATCACCTGCCTCCCATCTACCTTTCCAGCTTTCTCGCTCATTGCTTCCGGGCACAGATCCTCTTGTCCAGTCAGACAGATGTGCATACTAACCCTTGGAAGTGGCTTTCCTTTTCCCACCTAATGCTATTTCCACCTCTTGGAATGCAGTACTCGTCCTCTCTACCAAGTTAAATCCTAACCAGTCTTTAAGGCCCTAGTAAATTTCCGCCACCTCCATGACGTTTTGCCTGAAGACTCCATTTGGACGTAATCCCTTTCTCAGTTCAATCTTTCTTAACTACTCTCTAAGTTACTCAGTTGCCACTTGTCCCCTTCTGCTTTATATTGTGACACACTTTGTTTTGCCAAACTCTAGGCTTCTTGACAGATATCATGTCTTATAATTCTTTGTATTCCCCAGAATGCCTAACATCATGCCTTACACATAGCAGGCACTCATTATTTTTTGACTGACTGATTTGGTACAGGAACCAAATAGTAAAAGACCTTGAGAGTCAGGGGACTTTTTCCTTTTTGCTGGTACTGATTACATGGATGGCATTAGGTTATTATTTAACTTCTTTCTGCTCAGATCTCACTAAAAAACAAAAATGTTAATATCTTCATATACTCAGCCTTATGGCAATGTTGTATGGTTAGGAAGTGTCTAGTCATTGGTTCTTCTAGTTTAGGGACACATATAAGGAAATATCAAGGATGGAGATTTTGAAAAGTTTCTACAACCTAGTCAAAAATTCTGATTATAAAATATTTTCATTTTGTCAGATTAAAGAACTAAATACTTTGATATTTTAAAATCTATAATTTTATAGGATATGTCACAACCTTTCTGAGCCTCATCATCGGTAAAAGAGGGAGTAGGACAAGATGGCCTCTGATGTCTCTACCTGTTCTAAATCCATGATACTCTAGCTCCATGTTTTTTCAATTTTTTAAAAAAATTTAGTATATATTTCCAATTCCATGTAAACAATTTTTAACATTCATTTTTTAAAACTGAATTCCAAATTCTATCCTTCCCTCCCGCTTCTCTCCCTTCCTTGAGAAGGCAAACAATTTGATAATAATTACGCATGTGAAGTCATGCAAAACATACTTCCATATCAGTCATGCTGTAAAAGAAAACATAGAAAAAAAGGGATAAAAATAAAAGTAAAAAAAAGTGTGCTTCAATCCGCACTCAGAGTTCACATGTGGCTCCACTGTTAGTAGCTCCCTTTCTACTGCTGCAGATTTCAATTCTTCTATCGCTTACTCTGCCTTCCAGAGCTGCTATGGCCAAAAAATTTGTCAACCTGTAACAAACCTGATGAAGAGCTTCTTTAAAGCTTTCTGAGTCTGAAAACTTTCACTTGTTAGACTACAATGGTATTGAAAAATATGTGCCCAAAATGTCATTATATATTTTGGAGTCAGGAATACAAAGCTATACATGCAAAATTTAAAAATGCCATGTATAAATATTAACAATAGATGGCAATATTAGTTCTGTGAATCAAAGAACTTCAAAGATGAAAGAAACCTTAGGGATCACCCAGTCTAACCTCTCATTTTACAGATGAGGTGGCTGAAGCCCAGAGAGATTAAGGGACTTGTCTCAGACAACAGAGCTAGTTAATAAAAGAGGCAAGATTAGAGTCTAGGTTTTAGGACTGTAGGATCCCAGATTTGGAATTGGGTACTATAAAGGATAATTAGTTCAACTCCTTCATTGCGCAAATGAGAAAACTGAGGACTAAGTTCTTATAGGTACTAAGTAGCAGAAATGGTATTTGACTGAATGAGACCTTGAAGACAGGGAAAGACTTCCATAGGGGAGCATTCATTTCTGAGATAGGGGGTCATATGAGCACACACATGGAAACATGAGAGCATTCTATAAGAATGTGTGATGGAAGGAGACTGCTTTGGCTGCATCTGGATGTAGTCCACCAATGTTCTTTCCAGTATGAAGAACGGCAACATAATTCATGGGACACTTCTAAAAAGTATACTTGAGCTACTTATTTGATAAAAAGTCCCCTACCTCCAACCATGACCAAAAACACACTGTTAAAATTCAAATATTTCTTCCACAGTTTGCTTTTCTGGTTTACTGGTCTTTTCCTTTTTCTCACTCCTTTACTTTTCGAGTTCCTTCCTCATCACAATTTTTCTTTTATACATTTTTCCTATTTTTAATGTTAATAATTATTTCTAATTTGTTCAACTGTTCACCCAATAACAATTCAAACATCTCCATCTCGATTCTATATCAAGGGGAATCTGTTCAGTTTTTTCCTCCTGTGTTTAGTATCCCACAATGTAAAACACCGTTACAAAACTGAAAAGCAGTATGTTTAGATAAAAAAAAAAGTCTATAACATGGGACAATTGGAGGTCCATTCTGGTAGTCTGTCTCCTAAATGCTATCATTTTCTTTGCAGGAAACAATCTAAAAAGTAATTCCTACATAAATGCTTATAGATATTCATGTAATCCTTGAAAGTATGGCCTCAGTTCATTTGAGTTCTGCAACCAACCTGCAGGTAAAAGAGACCTGTCCCCACTAGCTCTCTGGCCTCAGTAGCAAGGACTTGATGGGCTCTCCTACTTTTGGACACTTACCTTTGTATTTCCTTCTTTCATGTCCTCTCTGGCTCCTCCTTTTCTAGCTACTACACTAAGGTCTTTCTACTACAGCTTTAACCCAGAGGCAATCATTTTAATTTTTTATTTTGATTTTCAGTAATATTTTTATTAAATAACTATACTAACATGAATGGGAGAATAAACATAAACTGACAATTTTGACAAAATGCTAAGGAGAAAAAGATGTTATATTAGTCTAATATGGGGCTTAGAACAGTTATTTGCCTCCTCACTCAATGCACGCAGCAAAGAGAACAAGGTTGAAAAGACTGAGTCTCTGGAATCTTTTGTATGTATGTTTTGTTCTAGTTCACAAGTGAAGAGAAAAATCTCCTTTCCATACTGCACAATAAGCAAACCAGAAAAAGGCCCAGGATATCTGTGAATACTTCACAGTTTGCATGGAGATGGCATGGGGCTAGGTTCACAGTGGCCAGTGCCCTGTACACTACATAAAGATAGGAAAACATGTAGCCTCACTTCTCCACATCTCTATAGACCATAAAATATATATCAAAGGAATGAAGATACATGAGTAAAGAAATTAGAAGTATTGAATAATACTCATTTATCTGCAACAAAAAAGAAATTAATCTCACTTACCGTTCGTGATTTTTTAAGGAATCTATTTGGTACTACTATAAAATATTCCTGGACGTCTGAATTGCGTGGCATACGTTCATTTGTGTTTCCTAAAACAGAATTACACTTTTAGAAATCTATTTCTGATAACTAAAAAGAAGTCAGAACTTACTATTTCCAATGAAAACAACCAGGATCTGAATTTGAGATGATGATTCACAAAACTGCTATTAACACTTGGCACTGGTGAGTCCACAGGCGGAAAATTGTGCTCAGCTCTGGGACACAACATATAAATGAGATGTTGACAAACCAGAGTGCGCCTGGGGAAAGATTTCTTGCTGGTCAGTCGTTTCAGTTGCGTCCAATTTTTTGTGAGCTCATCTGGGGTTTTCTTGGCAAAGACACTGGAGTGGTTTGCCATTTCCTTCTCCAGCTCATTTTACAGATGAGGAAACTAAGGCAAACAGGGTTAAGTGACTTGCCCGGGGTCACAGAAAGTTAAGTGTCTAAGGCTGGATTTGAACTCACAAAGAAGGGTCTTTCCAATTCCAGGCCTGGTGGTCTATCCGCTGCCACTCAGCTGCCCCATGGTGCAGGGCGGGTACTGCAGCAAAATAGTGACAGAACTTGAAACCATGCTCTTAGGACATAATTTGCAAGAACTGGAGAAAAGATGACAATGGTACAGCAGAGAGAATACTGAGGTGTGATGTCTGAGTACCTGGGTCTGAATCCTTGCTGTGCCACTATCCCTGTAGGACCCTGAACAACAGTGTAACTTCCTTGGGCTTAAGTTTCTTCGTCAAGCGGCCAGATGTGGCCAGATGCGGCCACTCAGGTCCCGTCAGCTTTAGTTCTCTTGCTTCAAGACATGGCTCTTGCACCCCCTTCTACATGAAGTCTTCAGACTGCCCCTACTGTTGGGGCCCTCCTCAGACTCCTGAATCTAACCACTTTGTGTTTGGGGAGCCGGATGGTGCAGGGGATAGAGCGCCAGGCCTGGCATCAGGAAGACCTAAGTTCAAAACAGGCCTCAGACACTTCCTAGCTGTGTGACCTTGGGCACGTCACTAGCCCTATCTGATTCAGTTTTCTCATCTGTAAACTGAGCTAGACAAGAAAATGGCAAACCACTCTGGTATCTTTGCCAAGAAAACCTCAAATGGAGTTACAAAGAGTCAGAAATGACTGAAAGAACTAAACGACAACACAGTTTTGTGTTTAATCCCTTCATATGTACTGCTGTTCCTTGTCTCTCTCCCTCTCCCCCACCTCCTACCCTTCCCACCTCCTCCACCTTTAGACTTGCTCCTTGCAGGTAGCTATTGTTTCACTCATTGCAGCTGTGTCCCCAGAGCCTGGCACAGAGCCAGGTGGGTAACAGATAATAAATATATATTCTTTGATTTACAGATGTGTGACATTATAGCTTCCTTCAAAATAGCTAACATATAGAAAAGGTAGTCTATTAATTACATATAGTTCCAAAGGGCAGGCCTAGCGCTAATGGGCAAAAGTTATAGGGAGATTCAGTTTAACAGAAAACATTCTAACATTTAGACCTAAGAATGAAACTGGGTGCCTTGTGAGGGAGTAAGCTCCCTGTTACTCTAAATATTCAAGAGCAAGGGTAAGATGCTGTAGGGGGAGTGAATAGGTGTAAAAAGGTGTGACAAGTTGGACCTCTAAATTCTTTGCTAAATGTAAGACTCTATGATTCATGATTAACTATGTTTAAATAGGTTAATGTTTAATGACGGCAGAATACCAATCTAAAAGAACATAGAGATAGTAGACAAATGTCCAAGATTTACATCAGGAGATAATGTTAAATATAAATCAAAACACCAGAAGATATCTCTCTGATGAATGAACTGTTAGCACTTCAAGGAGAAATAGTTTACAGGTGTTCTGATTTACATTTAAACTAGTAGTGAACTTTACATAGGCGGAACTTATATGGATATACTATGAGTACTTAAGACTCATTGCCTCAATTTCTTTTAATTCAAAACAGTAAACAATTTAAAGTGCATTTTTCAATTGTTTTTCAATTCTCCAAGATGCATGGTGAGAATAGATAGAGTGACATATTAATAAGTGAGTTAAGTAAGAAATGAGGACGAGTAATGAAGGATGAAGGAATGGCACAGTTCTGAAAGAAGTGCCAGGAGCATGACAGCTCAGAAAGGGATGAAACCGTTTCTAGTTACAAGAAGAAAGAGGCCCAAAGAAGGGATAAGACAATTTCTTGGGGGGAGGGGATGTGGATAGAGAGGATGACAATGAGAGACGAATGAGAAAAAAAAAGGCACTCTGAATTCTTATTTTCTCTGAAAGGAGAGTAGCACAGGCAGAATCCATTCAGAGTGCATTTAGGGTTAGACCCAAGACAGAACAGAGGCTAATAAGAAAGCATGCCTGTTTTCTTACTGAGTTCAATTCATCAAGTGATCAGCAAGCATTTATTAAATACCCACCATGTGTTAGGCATCACAGGAGGAGCCTAGGGATAGGAAGAAAAAATCAAACAGGCCCTGACCTCCAGAAGCTTTCATTCTATATGGTGTGACAATATATCCATCTATCTATCTGTCTATCTCTCTAGGCTAGATTTAGACATGTGATATCACCGTGAGAGAAAACTAGGGGATGCAGAACTTCCCTTCAGCCCCAACTAAAACCCCACCTTCTACAGGAAGCCTTCCCTAAGCCCTCCTCTTAATTCTAGTGCCTTCTCTCCACTGTTTCCTATTTATTTCATATGTAGCTTGATTGTACATAATTATTTAAATGCTGTCTCCCTCACTAGGTTGTGAGCTCCCTGAGGTCAGGGATTGTCTTTGCTTCTTTTTGCATCCTCAGTGCCTGGCAGTGACGGGCATATACTAAAAGCTTAATAAATAAATCCTCATTGAAAACTGTGTGAAATAGTAGCTAAAACAACCAAATACCCAATGCAATTTAAGCTGCCACGAGGACTTCAGGACAAGGCAGATTACAGTCTCACCACTCCCTGCCTTGTCCAGGCCTGGAAGACTAGAGACCAACTACACTGTGTGCTAAAGAGAATTCAGAAGAGTTCCAACAGGATGATGGAGAAGATGGCGGAGGGGGCGGGACATGAAAACTGTCTTCAAGCAGTTAAACTGATATCACGTGGCCAAAGAATTAACATGTTCTGACTGGCTCCAGAACTAAGGGCAATTGGTCTAAGTAGAAAGAGGAAAATTTAAACTTAATGTAAAGAAAATCTTCTCAGCAAATACACTGATTCAAAGTGAACTGGTCTACTTTGGGAAGAAGCAGGAGGCCTCCTGACTGTATACAGTAACCAACCATAGGTATCCTAGACTTAGACATATGTGTGCTCCCTTACGTTTATCTTGTCTAACAACACATTAATGGGGGCAGTCTGCCCTGACATAGTGGACTGAAGCTTCAGGCCTAAAACCACACCTCCCTGTCCCCACCCCCAGGGCTATTTCTCAGTGAACTCAGTGAACACAATCCTAGGGTCCACATGCTGAGGATGCTGTTGAAGAGTTCCTATTTACCCCTGGGTAGTAAAAGAAATCCACTTAGCATTACTGTGGCTGTCCCAGATACAAACTAATTTTTACTGGATGAATGGAAAAATAGTTATTCACAAGGCTATATAAACAGCTAAAAATGGAGACATAGGGTCACCTATGAATAATGATAGTTTAGGCTTTTAAGTAGATTTATAAGATGATATAATACTTTCTCCCCCAATAACCTTGTGAAACAGATGATGCAAAGTATTACTGCCATTTCATAGATGATGAAACCTATGACTGAGGTTTAAGTGGCTTACTCAGGATCGTGCAAGTAGAAAGGTCTTCTTAATTCTTAAGACCAATGTTTTTTCTATGACACTATGTGATCTCTGATTAGGGCGACTAGAAAGTCCAGTTGATTAGGAGCTAAGAGACCTGGATTTTATCACTGAGCCTCATTTTTCTTCATCTATGACACAGACTTGTCTTCCTTACCTTCCTGTGGTGAGGGATAAGTGAGCAGGCAAATGCAAGCAATACAGAAGCCCGGCACAACTGCAGCAAACACTACCACACACTTTCTTTAAAAGCAAACATGTTTACCTTTCTGGTTTTCATTGCACTCTTGAAAGGCTGGCTCACTTTGCTCAATGTTTTCCTCTTCCTACAAATGAAAAGTAAATCATAAAATCAAATATCTGCCATGCTTCAACATACATATTTACCATTTGTTATTATCTTACCATGACTATAGTTTATGTTTAGAAATGAATCTCTTGTTTTGTGTAACTCTCCTTCTTGGCAGAGATGCTGGTCCCCAGGACCATAGACTTAAGGGGAGGGAGGGATCTCAGAGGCATCTGCCCCTCCACTGAGGCCCAGAGAGGTGAGGTGATTTGCCCAAGGTCACTCAGGAAGTAACAGGCAGAACAAGGAATCAAAGACACGCATAAAAAGTATATGTTCCTTTAAGAACTAACCACTGCTTAACCACTCCTTAATCCTACCCCAAATCACCTAGTTAGCACATTTGGCACATGTTTTACTACAGAATATTCTATATAAACTTTACCTGTTCCCTTTTCAAATCACAGGTTCCCTAAGAACTCTTGCCTGATGAAAAGCACAATAAATCTTTACCACCTTGACTTCAGGAACACTTGAGTCTGTGAATTCACTCAGGATGGCCCACCTTTGTACTCCAGTCTTTGGAGGTTCCCAGAATCCATCCCCCTTTCCAACCCTCATGAGTTTCACTATACCATGCTGGATATAAGGACACAAGATATCAAGCAAAACACTTACAATCACTTACTACCTAATGGGGGGGGAGGGTAAGCTGTAGGAGAAAAAACCAAAAAGGTGTCACGTTTAAGTTCTTCAATTCTGTGCTGTGAAGTTCAAGAACAGCATAAAACCCTGGTCAGGACCAATCCCAGAGAATAGAGTGCATGTTGTGGATGATGGCCTTCAATTTGAAAATCATTTTCCTCACAACATCCCTTTTAGACAACTAGTTTACCATCTTACAAGTAAGTGAAGTTTAAAAAGATGATGTAAATTTAACACGAAAGAAATGGGATATAGCAGGACTGGCATTAGAATTAAGGTCCTCTCTTCCCAAACCCAGGCATTCTTTCCGCTCACTTATGCTGCCTATGAGGCAGTGGTGGTGATGGTGATGGCTGTTTTCTCTGCCTTTGTGCCTTTTTCTCCCCTGACCTCTTCTGCTCACCTCTCTGAGGAACCTACTGCACTCATCCGTCAAAACTTATTTTTAGAAGAGAACCTAATAGAGTTGTTCAAGGAGGGATACGATCAAGTTCTCTCTTAGGAATACTTTCAGAGACCTACTTCTAATTGTGAGATTTTAGGCTTCAGCATGTCATTAAGAGAAGAGTTTGGGGAACCAGATCACACCAGTTTATTAAATTGATTAATATATTGATTAATTATATTTATCTATTTATCTATTTATTAAATTTGTATTTATTATATTATATTTATATATTTATTAAATTGATTAATATAAAATGATTAAAATGCAAGGTTATCCCTGCTACTAGATATGAATAGCCATTTACCTTTAGGAAGAACCACGTTTCTTCCCATGAGCTTGAAAAAGGACTTACAAAGAGAGGCACAGAGTCCATAGTTTTGCCTTGCTCGCAACAGTGAGTCTAGCTCCTATTTGTTCTCTCTTGTGATAATACAAGAACGTATCTGCCTGCAGAGAAAGCCTCATCACCAGTAGTAAAAAACTGCTGATAGTTTCTCTGGTCATGAAACAAGGAAAAATGTGGCCCCCCCAAGTCCTGTGCAGGCCCCTTCTGCCTCTGGTGTGATCTGGTGATGTGTGAGGGTGAAGGATACAAAAAAAACTACATAGTTTTTGGAATGCCTATAAAAGGTAACTTAAACACGGACGGTAAAGTGCGAGGGTTTTTTGGGAGAAGCGACCGCTGCCTTCAAACGTCTGAAGGGCGGTCACATAGAAGAATCGCCGGAGGGAGGGCGAGGGCAGAGGCCAAGGCGGCTTGTCCGGGATGGCGCTCACCTCCGCGCTGCTCTGCGGCTTACCTGGGATGGCGCTCACTCCCCTCCGACGGTTCACAAAGGTAAAACAACAAGAGCAATAATACAGCTCTTCGCAGAGGAAGACTGTTCTCCTCTGCTGGACAGTGGCCCTGTCACTGCGGCGACATCAGGGTCCCCTAAAAGCTGAATCCCAATACAAGTCTACGAAGGGGTCTGTAACCTCGCCCTACACAGTACCTTTCCAACGGTCCCAGCCACGGTGCCGTCGGTCCCTTCACTTTCCGCCCTGTCGCGGCTCTCTGACTTGGTATCTTCTTCCTCCTGCATTTCTTTGCGCTCTTCCTCTGTAGGTTCATTGCTGTCTTCTATGACTCTGTCACCTGTTTCTGCTGTCACTCTTTCTTCATTTAACTCTTCTTGATCCTGAGACAAAATGAATACTCAGAGAAAGCTTTCATTCTTGCCTTTTAAAAAAGTAGGGTTTTTTTTTTTATGTTATCTGCCCTACATTTTTACTGTCTCAATATTTCCTATTACATTTATTCTAGTATTAAAGTCATAGAAAATCAAAAGTCACATAATTCTCACAAGATATTAGCTTACCTCACGTATGAAGGCAATTTGCTGCATTTTAGATTTTTCCCTAGGATTCTTGAGATTTATGTCCATTTAAGCAAAATGAAAGAAATCAGTAAAGCACTTAAACGTGTCAAAAATTCCTTTAACAAATCTTTAAAGATTATAAAACTTCAAAGACTTTGTACTATGTCACAATCACATTTTCTATACATTCTATACATATTTTCTACACAAATATACTTTTTTCCTTGGAGGTGTCAAGCCAAGTACCAATTCAGTGACATCCATAAAGAAGGGTGCAGGTGTGCTTAAAGACATAAAAACACATTTTAAAAGATTTATCTTTGTTCATTTAAATCAGCATCAAAACCAAGAAGAGAATCAGCAAACTTGACCGATGGACTACTTACTTAATAACCCCTCAATATCTTTGAATTAGAAATGTCATTTTTTTAAAATCACTTTTACTGTGATTTTATTTTCCTTCACAAGTCCATTCTTTGGCTAGGACATACTATTATAGCTAAGGATTAATTATATTTTTTTCCTTAACTTTACAAGTTATGTACTTTGTTGAACTTCAGGTACAGATATGATAAATCTATGGTTTTACGCATAATTCCTTCTTACCTAATTAGAACTTTTTTCTCTTCAAGTCCACGTATGCAATATTTGGTTCATTACTTTTCCCTCCAGTATCATAACCTGCTTTTTTGTTGGCAGGCTTCCCAGCAATTCCTTGATTAAGCTATGAATGTGGCTTGAATTCCACCAACAAAGTATTCAGTGGATAGTCTGAAAATAATAGTGTGTCCCCAAATCTTTTACAAAGCAGATGGGAATGACAGGTGTAGAATACTGCATATAATTATGATCAATTTGGCTGACATTTTTTTTTTACCTTCCTCCTTATTTCTTTCTTAAAAAGTAACTTGTTGTAATGAATGTTTCTCTGGGAAAGGGATGAGAAGAGATATAAAGGAAAATTTAAATGTTGTAAAAATAAAAGATGACAACAAATCTACTACAAAGAAGATAATGATGTAAGCATAATAATTTAATTGTTCCTGTTTACATGTGTGAAATTAAAGATTTAAGGAAAAGACAAGTATATTTTTATATAGTAATACTCCAATTAACCAACAGACAAGCCTCAAGCAGCTGAAGTGAGCAGGACTCTAGAACCCCTAAACGCATGAGCCTATGGCTCTACAAGACCTTCAATCAATCTCTGAGCCCTTGACAAAAATAAACAACAAAGGGTAAGGCATTTGTATGGCTTTACATAATGCTAACATTGTTAGCTAAGTAAGAGTGAGGGAATCTACCATTGCATTCTAATTAAAGCAATTACAGTAAAATGTGAGAATATAGGTTAAAACAGTTAACGCTAAGGCATATCATAATTACTTTGTCTGCTATTGTCTAAGAACTTCAGCAGATTTCCACCTGTGTATTTTCTGAGGGAAAATAATATTCACCTTACTTTCACTGTAGATTTATTTTGCCAACTAAGAGAAACCAGAAGCAACCTGAAATTCTTGTTTGTTACTAATTATTTTACTTTTGGAGGCAGTCGGGGTTAAATGACTTGCCCATGGTCACAGAGCGGTCAAAGTGTGAGAGGCTGGATTTGACCTCAGGTCCTCCTGACTTCAGGGCCTGCTCTAACCCCTGCCCTGCATAGCTGCCCCTACTATTATTGTAATAAGCCTTTGTTTTTTCCTCTGGAGTTATTCTGTAAGTCGTCGGGGAGAGTTTTAACTTTAGAAGTAAATAGACACTACCTTCACACAACAGACATAGAGTTACTGGAATGGTTACTAGAATGAAGTTTTGGTTAAAAGCATTATGCCTAAAAAGACACACATTAGAATTCCACAATTGGAAGAACGCTCAGAGATTTAGTCTAACTCTTATCTGAAACATAAAGGTCTTCCTTCTACTTGAAATCTTTGTAATTTTTTAGGCCTTCGTTGTACTTGCTGTCAGTAGGCAGAGTTAAGTCTTTCACAAGCCAACCCTAATATCTGAAGAGAGCTACAATAATCTCCTCTCTTAAATCTTTCTCTCCAGACTCCACTATGCCCATTCCAACTTTCTGCTTACCTGTGTTCATCTTAAAATGTGAAATTTACAAATACAGGAACTCAGATCTGGGTACTAATGTCTATTAAAGCAGGCCAAGATCTTATAAACGTGCTTGGACCAATCAAACTTCCCAAATCCTTCTCAAGTGAACCACTACATAGTCACATCTCCCTACTCCTTGCACAGCTCTTAAAAACAAACAAACAAACGAACTCAACCCAAGGCTTTACATTTCTCCCTGCCAAATCTCATTTTACCAGACTAGGTCCAATATTCTAGCATTCGGGATCCTGATTCTGTCATAAATAATTAGCAAAAGTATTATGAATGAAACAAGCCTAAGGACAGAATCCTCTGACACTGTACTACAGATCTCACTTCCAGTTGATTTTAATCTATTAACCAAAACTATATATGCAGACATTTTTTCCAGTCTTCTAGCAGAACCTACTTCTTTGAAAAACAAGTAAAAAAATTACAAAAAGCTCAGATCTTTACTTTTGTATAGGCCACTAAATCTTCATTTAATGCAATTTTACAACATAACCATACAGCAAGTGAGTGAAGATCTCTAGTGAAACAGCAGCTCCTAAAGCTGCTAATTTCAAGTTTTGCTAACTGTTAGATTTTTGTTTTCCTTACATTCAACCTCTTCAATCACTATTCCCTCTTACTAGTACTGACCTTTGGAGCTCAGTAAAACAAATCTAATCCTTTCTCCATACCAGAGGATCTGCAAATACTTGAAAAGACCTTCATGGCCCTTTCTTATTTTCCCTCCTCTAAGTTAAACAATCCCAATTCTTTTACTTGATTTTCATGATGAATGACTTATAGGTTTTTCACCATTTTCTGATCACTTTCCAACTTCTCAATACCCCTCTCCTAAAATGTGGCACCTAGAGATAATGACAGCATTCCAAAGGCAGTCTGATCGTACAAATAGTTTTCTCAGTTTAACCTCTGTTCCCGTAAACCTCACTGGCCACTCTCTCATACTGCTGTTCAGTTATATCTGACTCTTTGTGACCCCAGTTGGGGTTTTCTTGGCAAAGATACTGGAATGGCTTGCCATTTTCTAGTCCAGCATATTTTACAGAGGAGGAAACTGAGGCAAACAAAATTATAAAGTGACTTTCCCAAAGTCACACAGCTAGCAAGTGTCTTCCTGACTCTAGGCCCAGCACTCTATCCACCAGCCCCTCTACCATATTACTGACTCCTATCAAGCTGACAGTCCACCAAAACCCTTAGACTTTTTTTCAGCTGAACTGCTTTTTGTGAAGTTTAACATTTGAAATGAGAGTAAGACTTGACATTTTATCCTTATTAAATTTTATCTTACTTGATTTGGCTCAGAGTTAGACTGATTATAACCTGTCAAGATCTTTTTGGATACTGCCTCTGTCATTTAAGGAGTTAGCTATATTACTGTAGCTTTGTCTCATATGCAAATTAAATAACCAAGGCTTTATGCAAGTCATTGATAAAATTCTTCTAAAAATAACTTTTATTGATCTTTTCATATTACCTATGCCATATCCTGGAATTCCTCCCTCCCTCCTACCAACTCATCTTATAGTATGCCATCATCTAGTTCACAACTCTCCTTATTCTCTACAAGAATAGTTGAACAGTTGGGGGCAACAGGAACTACTGGTCTGATGACCTTCCTTTGGATCAGCCTCCACCTTTGTGTGGGTGGCTGCTCTTCCAGTTCCCATTTCCTCTTTTTTCCTTAAGTCAATGCCCTTGGATCCATTCCCTTCCTTGAAGAGAGAAGAACGGATATACGTAGAGGAGGGGAGAGAGTGGGGTGGAATAGGAAAGGGTGAGAGAGACACACACAAAAAAGAGGAAGAAGGAAGAAAAGGAGGAAGAGAAAGAGATGTGAGCACAACAAAAAAAATACAACAGGAGAAATACTTGATTGAGGTGCTGCCTCAATAATATAAGCTCCTACCTTTGCTCACAACCCTACCTCAGCAGAAAGTACAGTGCGCATTTTGTATCTAAACATTTCAGATGTGTAATGTTCCCCGCTTTGAGGAAAGCATAAAAATAGGAATCTAAGTAGTCCCTCCTTCAGTATAGCTGCAAACCTGCTTATACCAACCAAGGAACCAGAAGCATTAAAATCTTTCTCTTCCCTGCTGTACCCTACCACTCATCAACTCTTCTTCAAGTGTTTTCAGCAATGAACCCCACAGATCAGTAATACAATGTTTAAACACTGCTTTCAACTAGGAAAATGGAATAAAGATAAAACATTAGACAAACAACAACAAAAGCTTTGGAATTAACACACACCATCCCAGGAAGGAAAAGACAAAGAAAAACGCAATTACCGCCTAGGATCGGCCCGCCCCGCTGGGTGAAACCAGCAACATCCAGGTGTGCGTAAACGTGCCTAAGGCCCAGAAACAGTCCCAGGGACTTCATCACTGTTCTACTGCTACCACGTCCATCGCTCTCCATGGCTCGGCCGTCCTCGTCTCTCAAGTCTTCCTTTCCTGGTCTCCAGCATGGATGCCCACTCTTAAGTCTAGTCTGGGGGTCATGCCAGCCCCCCTCTCCCTTGATGTCTCTGATTTGGCTTGTATCTGAGGTGCAGCAATGGCAGAAGCAGTCTCTCTCTCTCTCTCTCTGCCTCTGGCCTTCTCCATCCTAAAAGTCTCTCCCTTACTCACCCTACTCATGTAGCTTTGCCTTCCCCTTTCCTCTTCCTTTATGAGTGTAGGAGGGGGGAGGGGCAGACAATTTATCAACAGGCTAAGAAATGAGACTTTGTGAAATTTCTTACCTGACAGCACACATTGGGTTTCGAAGTCCTATTATAACAGCATGAGAAATTTTTGTCAAATACTTTACAAAAACCTAGACAAACTATTACCTTAGAGTATCCCCTTGATCTAGTCTAGTAAACCCATCGAAAAAGGAAATTGTTTGACATGACATAAATTCACTCTGGTTCTTTGTGATCACTACTTTTTCTAAACAGTCACTAACCATCTCTTTAACTTCAATTTATAATTTTCCAAGCAAATTCACTGGCCTATAGTTTGTAGATTCCCCTTTTTCCTTCTTTTTGATAAAAAAAGGACATTTTTCTCTTCCGCAGTCCTACCTATATCTCACCAGTTCTCCATGCTTTCATAACTGATAGGGCATCCCCTCAAAAAACAGACATATCTACTAGTTGTTTTGGTACGCTGGAAATTCATCAGTCTTGTGATGTAAAGTAATAAAAGGACAGATAGGCACTCTATTATCTTGAATACCGATTCTTTGTCAGTCTGTTAAAAACTCTTCTTTCCAGACCTAAGACCATTCTCCTTAACATAAAGCAGCAGCAGACCAGCCTTCTGTCTTTCATTCTCTCCTCCATGCAATCATTCTTCTAATGTGTTCAGAATGTCTTTCCTAAGAGCTTCTCAAAAGCACATGAGGGGATTTTCCACAAAGAATTTTAGTTTATGGGATACTACTTAGGATTTCTTTGGTGTTTGAAAAAAGTTAGTGATTATACAGCATTTTAAGTTATGCAAAGCACTTTCTGTTCATCATTTTATCTAACCCTCTCAGAAATCCTGTAGATGCAATTACACTCATTTTACATGTAAGTAACCCGAGTTAAGTGACAACCCTGACTTCACAGCTACAATTCAGTTACATGAAGCAGTGTTCAAGCCCAGGCCTTTGTAAATCCAAATCCTATGCATTTTTGCATTATGACTTGTAACTCTTTGTAAATCTGGGGCACATGTCACACTGTATCCAACATTTTTTTCCTTCTCTATCATAAATTCTAAGATAGAGTTGTTACTTCCTCTCCTTCCCCTTCTCACCATTTCTCCTTCAGCAACCAGTTCTTCCTCATTGACAATGATTGGGTCCAAAATAGCAATTCCCCTCATCCCTTCTTTCACATTTTAAAGGACAAATTGTCATTAAGGCAAGTCAACAAATAATTAGCTTTTCTTAGCCAAATGGTGGTTTCGGTAGTTATCAGATATCTGAAGTCCTCTATCACTACTGTACAATGGCTTCAAGTTGACTTATGAGCTGCTTCCCTAACATCTATTTTCTCCTGTTGAAATACATTCCACCAATATCACTTCTTTCTGCCTCTACTCCGTTCTGGTGAACTTCCTACTTGGTGCCTTGAATGCATCCCATTAATACAGGACGCCATTTCACACCCTATTGTACCTGTCCTCATCCTTCTGAATAAGGTTCTTAACTTTCTTGTCACAATCCTATTCCAAGTCTCAGCAATATCCATAAAGATCTCTGACTTCATTTTTTACTTCTTACCAATATGTTGGCTGTGTGCACACAGAAATTAGATGCTGTGGGTGTAACTGTTCTCTCCTGTTTTGGATTTTGTCCCTTTGGATTTCCAGGCTATTCTTCCTACACAGTGGCTACCTTGTATGGTAACTCACCCTTGCGATGTCTGGAGGGACATCCATGCCTCTCTAGTACTCTATGCTATATATGAATCCATGTTATCGAAGGTTCTACTATACTTGGGAAATGCCATTTCTTTTTTGGAGGTGGGAGGCAAGGCAATCAGGATTAAGTGACTTGCCCAAGGACACATAGCTAATGTCAAGTGTCTGAGGCTGGATTTGAACTTGGGGTCTCCTGACTTCAGAGTCAGTGCTCTAGTCAATGTGCCACCTACCTGCCCCAAGATGCCATTTTAAATAGGCCTACTTTCACTGTTACCTCTTGGGTAGTTCTGCTATACAATATTTGGACAAAAATCAAGGTCTGGTAGGCCTGGATCATAGGACTATGAATTCAGAGGTGGGAGGGATCTTATAAATCTCATAGTCTAACCTCTCAAAAGGAGGAAGCTGAGCCCCAAAAGGGGAAGAGCTTTGCCCCAGGACACAAAGACAGTAAGAGCAGAGCTGGAAATTCTATTGTAGGTTCTGACTCCAAATCCAAGATATTTTACCTTTACCATTGCTCATGTGTAGGGGATTCCTATTCCAGATCTATAAATGCCATGTGAACCACGTGTGGAACTTTCCTGTACAAGCTTAAGACAATGAGCAGTTAAAATTTTAAAGGCAGATTCTTTGTTACCACTTGCTTCTGGTACTACTTTCTACAAATATGAAGTGAAAGGAGAACCCAGAAATGATGGTTCCAGAATTGGCTGAGTTCTCTGTGTTTGAGGCAACAGGTACTGAACTACAGAGAGCACGTCTAAAGAGCACTGTTCAGTAATTTCCCAGGATACTGATGATATAGGAACAATAATTTTTCTCAGTGGCAAGGGGGCAACTGCTTTATAAAAAGGAAAATACATTGTCTAAGTGCATTAACATGTAACTATTAATAAGAGCTTTTTAGACAGGAAAATCTGAGTTCAAATCTGGCTTCAGATATTTATTGGCTCTGTGACCCTGTAAACCTCCACTGACAAGTTTCCTCATAATAACAGCACCTACCTTCCAGGGCTGTTATGAGGATCAAATAATATATTTATAAAGTATTTAGGCACAGTGCTTACTTAGAACATAGTAAAGTACTACATTAATGTTAGCTATCATTATTATTATTTATCTTTCACAAGATTACTCAGCATAACAAATAGAACAAGTGTAAGGTTTTTCTCAAGATATGGCATATATTTAATAGTTACATTAATTATCTATATAATGGAATTCTTTAGATGCATTTTCTCCTACTTAAACAACAGTGTGTGTGTGTATATGTATATATACATATATACATATCTGTATGTATGTGTATAATAAGATATATCCTTCAAAATTTAGGATTTTCTCCCACATTCTCCAGATTTTTACATTTTTATCAATACGCCAGCCTATGCAAGGCTCATTACCCAGTTTTGCGTTAATTTTTTAAGATATCTATTTTCTCACTATGTGTAAAGAACATCCAAAAATCTCTTCCTTCTGATAAAAGTTTGATTTTTTAGAACCATATCTATAAAATCAAACAAAGGTCTCCTCATTATAATTAAGCTGGGTATATAATGAGAACTTTGATTCTGTAGATGTAGTTCTGAAAACCAATATATTACTGATCTAAATATTTCCAGCCTTCCTTACCTCTAACCTTGCTGCTAAGGAGTCCATGCCTTCTGGAGACCCTCTGTACGGCTTATCCTGAAATCCTTGGTGGCACAGTTCTCAGAGTGAAGCTCTAACTCAATACTTGTTCTATACTGTCACATTGCTACTAGTTCCCATGGCAATCATTATCGACCAAATACAGTAAAAAATAAGTTAGGTAAACAGAAGATCTATTATTCATATTCAGTTAACTATGATTAATTTAGGAAAGCAACAGCATGGATCAGTGATTTCTTAACTGCTAAATCTAATGGCCTTTTCTCAATAGTAATCCTCTTTGACCTCTCTACTGCCTCTGACACTGTCAACCATTCCCTTCTGGATACATTCTTGTCTAGAGGAAAGGGTATTTCCATGATATTATTTCACCTTGGTTTTTCTGACCTCTACTCAGTCTCTACTGTCTCTTTTGTCCAAGTCACCTCTGTTTAACAGTAGATTATTCCAGGCTTCTGTTCCGGGTCCTATTTTCTATCTCTCTACTATTTCGCTTAGTGATATTATCAGTTACGATGGATTCAATTACCACTGCCATGCTGATGACCCTCAGATCTACTTATCTTGTCTTCACCTTCCCACTGGACATCTCAAACAAGCTGAAAGACATCTTAAATTCAACATTTCCAAAATTGAATTCATTGTCTCTACCCTGTCAACACTCCCTCCTTCTGAACTTTCCCATCACTGTCAAGGGCACCAGCATCCTCCTAGTCACCAGGCATACAACTCTTAGGTGTTATCCTCAATTTCTTTCAGTCCCCATATCCAGTTTATTGCCAACTGCTATTGGTTCTTGTAACATCTCTCACCAACATCTTTTCTCCTCCAACACTGGCACCACCTTGGCTCAGGCCCCCAAACTTCACACCTGGAATACTGCAATAGTCTTCTGGTTGGTCTCCTTTCCTCCAGCCCATCCTGCACTCAACTGTCAAAGTGACCTTCCTAAAAGATTTGACCGTGTCACCTCTCTCTCACATTCGATAAACTCTAGTGGCTCTCTTACCTCTGTGATCAAAGATAAAAAGCCTCTGTTTTGTGTTCAAGGTCCTTCACAACCTGACCCCTCCTCCTACTTCTACAATTTTCTTACATCTTATCTAACCCCATGCACTCTATGATCCAGGGACACTGCCTTCTTGTTGTTCCTTATATACAAGAGACTCTCCATTTTCCCCAGTTGTCTCCCATGCCTGGACAGGGAGAACTCTCTTCCCTCCTCATCTCTGCCTCCTAGATTCCCCTGGTTTCATTCAAATCCAAGCTAAAATTCCACCCTTGCAAGGAGCCCTTCTCAATGTCCCTTAATGCTACTACCTTCCCTCTTTCATTACCTCTAATTGGTCCTGGATACACTTTTTTTGCACAGAGTTGTTTTGTCTCCCCTTTGAGATAGTGAGAGTAGAGAATGTCTTGTGCTTAGTACGATGCCTGACACACACTAGGAGCTTAATAAAAGCATAGTGACTGTTTTTACTTGGCAACTTGAGAGAGGAAAGGATAAAAGAGGGTTGGGAATGGTGAAGAAGGGAGGAAGAAGGGGAAATGTAAATAAATGCTAATAAAATAAATAAATGTTAATAAATAATATCAGGGAATAATAAATGCTACTTTTAAAAAATCACTTTACCAAAAGATAAACACCACTTTTTCTAAAGATTCATAACATTAGAGGTAGAAGAGGCCTTTGATATAATCTTGTCCAACTTCATTTTACAAATGAAAAACTGAAGCTGAGACAAATAAAGTGATCTGCATTAGCTAAGAGTCAAAGCTGAAACTAGGTTCCAGACTCAGTGATCTTCCTACAACAATTCTGCTCATGTAAATACTCATTATTTAGTTTGTAACTATTTTCGTGGGAATGAACCAAAGGGAAGCTGGTGTAGATTCATTTCTATCAACAGCAGATGAGCTCTATTCATTCACATACCCATCTAGTGGTGTTCCTTTTGCTAAGTTCAAATTCGTCATTCATCTTATCCAATGATTATGGCATACAACACTGTTTTCAAAATACTATATAATCTGGTTACTCAATGTTTGATGTGTTGTTATATTCAAAGTACAGATAAACATAAACCAGTGTAGAGTTATAGAATTTCTTTTATAGATTGTTTCAACTCAAATGAGATGGAAGTGATTCTTAAACATAAAAGTCAAAATTTCTAATTTTGCTTCTGGGAATGTCACCTTGCTTTTCTCTTAATCTTTCTCCCATAATATTATTCACAAATCCTTCTATCCTAGTTTTTAAAGATTCATGTGCAGAAAGTACTACACAAAGTTTATAGGAAGCCCACTCTCCATAACAATTCCTACAATAAGCCTTAGTCTCAGATAAAATACGGAAGAAATAGGAAAAGTGATGTTGAAAAGAATTAGGAGTAAATGAAGATTAAACCTGAGTTGTGCACTGGTTCATCTAAGGAAAAATGAAAATAACTAGTGTAAATGTTACTTAACTAAAAGTGAATATATAAATAAACTTTTTTTTCAAAAAAATACTAATTATGCAAATCTAATCACATATTTTATTTGAAACATTCCAATGAAAAACAGATTAAAAATGAAGAATACAGGAGAGTCAATGAAGAATATATTGAGAACACACAATAAACAGAGAACAAAGTATAGTACAGAGGTTTGGAAAGTTAGAGAAGATAAAAGAGCCCTTCTTTACTTTGCCCAATTAAAAATAACAATAATTTATGGAAAATTAACATTATTTTAAAATGTTAACCATTTAGAAAAACTATTTAAAATCAAGTATGGATTCAAATCAGTTTGATGACTACTTCTTAGAAAACAACCAATTCAAATAAATTTATCCCGAGTCAACCATTTCTTGAAGGTATTGTATACTTGTATTAAAATTGATAAAATAGGGATTATTTTTTTATTTTCTTGGTGCAAAGTATTATTTCCCTAAGTGAAGGAACACAAAACTTAATTAATCTACATTTCATTGGAAAAAGTATACTCTAAAGATGATTTATGGATTAGTATTAAGGAATGAAACTATGACTCATATAAAAGAAAAAACTAAAGGGTTTTGTAAACTGGAAACATGGAGATACGTAAGAAAATAAAATGATGGCACTGTTTCTTTATAACCTGCCTTATCAATTATAGTTTTAGTTTATATATATATATATCAGTTATTGTTAAAAATTATATTTTCAGAAGATAAATCAACATGGTAATCAAGTCTAAAATTGAAATCTAGAGTATTAAATTTGTTAAGATTTTCACAGACATTTATAAAACTTTTTGAATCCTTAAAGTATACTCTTTTAAATTATTATAATTTATATACGCAAATACTTAGCAATTCAATTTTAGAAATCATTTTCTAAATTTCTCCTAAGGATAGTTACCTACTTAATATCATCTTTACATATTACAAGTTTACATAAAAGACTAAATAATATTATAAATTATCTAATTAATTTATAAAATCTACTAATGCCCCAAGTTGGCACCAGCAATAATAATGCAATCTATTTAATTATCATTGTATCAAGGACTTGGTTAACAAAACCTGAAATTCTAAACTTGTTTGGCAGAATAGTATAATATTAAATCAGAATTTTAAATCCATTACCTCAATGTCAGGTAATGAGGGAGTACATTATTCCAAAATTTTTTTGAATCTGATAACCCATTCACTAAACGTTGCTTTGACCGTGATGTCATTTTAGACCTCTGTATATTACTTTCCTTCATGTCTGACTTCATACTAGATTTTCTTTGGTAAATTTTATCTTTATCATATTTTATATTTCCTTTTATTTGACTCACCTTTTTCTCTTCCTTACTTTCACCCTTTCCCTCCTCTTCATGGTCTTCTTTGTCACCCCCCTTTTCATCATTTTCCTCTTCTTCTTCTTCCCCTTCATATTCCCCCTCCTCTTCCCTTTCAGCTTCCTCCTCCTCCTCCTCCTCTTCCTTCTCCCCCTCTTTTTCCTCCTCTTCCCCCACTTCCTCTTCCCCCTGTCCCACCTCTTCCTCCTCTTCCCCCACCTCCTCTTCCTCTTGTCCCACTTCCTCCTCTTCCCCCACCTCCTCTTCCTCCTCTTCCCCCACCTCCTCTTCCTCCTCTTCCCCCACTTCCTCTTCCTCCTGTCCCACCTCTTCCTCCTCTTCCCCCACTTCCTCTTCCCCCTGTCCCTCCTCTTCCTCCTCTTCCCCCTGTCCCTCCTCTTCCTCCTCTTCCCCCACTTCTTTGTTTCCCTTAAATTTATCTTCCACCCCTCTTTTATCCCAGTGCTCTTGCTCCCCCCACCAGCTCTCTTTCTCATCTTCCTCTTCTCCGTCCTCATCAAGTCTCTCTCTCTCTCTCTTCTCTATCTCTTCCTCCTCCTCTTCCTCCTCCCCCTCTTCCTCACACACTTTTTCATCTCCGCTCTCAGGAGTTTCCAGCTCATCCTCCTCTTCTGTTCCCCACTTATCTTCCTCTACTTCACTCACCTCTGCATTTTCCTCTCCTTCACCTGTCTCTTGCTCTGCCTCTTCTTCTTCTGTTTCATTCACAGCCATACTTTCCTCATCTAAGGGAACCAAGGCTTCTTCATGTTCCTCTTCCTCCTCCTCCTCTGCCTCGTCCTGCTCTTCCCTCCCCCTCTCCACCATCTTTTCTCCTTCCTGTGTCTCTATCACTTGGCCATCACCACCATCCTTGGCATTTACTTCTATTTTTTCCTCCTCGGCCTGTTCCTCGTTCTCTTGCTCATCACCTTCTAGGTTACACAGCTTGTCATCTACCTTTCCACTACCTTCGTTTTCTTCATCATAACATTCCTCATTTGACTGAAATTGCTTAAAATGCTCAACTATGTCCTGTTCACTATCATTTTTACCCTCTTTGTTACTTTCCGACTCATCTAAAGATTCGTTTTCGTTGTCAGAGCTTTGATCTTGTTTCTCATTTGAAAAGTCTTCAACAAAGCTTTCATTTTCTTCCTCTTTAATCTTAATTTCACTTCTCTCACTATATTCAATCTGTGGGAGTTCTTCCTTTCTGTCTTGCTCCTGTGGACCAGCAGAGGATTCATTGTCATTACTTTCTAAGTTCTCTCCTCCCTTCCCTTCATTGTTCAGACCTTCTATTTCTAGTTGCTGACTTGTGTCTTGCTCTATTTCATTGTCAGAAGCTACTTCTATTGTTTCTAAAGTCTTCAGGATATCTGCTTCGTCACTTTCCTCCCCAACTTTGTGACAAAAGCTCTCATCAGCATTTATTAACTCATCTTCACTTTTAAGTGTCTCTTTCGTTGAAATTTCTTCCACAAGGTCTGCATTTGGTACACACTGGGCTAGGTCACTATTTACATGCTCAGCTGAAAGTGACTTAGCTACTGTGGCTTGCTTCATAAGCATCTCCTCCTCCAAAGACTCATTCTGTGTCTGCCTCTCTTTGCTTCTTTCTGACATCTTTTCAACTCCACTAACTTGTTCATATTCAGACTCAGAATTGTTTTCAGTATAAGATTCAAGTTTCTTCTGTTTCTCAGTTGTTTCAAGATTCTGTAAATTTGATGAATTAGTTATCATACAACTCTGGCTGATAAAAACAGCTTATCTACTCTAAGATTCTGCTTGGGTTTTACATTTTTAGACTTTTCACTAGTAAAATAGAAATCTTAAATTGCATTACACAGTTCTTTTCTCTATTTTCATAATCTGTCCTCATTAAGTTTGTGGTAAATCTAATTTACCACATTTTAATACACTATGAAGTACCTGTGTCCTTGTTTAACAATTTTTACATTCTTACTATTTTGGTTTTCTCATTAATGATGCTCTTCTAAATCTGAATCCATTCTTTTAGACTCTGAATATATAGACTTTTTTTTTTTAAAAAAAAAGAACTAGAAAATCTAGAACACTAAATAAGAGATGCATTTTAATCTTTCCATCTTCCTCATTTTTCAGTTTCACATTTTTATTTTTCTTCAACTCTATGAGAAGTACAAAATTAAAAAGAAAAGAATGAACAAAAGCATGGGTCACTGAGAAATGACTTGGCCATCCATGATCATGTAGCTATTATGTGATAGACAAACAAATTAAACCTAGGTATTTCTGATGCGAAAGCTGTCTCTTAATCCACTGTAAGAAGCATCTTCTGACACTGAATGGAAAGAGCAATGATCTGGGAGTCAGAGGACACAGGTTCAAATCCCACCTTGATCTGACATTTACTGATTATGTGATGAGGCACAGGTTGTTTAATCTCCCTGCACCTCAATTTCCTGAACTATAAAATGAGGAGGTTGGATAAGATACAAATGACCTGTGATGTTTCTTTCCTAGAACTATAATCCTGTAACAGATTAGGCTATTTAATTAAACCATCTTAAATGACAAGCAGAATGGAGTAGTGTAGAGAACTGGTCTCAGACATGGTGTAAATCTAAATATAAGTCCTGCCTCTGATATACATTGGCCTTGTGACCCCGGGCATGTCACCTAAACTGCAAATGAGCCAGGCAACTTCAGGAAACTACTGTAAAGATCAGAATAGGTGTTGATCTGCAATGGAAGTGGAAATTACCTCACCAGGAAGCCTTTCTATATCAATGAAGCCACAGACTCACACTGTAATATTAACTTTACTGATTCATAATCCATGAAATCATGATTTTTTTTAAATGATTCAAACTGGGAAAGAAAATTTCCTCTCTTTTCTTTCTTATTTCTCTCTGATACACACATGCACACACACACACACACGCACACACACTCACACACGCACACGCACACACACACTCCTAAAGTCCAAGAGTAGACAGTGACAAAGACACCAGAGGCAGGTCTACTTGGACCTTATCTTACTTTCTATACTACCATATCTATGTCACACATAGGTGTGGACAGCTCAAGGAATCTTCCTTTTCTACTATTCTCAAGTTTTTCATTTATGTGATCCTCAGGAAAATATACATGATGAATAACAAAGATATCTTATATTTTATTCCAAATCAGTAAGATCTTACTTTCTTTTAATAACAAATATTTATAAATTTTTTTTCAATTATTTGTTAGTGAAAATATGTTTTCTATATGTAAGCTCTCAGTTTCCCTTCTAATTCTTAAATGTCTATACTAAAAACTATTAGAAGAATTTCCTCCAGTTTTTAACAGTATCTTTCCTCATCACTAATATCATGTTTCGTGTGCCCATTTAATCTTTCTCATTAATTCATTAAATTGGTAATCCATATACTTTCTCTCTGTAAACTTTAAAGATTTATTTCTTTTAAAAAATCGTATTGTCAATGATATTCCCATAATCATAGATCAAACTGAACTCTGTCAATGCAGCAATTAAGTATTATCATAATGTCTGGGCTTTACAAGATTTTCCAGTTAGTACTTCCCAGCCCAAACCATTCTGAGGATTGGTAAAATATTAACATTCGCTAGCAAGGACCTTCAAAGCCATTATACAAACTCTCACAAGGGAGCAGAGGTAAGGAAAGCAAGAAAAAGAGAGATTGAGGATCACCTATTTTAAGTATATAGGTTTAAGAATTAAGAACTTTGATATTAAAAAAGTCTGTGAACTCACAAAAATTTGCTGAGGAACGGTACTAGACCACTGACTAATAATTAAGAAACATCTGATCTAGCTCAGTTCTATCAAACAGATGACAAAATGAGGACACAGAGAGATAAAATAATATCCAAAGTCACTCAAGTCAATATAAAAACAAAAAATAGTCACATTTAAATAAAAAGCTTTAAGATTTACAAAGAGTTTTTCTCACAACACTATGAGTGTTATAACCATCTTATAAATAAATCTTGGAAAAGTTAACTAATTTTTCCCATGGTCACAGAGCAACTGCCATCTAATGCCACGATTTTATCTTACTGCCTCACGGTCATGTTGTCATGGCAAAAAAAAAAAAAGGAACACTATAATAATCCTAAATAGAAAAGGTACTAAGCAGCCAATATAAAGTTAAAATATGAACACATCCTATACTGTTGGAGTGAATTTTTTCCTATGTTCTGAAACCTAGGTAAATATTTACCTTTGTCGAAATCTTCCAATAAATAAGAAAAGGAAAATAGTCACTTTCTAAATAGATGTTGATGAGTACCATGATTAAATAGCTCTTAGTACTTTACCTTTTGTTTTGGAATTGGTGACAACCTTAAAGATTGATCAGTGGAATTCAGGCTCATCACATGTGTCTGAAATGAATAAGAATATCTGCTATCAAAAATGGTAATGCCATAGACTGTAAGCAAAAGTTGCATTGATAAAAATGACAAACTAGTTCAATAAATATGATTAACCCTCAATCAACCACACTAAATAAAGAATAGAGATGGCTTAGATAACTTAACATATTGATCAGATAAACTCAAGATTATTTGTTCTTCACTTTGGCATTTTTATCTCTTTTTTTGAAACAAGTTTACTTTTATATTTACTTAGGTCAATACTAAAACTGGTTGGTATTCTTCTGAGTAGTTGAGGTTGGTAACTTGAGAATTCCATGGGACTTTAAAGACTTTTACAGTTAAAACACAAGCAGATAAATAAACGAGAATTTATAGACTGGAGATGTTCATCCTTTTGCTTGCGTGCTTTCACAACTGCCTATGACATATATAAATGTTCTAAAAAGTAAAAGAGAAACACAAGTATTACCCATGAAACTTTAGTTCTGGTATTTCATAACTTGGGGCTCTCCCTAACCAGATTTTCTGGGGCTTTTATTATATTCTCTCTTAAATCAAATTGAGTCGTCTTAGACTTTCTTTACCTAGTTTAAGGTAAGGGTGGAATTTAAGGAAAAATTCCTAATAATTAGAACTGTCCCAACATAGGATTCTCTCACACTAGAATTCTTAAAGCAAAAGGTGCAGCATGACTACATATTTGGATATTTTAGAAAATGGATTCATAATTGAACTAGAGGAACTCTGAAGTCTTATCTAACACAAACATTGCAATTCCTGATGAAAGTTAAGATAACGTTAGGTTATTTGGGGTATGCTTATTTTCCATTTTTAAATCACATCCTCTAATTATTTATACTATTTTTCTATTTTGTTAATATATAGTTGGAGAGGTTTAGAACAAGGGTATATTTAGAGTACTAGGAGTCAAATTACATTTGTAGGTGGTCTAAAACCTGTGATCCTTAGCACCCTCTGCCTCCTACTCCACCACTCTGACATCTAGCACTACAAAAATGGAGAGACTCCATAGAAGAATGAGGATCATCTTATATTTTCATTTCCTTAGCTGCTGCAACCCAAAAAAAGTCATCACCTTGTGGCTACTCAACTTGTGATATATCTCTCCATATTTAGTTTGACTGGTCCTCAGAAAACAGACTTAAATCTGTTACTGAGGCCATAATCAAAGTCAGCATGGCTAGAAGCTGAGCTTACCTTCCGTTGTTATATCCTTCAAAAACTCAGGGTCATTTTTATACCATATGAGGCATTAGAAGGGAAGAAAGTTTGAATTTTTCCTCTGAGGACTGCTTTAGTCACATCTCAGAAACCTTGGTATAATGGCTCATCATTTTCATTTTCTTCCACCAATAATGTTTCTCTTATTTGTTTTCTTACTCTCATAATTCAAGTTGTCGTTATTCTCTTGATCTAAGTAGGTCTATTTTGATTGTTTTCCCTCTTTTGTTACTATTTTTATTACATTTTGATCTGTAAAAGATGTGCTTAGTAACAATGGTGTGCAAATTAACTAGAACAAAGGGAAATAATTAAATTTCAGGAGAGATTATAAAAACCTTTAAAGGTTTTTTACATCTTTAAAAAGTTCTAATGTATTATGCTTTTTTGGTGAAAAAAAAAATTAATTCACCATAATTTAATATTGAGTTCACAAGACTTTGACACGTACTGTTGAACTGTTTTGTCACAATGGAGATTAAGCATATGACTATCAGTTCATTTTTCCAAGACTAGTCTTGATTTATAATTCATGCGTTTTCAATGGGGTTTAAATTAGACAAATTCTCAAAAGAACTGAAGCATGTTTATCTACATCTCTTGAAAGAATTTCTTTACTTTTTGTGATATCCATTATAATGTATGGTTATATTACAATATTCTATTTCCATTTGGCAATTTCTCGAATTTCAGAACAATTCTGCTTCTCTACAGATTAATATATTTAGCAGAGTTTATCATTCCTTAAATACAACCAAGAATTTCAGGTTCATCAGAAATAAAGACTGTCAAATATTTTTAGGGGTGGATGGTTTGCAGTCTGATCAAGATGCACAGATCTTACTGGCTCACCTAGACTTCTGGCAATGGTTCTATGGTATAACCTTAAATGGAAAAGTTTGTTTCATCAGTAAAAATTTTACTTCTTAACATTTAAGACTCTGTATTATCTTGCTTATGAAAGGTGTTTTTTCTTCACAGACAGTTAACAGCTCTTTTTTGTTTAACTGTTTTCCGTGATCTTCTTTCCACTTCGAGGAGTCCATTCCACACTGAAGAGGAATCAATAACAGATATTTTAGCTGTCAGATACTTCTGATGGTTTTTGCTTATTTTCTGAGGACATAATTAGACCATTTTAATGCAAGCTTCTGTAAATTCTTGGCACTGTTTTCCATTTTTGACTACACTTTCACTTGCTCTTCAGTGGAACTGTTACTATTTCGTTATGGGTTTAAATGATCTTTGAAATGTTTAATATAGCTGCTGCATTATCTTCAGTCACTGAAGTGTGCTCTTCAAGAGCTATAACTTTAACACATATTTTCTTAGAGTAATATTTATTCTTTAATAATCCAAGAATTAAAAATTAGCAAAAGGGATCAATTAAATGTGTTTATGGCATGAAATCTAGCATTGAATTAATAGAGAACCAAAGGTAAGAAATCAACTTAGTAAGTTTCATTTGATCAGGGTCAGATATGTTGAGTCATCAGAGCATCAATGGAAGCACATGTACACAAAGGGAAACCAGATGAAAACTACTGCTTACCCCAAGTAATTTACACACTATTATATATCTGCTTTTTAATGTTATTTAATAATTTCTTTTATGCCCTTAGCACATGGTACTAAGAGGTATTAACTCTGTAATGTTCCCAGTTAGAAGACACCATTAAGTTTTTCAAGTAAAATTTCTATTTACTTCTATGATGTTTTTATTTTTCATTTTTATCTTTTTATTATCTTTTCTTATCATTTTATCTTTTCATTATTCAGATTGAGAACATAAACTTCTCCTATTAATTACTGTGTTCTATAATCATCTATGTCTATGTGGAATTCAGTTTACCTTTATGACTTAGATGCCATGTCATATGGCACATGTCGGTACTGTTCTGTTGCTTGCTATACCTTTAGGCAAATGGTAGTTTCCAAGTTGATCAATCTTGAAATTGTAAGTTTTTCTATGAAGCCTTTCCATTTTTGCAGTGCTAGTGGTCAGAGTGGTGAAGTAGGAGGCAGAGGGTTCTAAGGATCACAGTTTTTAGACCAAGCAAAACCTGCAGCATGACTACATATTTGGATCTTTTAGAAATGAATTTAAGGAAAAATTCCTAATAATTAGAACTGTCCCAACATTGGATTCTCTCACACTAGGATTCTTAAAGCATTTAGGGTTAGGGTTAGACCACATCTGGACCCTGAAGCATAAGCGTCTAAGATAAGTTATTCCATTCCTTGAGCAATATTATTTACCTATCCCCTGAAGCCGGATACCTTAAGCATGGCGTGATGCGCATTTTTGCTTTGTGATAAAATTATAACATTCACCCTATTTTAAGGGTAAGAGTTCCACTACTATCTTAACTAATATAATAAAAGAAAGCTCCATACACCTCAAATGAATCAACCAATCAATCAACAGAGTAAACTAAGTATTAAGGAATTTTCCTACAAACTCAGCACAATGTGGAAATAAGCCTTTAATCAATTTGAAAAAATTATAGGGATTTTCCTGTTGGATTAAGCCAGATGATGCTACACATGGAAGATCCTGTAACTGGATAGAAGTACCAAATATACTTCTGTGTATAAAAACAAGCCAGTCAGCAGCTGATCTGTCCATGGTAGACAGGGTACTTCAACATCAAGAGCTGGAGTTCAAGATTCCATAGTTGGAGCCCCGTTTCTGAGAAAGAACTGATCTTGGAGGAAGGAGAGAGTCAGTCTCTGTTCTGTCTCTCTCAGGCGATCACATCAGGAACAGAGAAATACAGCAAAGACACATTGATACGCAATGGCAGACACCTGAAGAAGGTAGCTTCGAGTATAATCCCTTAAACCAAAGAAGAACACCAACTGTCAACTCAAAGGACTTCGAAGCCTAAGGCACTAGGAGTTCTGGGTTATCCTTCCGCCACCTGGGCATCCCGTACGAGTGGCCTAACCACCATTATACTCTAAAATTTGAGCCCACTCTGTCTGTGGATCTCTCTATATTTGTGAGAGAGTCTAATGATTGATTATGAATTGGAAGCACACCAGTGCAATGAAATGAGTGAAAATATTACAAACTCAGTCCTTTGTAGAACTTGGAACCCTGAGAACAGTAGTTCTCCGACCTTTGAACCTTTGAATGTGCACACAAGTTGGTGGAGTGGTATCAGTGGTAGAACGACACTATTTAATTTTATCTACAGAAATGCTTGATAGATATTATTCAGTTCTCACAACCAAATAATTTCCTAATTAAGTTGATCAAAAGTAGCTATTTTCATTTTTATCTTATAAACAAGGCCAGGAATTCAAATTATTTCTGTGACTCCATTTCTTGCTAATCATACCTTTTTTTTCAACTTTAAGAGACTTTGAGGATTGATAGAAAAGCAAGGCCCATAATAATGGTTCCTCATTTCTCAGTGCAGGAGATTATACTTTTTATCACATAGTTTACAATTTAATAACACTATTCCTGGGAGAGGACATAAGATATTGTGGCTCGACAAATCGTCCTGGGATCAGGAAGACCTGGCTGTCAAGTCCTGCCTCTGATACATACTGCAGGAGTCAGAGGACCTGAGTTCAAATCTCACCTCAGACACTTGACACTCACTAGCTGTGTGACCTTGGGCAAGTCACTTAACCCCAACTGCCTCATCCTGGGTCATCTCCAGTCCTCCTGACGAATATCTGGTCACTGGATCCAGATGGCTCTGGAGGAGAAGTGAGGCTGGTGACTTGCACAGCCCTCCCTCACTCAAAACAAAGTCAAGTGCAAGTCATGTCATCATTTCTCTGATGGCATGGCCTTTTTCGGCAATGGAGGACAAACACATACACATAACACTCTGGCCAGGTCAGTCCAGTCCTCAGTGCTCCAGGTAATTCTCACCCAGACAATAAGGTCCAGAATAGTTAGTGATCTGCATTGATAGAACTTTCCTTTCCTTTCCTTCCCATACCAATGAAGTCACAGGCTCATTCCAAAAATTCCTGAGGACAACAGACAAAGCCTTTGAACTGATAGCCAAAGGAAATCAAATCCAACGCTCTCATCTTACAGACGAAAGTGAGGTTCAGAAGTTGTTGATATTCTTTTACGTTGGTTAAAGGACATAAATGAAAAATAACTCGATATTAACAAACAATTCTGAGCTTCTGACCCAAATTCTGGATTCCACAGAACACCAATACATCCTCAAGGGCATGCTGGTGTTTACGACGGCTGGGATTTATACATCACTTCAAGGTGTGCCAAGCATTTTGTGCATTATCTCATTTGAGCTTCACAACAACTCTGTCAATGACCAGTTAACAGCAATACTATTATTAGCCTATTTTACAGGTAAGAAAACTGAGGATGACAGAGGTTAAATGTCTTGCCTATGATCACGTGTTAATATCTGAGGCAAGATTCAAATTCAAATTTTCCTGAATTCAAGTCCCAAACTCTTGTCTGCCCTACAACCTATGTTCATCAATAAAAACAATCAACTTCAAGTCAGACACAGAACAAAACATACCTAGAAGAGTTATAAGCATAGTAAGTGCTCAGTAAATGCTAGCTGAAATTAAGCTGAATTTCATGCACACCTCAATGCTTATTATGCCCAAACAGAATTATTACCATATTTAGAACATCAGTAGTGTCTCCAAGACTTCTCTGCTCGTTCTCAGATTCTGACTCTTCTGATGAAGAACTACTTTTTTCTTTCCCTTCAATTGGTTCATCTTGAAAATAAAATAATTGAAAGTGAAATTTGCAAAGTATAAAAGAAAACATGAATCTTTAATTGGATTTTTCAGAATGTGAGCTTGACTTTTTTTTAAAGGAACTTTACTATAGATGCTAAACAAATTGAAGACAACCCACTCAAAGGTAAATTTTTCAAGTCTATTTCAATTTAACTGGATACATTTATTAAGTGTTTACAATGCACAAGTGCTATAGACATAAAAATGAAAAATGAAACAACTGAACTAGGCAATCAGCAACAGCATGAGACTTGGAGTCAGGAAGACCTGAATTTGAATCTTTCCCTGCATTCTTACTGGTGACCCTGGGCAAATACTTACCTTCTCTCAGTCTGTTTCCTTTAGTACAAACTGAGGATAATAATGTTTATTATTATGTATGTACCTAACAGGATTGCTGTGGAATACAGATTTTGTAAGTCTTAAGGAACTACATAAATGACAGTAATTATTACTATTAATATAGTTTTTTTTTAAGATTTCTAAAAAATCCAGATAAGAAAGCTCATTCCAAGGGCATTTAAAGATGAAAATAGAAGAAAAACAAGAAAAAATAGAAAAAATCTGTAAAAATATTTGTAATAAACTGTTTTCATAATCAAGGACCATCACATACTGATGCCATTATGAAGAGGCTAGACATAGAATGAAAGAGAATAGCGGCAAGAAAACCAATCCGATTAAACCTAGTATACACAGACATGACTGGTGCAGGAAATTACACAGTTTTAAGATTTTTGAAGGATCACTTCACAAGGCTTAAATGAGGGGAAGATATTAAATATGTAAAAAAATCTCAAATTTTATTAGTACAAAGACAGTAATAGAGAACATCAGTAACTATCAATCTGTATGTCTATCTTACTGCCTATACAACACTTTTTATACACAAATCAAGGACATATTCAATGAGGGCATTAATAGGGAATACACAGTTTTTGCAAGTCTATATTTTAAATAGACTATATCATTACTAGTAAATCTTGTAACTGACTGAAAAATACAGACGACAGATAATTCTACTGGGTTTACTGTTCGCTGATTATGAAAAAACATTTGATTCAATAGAGCCCAATACTGTCGTACAGGCTCTTCTCCAACAAAGGTTTTGTTACTCATGGATCAAAATCATTCAAGAACCGTTGAAAGATATTGATAACCAAAATAACTTTGCATGATGACTCTCCCATCATAAGCATAAAGGCAGAAAATACTGAGATCGTATGCCTGCCAAAGGATTTCAGCACTGTGATGGAAGAGATCCAGTGCAGAGTCCAAGTTCAAGAAGGATTCTCTACAGAGTGAGATAGTCCATATGCTCTTGTCAGTGGATGGCATTGTATTTGTGTCAAGCTCCAGAATACTGCAGAGCCTCTTTAAAAGAAATTTCTAACTACTCAAAAAAGTCTGACTTGACCACATAGGAAAGAACAAATGGATGAAGACTGTCTTTTGCCTAGATTATAAGACAGAGATGAATGAACCACCTGGCACATACATCTGACACAGAGAAGATAAATGTACGATGAGTTAGGCCCAGAATAAATTGAGAGAGTGGACTACATTGACTTAAAGAAATTACCAAGTTAGTTTTATGATTCCACACTTCTCTAAGAAAAAAGTCTTATCTTTTTCACATCAGTATTCTACCAACAATGCTGTATGGCAGTAAGAAATGGAAAACAACCAGCTCTGAAGAAGTGAAAAACTCATACAAAAGGAGATGGAGAGGCACATGGTGGGAGTTGAGCAGGTTGCAAAACATACTAAACGATTCATTGAGAAACAGGAGCAAGAAGTGTCAGTAAAAACGTGTGGTAGGAAGAGAAGAGAGGGGTACCCTTGAAATGTAGGACAAGGAAAGCTTTCAGTTAGTTTAATGACCTTATGGGAAGACAGAGTCACATGGGATGGTCAGGAATGAATGGTGGTCAATGATGTTGGAGGGGATCATCTAAATTGATTAGATCAGAGATCTGAGTGAAACGTAAGAAGAATTGATACCAGGTATAGTAGACACTGGTCACAAATGCACTGGGGTAGGAAAAGGGAGGGAGAGATAAGGGAATAGCAAAGATCTCAGTTTTACTAGAACATACATGTCAATGAGAAAATTATGAAATAAGGCTGAAAGGAAGAGTACAGCCAGATTGTGAAGGACTTTAAATGTTAGGATGAGCCTATATCTCATTTGGTAGGTAATCAATGTCACTGGACGTTTTCGAGTAGAGAATTATTACAAAGGTACAATGGATATGACTTGGCAGATGCCTGAAAGTGGAGGGGAGAATCTGAGTGCTTGAGCCTATATAACTGGGAATATGGCAGCAATGGCAATAGAAGGGGCAAATGTGCAGGGAAAGATAAGTCTAATTTGGGACGATGAAACAATGACAAAGTAGATCCATTCACCACAGCAATTTGAATAAGGGTCTTTCTTTGTGAGTTCTAGTTTTAAAAAGAGACTTGATTAGTTTCTCCTACCTATCGCAATTTCTACATGAGATGGCAAAGGCTTATCCAAAAGGATGATTATATGTTAACTGAGTATGACAGCTAGAAAACTCATGTAACAAGACTTAAAGGTCCATATAACACTGAGTAAAGGATATTTTATATAGACAACCAAAGCATTGGAGGGGGGGTAGAAATAGGTTATGAGTACTGCTGTCCTCCAAAAAGGAATAAAATTAGCTTGCCAAGGCAAGGTCCTACTTCTCATGTTACGTAGGAATGCTCCCTCCTTCTTTGTGAGGATTTAGGAGCAGGAGTGGAAGATATTCCCAAGATAGTAATTGGTGATATTACTCTTCTAGATTTATACATGAGGATCTTGGAGTGCTCTAACTGGTTAAAGAAGATGAGAAACAAAGGATTAGAATGTTTCTTCCCTACCCCAACCACCACCCTAATCTACTGGAAGCCTACAAAGAAAGTGGCCATAGAGGATCATTTTATCTATAATCCCAGGAGCTATGGGCCTACTTGGGCAAGTGAGTAATTATTTATGAAGTTTTAATTAGGGAGACTGAGACTTTCTAAATTAGTCTTAGGAGTGAAAACAAACTGAAATGAGAAGAAATTAAAACTCTATATCTGCATGGGATAGTAAACAATTAATAGGGACATAAGGTCGTCCTATAGAGAGATGCCTCTTAATTTCCCATCATCAGAAGGGTGAGCTTGGGTTGCTCTCTTAGGTGAAGGTCAAAGACCCTCTGACGAAGGTGCTTCTGACATTACCCCTCAGGATTCTACACATGAATACTAACAACATTCTTTAGGGGACGATAAAAAAAAAATTCTAATACATATAAGGCCTCACTTCTTTATAAAGGTATGTATAAATACCTGCTTTCATGCAAGTAATACCAATTCATTTGCATTTGTGAAAGGAAAGGGAGCAGTTGCAGTTAAAGTAGTAAAAGAAAATATACATTTTTATATTCATTATAAGATTATAAAACAATGAATCCTTAGGTTTTGTTTGCAAGACAGAGATGTCCAGCAGGCATTTGGAAATAGGTGTCTGGGTCTTGGAAAAGGGCAGACCTAGGGAAATATCTTGGAGGCTTATCCATATAATTTTTAAAATTATCCAGGAAGTAGTGAATGACATGAGAGCAGTCAAGATAACTAAAGCAACTTGTACAGGAAGAGATCTTACAGGCAAGGAAAGAGCTGTGAGGGAATCTCATTAGGGAAAAGCTCTCTTGGTCAGAAGAAAGAGAAGAGATTACAGAAGACAAAGGTGAAGCTATTAAAAATAAGGAGCAAAACAGAAGATACCAGAAGGAAGAGGCTACATAACTGGCAAGAAGTCAGAGGAGTTACCTTCAACACACCATCCAAAAAGAAAAACTAGGATCCAGACAATTACTAAAGTTGAAGCTATAAGAATCAAAGGCAAAAAATTCAAGAAAAATGGAAAAGGAAAGCAGGACCTACATAATAGGAAAATCACAGTTTCCCTTGAAATCTCCTTCTATTCTACAACATGTGGTACATATGCTCACCATATTTGATGTTTGTTAAATTCAGAATAAAAAATAAATTTTCAAATATTAGCAGGTGCCTTTTCACAAGTATACCTAAGGGAAATTTTTTAACCAAACAAAGAATATAAGAGATCACAAAAGACAGAACAGACACTTTGAATTACATTAAACTGAAGAGTTTCTGCACGAAGAAGACAGAAGCTATGATAAGAAGGGAAAAGTCTTTGCACCAAACATCTCTAATCAGCATCTGACATCAAAGACAGACAGGAGAGATGAACAAGAACATACACAAGACCAAAAGCCATTTTCTTAAGGACATGAACAAAGAGTTTTCCAAAGAACAATCACATGGAAGGTTTTCCCACACATCTAATATGAGCAATCCAAATCATCACAACTTTGTGGTTTCATCCTATCAAGCAGTCAATAAATGCTGGAAGGGCTACAAGAAGACAGAGACATCACGACACTGCTGGGGGATCTGGGACTTGGTCCAACCATTTTGGAAAATCATTTGCAATTACGCTTTAAAAAACTGACTAAAATGTATACACCCTTTGCCGTAGAGACCCCTACGTATGGACATATTCCTCAAAAAAAAAAACAACACACATATATATTAAAGCACTTTTGTGCAACAAAGAACTAGGGGAAAAAGACTCCCCACTGAGTAAGGAGTTGTTAAATACATTGTGATGTATACGTGCAATGGAATATTACTTCGCTATAAAAAAAAAACCCCAATAGGAACAATTCAGAAAAATGTGGGAAGACTTGTGTGGATTGCTGATATGTGAAGTGACTCAAATACAGGAAACGATAAGCATGACTACAACAATGTAAATGAAAAGAAGAAAACTATAAAACTAGGCACTTACTATGACCAAGTTCGGTCAGGAAAAGCTTTAGAACATCCACTTCTCTCAGAAATGCAGCGTTGTGGACATGGAATAGCGCTACACTGCCAGATGTGGGGCTGTCTCATTTTCAACAACCTTTTTAAAAATATGTTACACAGCGGGGTGGGTGCAGGGGGGTTGTCAAAAGAGCACATAAACAACAGTTATCGTATAACACAGAAGCAGAGGAGAATGATTAAAAAAAAGTCTATTAGGACCTCACTGGTGACCTCTGAAAGCAGTTTCACCCCCCATATTTAATCAGTTACTAAATACTATGTTTTTTTATGATTTTTATCTTCACAACACCTTTTACATACAACTCTTTCACTGCCTCTGGGAGGCAAAGCTGAGGAAGGAGTACATTCCAATCTCTGGTGATAGGCTTTGTATAAAGATATGAAGATCAATAACCAATCAATCAATAAAGCTTTATGCAGAAACTGGTGCTTGAGCTCTATTTGAAAGGAAAACACAGACTCCACAAGGTGCATGGAGGGAGAGCGCACATCCAATCAAGAGGGATGGCTGGTAGAAAGACATGGGGAAAGGAAAGGAACTGTTGTGTGGGAGAAAAGAAAGAATACCTGCATGACTGGATCACAGTTAAAAAGGAGAAAGTTTAGAAAAAGAAAAGTTCAGCTTAGACATGGGGAGTTTAAGATGTCTTAAGATGTTTCGCAAAGTCCTTTAGGCAAATGGTGATGCAGGATTGGACATTCAGGGGAACCTGAAGCTGGATGTACAGTTGATGAGGTATCATCTGCGTAGAGATGATATTTACTCATGGGAGCTGATGAGGTCACTAAGGACACACAAAGGGAAGAAAAGCGAATCTAGGACAAAGCCTTAGGAACACCCAAAGGTAGGGGATGTGCTATGAAGGATGAGTCAGCAAAAGAGACCAAGCAGGAATGGTCACACCGGAGGGGAACAAGGAGAAAATATTATAAAAAACCTAAGAAGGAAGAATATGTAGGAAGAGAGGATGGCTAACAGCAACAAATGCTGTAGATAGGTTGAAAAGGATGAGAACTGAGAAAAGACCACTTTATGAGGCAATTAAGAGAACACTGGAAACTTTAGAGACAATTGTTACAGCTGACTGATGAGGTTGAAAATAAGATTTCAAAGAGCTAAGGAACGTGAGGAAATGAAGTGGAAGCAGCAAGCTTTGAAAGCTTGTCAGAGTTTTGATAAGGATGAGAAGAGCAATACAAGCTGACAGTATGAGAAGATAGTGGTCTAGAGAAGGACTGTAAGGATGGGGGAGACCAAGTCCTGCTCAAAGGAAATGGGGAAGGAAACAGCTAATGGGGAACAATTGGAAATGGGAGGGTAGGGCATGACTGAGGATGTGACAGGAGGGGATGAGATATCAAGTGCACACGCAGAGGGTCTGGGCCAGAAGGGATATCTCTGTCAAAAAACGGGGAAAAGGAAGAAAAAAGTAGAAAGTTATGTCAAAGAGTTTTGAAATGAACAGAATGGGAGAAGCTGTTCAATTTTTTCAGTCAAATAAAAGACATGGTCTTTAGATGATGAAAAGGGACCTGAAGATTGATGGAAGATAAAACAGCACTTCCAGGGTACAAGTAGCTTAATTTGGTGGGAATGTGAGTACATGTAGGAAAATAATTTATGATAAATAATCCTAAAAAGAGAGGCTAGAACTAGATCATGAAAGATCTACGTCAAATGCAGACAGTTCTCACTTTACATAAAGTCATATTATGCAAATTCAACTTTACATAAAGAATTCTGGAAGAAATTCACATTCCAAAAAAATTTACAAAAATTCCTTATGTAAAGCAGATGCGATCTACACAATAAGATATAGTATAAGTCAGGAAGCATAAATACTGATGGGAAGCAAAAAAGTCATTTTCCATATGTCCACACACAGTGAGTAATACTGTGCCTCTACCTATGTTCAGCAGTGATCCTTATATTTTCACCATGGCTGGCGGCAAATGTACTCTTGGGGGAAAGAGTGAATCATCTTGTGAGTGTAAGCCAATAGACTTGGAAATGAAAATGAAAATAATTAGAAAACACAAAGGAGGACAAAAATTGTCACTGATAGCACATGAACTTAGTCTTGCCATGTCGAATATAAACACTGTAGTAAAAAAATGGTACCTGGATAAAAGGGAACAGAAAAGTCAATGTTGCCGGAAGTTGACTTGTCTGTCAAAACAAAGAGAAGTCACTAGTCTAGAGATAGAGAAACTATTAACTATGTGGACAGAAAACCAAGTTCAGAAGAATATTTCTTTAAGCTTAAAGACAATTCAAGCCAAGGCTGGAATAAGGCCTCTTTGAAGATTTAAAGGTAAAGTATCCTGAAGTAACACAGGTATTTACAGAAAGTACTGGTTGGTTTGCATGATATGCAAATCATGTAGCATTTCATAATATGCAAGTGTCAGGAGGCTGTCAGCACAGATATTAAAGCAGCAAAGAAGTTCCCTGAGTTCCTGTAAAAAATAATAGACCAAGATCTCTACTTGCCAGAGCAAATCTTTAATGTAGATGAAACCAGCCTACTTTATCAAAGAATGCCATTTTGAATTTACAGCTTGGTGGAGGAAAAAACTATGATAGGCAGAAAGCTTTGAAAAAGTTACTCTTCTGCCTGGAGAGAATGTATCCAGGACTTGAAAAATTAAATCTGCTCTTGGGCACAACTGAGAAAATCCCATCGCACAGAAAGGAATTCACAAGGCAACACTACTTGTGTGCTATTTCAACTAACCCTAAGGCATGGATAACCCTTATGGCTTAGAACAATGGTTTATGCACTGCTTCTCTGCCAAAGTTGAAAAATTTTGTTAACGATAGGCACTCCTTTCAAGATTCTACTTAGTTTGGATAATGCCTCAGATCACCTTTCCCATATGGATGATTTCCATGAACACTACCACATTATTGCAACCTACAGATCAAAGAGTGACTGTGAATTTCAAGGTGTATTATTTACATGCTACATTTGCCCAGGCAATTACAGCTTTGAATACAGATAAGGACTTGACATTAAGAGATTTCTGAAAGACCCATAATATTTTACCATGCAATCCTGAATACTGCTAAGGCATGAAAAGATGTTACAGAAACATACATGAAGAAAATTTGGAAAAAAGTGCGCCCACAGCTCCTTCTGGGTTTTCATGGATTTGACAAAAACAAAGGTGGAAGAAGTGAGTGTAAACAAGACCGTAAAACTAGCACAAGAACTGAAGCTAGAAGTAGACGAGGATGATGGGAAGAAGCTGATTGAGTCTCATAGAGAAGAACTGCTGAGGGAAGATGTGACTGAGCCGCTAGCTACAAACACTGCAGAAAAGGAAAGGGAAGCTTTGAAATCCACAGCTGAATGGAAAAGGTTCACAACCAAAAGGTGGGCACAAACATTTCATCATCTGGGTGATTTTTTTTTCTTGTATTGAAAAGATGGATCCAAAGACTTCAAGATTTTTAAAATTTTAAAGACTGTTTGGGGACGGTATTGCTTGCTGTCTCATCAGATATACAAGGAATGAGCCATTGTCCAAACATTTCTCCATAGCTTTATAAAGAAGATGAACAGCCACCGAGCAATGACAAAGGCTAGATGCAGTGGTTGGGGAAGGAGCAACCTAACTACTATGTTAATTTTACTGTACAGTACTAAACATACTTCCTCATTAACTTTAGCTTTCATTTCACAATTCTGTTTATTATCATGGTACAGAAATGTCTGCACTTCAGTACATTGTATGACCCATAAAGGGTTTTATTTTGTGAATGTCCTTTGTTATAAAGACTAAGTGAAGTAGGTAGGAGCAAATTCACAATATGTAAAAATTGCTTTATGTACAGGTCTGAGGAATGATTCACTTACATAAAGCAAAAACTGTCTGTCGAGGAATTTGTATTTTATCACAGGAACAACTGGGACCCACTGGAGCGTCTTGAACATAGGAGTAATATGGTTGTGTTTTAGAACTATCAAAGAAGCAACAAAATTATACAGAACCCCATATGTTCCAATATCTATGCTGAATTGAAGACAGAAGAGACAGGTAGAACAACTTCCTTGAAAGTCATAAATTTCTCCTTTTATTATTTATTTATATTTATAATATAAATATTGAGAAGCATACTAAGAGTTGGCTTTAGAATGAACTCAGGAAGACCAAGTTTAAGTTCAGTCTTTAACATTTAATAGCCCTTTAATCATGGATAAATCTCTATGTCCCCAAGCAAATCTCTAAGATGAAAAGTTAGAGCAGTTGTCAATGTGCCTCAATGGAAGGAGTTTTCATACTGGGAATTCCCTGCCTGCCAGAATCTGCTGTTTCCCACTCTACTTTGTACTTCAGCCAGATATTCCCAATTCTATATTATTAGGTAGCTAGGAGGTGCATAGAGGTACTACATAAATGCTAATTATTCTTATCATTAGCATCACCATCATCATTCTTATTCTCCAACTGAAAGATAAACCCTTTTGGGTCTGATTCATACTTCAATGAGACTGTACTGGAAGCTCTAACCTCCAGATGGCCAGCTGGCTCAGGAACAAGACCTTAGAGTTGATGCCCTACATGGGTTTCATCACTTCTTTGCTGATTCCTGATCCTTATCCCAGACTATCTCTCTGGGTTACAGTCTTATTGTCTGCCTGAGTTAGCAATAACTGTTTGGTTCATCAAGCGTCTTCCTGACTATCCCATTCTTGGTTCCTTATCTGATATCCAGGCCCCAGCGTCAGATATGCATGAAAACACTGTCACAAGTCTATAAATCAAATTATTTACAGAAGGTCTACAGAAGGTAAGGATGGAAGATAACATCTTAAGAATATGCATCCAGGGTAACTGATAACTATTAGGGCTCCTGGTGGCTCTTTCCAGCTGTTGAGTCTATGGTGGGTTAGGAAATGAACAATTCAATCATTCAGTAAATTAAAACATGATGTGAAGAGTTTTAAGGGAAAATAAGAACAATTCTTTTCATGAGAGGACATAACACTAAATATCACCTGCTTCAGTTAACTGTAGATTGTCATTTTCATTACTTGCATTTGCATCAGGATAACTGTTCATAGGGAACCTGAGAGGGACTGTACTAGAAGCATGTACTGGCGGTTTGAAAGGAACTTCCAATGGGGGTAGAGTTCTTATCATTCGAACATGCTGTTCTGGTGAATTTTCCTTTGACAAAAGAATGAAAATAAGACTGTTAATGAGACTGATCAAGCATTGAGTACCATATTTAATATTAATTTATTGCATTTGCTAAACATATTAAAGAAAAAAGCTACCATTATTCCATAATGCTCACATTTCAATGGTCCCTGAGAATGTAAAAAAAGTTCTTAAGCTGTTCTTTTCAATCTTAATACATCTAAAATTTCAAAATGGGAGACTTTGATAAGAGGCAAAATGTAGGTTTCTACTTCTACAAAAGTAACTATTTCAAATTTTCCACACTATTTCTTTTTTCTTGGAGAAAAACCAAATATAAAACCTTTACCAAAGAACATTTAGAGCATCATTCCTCTCCAGGATGCACTCCATACATTCTCTACCATATCCTTTAATCATTCGACCCCCACCCAAACACTTTTCAGCTCCCTTTTATGTGCTCCTTTAGAGCTGGGACTGAGCCTAGTACATAAGAATTAGTTTACTGAGCTTCCAAAGAGGGGGCCAAAAGAATCCTTTGCAGTTCTTCCTGTTCCCTCTGAGATCCCCTCCAATTTGCCCTGGATATATCTTCTATATACATGAATGTTGTCTCCCCCATTAGAATGTGAGATCGTTGAGATTCTTGGTCTGTTTTTGCTATTCTTTGAACCCCAAGCACTTACTGAGCAGAGAGCCCAGCACACAGCAGGCATTTAAAAAATTCTTCCTGACATGACAAGGTGTCAGTGTTGTGACTTGGGTGAACAATTTAAAACAACTCCCTAACTCACAAAAAATTTCATAGTTCTTTATTTATAATTTGAGTTAATAACCTAAGAGGTAGTGTGGTGTAGCAGCTAGTAGAGAACTGGCCTTCTGACGCAGTCCTGAAGGACACATCCTGGCTTTATAATGCTGGACAAGTCACTGAAGCTTTCAGGACCGCACACAACTCTGGCAATCGACAAGTTGCAGTCAGGGTTGACTGGTTCTAGAAGTGGAAAGGCACAAAGGTTCTTAGAGCACTGACTGTGCTCGAGACACTGGACCAAGCACTTGATGTGGAGTCCTTCACTGGACACAGGTGATGCCCTCAGTCTCATTTTACAATAGAGAAAACTGAGGCAGCAGTTAAGTGACTGGCCCAGGGCCACAGAGCTGGTAAGCGTCTACAAGAATAACGAGGTCTTCCTGACTCCAGGCCCAGTGCTCTATCCACCATGCCATCTCGCTGCCTACACTGGCAAAGTAGGTTTTCTTCTACCAAAATATACCTCACATAAAAATGTCTTGCTTATAAAACATGACCAAAAAAACCGAATCATATGGAAAGCATGATTAAAAGTAAGAGAACCCGAAAGTTTATAGTCACATATTAAATAGTGTTTCTGAATGTGAATGTTTTACTCTCACAGTAACAGGCTGGTTTTCACAAATATGCTTTTTACATTATAATAATATCACTAATAAAATTTTCTCAATGATCACTTTGAATATGCTGCTTTTTCTATCTTACAAGCAAACTACTTAAAATTTTAAAAACTCATTTTTGACAACATAAATCACACTCCTAGCAAACAAGTTTAAATTGAGAGTTCTGAAAGTATCTTAATGATCTTTTAAAAGTATTTTTCTTCAGTTTTCTTTACATTACTCAGTAGCCATCAGAAACAGAAGGCACAAGACTCACCCTTTCTCTTCTCCGTGACCTTGCAGATAATGTTCTCTGCAAGGTGTTTCCTGAAGATTGATCATCACCAAGAGAAGAAACTACAGTCAAACCACTATCGTTTACTTTTTCTTCCGTAATTTTTTCGGATTTGTTGAGCCTTGGAGTAGCAAAAACTAGCATGTGGCATCCACCACAAGCAACCTGGAGCAAAAATACAGACTAAATTAACTTATGCCATCTTCAAATGGAAATGAATTTAAAAGTAGCTTTCAGTTAAAATGATACTTAATGAGAGCCTCTCATTAAAAAAAAATACTTTAATCACTGTAATTTAAAGCAAAAGACAGAACTAAAGCCATTATTTTATTTTGACTAGTATAAATATATAATGGAAAACAAAATTGGGAAACTACTTGGCAAATACTACTTCTCTTAAGAAATAAGGAAATAAAAGAGTAATTTTAAAATAGTTTCAGTAATTTCAACTAAGAAAATGTGGAAAACTAATTTCTTAAATACTGGCACAAGAAGAATCAAGGAAAAAAAATAACAGGAAGAAATTAACCATCTCTTTTGGCAATTAGGTTTCAAGTCCTTAGCAAATAACTTTTGTATTAAGACCTTTGGACGGATTACTGTGTGTGTGTGTGTGTGTGTGTGTGTGTGTGTGTGTGTGTGTGTGTATCCCTGTGCGTGAATGTTCTCAGCAATACAGATTTTTAACTCATTTAAGTGACTGATTACTGCTAGTGTGTATGTGTGTGTGTGTGTCTCCCTATATGTGAATGTTCCCAGCACACAAATTTTTAGCACATTTAAGTGCTCTGCACTAGAGATGATAAACAGCTTCCCTCCTACTCACTGTCAACCCAAAGCTAAGTCAATATGTGATCCACAGGTAACCTTATCTATGGATTAGTAACCCGGTTTCTATTTCAAACACCACTGTTCTACACTGCATTACTGGTCTAAATAGATGAACACAGTGTTTTAGAGTACAGACAATGGTGAGCCCTCATGGTGTAGTGGGTAAAGGTCTCTAAAGACATGGGCTTCAGTCCTAGCTCTTGGGCTTTACTAACTGTGTAGCCTTGGGCAATCCACTTAACACCTATAATCCTCAGTTTCCTCATCTATAAAATAGAAATAATAATACCTAAACTGTCTCAAAGGATATTATGAGGGAATTAATTTGTAAACCTTGAAGTATAAATGAATCCTTATTATATGATCAGATTATTATTATGAACATCATGAAGTAAATAGAAGTTGGAAGAGTGAAAAACACCAGCTCTATTTTTCCTGTAAGATACTCTAAAACAACAAATTTTCCCAGAACCAAAGAGTGCCTTATACAGAATAGGTGTTTAATAAGTACTAACTGAATGAATATGATGAGGACTTATTTTCAGGAATTACTACCGTATAGCATTTAAGAGTCATTAATTTCAGACTTGAAATGAAAGATTTGACATAAAGACAAGGAAGGAGGCAGAAGAAAAACTCGAGAAGGAAATTGAAGGAGATAATTTTTCAAGACAGACTGAAAAAAATGGCTTTTAGAAAACTTGAAACTGTAACTAATACAAAAGTTCAAGATTGTTTCATCTTAAAAATGAAATATTTTCCATGAATTTCTATCAGGCAAAATATAATATGTACATCCAAACAAGGAAATGTTATATCCTTACCAGACGGACTATAAATTTCAAAAAATTAGAGCACAACGTAGGTACAAATTGATTAGTAAAATTTTCCTGTCCAAGTCCTAATTTTCCATGTCGACCATCTCCAAAAGTATACATATGGCCTGTATCTGAAATATTAACAAGTGTCAGAATATTTTCTTTTATGTAGATGCTGTTTCTAGGTCAGCCATACCCACTACAATGTATTAATGAATATTACAAATACATTTTTTTGTTCCCCAAATACAGCACTGAATTTACACAAACATGGTTACTAAATGATGACCTTCTACTTAGGAAATAAAAGGGTGATTACAAAATTGCATTCAAAAAATACATAAAATCAAAGTACAGTTATACATGATATTGTGTATGATACTGTCTGGACCAGTAGCAATGAAGTACACATAACACACACTCACTTTATACAGATATTATCATACAATTATATCAATATATCTACGAGATTATGTATACATGTACAGTACCAGAGATCTAGAGATGAAAAATCTCCTCATTTGGAAGCTGAGGAAACTAAGGGTAAAAGTAATGAAGTGTTCTGCCCAAGGTCACACAGATAACAAGTGGCAGAGTGGAGATTTGAACTCAAATCCTTTCATTCCAAATCTGGCACACTTTCCACTGTTACCAAACCAATATAAAATCTACAAACTTCTGGTTTCTTTCATTTGTTGATCCTGAACAATATTTTCCAAGCCTGTTTTTTTTTACTGTTTTCCCCTATGCCTACTTTGCAATCAGATCATCACTTATGAAAGTATATGTTGATTTAATATAGAGGGTCTTTTCAAATTCTAAATTTTCCTGCATTCTCATTACACAAATTTGTAATTAACGTTGTGGAGATGGTTTGCTTATGCTGATCACATGCCATGCAGTGCAAGATGACCAAGTGTACCACGAAATTATATTTATTTTTGCCTCTAGAGGAATAAAATCAACTCTGTAAAATTACTTTATTTGTCTCTCCAAGACCATGCAAGCCATTCTTACATTTAATTGCAATCCCCTTACATCTTGTGTCAATAATGATACGCTCCACTTCCCTTCTTGTGGTATGTCAACTCAATGGTAATTGGAAAAGGAGTATCAAAAACCAAGTAAGTTAATGTCTCTAAATGATCTAAAACCTGATTCTTAGCTGCTCCCACTCCCTCTTCTTATTACATGCTACCATCACTGCTGAAATGGAAAGACTGTTACTGTGGAACTGTGGAACATGTAAATTTTTTTTGCTTCATGGGTTGTCTTGATCAAAGTACTCATTACCAAGTTTCCAATCTATGTGTGATGAACTTTTCTGTATTATTTCTCAAGATTTTAAAAAATTTCCCTCCTTATTTTTCAACAGAATGTTTTTAATTCATCTGATAATCTGAACTTGAGCTTACCATGAAAATAATCATAGACTGCTACAGCAAAGAGATAAAACTTTATTTCAAATGTATTAGTTTTATCAACAGCAATAATTCATTTGGAAAAATTACTTTCAAAAAAAAATGGTAATGTGATAAAGAAGGTGCATCATTCTAGCAATAGGAGAAGTTATCAAAGGTTGAGATCTAGATAGAGAAGCATAAAAAAATCTTTACTTTGGGGGGAAAATAGACAAAAGAGGATTAATGAGTGGGCAGATAGACTAGTTTGTATTCATGGATGAAGGTCTTAAAGTTTAGTGTGAGGCTCAAACAATGAACAGTTATTGCACACCTGTTATTTTTAAGAAATTACTGCATGAGTGAAGTCAGCAGATGACTTAAGGAGAGTTTGACGTAGCTAAGAAAAGTTATCTTGGTTGTAGGAATGTGAGGTGAAGAAATGGAGTTTTCAAGATTGGTATGAACTACTAAGAAGAGTGAGCTGACCCAAAAGAATAGTAACTGAGACAACCAACTCTGAGAGACTTAAAGTCCTCATCAATGCAACAACTTGCTCATGATTTCAGAAGACAAATGATGAAACCCTCTCCCACTTCCTGCGAGCAGCATGACGGCCTGATGCGGGTGCCGGCTGAGGCATTTTTCGGCCATGGTCCATGTGGGAATGCGATTTAAGACTATACATATTTGCTACAAGGGTTTTATTCCATCACCACCCTGATGAGGGGGTCTGAGGGACAGAATAAATTTTAGTTCATTAAAAAAATATAAAGCTTTAAAAAGGTATAGGGGGCAATGAGTTCATTAAAGAAACAGCAGGCAAAATGTAAATAAGGGAATGAGGTGAAAAGAACAGAAGACCAGGAAGAAAAAACACAAACCAGTATGTTTAATTAGACTGGGAAAAGGCCCCATTCTATTTTCCTTCTTGGGTTTCCTACAGTAATAGCAACAGAATCATTACTTTGGAAATAAAATATTTAAATGACTCTTTATTGTCTTGCTATTTGACATGTTTATTTATCTTTCCTCTTTCCTCATTTTCTCCCTCATTTCATTCCTTGATGTTCCCTCCAACCCAACCACTGTGAACTTCCAGATCATGAGAACAAGATGAAGGAGAGATATTTTCTCCAATCCCCATGACCACTCCAACCTCTTCAAAACAGCAATTATGTACAAAGGATAAAGCAATGTCACCTCTCTCCATAGTCTAGGACACCAAGAATCCTGACCAGGTAAAGAACCTATAAACACAGGCTTTCCTAGCACCCATCCCTCACTACCTATGTCCTGGAAGGGCTGCACACTAGCTTGCAACAGAAACCAATTCTATCTCCTACTGCCTCCCAGTGCTGTGGAAAACCTAACGCCTGTTCAGGTTGAGAGTCCAGCACAATAGCAATTTGTGCTATATGTAACTGGGGCAAGACAAGTGTCTATGCCAAGATCTATCAGACCTGCCTAAAGCAAAGAACCTAGGATCCACCTAGAGTGGTTTCTGTCCCTCCAGAAGTCACCTGGGGAATAGACTGTGAGATCAGGCAAATATGAAATGTCTCACGTACGAAGAACGTTAAGTCATCCAACTTTGAGGTCCAGTCCTCAGGGAATCCACACTCAAAGAGAAAGGAGTCAGAAAGAGAAAAATGGGGAATTTATGGGGTAAAAAGACTGAACCAACCAAATAACTTAAGAGGAATAAAACTCAATAAATGATCCAGAGTATAACCAGATAAACTAAGAGAAAAGATACTAACAACAGAAGGGAATATGGCCTCCAATCAGGTAAATTACAAACCAAATGAAAACCAATAAACACTTGATGAGGCACAAGAGCCTATGGATTCCCAAGAAAACATGCAATAAGTAGCAGCAGTATGTTTGTGAATGGTTTAAAAGAAAAATGAGAATTGTAAAAGCAGAAATAATTGACAAAACAGAAAAACTTGACTCTGTCATGGCAAGTCTCAACAAAGAAACAAAAGAGAATAACTGTTTGGAAAAGCAAATGCACAGAAGTAAAGGAGAATTTGGGAAAACAGAAGCAAAAAGTGATATCCATAAAGGTAACACATAATGATTTAGAAGACAGACTATATACAGAGATAACTGAAGGATTACAGGTCCCCCAGAAGAACACAAGTCAAAAAAATCTGAAGAAAAAATACAAGAAAACTACCAAGAACTTTTGAACATGGAAAACAAAGTGCCAAGATCAAAGTGATCACACATCACCTCCCAGAGCAGCCACAACAAAAACCTACAATTCCTAGACATATATTCGTTGAATTTAACAATCCCAATGGCAAACCACAAACTCTTCAAGCAATCAGGAGAAAGACCTTCAAATGCAAAGGAAAAGAAATTCAAGTAACAGACTATTCTGCGTCTACTACAAACTGTAAGAAGGAAAGGAATAATGTGTTCCAAAGAGCACAGGAGCTCAAGGTGTAACGCAAGGTAACACACACTGCAAACCTGAGCCTAATCATCAATGAAGAAAGAGTTCATTTCTAAAAAGAGGCATTTTAAGTATTCCTAGAAAGAAACACAACAAACACTTAAGAGTTTAGAATGGTTATTTTTACTTATTTTTAAAAAATTTTTTATTTATATTTCTTGCTTTTATATCATAGAAAGTTTCTAGAGAAATAACCCCTCCCTCAATGAAACTTCATTTGTGACAAAGAAAAACAAGTAAGACAAAAATACTCCAAACAGTGACCCCTTCTGTATCCTAATAATTCTTCCACGAGGAAGCTAGTACATCAGGACCTTCACTGATTGTTCAGCTTTCTCTCAGTGATCCTTCATTTATAATCTTCTATTTATTGGAATATGATTCTTTTGGTTCTGTTTATTTTGATCTACATTAGTTCATAAAACTGTTCTCAAGTGTCCCTGAATTCCTCCTTTCTGTTTTTTCTTACTGCACAAAAATATTCTATTACATGCATTTATGTTCATCCATTACCTCACAGATGGACCCCCTTGTTTCCACATCTTTGTTTCACAAATACCACCGGGATGACTATATACATACATACATACACACGTCTCTATGTACATGTACATACATATGTGTGTACATGTGAAGACTTTTGAAACTGGCCTCGCAGTCACACGCCCTTAGCAGACCCCCGCCCTTCCTCCCAGACCCTTCTTTCTGCGGCACCGCTGTCCTTCTGATCTCCTAGGTCTGTCATTCTGGAATCATCCTTATCTCATTTTCTCTCACCTCACACATCTAACCCACTCCCAAGTCTTACTGATTCTAACTATACAATATTTCCCATGCCTTCTCTCCCTTCAAACACCAACGATAAATGCAAGTAAGCTCTCTAAGGGCAACACCTGTTTCATTTATCTCTTTGTAATTCCCAGTACTGGCCATGCAGCAGATAACTTAATAAATGCTTGCATGACTAGATTTATTCAGGTACCAGAATACTGAAATCTCTTTAAAATCTCTAATTTCTGTCCTTACTTGTTCTTTGATTGCTTTTCTATACCATTCTTGGGTTGTTGTTTCAGCGGGCCTTGGCAAATATACTGTATTACCTTCACCCCCTCAAGAGATTCTGATTTAATTTACTTTGTACCTAATCCACTAAGCTGTTTCTTTTAAAAAATATATTTTTCTTCCATCTGCTATTATCCATATTTATTAGTTGCCCAGATTTTTCTCTGGTATTTTCTATGGTGTCCTTGTACCCACCAACATTTTCCTTCCTGAACTGTTTTGTCCCTTTCCCTGTTAGACCAGGATGAGATGAGATCCATGATCCCAAAGAGATAAAGATGATCAGTTGGGGGACTCTGAAAGGTCACTGTACTTTTACTTATTCGCTCCCTTTCCCGGTCCCACTACTCTGGGCTCCACCCTCCTGAGACTGCCTCTTTCACTCTTTTGGCTTACTCAGAGGATAATCACAAAGGGTTAGACCAGGATCTCCAGACACTGATGGGGAAGGGGGTCCTTTTTTCCACATTTCTATCTCTCTGTGGGTTGCCTGTTTCCTCTTGTATCTTAAAACACTACAGTCCTTCAGGTCTCCTTTCTTCTCCATGGTCCTCTACTATAGCTCTATATGCTCCAAATGATTTCATTAGAGAGTTACAAAGTGTGACATGAGGTCTGGGAGGAAAAGTCATTGCAATCTAGGGGGTAATGAGAAAGTCTTCTTAGATGAGAGTGTGATTTGAGCTGATAGGAACAGACAGCATTCCAATAAAGGGAATACAGCATAAGCAAGGGAATTAGAATACAATGGGTATTTGTGGGGAAGAGATGTCTAAATTTGGTATGAGCATTGAGCATGTAGTGAGTTATTATATAAGATTAGGCTAGAAAAATTAAGTGATGTCAGGTTATAGGCGGTCTTGAATGCCAGGAAAGAAGTCTGAATTTGACTTTTAGGCAAAAGAGAATCAAAAAAGAATTCTGAATAAAGGAGTAACATAACCAGATCTACATGTACAAAAAAATATTCTGATAGTAGATGAAAAATAGATTGAAGTGGGGAGAAAGTACAGACAAGGAGACCTGTAAAAATACTGTAGCCTATGCAAGAGATCATGTATATTTGAAAAGGGTATAAGAAGACAGAATAAAGAAGAGGGGATTCACACAAAAGATGTTCAGGAGATGAAATGCAAATTGATACCTCATCTCAGAGGTGAGGGAGAGGAATGAGTCAAAGAAAATTCCAGTTCCCTGAACATGGCAAACTGGAGAAATGGTTGTGCCAGAAACAGTAACAGTAGAGTCAAAAGGTGGAACAATTTGAGGGTAAAGTGTCATGACTCAGCTATGCACATTTGTATTTGGAGGTACCAGAGGGACATGTGGATCATCATTTCTCATTGGCAGACGGAGCTCAGTAAGGACAAGGCTGGATTTCAACGTGTAAGTCATGAATAGGTGTACATTTTAAGCTCTGGAAGTAAATTAGTTTACCAAGGTCAAGAATATGAGGGATGAAGATAAGCCTTAGGGTTTTATTCCTCATCTTCTCATTCAAAAGTGTGACTGAAATACAAACTCTTCCATTTTTTAATCTTTTCTATGACCCTGCCGTGCAGTTACGCTCATCTATTCTATAGAAGAAGAAACTGAAGTTACTTAGTTCTGAGACCCCTGACAGAAGGAATGGTCTTATCTATATATTATATATCTTTATGCTATCTCCATATTTACTAAGTACCTACTATGTGCCACAGGCAGCCCGGTGGTGCACTACATAAGAACAGTGGGCTTGAGTCAGAAAGACTCGAGTTTAAATCTAACCTCGGGCACTGACTAGCTGTGTGACCATGGACGAGTCACTTAACCCCAACTGCTTCAGTTTCCTCACAGGTAAAACAAGCTGGAGAAGGAAACAGCAAGAGTTGGCAACACCCACTACGAGCCAGTCACTGTGTCAGCCCTAGGAATACAAATACAAAAGAGACAGCCCTTGACTTCAAGGAATTCACAACACACAAAGAGGAAGCTGAAAAGGGGTGAGGGGAGGGAGGAAGAGTGACGCATGGGGGCATGATGGGAAAACTCCAGAGGAGCCCTGCAACAGCCTGCTTTGCACACTGTGACACTCCAGTACTTTGCCTAAGGACTCCTTCCACTGAGGAAGATTACAGCCTCTAAGAGTTGCTCTGGGGGATTCACTATTCAACAAGAACTTCTGAGAATACTGGAAAGGAGTTTGACAAAAATGAGGTTTAGACAAGCATTTCACACACTTACTCTGACAATCAGATTCAACTATCTAAGATTATTTATTGAAAAGGAGGTGCTGATCTGCTTTAGAAGAAAAAGGTCTCTTCTGGGAGCTGGTAAAATCCTGGGTCTGTTCCTAAAAATGGTGCTTATTAATATTCCATTACATTCATATGTCACAATCTGTTTTGGTATTTCTTAAGCTATGGACACCCATATCGTCTCCAGTATTCTGCTACGACACAGAACCCAGCTATGAATATCTTGGTCTAAATAGGATGTTTTTGGTCTAAATAGGAGTTTTATCAAACTCCCTGGAGTATAATGTTCAGGAGTGATATCACCACATCAAGGACAATTACTTGAACAATTTAGCGATTTTTATTGCCTCAATCCAAACTGTTTTCCAGAATAGAGGAATCAGTTTGTAGCCAAGGTCACATAGTTAACATATGTCAGAGGTAGAATTTAAACTCACACACATCTTTCTGACTCCAAGGCCAGTTCTCAATCCAGGACACCATGTTAAGTCTCAGTAAGAACCATAAGAAATAACACAAATGAAGCATTTAGAGAAATATGGATAAACTTACATGAACGGATTCAAAGCTAAGAAAGCAAAACCAAAAGAACAAAATATACAAGGATCACAATAATGAACATGAAAACAATACTAAAAGACATTAAATTCACATCAGTACACCGACCAATCTTGACCCCAAAGCAATGATGACAGCATATACACATATCTACTTCTACGCAGTAAAGGTATGAAATGAGACATGGGCTCCCAGGCATCATCGATGTGTTGGCTTGTTTTGCTTAACTGTACTTTGTTTAAAAGGTGAATTCTTTTGGAAGGAGTGGTAAATTAGGAAATAGCAACAATGTGGGGGGAAAAAGCATCAATTACATTGTTAAATTTTTAAAAAAGAATTGTTCTGGCCAATATATCCGTCTCTGTACCCAGTCTGGTGATGAACCTCTCCAAATTTAAGTTAGGCTGGTGCCTAAACAAGACATACAGTATCTCACCTTCCCAGCTTGAATTTCAAGGTTTTCCACTTGGTAGAACATTCCAGAACTCATGACTCCAGGACAAACATATGCATGAGTTTATTTCCTTCCCTCTTAATCCTTTTATTTCCTGAAATTCTGACTCTCCCACCCCCCTGCCCGACCCCAGACCTTGCCCACTTAGCTGCCAAATCTATTTTCCTAATGTACAAATCTAACCATGGGACCTCCTAGTGAACACCAGGAGGTGTTCTCTATTGCCTCAAGGATCAATGTAAAATCCTCTGTTCGGGTTTTAGTCTTTCATAACCTGTCTTCTTCTTACCTTACTAGTCTTCTTTACACCTTACACCCTCTCCTTCTTCCTGACATGTTCCCTGTGATCCAGTGCCACTGGCCTTTTTTCAGTTCCTTGCACATGGTTATTTCCTGACTGAGCATTTTCACTGACAGTTCCTCATACCTGGAACTCTCTCCTCATGTCTGCCTCCTGGCTTCCCTCAAGTCTCAGCTAAAGTTTTACCTTCTGTATGAAGCTTTTCCCAGTTCTCCTTAATCGTACTTCTTTCTCTTTGAGATTACCACCAGTTAACCCTGTATATAGCTTGTTTGTACATAGCTGTTTGGATGCTTTTTCCAACTTTAGATTGGCAATTGCTTGAGAGTTGGGATTGCTCTTTGAATTCCAGAGTTTATTATTAGCACAGTGCCACGCACACAGAAGGTGCTTAAAATATGTTGGTTAACAGACTGTATAGACTGACAACCCAGGGTCATATCATGATGAGTCATCAGAGTAGGATTTAGCAGAGGCTGCAAAATGGTACATGTGTATTGATTTTTTTAATTGCTTATTTTGAGTTCAATGAATTTCAATTTAACAAGTATTAAGAGCCTACTGTATGCTATGCAATAGGAACTGGGAGAGATCTAAAGTTTAGATAAGATATGAGCCCTGACTTCATGGAGCCAATAGCCTAATAAGTGGGAAAAATATCAAGAGACATTACTACAACATATAATGTGATATATGTACATTAGAAGGATACAAAATAGAGTAATAGAGAGGAATACAGAAAGCTTTATGAAGGAAGTGGCACTTGGAGGCAAGCCTAGATCACAGATCTTCTGACTCCAGAGTCCAATTCCATTTCTAGTATACCATCTTCCCTCTTATATAAGCTATGTATCTGGATTTTTTAGAGTACATAACCTAATGTAATCTAATATTAATAAGTACATAATATAACCTAATGCTAACCCTTCATGTATTCCTGCTTTAAATGAAATAGAAAAAAGGGTAAGAGTTCTTGTAACTAAAATATTTAAACAGCAAGATAATATAAAAGTGTTTCCTGAAAATTGTATTTGTTTCAATCATAATTCCTGTGAACAATTTATATCATAACATTTAAGTGTTACTCCTATGATTAGAATGTTAAGGTAAAAAATATATTGTTACATTAAATCCTTACCTGATATTAAAGCTGTATGGTTTTCCCCACATGCAATATAATGTATTTTCTGATTCTGAAGATGTTTAATAACCTTTGGTTCTGATGTTTCAAATATAAAAGTTCCAAGACCTAACTGACCAAACTGTCCAAGGCCAAATGTAAAAACTTCTTCCTCTGAAAGTGGAATGGAGCAAAAATAAAAACCATTTTTTTTAACTTAAATAGCCTTAAATAAGAACAATCAATATAATCAATATTCTAACTTAAAAATGGACTATTATAAACATTTACTATTTTGTAAAAAAATATTAAGTACTATTCTTTAGACATGCATTCAAAAGAATATCCAATACCCAAGTTAAAATTTTCAATGACAAAGGGAATCTGGAAGGAAAAGGATGAAGTTTTATGATATCAAGGGCATCGGACTGGGCCTCATCTTATCTAACATTTCAGCAGTATATCTACAATAATTTGTATGTATCTGAAAATAAGAGGAGCTATACAGATACAATTTCTTGTAAACGTAGTCCTTTATTATAAGCCAACTTTTCTCTGATATGTCATTCTCATATATATTCATATATAATATATATAAATTGTATATATGAATATACACATATATACATGTATATGTGTGTGTGTGTATATATATATACTACACTTATTTTAAGTAAAAACTACCTCCATGATTATTTTAGTGCTATTATTATAATATGGGATATTGGATAGATAGGGACCTATAATTTTACTGGCATAGAAGCTTCCTAGTAAATAAACTCCCTCTACCAATAATGGCTATCACCTAGTGACTTTCCCAGGATCACACAGCCAATATATGTCAGAAGCAAGAAAGTTAGGACTTCCACTATACCATGCTAGTCCTGAGATATTAAATTGTCTTAATAAAAAAAAATACAAACATGTTTTTAAATAATGTTACTATGGAATTTAGGAAAAATACAGAAAAACAAAGCAAGTAAAGATCTCTAAGATCAACAGGTCTAGGTTCTTTCTTTTAGGCTAGTGACTCAGAAAAAAAACATGGCTTCTTCTCTTAAGATCAGAAATGACTTCATTTTGAGTATTGTAATTCTTGTTTCCAAGTGTTCACTTTTCAACCAAAAGGTGATATATATTTAATACTTAAGCCCTTAAGGACTTACCTTCTACTGAGGGAGGCAATAAATACAAATATAGGTAGCAGTGAGGAACTGCAACCAACCAAAGGGGACAGATGCTCATCGAATGGATAACGACTGAACAAGTCATGGCACCTGAAGTGTAATAATGCTGTGCTTTATGATGTATACAGAGGAGTATGGGAAGTTTTGAATAGACCCAAAGTGAAATAAGCGGAACCAAAAAAATAACATATAAAACAACTACAATAAAAATGGAAAAAATAAAATAAAAAAAAATTGAAACTGAAATGTTGTGAAATTATAATGAGCAAGATTGACAGAAGAAAGAAGAAATATGAGGGGATACCTCCCTGGCTTCCTTTACTTTCCCCCTCTTAGTTTTTTATTATAAAGGACAGCTTTCTGGTAGAGGGGCGAAGGAGGTCAGAGGTCAATAACAGGAAATGAAGGGGACATAAAAACAGGAGATAATTTACATTAATAGAAAATTTATTTCAATCTTAAAAATTATTTTTTAAAAAGTGCTACTAATTTAAGTCACTAAACTTTATTCAACAAGGGCAAAAAAAATCAAAGAATAAACTAAAATGTGATATATCAAAAAGCAAGAAAATTCTCCCTTTACCCCAATTATTTCCTTTCCTGTTCATGTTCCTTTAAAAAGAAACCCACCCATGTCTGCTCACCCTGTGCACTGCATTCTATAAACCCATCAAAGGAGGTCTCTTTGGGCTAGGGAGGCCTGCCTTGGCTTCTTGAAACACTGGACAGACACAATGGACAATCTTTTACTTTTGGTCAACATTTTCTCTGAAGACAACCTTTACATTACTTCCCTCACATAATTCTTCACTTATAATGTACCGCAGACTGTTCATGTCCATCATGTGCTTTTCCACTATCTTCTAGGTAATTCTCACCTTAATTCTTTAAAGATCTTCTACTATTCCCTAATCTCCATAACTGGGATACTGCTACTTAAAAAAAATTCTTAATGGCCTTTGATTCAGACAGAAGTCTGGTATCATGAAAATAATTTTGTAATTTTCCAAAATTGAACCTCTTCTTCTGCTGCTCAATTTTAAATCCAATTAAAATAATGGGCTATACACAGTTTGATAAGTAACCCAAGAAGATTGTGAAGTTACTTCAGAAGCTTCATTAACTCTTATTAGACATGTAAGCAACCTCTGTTACACAAATCTACTAACTAAAAGTTAATGAGCTTCAAAAAGTGAAATATTTTACTTCATCTAGTAGAATTTGGATTAATAAACTCAATTATGGAATGGTTCAAAAATTCTATTGCTTTGTCAAAGGGTAAGTAGGTGGACAACAAAAGGTATACTGATTATAAAATGAATAAAAAGGTGACAAAATCTTTCTAAGTAAATTTCTAAACCAAAACATAATAAAAAGATGAATTTTTTTAATATTTTGATTATGTCTTTTAAAACCAGTCATGACATGACCCTTCTAGAAATGTTTTTGTGTAAGCGCCATAAAATGATTAAATGAATGTTTCCTATATGTTAAATACAAGAGAAAAGACACTACTGAGTTGCAAAGCATTGTTCATCTGAAGACTACAAAGTTAAGTTTAACAAGGAAAAATTATCAAGTAGATCTAAGATTATTAAAATGAAGACAAAGAGCTTCTCCAAAGAAAGAAAATATAGAAATAAAAACAATAATCATTATATATTAAGGGGGATAAAAGAGATCTGTATTTATATATATACAGATATGTATAGAGACACACTGAATTTTTTAAAAAGCATTTAAAACATTTTTGTCTTTGAAAAACTAGGCCACAAAACAGCCTACATCAAATTTATATTCATTAAAATATAGTTATGGTCAAAGTGATACTCAAAATGGCAGCAGTTGTACTTTTATCCTATATTGTTTAACCATTTTATACAAGCAACAAAAACTGTTTTAACCACAGATAACCACAGACTACCGTACATATTAAAAATGACCTGAAAGTATAAAATGAATCTACTCTATCAATAGGTACATGTTTCTTGTTTGCCAAAACAGAAAAAAAGGTGAAATCAATCCAAAATTCTTTTGAGTACCAACCTGTTAAAGCTACTGTATGCCCTCCACCACAAGCCACTTGCTTCACCTTCCCAGGAATTCCAAGAACCAACTGAGGAATTCTATGATTTTTCAGTTGCTCAGGTGACAGACCTAACTTTCCATTCTCGGGTTCTCCAAATGTGTAGAGTTCACCCTCTGCTGTGGAAGTTGAAGGAGAGTAATTAATCACAATTCATCTAAAGGTTAATATATAGGACCATTTTCTTTCAAGCATGAGTCCTAAACTAGGTCCATATTCATATATTAAACAATGATTCACAAAATATGAACCTTTTTAATATAACTGAGCTAAAAATTTAGCATGAGATTAAGAAATAATTTTTCCTTTACATATTTTTATTTCAATAACCCACAAAATCATTACCTCCTATGTGAGTATATATACACTTAAGTAGACACGTAACATATGTCACCTTAGGTGACTTACAAAGTAAAAATGATATGCTATTTGTTGTCAAGATGCTAATAACAGAAAAAGACAACTTTCTACAGATATTTCTTTTTAAAAACTTACTGATGTTCAGAGAAAATAGTTTGTTGGTTTGTTCTAGGTGAGGACAGTCATCAAATCTCATTGACTTGTAACTTTTTGGAAGCAGAATTTCAGGAAGGCTATGAAGGCAGATGATATAAAATACTCTCGCATAGTGCGGCCTGCTGCCACCTTAGCTTCATCAACAGAGTGCCCAGGTCCAAAGAAGTGACAGTCGCATTCTCCTTTGGCCTATTACCCTGCTTCAGGTCAGGCATATCAAGTTTTAGGAAGAGGACTGAAAAACTGGAGTGCTTCCCCAAGGTCTCAAGAACATGCCAGACGATGACCAATTCAAAGAAGGGTTATAGAGCCTTGAGAAACCAAGACTTAAGGGATGATTCGGCAAAGGAGAGAGCAAGGAATGGTAGCCCTCTTCAAGTCTCCCAAGGGCTATCATGTGGAAGAAGGAACAGAATTATTCTGCTTGACTCCAGTGGGGAGAACTAGAGGGGAATTTAGGCTTGACATAAGGAAAACCTGCCTAACGAGAGCTATTCCTAAGTGGAACAGGCCACCTCAGGAGATGGTAGGCATATTCAGTGGAGGGCTTTGAGCAAAAATATGATCTACTTCATTCTGGACATGTCATACCCTAGAAAGAGGCTCAAATTTTAACTGCCCTGTTTTTTCCTTATTTGACTAAGACCACATAAAACAGTTTAAAAGTTTAAACTCTTTCTGCCAAAGATCAATGTCACTTACTATTTAGAAGTCTGTTACAAGGTTAAAAGTTAAGTTCATGTTACTTAGCTGGATGTAATATGGGACCTAGCTGCTGATGCCTTTTTAAAGTTTCTCTTCCCCCTTTCATTGAAACAACATACATTGGTAGTATCCTGATCCACATCTGAAAACCTTTTGAGTCAGCTCAAGTTTATACCCTTTTGAGATCATCCTTCTGATATTTCTTCTTGTATGGGTTTACAAACAAACTTGTAGGTGCTATACTTCGTAATGGTTATTTAGAACAAATAGCAGTAAATTAAAACATTAGCAGAAAACATGAAAAAATTAGTATTTTAAGTATTATCAAGTTTTTAAAAATCATTTCCCATGTGTAGATTATAACTCAAGTTGCTGAGTCCTGACATCTGAAAGAGGAACTCAAAAGATTAAGTGGTAACCTTCCCAAGAAGAACAATATCACTGGACCTTGGAGGTCAAGTCCAACTTCCTTATTTTGCAGACAAGGACACTAAAGCCCAGAGAGATGAAGTGCCCAAAGTCACACACCCTGATGCTGATGGAGGCAGAATCTGTACCTAGGTCTTCTGACTCCAAATCCAGGGTTCTTTCTACTTCATCATGCTGTCCTTTCCTTTTATTCAGGATCACGCTGCTCTCTCTTGCTAATCTATCTTTATATGTGCAAACACAGTACTCTTATACTTAATGGTCATATTCCACTCACAAATTACTGAATCAAATAGAACAAGGGAAATTACATAGGCATGTATGTGGTCCAGAAAGTTACATGGGGTTGTATATCAGGGTATCCAAAGTTTGTATGGGTTCTAGCCCAGTACAGATATTTTCAATAAGTACTCTTGACTCACATCTAATACCCACAGAAACTAAGGAGCAAATTAATTTTCAAAGTCTAAATTAAAGCACTTATTTCTATTAAATACATATATGTATATATATTTCATAACCACATGTGTATTAAACATGTATGTACAATGCATGTATGCATATTCCTTTTTATCAAAATGAAAGGTAAGATTTCTGCTAAGTAAATACTGTTGAAAATATTTTCTGTTGTGCTGTGGTAAAGAGCCGGCCTTGAAGTGTGGCGTGCCTGGACTTGAGTCCTGCATCTAACACATAGTGGCTGTCTGACTCCAGGCAAGTCATTTAGTTTCTCCATGTTGGAGGTTACTCCCTAAGACTCTAATTTAAAGAGAAGTTCCCAGCTTGCATTGGTAAAGGGATCTTCCTCATCTGTGTTCCAGGCTAGCATCAATGAAATCTGTCTCATTGTTTGCTGTCTTTTTCCGATATGATATACTTCCTTTCACAACAATAGGTGACAGAAGGAAGGCATACAAGAGATACGGGTAATTAATATTCTTTGGGTTGATTGAAATTGTTCCTTTTTGTGGGGGAAAGGAGGAAAGATAACAATGAATGAAGGAAGAAGTAAGTTTCATAGGTGCCTTTTTGTCTAAAATGGTCCACAAAGTTAGAGAATGACTGCTATAAAAGATACCATAACAACGTGTTAACTTTCTAAATACATACCACATTCATTTACAAAGTAAATGTAATTAGATAAAGCTTTTTAGAATGTTTCATTACAAGCAATGTTACCACCCTACACCGAAATCTTCCCAAGTTAATTAGTTTGTTTACATCAGTAAAATGGAAAATATCTTACTAGTTACAAAGGCTGAATGGTAATATCCACAAGAGATCCAGGACACAGGCTTTCCAATGACCACTTGACTAGGGACACATACATTAGATTCATCTGCCAGACCAATCTGCCCTTCAGAATTGTCACCCCACATAAAAAGGTCCCCATCCTCTAAAATGCAAAGACAAGAAAAAAAGGCTTAAAGCAGTGTGCCCAATATGCAACTAAACATTTCCAGAAGATTTTATAACATTGCATGGATGTGCTCTGAATAATCAATAATTCCCAGGGGAAAAAAATGTCATTGAGACATAGTTAAGCTTACTATTTCGAGTAACTTCTATTTAGGAGTCAAATTTCCATAAATATGTGCTTACATAATGATTAAGGACAGAAAATTTTACTATACATGACATCAGTCACATTCACATTTTTCAACCTAGTAATAAGATAAATGGATGCTCTTGTCCTTCCAGGAGCCTTTTCCTTAGATTTTATGTTTTCTTCTCTTCAGAAAAGTATACCTGCAACTGAACTAAGAGCTAAAACTACATACTTTCAGGGGGATTCCCTGTTGAAAGAGGTTTATGGTATTCTTGCTCTTTAAGTACATTATGGAAGTGGGATTCTTAACCTTCAAAACAAGTGCATCCTAAAGAAAGGAAAAAAGAAATTACTGTCTGATTACATCACTTCTTCATATTCAGTGGCATACATATTCTAAATATACACAAAAACATCAGTCCCAGTAAATATGAGACATTGAAGAAAAGAAGTATGTTTCACAGAAGACTATTCAATTACATCTGCATAGGCCATGGGGTTAAAATGTTGTTCCCTAGAAAAGGAAATTAAGTTACAGCCTTAAAAGAAGTTTCAGTATTTCAGAAAATGTTAAAGGTTTTAATTTTTTTCATATAAAAGACAATTAAACAGCAACATCTAAATGCATGATGTCTTCTTCTAATTCCGAAGCTGTTACCTATGAAGTAAGTCTAACATTTTATGACTACAATCTGAATTTTCAATTACTTGGAAAATACAAGTGGTCTATGAAATAAAAGGGAAAAGAAATGTCTTCAGTTGAGTAAGTATTTGAGAGTGCTAGCTAAAAGAAAAAGAAAGAAATTTTAAGATTTCAAAATGGCATAATAAAAATCTTAGAAGATCTATTCATGCTATAATCAAAATATAGGATGTTTCCTTTGAGGAAAGAAAAAAACAACACCACAAGAGTTTGGGGTCTGTTTTTAGAGATGTTAAGGAGATTCACTGTGACAATGAGGAGCTCTATAATTAGTGGTCCATGAACCTTACCAGTTAGTGCGGCTGAAGTGTTGGATCCAGCAGAGAGTTGTTTAATCTTGTACTGGGATGTAAAAAAGCTAACTAGGTGAAAAGTAGTTCTTTCTTCAGTGTCACCAAGTCCCAACTGCCCTTCACTATTACCTCCAGCAGCATATACGTTCCCTTCCTCTGCACAGAGAAAAGAATATGTAAGTACTGTATGTGCATCCTTACTATGGCAATAATAAATCCAAAGATACAAAAAGTTTGGCTAATAACTAAAATTTCTTTAGTTAACAAAGTTAAAAATGAACACTGCTATTTATTTAACAAATTGTTTGATAACAGAAATAATATTCATCTGAGATTAATTTTTTAAATTCCTATGTTAACCAGCAGTTGGAATGTGTAACTTGAATGGCAAGTATTCTCTTAGTAAAACTGAACTCCATTCATTTTGAATAGAAAGGATGAAGAATATTGTCCAAATTAAAGTTTAAATTGTAGAATATTTAAAATATGTTTTTATTGTTTTCTAGATCCATATCTATTTTAAATGAGATAAAAATGAACATTAATAAAGATGAGCTAAATCGCATGAAAACAATTGTGAATAATCACAAAAATACAAGTCTGATGTCAATTGTTCTTCAATATTTAAAGAGGTGATTCCATTGTTTTAAATGTACAAATTGTTTCATGTTTATATGTTTAGGTAGGGTCAATATGAAACCAACTGTTGTATTATTAATAAAAATTATTTAGTTCTTTGTATTGCAAATCTATGTTTATTTAGAATGCTGCACACAATTTTAGGAAAATCTTCTACAATTTCTTTATTATGTGTTTACATTATTATTTTACTTAGAAACCTTTTCTTCATAATGCTACAAAGACAAATGTCACCCCAGTCATGTCTCAATCATCAAATAAATTTCAATGCAGTTAGATCTAAATTAAGGGTTTTTTTTTTAATTCTGAATATCCAATGGCATTCATAATAAACAAAGTTAATGAGGAAAAATAGAAAGAAAACGCTACATAACATTAAGAGTGGTTGGAATACTTTTACCTTGATGTATATTCAGAAATCTTAAGTGGAAAAAAATAATTCAATTCAACAGATATTTGTAAAGCACCTACTATATATGTGCTACTGCACAGGGGAAACAAAAGACAGAACCAACAATTCCTGCTTCCAAGATTTCATTAGCTATTAAATACAAATAAAAAGCCATTCCAAATCTCAGGTTTTGTTCTAACACTTTCACATAAATGGACATATCATGTATCCTTCCTGTTTGTTGTGTTAAGTGTACCCACTGGTGGCCAGCTGCTGACTTCCCAGAGGTGAATCTAAGGAGGATGAAGCACAACAGAGAGTTTTCAAAAAGCTGAGTGAGAAGAAACCTCATGGGCCAACCCATTCTCCAAAACATCCTTCTGTCCATATTATGAGTTCTGTGTGAAAGGGATACCTCTCGTTAGCAAGAAGCCACAACTGCTCTTGAAGCAGTCCATTCTATTCCTGCTCAGCTCTAATTTTCTGAAAGTTTTTCCTGACACCAAGACAAAATTTGCTGCCTTGAAATTTCTGTCTCATCTAATACTCCTACTTCTACTCTCTGGGACTGAATGGAGTAAGTCTAATCCCTCTGACATGACAAGCCTTCAATTACTGGAAAGCTTTATGTACTCCCAAAGTCTTATCTAAGTTCAAAATTTCTACTTCTATCAACAATCTTCATAAGCATGAACTCGAGCCGCTTCACCATTCTAGTAGGGCTCTTCTGGATACTTCTCTGCTCATCAATGCTCTTCCTAAGATGTGGGAACACCATACTCCAGATGTGATCTCACTAGGGCAAAGCACAGCAAAGCTCTCACCACTCTCACTTCACACTATGTCTCTCTTAATGTACTCTAAGATACTTGCTTTCCTGGTCGTGAAATCAAATGTGAACTTCTCAAGTCTACAATCCACTGAAAGCCCAAGACTTCTTTTTATATTAACTGCTAACCATACCTGTCCCAACTTATACTTGTAAAACAGATCAGGAAATCAATCCACCACACAACATTTATTGAACCCCTCTTATGGGCCAGGCATTATCCTGGGTACTAGTGATACAAAAGCCAAAGGGAAATAATCCCTTGCCCTCAAGGAGCTTACATTTTAATGGAAAGAAATACATGCACATATAGGGATACCATACTTACAAAACAGACAAAAAGGAAACTTGCTGGGGGGTGAGGGAGTTGCAAGGAGCAGGAGAGATAGTTAGGGACTTAGGAAAGGCTTCATGCAGAAGATGGCACTTGAGATAAGCCACAGTAAGGAAGAACTTCCAGGTATAAGGAACCACCTAAGCAAAGCACAGAGATGGAAGACGGGCTTATCCTAGTTAAAAACAGCAAATAGGTCAACATGGCTGGACCACAGAATTACATGGAGGGAAATAATGTAAGAACACCAGAAAAGTTAAAAAAAAAAGATCAAATTGTGAAGAGTTTTAAATATCAAAAACAGTTTATGTTTAATCTAAGAGGTAATAGTGAGTTGGCAAAATTTGTTAAAGCAACATGATCAACATGATCAGACTTGTACTTTAAGATAATTGCCTCAACACTGTGTGGGACCTAGAGTATGAACAGTCGAGTCAGAGACCAAACTATTACAATAGTTCAGGTGAGAGGGGTGACATGAACTGGGGTGATGCTTTGTGTACAGGGAGGAGATGTATATAAGAGATGTTGTGGGGTAGAAATGCAAAGACTTGGCAATTGATTCGATATGACCAAGTAGGATAAAGACTATTTCAATGGAAACTGGGAAGTTTGGAGGGGAGATATATTTTGGATATGTTGAAGCTAAGATGACTTATTGGACATCTAGTTTAAAATATATAAAAATATAATTCTAAGATTTTCTATTTATATCTACTAGATTTTATCTTAGAATAAGCCTAATGATTCAGTCAGTTCAAAAATGTTTTGAATCCAGAAAATGACATAAACAGTGTTTAGCTATCCCCTCTCAGTTTTGAGTCATCTACAAAGTTCATCAGCATATCATTTATGTCTTTATCTAAGTAAGTGATAAAAATGCTAACCAGTACAAGGCCATGCACAACTCCCTGGGTCACAACCCTGACATAGAACCATTCATGACACTGAGCAGGTTCAGAATCTACTCAGTAATACATCTAACCCATCTTTTCCACAAGAAGAACACAAAAGAGCATGAGAATAAAGGCAGTATCCCTAAAATCATAAGAAGTAGCTATCTAAAACCATCAGCAAGTATTGTGTGCAATGGGTGGAAGGTAGAAGCATCTCCAGTACAATCAAGGGTGAAGCAAGGATGCTCATTTTCACCACTATTATTCAATATAGTACTAGAAATGTTAGCTATTAGCAATAAGAGAAGAAAAAGAAATCAAACAAATTAAAACAGGCAATGAAGAAACAAAATTATCACTCTTTGCGGATGGTATGATGGTATAATTAGAGAACTCTGGAGAATCAAGTAAAAAACTATTTGAAATAATTAACAATTTTAGCAGAGCTGCAGGATATAAGATAAACCCACATAAATCATCAACATTTCTTTATATGACCAACAAAACCCAGCAATAAGAAATGGAGAAAATTCATTCAAAATAACTGTTGATAATATGAAATATTTGGGAGTCTACTCGCGAAGACAAACCCAGGAACTATATGAACACAATTTCAAAACACTTTTCATGCCACTAAAGTCAGATCTAAATAACTGGAAAAATATCAATTGCTCATCCATTGCCAAGCCAACATAATAAAAATAACAATTCTGCCTAAATTAATTTACTTACTTAGGGCCATACCAATCAAACTACCAAAAATTACTTGATAGAGCTCAAAAAAATAACAACAAAATTCATTTGGAATAACAAAAGGCCAAGAATAGCAAAGGAATGAATGAAAAAAATACAAAGGAAGGCTGCCTAACAATAGCACATCTCAGATTATATTACAGACCGTAATCATCAAAACTATCTGGTACTGACTGAAACATACAGAGTGGTGGAGCTTTAGGTACACAAGACATAGCAGTCAATGACCATAGTAACCTAGTGTTGGATAAACCCCAAAACCCCAATCTTTGGGACAAAAACTCACTATTTGACAAAATCTACTGAGAAAACTAGAAAACAACAGGACATAGTCCAGGTATAGACCAACATTTCACACCACATACCAAGATAAGGTCAAAATAGGTGCATGATTTAGACCTAGTTTACCTGTTTACCTGTCAGATCTATGGGGAAGGGAAGAATTCATGTCCAAACAAAAGACAGAACATCACAAAATGTAAAACATATCATTTTGATTATATTAAAATAAAAATCTTTTTTTTTTTTACAAACAAAACCAAGGTTAACCAAGATAAAAAGGAAAGCAGGAATCTAGGAAACAATCTTTATAATAAAGTTATCTCTGATAAAGGCCCCATTTCTCAAATATATAGACAACTAAATCAAATTTATAAGAATATAGAACATTTCCCAATTGATAAATGGTCAAAGGACACAAAGAGAAAATTTTCAGATGAAATCAAAGCTATTTACAGGCACATGAAAAAGTGCTCTAAATCACTTCTGATTAGAGAAATGCAAATTAAAACAACTTCGAAGTACCATCTCATACCTGTCAGATTGGCTAATATGACAAAAAAGGAAAATGATGGCACACAAATGCACTGCTGGTGGAGTTGTGAACTGATCCAACCATTCTGCACAACCATTTGGAACTATGCCCAAAGGGCAACCAAATTGAGCATACCCTTTGATCCAGCAATACCACTAGGTCTGTATCCCAAAGAGATTACAAAAAAGGGGAAAGGATCTACATGTGCAAAAATATTTATAGCAGCTCTTTTTGTGATGGTGAAATATTGGAAATTGAGGGGATGCCCATCAACTGGGGAATGGTTGAACAAACTGTGTTTTATGAATGTAATGGAATACTCTTGTTCCATAGGAAATGATGAACAGGCAGACTTCAGAAAAACCGGTAAAGACCTGCACAACTGATACAAAGTGAAATGGGCAGAACAAGGAAAACAATACAGCATCAGCAACACTGTGTGATGGTCAGCTATGAATGACTCAGCTCCCCTCAGCAACACAATGATCCAAGACAAGTACAAAAAACTCAGAAAGGAAAATGCTCTCCACATCCAGATAAAGAATTGATGGACTCCAATTGAAGATGAAAGCATAATTCTTTACTTACTTTATTCTTTTTCATGTTTTTTCCCCTTTTGATGTGTTTCTTCTTTCACAACTGTGACTAATACGGAAATATGTTTTACATGATAGCACACGTATAACCTATATCAAATTATCTACCATTTTCAGAAGAGGGGAGAAAAAGAAGGGAAGGAGGTAAAAAAATTTGTAGCTCAGAATCTTGTAAAAGTGAATGTTAAAAATTGTCTTAACATGTAATTGGGAAAAAAGTAAAATACTATTAAAAAAAGAACACAAATGGCTCTAAAAACTGCTTTACTAAATTCCAGGTAAACATGTACCACTTTAGAAACTGTCAAAAAAGGAAATGGGCTTCATCTGTCATGATCTGGGCTTTTTCTTCTGTAAAATCCTTGAGATCAGAATTAGAACGTTAATGTGTACAGCACAGCAACTGGTCAGCACGGATAGATCAGGGTGTGGGAAATGGAGCAATGTGTAAGACTGAAAAGACAAGAAGAAGCTGTGCTGTGAAAAGACTGACACGTTAACAAAGGAGTTCAGATTTGTTTTTAAAGATAATAGGAGTCACGTGTGTGTGCGTGTGCACGTGTGTGTGCGTGTGTGCATGTGTGTGTGTGTGTGCACGTGTGTGCTGATCTGAGCAGACCTGTGCTTTCAGTAAAACCATACCGTGGCTGTGAGAATGATTGATTAAGTGGGAAGAAGAGCTTGTGTTGACACCTAATAGGAGCCCATTGCAATAGTCCAAATGAGAACTAATGAGGTCAGGAACTACGGTAGTAGTTGTCTGACTGGAAAAGAGAAACATATGCAAGAGATGTGGCAATGATAAAAATGATGAAGCTGGGGAAAAGGAGTACTGCGCAAATGGATGGGATAATGATAACTAGAGACAGAAAGAAGGCAGATTCACTAAGTCTTTTTTATCTTTTGTGGTTGTTTTTTGTTCTTGGTTTTTTTGACAAGGAGAATGAGCTTTGGACTAGAAAGGACAGGACAAAAACAGTAATTAGGGAGTTGATATCCAAGTTAAGCTTTTTTGTTGCCATCCCTATCATTTTGAGTTTTAGTATTATTGATATTTTTTGCGAGACTATGTCTGGCTTCTGTATTTATTTTCCATTATCTTCCCTTGCCTCTATTTTCTGTACATATCAAAGTTGGTTGTGAATTACCTATGCATTCATACCAGTCTCTAAGGAATACTTCCGCTTCAATGGATTTTTTTTCTTTGGGGCTCCAGAATTCATTCTCAATTACTTACCATTCCTCCCCTCAGCTGACTTTCCCTGTAGGAGTCAATGGACTCCTCTGAATCCCTTTAAAGTTCCTTTACCAAAATATGGAGTGAATGTTGGACAGATTTCCTCTGATTCTCTACATAAATTTTAAAATGAAGTAGTTGCTTCCTCCGAAGGTTCTCATCATTTATGCTTCAGCAAATAGTTCTACTTTGCTGGTGAAAATCAGATCTAGAATAGAATTTCCCCTTCTCAGTTCTTTCACATTTTGAAGAATGAAATAAACATTACATCAAATAAAAAAATACTAGCAGCTCTGTTTTTGGCAGAAAACTCCAGCAAATAGATGAATAAGTGAAATCTCTCATCACTACTGTATCCCACATCTCTTTCCCCAACTCCTTACCTACTTCCTCTTTTGTCCAGCTAGTCTGTACTTTCCTCTCATGACAGTTACTTCCATTTTTGCTTCCATTGATCTTGATCGCACAATTACTTTCCATTATCCTTTTCTCTAATGGTTCCTGCCTTACTTCATAAGAATGTTGTTTTTTTAATATACAGTGCTATGTCACTCCCCTTTCAACCCATCCCATTTCTTCTCCCATTTCTTCTGAATAAGGTATTCCTCTTCCAGAAGCAACTTCAGATTTTTGAGGCCGGGAGAGTTGAGCTTGTGCTTGATGATCAACTCCAGGGTGTGACAGAGGCAACTGGCATTAGCGTGTGCAGCAAGGTGCCAACAAAAGAAGTCCGATAAATTTCTTCAAATGGATATTTTGTAAATAATAATCCTAGAAATAATTTAAATTCTGCTACTAAACATTCATTTTGCCAATTTTTCCAAAGGGCAATTTAAATCTACCAAACATTTCCACTTAGCAACTTTTAAGCAGTGACTTGTACAGAGTCAATGTTAAATAAATGTTCAGTCAAACTATATCTGAAGAAAATAATGTTTACTTATGGCAGTATGCAAAATCCATAAACTTTACAAAGCCACAAAAACACAGACTTTAGCCCTCAGATTTTGCTAAGAAATTACGCATAAGAGGATTCTGGGAAGATGGCAGAGTAGGTCAGAAAATTCCAAGCTCTCAAGATTTTCCCTCACAAAAGAAATAAAATAACACCTTAGGGCAAACAAAGTGTGTGTGTGTGTGTGTGTGTGTGTGTGTGTTGTGTGTGTGTGTGTGTGTGTGTGTGTGTGTGTGCAGGAGGGCTAAAATAAATAAGAATAGCGGCACAACAGGGGTCTTCCTAGGACAATTTAAGATCAGAAGAAAAATCCCAGAATGAGGTTTGGTCCCACTGAAGAGTAAACACCTCCAGGCTAGGGGCCACTTTAACAACAAGAGGAAAATCTTGGGGTTAGCTGGGTTGGGGAGCTGCCTGCGCCCAGGATAGTGAGGGGAACTGGGCTTCAGAGCCAGGCAAAATCAGGGGAACCTCTGCTGACAAGGAACCCAGACCCAGCTGTACTGTGAAAAGCTGTGGGGGTGAGAAGGAAAGCCCACACACCCAGTGAAAGCAGAAGCAGTGGGGCAGGATGCCCTTGGCTGTGGGCACTTACAGGAGGTTGGAGGTTTGGCTTTGGTTCCAGGCTAAAGGAAGAATTGAAGATCTGGGGCAAGAGACACCATCTCCATACACCAGGACTATTACCACAAAAATGCACAGGCAAAGGGAAAGAATCCAACCAGAGAAAGCTATTATGGGAATAGAGAAGATAGGGGGTTCACTTCAGAGGAGAATAATGAAGTAAAGAAACTCCCTTCCACCCCAAAGAGTAACCATCAAATGGTCACCTGCCCCAAAAGAAGTCACAGAAGATCTTAAAAAAGATTTAAAAATCAAATGACAGAGATGGAGAAAAAAAACTAAAAAAATAATAAGAATAATCCAAGAAAAACAAGAAGATTATGAAAGGAAAGTCGACCAGTTAGAAAAGGAGATACAGAATCTTAAGGAAGAAAATAACACCTTGAAAATTAGAACTGAGCATGGAGAAGTCAGTGAAATTATAAGAGATCAAGAAATAATTAAACAAAATATGAATAGTGAAAAAAAATAAGAGAAAATAAAACATTTTATAAGAAAAACAACAGATATGGAGAATAGATCAAGAAGAGAAAACATAAAAATAATCAGATTAACTGAAAGCTATGATCAAAAGAAGAATCTTGATACAATAATACAAGAAATAAATAAATAAATTTGTCCTGAAACATTAGAACAAGTGTAAAAAGTATAAACAGAAAAAATACATTCATCACCACTTAAAAGAGATCCTATGTGGCAGACTCATAGCAATATTATAGTCAAATTCCTAAACTCCCAGTTCAAGGATAAAATATTAAAAGCAACAAAAATAAAACAATTTAAATATGGTACCACACTTAGAATCACACAAGATCTAGCAGCCAAGACAGTAAAGGACCCTAGGTCTTGGAGCACTATATATTGAAGAGCAAAAGAACTGGGGCTCCAGCCAAAAATATCATACCCAGCAAAGTTAAGCACGGTGCAATCCTGAATGAAAAAAAAAATGGACATCAGATCAACTGTCAGACATTTAAGACTTTGAAAAAAAAATTAAAGATTTGACACAAGAGACAAGAGAAACAAAGACTGATTACTAGGGATTCAATAAGGACTTCAATTCAATTAATTTACTTTTTCTATATGTAAAATGCAAAACGTATGTCTTAAGATGCTTATTAATAATTGGTGAGCTCATAAGAAAAAAGGGGGTAAACCTGAGTATGATATGAATTTAGAAAGTAAAACCATTAGGAACAGATAAAAAGAGTAATTATTTTATACAAATGAAGTTCAAAAGGAAGAATCGATACAGAAGAAATAGATGGGGGAGGAGCGATGGTAGTTCTGGTAACCTCCTTTCACTGGGAATGGGTTTAAGAGGGAACAATACATATATTTAGAAGAGTATAAAAGTCTTTTAAATTCAGAAAAAATAAAACGGTAAAGGGATAGGGAGAGGGAAAGGACATGGGAGGGATCTTTAGAGGGGAAAGTGAGGGAACAGGCAAAAGGTGATAGAGAAAGGTGTTTAGATCAATGGGTATGGGAGGATAAGGGAGGGATTTCTAGAAGAGAGGGTGAGGGAATAGGGGCTACAGAAGAGTGTTTAGATTTATGAGAATGGGAGGCTAGGGGAGGGATCCTTGGAGGGGTATAGGCAAGTTAGTGGACAGAAGTAAAGTAGTAGAGGCAGGAGGGACAGGAAACAAGAGATATGCACAAACATAAAAACAAAGATTAGGAGTAGAATTTGTTTGGGAAAGAATATGTCTATATGTGTACACCTATATTTATATGTATATTTATATATCCACAGCTATAGAGAAATATATCCACACTTAATTGTAGACTTCTAGGGGTAGGGGAAAAAAAGAATAAAGTAAAAAAAGTGAACAGCAGAAAATAAAACTTATAAGGAAGCAAAGAAAAGATGGACAGCTTTCAATACAAGGCATAGAATTTATCATATAGGCTTTCTTGAAATGAAAATTTATTGTTAGATATTTTGAATCCTCTCTCATGTTCTTCTATGCACATGACATACTTTTTCCCCTTTCTTACTTTGTATTAAAATTCTAATATTTAAGTTTACGATATGTTTCTGTTTCTTTTCTCTATTGTGTATTCATGTTCTGGTGTTTGAGTCTAAAATAAAATTCAAGAAACAAAGAAAAAAGAAAAAGAAATTGTGCATAATATCCACAACTGTACCTGTGTATACCAAGGTATGGTTCCTTCCACATGCAGCAAATTTGACTTTTTCAGGTTTTAAAGCTAAAAAAAGTGATGAAAATATTCAGATCATTTCTGACAAATGCAAATTCATTTTTGTTTATAGAAAAAAATATCCTTTAATCATGTCATTATACTACTCACAGTCTATCTATCAATGACTTCAAGTATCTTCTACATTAATACAAACTTCGGACAACTGTTTTCAGCTGCCTAAATAAACTTACTATTGACCCCACTGCTGCACCCTTAGAACTGACTTCCAGTACTTTCTCTTTGCCCCTGTAGCTCACTTTGCTTTTCAGCACTATCTCTTCAAATTCAAGAATAAGCTCTTTGAAAACAAGGACTGTTTAAGCTTTTTTTTGTTTTTGTTTCTCTAGCTCTTAACCCAGTGCTTAATACGGAGCAGATCCCTAATCAATGTGTTTTAATTCTTCTTTTCATTCATTCAAAACTTTCCACCATCCTCCTATTTTTCATATTATTGCCAAGACCATACATACATATGTATATATATGAATGTATATACATATGCGTATACATATTAATATATGAATGTGTACGTGTATACATATATATGTGTGTATATATATATATGTTTATACATATGTAACCTTTGTTCCAAAAGTCAATCTACAAGATTGTCCTTCTTATTTCTCTATTTTGTTTCCAAGATTCATTATACATGTGTCTGTGTGTGTGTTATCAGTTCACTTGTCCTTTCAATCTCAATTTGAAGTCCTTATCCTTCAAAAAAAGTTTGGTTTTTTCTGACTATTTTCCACCCATCATCTACTCTTCTCTTCGATTAATAGTTTCTCTTTATCTAATCACTACACTGTTATAATTCTTTTGTAATATATATATATTTAGGTTAATTTCATGTTGGTCTATTTTCACCCTATCATACCATAAGAGATATGATAACAAAGATAATGTCTATTACTGACTATGTATTTTCAAGGGTTTACTTTTTTGACCAATATATAAAATTCAATTTAGATTGATATAAAAAACATTGTACATTAAGATTACAATTTGAAACTAGAAATTCCACTATTAAAAAAATTCTGTTTCTAGCCCTATTACCATTAGTCTTTTAAGCTGTCTCTTAGTTTAATATATGACCATATAGCACAGTGCCTAGCACATAGTAAGTGCTTAATAAATGCATGTTGACTGATATCTAATTAAGGCCTTAGTATGTGAGATCAAGTTATAATATACAGAAAAGTACACTGTGTATAACTAAAAATTATATAGAATCTGACATCAAATCTCTAGCAAGCAAGAGTTCAAGATCCACAGTAAGGCAAGAGATGAAAGGAATTCTACAAAATAAGTGACTTTAAAAAGAAGTAAAACATAAAAGGACAAAAATCTGCATACCTGCCCTGAGGGCAGGACGATTATGCTAACAATAAATAATAATGACGGCACCTATACAGCATCTATTACCTGCCAGACCCTGATATGAAATCATATCTTACTTCATCTTCACAACGCTCCTGGAAGGTGGGCGCTACTGTTAATCCCAACTGAAGCAGACACAGCACAGTAACTTGCCTGGGGTCACACAGCCAGTAAATGTCTGATACAGGATTTGAACTCAGGTCCTCCTGATTCCAGTCCCAGCATCATCCACCATACTTCCTAGCTGCCTCAACAAGGTGAATTTCAGTTTGAGGCACTAAAACATAATGACTTCTTGAATGTCATACACATTAAAATTCTAAATATTAACATTAAAATCAGTGGACAGAAAGGAAAAAGTGGGCTCAACTTTGATTTTGGAAGCATTTCAGTCATGTGACCCTGATCAAGTTATTTAACCCCTCGGTGCCCCAAGCTTTCCTAGGCTGTCAGGTGCTCAGTGGTTTCCTTACCAGGTGCTTCCCACACTGATGAAGTCATAGGTCCTGACTAAGGGAAAATTTTTTTTTCAAGTTAATCTTAAAATTTTTATTATATCAAAATTAAAGACAAAACTAAACACTAATTTTGTAAGAATTTTATCGATTTAAAAAATAAAAGCAGACATCTAATATAGTCACTCTTAACAAGACTTTAATAGTTTATTAGTAAGTTCTTTGTTAAAAGGGCAAAGAATAAAAAAGCAAACCAACCTTTTACACACGTTGGCTTGTTGACCGTCGTCTTTGATCCTAATCCTAACTGGCCCCAGTTGTTGCTGCCAAACATGTAAAGTTTATTATTTCCTGACAAAGAAGAGAAAATTAATGACAAATCGATCATCCTAAACATAAAATGTTAGGCAAGATCACCTTGCTTTAAGTAAACCATACTTGGAAAAAAGGTACTGCATTTTACCTTTAAGCTGTTTTATATACCTACTTACGTTTAAATTATGCTGGTCACAACAGAATTTCTATTCCTACACAGTAACATTTTTTATGTTATAGAGACGACCTTACTAATTCAATAGATTTACTCTTATAAAAATGTATGTAAGATTAGTCATACTTTAAATTTAGTAACGGAATTTATAATTAAAGTAAATATTTGGTGAGTCTTTTGGTCAAGTGAATAATCATTTTTATTCTTTCTAGGTTTTTATACATTACATTGCTAAAAACAGTTTACAACAGTATAAATACAGTAAAATAGGTTTGCCTAATTTGCTTTTCACCACACAAGGTATTACTGACCTGTTATAACAGCAGTATGTTCATCTCCACAAGACAGATATGCAGGTATGTCATTTTTTAACCAGAACTTGCTGGGAATATTTTCTGCAAACTTGCTTTTTCCAAAAGTGAAAACAGCACCTGAATCTTTAAATATACATATAAATATTTTCTACTTTAGTATTTATACTACATTGTCCATCTAAGTCAAAACAAACAAAAAATAATTCAATACTCTACTTATATACAGGTTTTATCTCACCTAGCTTCTTCTGCTCTGATATTATTTATATCTTCATTCTGCTAATAATGAGTTAAACTTATTTTTTTGAACAAATCTATTAATAGTGACAGAATCAGGGAATTTCAAAGTTGGAAGGGATCTAAGAGGCCATCTATTCCAAAGTGGCCCCCAAAAGGAATCCCCTCTGTACTAAGTGTTTAATCCAGCTTTCTTCAAGACTTCCAAGCAAAAGAGATCCCACTATATCATGAAGCTGGTTATGGTTGGTTGTCATAGTTAAGGAAGCTCTTCCTAAAAATCAGCTTAAGTTTATCTCCTGGAAACTTCCACTCCTTACTCTGAATTCTACCACATGAAGACAAAAAGAACAGGCCTAGCCCATCTTTTATGTGGCAGCCTCCATACCAAGTCTTTTCCACTGGATAAGCATCTCTCATGCTTTCAAATGCTCCTCACAGGACAATCCAGTCCTTCGCTGCCTAGGCTGCCCTCTTCAGGTTACTCTCTCCAGCTTATCAAAGCTGTTCCTAAAATGTGGTGTCACACACTCAACACAACCTTAAGTATGATGTAACCAGGTCAGCATTGATCATCACAACCTTCATAGTCCTCAGAACTACAACTCGCAACAAAATCTAGGATTGCATTATTATTGAATTATGCTAATTAACGGGAGCCAGGAACCTTCAGAAATCAAGCTTTTGTTAGTACATTGTTTTTCAGGCAGAAAGTGGGTTTTTCTCCATCTATCATAAATATAGAATTTGTGAAAAGAAAGGGATTCTTAGCCAGCACTTATATATACATACACAAATACATATGTGTGTGTGCTCTTGTTATATGTGTGCATAAACACACATATAAATATACACAGATAACTATTTTATCATTTATTTCAATATAACTAGTTTTATTATAATCCTATGTATTTCATTTCATGCCCTTAAAAACATCATTCTGAGAAAGGGTCCACAAGTTTTACTACAATGTCAAAGGATTCCATGGCATACAAAAAAAGATTAGGAACTTATCCCCACTAATGAATCACTTTCTTTGTTTGGTTTTCCTATTAACAGAGTAAAAGCCTCTGGTGAGCTATGATTTCAGTCACTAATCTAAGACCTTATCATGATCATCTCCCATCTCATCTCCTGAATTCTCTGACCTGAAATGACACCCCTCTTCATTGAGCTTCAATGATAATCTGTGTCATTCATTTGAAAGACGTGCTAAAACATCCTTTCTATCACTGTTTCAAACTTGTAAAATATTTTGTTACTATAACTAGATTGCAAAACTCAAGAAAAGGGATTATGTCCTATAATTGTTCTATCTCTCCCCAACCTCCACATCCAACAAATACATAGTACCCTGAATATAAAAGATGCTTAATAGTTATTACATGACTTTTTCTGTAACAATTGCCTCATATCTTTTATCCTATGACACCGGTGAAGCCTCAGTCCTGGAGATATGGTCATGGAGCCCTTTGACAGAGGGAACCCCTCCCTCACACCCTAATTAGTAGGGATGACAGAATTTCCAAAGCTGATATCAATATCTGACAAGGTAAGATTTCACAAATGTCCATAACCTTTCTAACATGGGGAACCTGGGAAAGTCAGGAACATGAAAAGGAAAGGAAGCCGATGGCTCTAATGGCTCTAGTCAGCAGGGGTAACACCAGCCTTGCAATGATCACATTGTAATTGCACATTTCAGGAAAGGAAGTACAATAGCAACCACCAAAAAAAAGCCTGCCAAAGCCAACAGCACCCGTTTTCTATTCCAGCATTTCCCAAACTCTTGGGGAAAACCTTGTTGTTCTATGTAACATGAATAAAAGGGCTATAAGAAAATGTCAATACTAGACAATAATTGGCTTCCTCTAAAATACTTTTCAATGCTTTAATAGAGCAGTGTGTATTCCCTCCACAATATAGATCACATTCATGCTTTCTTCCTTCATTTGATACAATTTTTATCTGTGTTCTTCTATGGGCCTTCCAACAATGCTAGAAGTTTTCCTCTGTGGTTTTTTGCTTGTTTGTTTACATTTTCACATGGCCTGTCTGTGCCCAGTCTGTGGTAGAGCATTCCAAGCTCATACGGGTCTGATCAGCCACCATCGTGCACACTGAACCTTCACTTTATCATGGTGATGTCATTTTGGTCCTCTTCGAGAACAAAGCACAAACAACCACCCAACATTTTGTGGCTGAACAAGTACAACTGCGATGTTCTTTCCTTCTGGCCACATGACCAGCCTACCTCCTTTCCTGACTACATTTATTTCTTCAGTGATATTTCTTACTGTGATTCCTCACCATAGTCTCAATACTGGAAATATACTACATCCGGCTTGAACCCACCAGGAATCTCTCTATTATATGACCCTTCAGGTCAGTTAAAATTTCATTCCTCAGAAACTGTTGTGTTCTGAGATCTTCAGCTACACAGAACTATGTAGGAAAATGTGGGTATTGAAAAGGTGCACTTTTGCACCAAGTATCAGCTTGAAAGAGATAAAAGTATTATATAATTTCCCAAATTTTTTTCCCCATTTTTTTCCTTCATATTCATTACTGGACCCAATTCACCATCCATCTGTAATGCCTATACCAAATACATATACTCATGTACTAACTCAAAGGACTGGCCATCCAACTACATGTTGCAATCTAGACAACAGGCATTATTAATCCACTCAGTTTTTTTCTGCATAGATTGTTAAGCCAATCGCTTTTGGCTATTAAGCCAACTCACTGGAAGTCCTATGATACTCTAGGCTTCATGAGAAAAGCATTATCATCATCCATGAATGGAGCATGTCAAGAAACTCACCATCTAAAGGGAATCCTATTTCCATATGGACCCTGCACCAGACATCATCCTAAGGAATGGAAGGAAAAACAGGTCTAGAGAAAGCTTTTATGTGAGAATCCAATAAGCCATATCAACCAAAAGCATAAATGGATGATGCTAGTGGTAGGAAACTAAATAAAAGTAAAATGGAACAAGTCTGTCAACATTTCTATAATGATCTATTTTCATCATCAGTGATGGAAGAAGCATAATTTTGGACTTTAACAATTTAGTATCCGATACACTACATTAAGAAGAAAGCTCTAAAGACAGTAAAATCAAGAAAAACAACTGGACTAAACCAAGTACACACTGAAGAAATCTGTGCTGATAATTACATTACCTTGACAGCACTAAAGGATTCCTTTACTGGACACTCATGAGAGGAAAGACAGGAAAAGGGAGGAAAATATGGATAACATTAAAATTCAAAAAAAGATAAGATTTCTAGGGAACACCAATAACTACTGACCAACAGACCTTTCTCACCTTTTTAAAATCTTTATGAGAAGGATTCATACATTCTGAAAGTATCATCGATCAAAATATGAAAAGAAAACAGTCAAGCTTTCTCAAAAGATTCTGCACAACATACATCTTTCTTCACACAACCAATAAGAAAGCATTTGATTCAGGAGAACCAGAGTCATAAAGTCTCTCACTTCAACAAGAAGTCTCTTGTGCAAATATTAAGATCATGTAAGATTCCTTGATAAATGTAACTAGTGACCTGACTGTTAACATTCAGTATGTCATAAAACAGCACTTCCCTCCAGCGTCCCACTCTAAAGCTACTTATGCCTTCCACTGTATCCTCTGGGCTGTATGCTTCATAGGTAACAAACTTGCTTTCGTCTTCAGTCTTTTTCCTTTCCCACTTCTTTCATCTCACTAAGAACAGTGAACATTTCTCCTGGTAAGTACCCCCTGTGCACCCTTCCCAGCACTGACTTCACTTTCCCTTACTCCCACCTCCCCACTCACAGGCTGAGACGAGGGAGTGGGAACACTCCTTGCTCTCCGTTACCACTTTCGGGTGACCTCTCATCCTCTGAGGTTCACTCAATGCACTACCACCCAATGAAAATTCTGGTAGTGGTTGTCTACTAATCTCTGGGATGCTTTCCTTCTTTCCTCAACACGTTCAGTACCTTCAATCTTTCTCTCCTCAACTCTTTACCTAATACTAGGAGATTTCAACATACATATAGATGTTCCCTCAAACACCAGAATCTTACAATTCCTCACCCTACTCCTCCATTCCACCTTACCCCAACACAAAGATGGTCATCTGCTTGGATCTTGCCAGCACCCACAAAAGCCTCACTGCAATATTAATGATTCTGAAATTCCCTTATCTATCACAATCTATTGTTATTTGACTTCGCCCTAAGCCTTTCCACTCCAAATATGTTGTTGTGGTTTTCCAGTGCCTTAACTTCTGTCCTTTCCAGAGCTATCATCCTTGCACTACTTTGCTAGCAGAATACACCTGCTACTTTGGTGAATCAGTTTAATTCCACATTTTTCTCTTTTTTTGAGTCCCTTGCCCCTTATGATATCAACAATCTCTCTCTGAAATCCTCAGCCTTGAATGGCTCCTACCTTTCACTGCTCTCACTTCTACACACATGATACTGATTAAAGTTGGAGAAAAACATCAAACTGTTCTGACTGGGTCCATGACAAATTTTTGTTACATCAACCTAAGTGGGACCTGTGTCAAGGCAATCCTTTTGTGCCTCTTTAATTAGCTCATGACCCACTCCCCACAGCAGCCCCTCCAAAACCCTGACATCCCTCCTCAAACTTCTCATACCTCCCTCTCTCTCCCCTGCTCTCAGCACCAAAAACCCTGCCTGGGACTTTGCTGGAAAAGAATTGGGGGGGTCATTTGCCAAGAATGCCCTTTCCCCCCTCTTCATCTCACGTCACCCATATGCTTTTTGTGACAACCTCCTGCTTTCCCCATCTCATATGAAGAGGTGGCCTTTCTCCTTGCCAAGGCATACTCCTCCACATGTGCAAATCCCACCTTCTTCGGTAGTTTGCCCTGCCATCGTCTTCACCTTCCCATTTATCTTCGCTCTTTCCCTGTCTATTGGTTGCTTTCCTACTGACTACAAAAACGTTCATGTCTCTCCATTTCAAAAAATGCTCACTTTTTCTGTCAATCTGCTCTACTACAATCTAGCTACTCTCTTTTGTGGCTAAACTCTTTGAAAGGTCTGTCTGTAATCAATTCCTCCCCCTCCTCTTCCTCTCACTTTCTTAACTATCTATGATCTAGCTTCTAACCTTATCACTCAACTGAAAACTTTCTCCAAAGTTACTAATGATCTCTTAATTGCTAAATCTCCAAATCCTCACCTTTCTTGACCTATGTTGACCTTTAACAACATCTGAGCATCCTCTCCTCCTTGATGTTTTCATTTCCCTAAGTTTTTGTCACACTGATCTCTCCTGGTTCTCCCCTACTTGATTCTCTTTTGCTGGATCTTCATCTTTTGTTGTGCCCATTGAGGACAGGTGTTTCTCCCAGGTCTCTGTTCTGGTTCCTCTTCCCTTCTCTCTCTATACTATTCTATTTGTTACCTCAACAACTCCCTCAGATTCAATTATCTCTATGTTCATGATTCTGAGATCTGCCTATCTTGACCTAACCTCTCTCCAAAACTCCAGACTTGTATCAAACAATCTATTAGACACCTCAAACTAGATGTCCCTTTGACATCAAACTCAACATGTCCAAAAATGAACTCATCTTTCCCCAAAAAATTCCTCCCTTCTGAACTTCCTGTATGTTATCAAAGGTAACACTATCCTCCCAATCACCCAGACTCAGACTCTCCATCTAGAGGTCTCTCACCTACCATATTCAATCTCTTATCAATGACTATAGATTTTACTTCAGGATTCTTTTTGTTCATGCCCCCTTCTCTCCCCAGACACTTGCACCCCAACTCATGAAGGGCCTTCACATCTTCATGCCTGGACCATTCCAACAGCCTGCTGGTTGGTCCACCTGCCACAAGTCTCTACCATCCTCCACTCAGCTGTCAAAGTGATCTTCCTAAGTTACAGGTCTGATCATGTCACCCTCTAATTAACAGACTCCAGTAGCTCCCTATTACCTCTAGGATAAAATATAATATTTTCTATCTCACATGCAAAGCTCTTCACAACCTGGCCTCCTCAAACTTGTCCAATCTTAATATACTTTACTCCTTACCATGTACTCTTCAATCACATGACTTTGGTCTCTGCTGTTCCTTACAAAAGACACTCCATCCTTCCAAATCTTTCCTTCTGGCTTCCATGGCTTTCTTCAAGTCTAAGCTAAAATTTTATCTTATGAGAAGCCATTCCTGATACCCTTTAATATTAGCACCTTCCCTTTACTGACAATCTCCAATTTATCCTGTGTATATCTTATCTGTACACAGTTGTTTTCCTTTTGTCTTCCCCATTATACTCTGAATTCCTTAAAAACAGGAACTATTTTTTTACCTTTCTTTGTATTCTCAATACTTAAATGTCTGGCATGTAATAAGCACTGAAAAAATGCTTATTGATGGACAGTTCAAATCCTACCTTAGGCTTCAAGGAGGGCTCTCCCAGGCCTCCCAAGTCCTACTGGCTTCCCCTCTGAGACTATCTTCCATCTATTCTGTGCTGTGTTGACCTAGTTTTTCACCAGTTGTCTCCCCAACCCCAATTAGAACAGGAGCTTCTAAAGGGTAGGAATTTGTCCTTACTTTTCCTTATACCCACAATAAGCCCTCAAGAAATGAAAAGCAATTAAGAAATGAATAAATGCTTGCTGACTAAATAATAAAATAGGTGGTTATATGTTTTTTCCCCTAATCCTCCTCACTATCTGAACTTAAATTACTCTAAATATTTTTAAACCTTCAGTTAATTTGTGTTAAGCACATATAAAATTATGAATTATTATTTAAGCCAAAACTAAACAGAATAAAAAGATTGGAACCCTCCAATCATAAGCAAGGCTGAGGAGGGAACAGACATGATACACAGGAGATAAGGATGTGTGCTCGTCCTTCGTGGCCAAAGAAGACCGGGACGTCAGAGAAATGATGACATGACTTGCCCTTGGCTTTGTTTTTGAGTGAGGGAACAGATACAGGAAAGAGGAAAGAGACAATACATAGGAGATAGGGAATAAAAACAGAAGGAAAAGGAGATGAGGGAAGTCAAAGATTTGTCCATTTCAAAGATAATGGGCAAAGATCAATCTGAAGACAGAGGAGAATAAAAGCTATTGCATGAAGTTAAAAACGTCAGTAACTTAAAGGAATTTCAAACACAGACTTCCAGTTTCAATTTTCATTCCTCTCTGTTGTTGTTCAGTTGTTTCAGTCATGACTCCTCATGACTCCAACTGGGGTTTTCTTGGCAAAATAGTGGAGTGTGTTGTCATTTTGTTCTCCAGCTCATTTTTACAGATGAAAAAGCTGAGGAAAACAGGGTTAAGTGACTGCCCATGGTCACATTGCTGGTAAATATCTGAAGCCAGATTTGAATTGAGAAAGATGTGTCTTCCTGACTCTAGGACTGGCACTGTGGCCACCTAGCTGCCGTGTGTCTCTACTGTGACTAGAAAGTAATACTCTATGTTGCAATAATTTCCTTGCCAAAAAATTGTTTTACGTCCCATTGTCTCAAGCTCAGTGGGAACCACAAGGTCTGCTTTACAGATGGGAAGGTCAAGATACAGGAAGGGTGGAAGTTGTTCAGAGAAGATTAGAGACATCCAGAGTTACAGACTCTCACTTTGACCCTTTCAAAATCTCAGCAGGCAGAATGGTGGAGAAGAAGGTGACTAGGGTCTTAGGACTTTGATCACATAATCACAGCTTCTGGGCTTTCAAGTCCTATCTGTAAACTAAGGGAACTGGAAGAGATCTCTATGACCTCTTCCAGAAGAAACAGAACTTCTAGAGTAGGAGACGCCAGGTTCTTGCTAAACATGGCTCTAGCCAGACCAAGTTCACTTATCTCCATAATCCTCTCTTCACTACCATTACTACCCAGTCCCCGATACTTCATCTGATACAATCCAATTAACAAAGTATCCATTATACCGCTGATTAAATGTTGCACCCTCTTAGCCAGTAGCTCTTAAACTTGAAGAGTGGGGTTGTACAGAAGGAAAAGAAAACCCACACACTCCCATTTACTGCTACTGTATGTGTGTGTGTATCCGCATACACAAAGACAAAACAAAAATACAACTTATAACATGGGCTTTGGATCAGATCCCAATGAGAAATATCCCAAGTAAATGATCCCCCCAGCTGTTCTCGCTGCCCGATCCCCATTCCCCAAGTGGGGTGGTTTTGCATTTACCCCTCGGCGCTCACGTTGTCTCCCGAAGTATAGACCACAAGCTTCTGGAGGTGGGAGGCTGTTTTAATATTCTGTCTCCGCATCCCCACACTGCATCCAGCAGGTGCTTGTAGAACTGACGCTTACCAATAAAGCCACTGCTTGACTCCAACTCAGAACACAACCGCGGGGGACCCCAGCTTTAAGGACCGCTGGGAGGCAGGTAAAGAGGCCCCGCCCCCCACTAACCAGCTGTGCGGCTGTGCTCCTCACCTCACCCTCTCTGGGATGACCAGAAAGGATTTCATGCTTCCAGGGGTGCGCCTGGGGGGCTCCCCGGAAGGACCTTATAGTATGGTGTGGGTGGAGGTGACTCGGGGCTCACTATCTTCGCCCCCTTAGGCCGCATCCCCATCTCCAGCCTCGGGGCCTTTATCCCATCCCCGACACCAGACCCTCCTCCCGGGTCCATCCCCGCCAACCGTCACCTCCGGGCGGAACGGAGCGCCGCGGGAGAAGGAGGGAGGGACAGGGCGGAGTGGGGGGCGCGACCCCGGCGACGCTCACCGGGCACCAGCTCCTCCGGCTCCCCCGGCTCCCCCATGTCGGGGGCGGCTCCGCACGGCCTAAGGCTGCGCCCCGTCCTCCTCGTCGGCGGCCCCCATGGTCCCCACGGCGCGGCTCCGGGCATCGGCGGGGGAGCGCGCCTCGGCTCCCGGAAGTCAACAAAGAGCCGCCAGGGGCAACGGGGGCGGGGCGGGCGGCGAACGGAAAGCGGCGGAACGCGGGAGGGGAAGGAGGAGGGCGGGCGAGGGCCCGGGGAGCAGAGGAGTGGGAGGGGAGGGGAGAGCGGCCCGGGACGGGGCTGGCCGAGCGCCCCCTGCCGGCCGGGAGGAGTGCCGAGCGGCGATGCTGAGCGGCTATCCGGAGCTCGGAGGGGGGGAAAGCTCCGAGGGTACACATGCGCACTGCGCACCGCTTGGCTGGTCCGGCTCCCCCAGTGCATCGTTATGCTGTATTGGCATAGAGACGCCCATCTATTTCAAAGCGCACGCAGTCTTGTGATTAAAGCCTTTCCAGCTCCCAGCGCTTAGAAAGGGCACATAGTAGGCAATTAAATGCCCGTGGACTTAACTGATAACTAGAGACACGCTCTGTTTGGGATTTTCCCTTAGTATGGAGGTCCGGGGCTGTTTCAGTTTTGTCTCTCTATCCCCACTTGGCTCCATAGATGATTGCTCCAGGGAATTAAAAAATCTGCTCTACAGAGGAGGTTGTGATTCATTAATCTTACCCTTGAATTCTACTGCCACATGCAAACTCGTTACAAGCTAAAAACAATTAACAGGGTAGTACATTTGATTGGTTTGGTTTTTAGCTTTATTGGGAGAAAAAGGGGATCAAAGAATGTATAGGACCTTTGTGTGGGGTGGATGGAATGACAATAACTGAAAACAGAAAAGACAGAACTGCTCTGCTCTTGTTTTCCTTGTTTTCTGTGCCAAGGAGAATGGCCTTTGCACTAGAAATGACAGAAAATGCTTAAGAGAGAGCTGGCATTCAAGATCAATTCGAGAGTACTTAGTTGCCCATGATCAGTTCAAGTTACCTTGTCCAAATGAACTACTCCCTCAGGTTCTGAAAGAAATGGCAGATATTGTTTATGTCAGTGATATTTGAAAGATCATGGAACCAGGAGAGGTACCAAAAGACTGGAGAAGTGAATATGTCCCAATAAGAGCAAAGAAATAGAGTCTGTAAATGATCATTGAATAAATTTGACTTGGATTCCTGGAAAAAATCTAGAATGGATCATTAAGAAGAATATTCATGAACATGTGGAAAGGGAAGTAGTGATTGCGAAGAGTAAACATAGCTTCCCCAAGAACAGGTCATGTCAACTCACCTTATTCACTGATTTATCTACCTGTTCATTAATTTATTTGTGTATTTATGGGAACAAGATTACTAACAAACAGAAGAATGCTGTATAGTTGACGTAGACTTTAGTAAAGCATTTGATAAAGTATCTCCTACCGAAGTGTAGAAAATAGAGAGAGGTGAATTAGAAGATAATACAGTTGGACAGGTCCAGAACTGATTGGATGGCCTGACTCTCCCTGGTCTCTGTCTCTATAACTCTTTTTCTCTCTGTGTTTCTGTTACTCTCTGGTTCCCTCAGTGTCTTTTCCTTCCTTCCTTCCTTCCTTCCTTCCTTCCTTCCTTCCTTCCTTCCTTCCTTCCTTCCTTCCTTCCTTCCTTCCTTCCTCCCTCTCTGTGTCTCTCTGTCTCTGTCTCTCTGTGTGTGTATCTTTCTATCTCTGTGTCTTTCTCTGTCTCTGTCACTCTGTCTCTTATCTCTTTGTTTCTCTGTTTCTGTGCCTCTGTCTCTCTCTGTTTCTCTGTCTCTGTCCCTCTCTCTGTGTGTCTCTCTATCTCTATGTCTCTCTGTCTCTTGTGTGTTTATCTTTCTGTCTCTGTGTCTTTGTCACTCTGTGTCTCTCTGTCTCTATCTCTTTGTCCCTCTGTGCTTCTGTCTCTCTATTTATCTGTCTGCCCCTCTCTCTCTCTGTGTCTCTCTGTCTCTGTCTCTTGTGTGTATATCTTTCTGTCTCTGTCTTTCTCTGTCTCTGTCTCTCTTTCTGTATGTATCTCTTTGTCTCTCTGTGTTTCTGTGTCTCTGTCTCTGGCTTTCTGTCTGTCTCGCTGTCTCTGAATCTCTCTCTCTCTCTCTCTCTCTCTCTCTCTCTCTCTCTCTCTCTCTCTCTCTCTCTCTCTCTCTCTCTCTCTCTCTCTCTCTCCCCCTCTCTCTGTCACTTTGTCTCTCCCCCCACCCTCACAAAGAGACTTATCCTAGCTCTCAGTAGCGGCAGCCTGCACAAGGTGAGGTTCTCACCAGATCAGAAGAACAAAAACACTCTCCTCCATGTGATTGTTTTTATCCCCCAAATCTGGATCCCAAGTCAGGTCTAGGAGTAATTTGGGAAGTTGTCAAGAAAAGGTCTGCAAGACTTTGAGTTAGTCACTAGGCTGTCCTCTTCCCCTCGTTTGTAATCCTATTTTTCTGGACTCTCCTCCCTTCAGCTTTGTTTTCCTGTTCCTATTTAGTTAAGGTCTTACTCTTTCAATTGCCTTGGGAATATTTCCTCATTCTGCTTCTATATGGAGCAATCAAGTCTTATTGGTGTTTGCTGCAGAGTCTGAACAAAAAATACTAAGGGAGAAGGAATGTGGAGATCCAGGGACATAAGCCCCAAGGCACATAGGTCCTGTTCTGACAATTGCCTGAACAGCCCACTGATGGGACCCCTAGATTGGGGGGGTAAAAAGTCATCACAGGGAGAAGGTATCTTTGCTCCTCTGACCCAGCAAGTCCCTGACTTGATGCTATTGGGATGTAAGGTACACCTCTGTTTCAGGGGAAAGGAAGAAGAGAAAAAAGAAAAAGAAAAAAGGAGGGGAATGAAAGGGAGGAATGGACTGTTTGCTGACTGTTACTGAGCTCTGACTTTGTATTGCTTATCTTTTATTCTTATATCTTTTGATGAGTTTCACTAAAGGTATGATTAGCATTGTTTTATTCTGAGGATAAGGGCAGCTAGGTGGCACAGTGGATAGAGAACTGAGCCTGGAGTCAGGAACACCTGAGTTCAAATCTGACCTCAGACACTTACTAGCTGTGTGACCCTGTGCAAATCACTAAGCCCTATTTGCCTTAGTTTCCTCATCTGTAACATGAGCTAGAGAAGAAAATGGCAAACCACATGAGTATTTATGTCAAGAAAACCCTAGATACTACTGAAATAATTAAACACAAAATTCTGAGAATGTTTATTCTAAATCAGATCTGGAGTATGAGATTTGTCAAGATTGGTTCATCTAGTTTATAGTCTGTTAATTTTGTATAATTCTTCACTCCCTCCCCTTTTGTTTTGTTTTCCTTCTCCCACTTAGTTAAAGCTTTTGGAGTATTTCTTCATTCTAGAACTTTGTACAGCATTCAAGTCTTAGTACTATTGACATCAGGGTCCAACCAAAGCCAACTGCAGTCCTCAAGCTTGCAGGTAATATGCAAGTAAAAGACACAGCTAACACACTGAATAGTAGAGTCAGGATCCACAAAGATCTTAACAGGCTGATGTATAAAGCAGAATCAAATGAAATGGAATTCAATTTGGAAAAAATTGTAATGATTTGCATTTAGCTACAAAAATAAATCAGCTTCACAAATATAAGATCAGGGAGGCATGGTTAGACACCAGTCATACTGAAAAAAGATCTAGGAGGGGTTAAATGGAATGCAGACTCAATCTGAATCAGTAGGGTGAGGTGGCCACCTAAGCAGTTCATATGATTTTGAGCTGTGTTAAGAAAAGCATAGCTTCTAGGAATAGAGAGGTGATGACCCCACTGTACTCTGCCATCTTCAGACTTGATCTGCAGTATTATATTCGGTTCTGGGTGCCACAGTGTAAAAGGCACATTGATAAACTGGAGAGTGTCCAGAGGAAAGCAATCAGAGTGACAGAGTGGTAAAGAGTCTTGAGTTCACGTCATCCTATAAGGAATCAGACATGTTTAGTTCTAAGAAGAAAAGACTCAGGGAGTATAGAGATACTATGACATTCATCTCCCTAAGTTCAAATCTGGTCTCAAATAACCAATATAACTTCCTAACTGTGTGACCCCAGGCAAATCACTTAACCCTATTTGCCTCAGTTTCCTCAACTACAAAATGAACTAGAGAAGGAAATGGCAAACCACTCCAGTGCCTTTGCCAAGAATACCCCAAATGGGATCACAAAGTCAGACTTGACTGAAAAAATGACAACAACGAAGTCCATTTAAAAACTGACAGATTCTGACTAACTTAGCCATAACAGGGAAAGGGTCTTCCACAAAGATATGCAGGGAGGTCACCACCTTGATTCAGTTAAATACAGCTACCCTGCTTCTGAATTGCCCATGGTGATCCAGTGACTAAGAATCAGGAGGAAGCTGGAGCTTTCTCTGGCTTTTTGTACTCAGGAGACCAGGAAGTGATAATAATGGCCTGGTCCTTTAATCTCCTGAATCAATTAAATAATGAGGATGGTCTTGAAACATTTAAGGAAAATGTCCATATTGTAGGGGACCCTAACAGATATTCCTTCCACCACAGCTACATTCCTAAGCTTCTAGGAGGGTAAGGGGTCAAGTACACAAAGAGGAAGTACAATATATAATTTGCCTACCAGGGAGTTCAGTTCTCAAGCCATCAACCTGTCTAGAGCCAGTCTCTCAGACCCATATACAAATAGATCCTCTCCTCTACCAATATGAGATGGGATCTTCTCCCATCCTCCTCTCGCATCAGACAGGTTGTGGGTTGCATATACCTCACTTTTGCTATGTAGATAATTCTTTCTGGTCAAGACACACGGCTAAGCAAATTTTAAAAAATAAATAAAAAAGTAATAGCCAGACAATTCAAATTTTAGATTAGGGTATGATAGAATAATGACTCTAAGTTGTTAGAAAATTATAGAAAAATGTATGGTTACATCACACTTCAACTTTGTTAATGGTTTACCTGAGAGTACTCAACCCTAATTCCCCAAACTGGGAGTGAAGGCCAATGGGGATGATTCTTCAGGCTATCTGAGCGTATCTCAGCTCATTCTCAATGCACACCTATACCTGCAATTTTTATTCTTCACACTCATCTGACATCATTGGGAGAATTCTGGCATTAAAAGATGAAGCTTTGCAACAGAGTATCGTGAATTCATTGAAAACATTGAACAGTTTTCTACATGCTCTTCTCTAGATTCATTCTGGATCCAGTTCATTGTCTATCTGTAGTGTTTTTCCATAATATGGGTACTTATGGGCTAAAAAATAGGGTGCTTATCCCAAGGCCTATCTTGTCAGATTAATTTCACTCTACAAAAATCCAAGTTTATATGTCATAGGGGATTTGGCCACTGAGGGCACTGCACTTAAAGTATGCTTGGATTTACCTTTCCTGGTGGATTAGGGTAGCTGAGAAGGGGGGTTATGGAGTGTTAAGGGAGGCTGCTCACCTCCCTTTGGTGTCCACCATTCATCTGACTTTCACCTGTAGCTCCAAGAAGCTGTAGCCAGAGCAGCAGCCATGTCCTGGTAAAACTGTCTCAGCAGATGAACTAAACCAAGTTGAGGGTAATTGACAGGACTAGAACTCATAAGTGAGTTGGGGAGGGGTGTCTACCCCAACCATGTGAAGACCAGCCCTGCAGAATGGCAAGATGAGGACAATTTGTTCCAGTGACCACAAAGGCGGCTAAAGCAGTGCTATGGAGGCATAGAGCTTGGTCAGACATCAAAGACACCAAGACCATCACCAGGCATCCTGAATTTTGTCGTGCTATTGGATTTCAGCGACTTTAATGACTGTGGAAGAGACAGTGAGGCTGCTGACTTCGTGCAACTCTGCCTCTCTTACATCTAATTCACTCGAGATGTCACCCTGTGAAGACCCTTGGTCTTTTTCAAAACAAAGGAACGAAAGTACCTCAGTGAGGCGATGGATGCAGCACCAGCCCTGGAGCCAGGAAGATATGAGTGCGAATCTGCCTCAGACATTTACTAGTTGTGTTTCCCTAGTCAAGTCACTTAACTTCTGTTTGCCTCAGTTTCCTCATCTGTAAAATGGGGACAAGTAGGGAATCAAAGGAGATAATCACTGTGAAGATCTTAGCATAGTAGCTGGCCATAGCAAATACTATCTAAATGCTAACTATTATTATTATTATTTAGAACATGTATAGACATTCCCTGCGTGATTCTAACCCAATGAAGGACTTTGAAAATTTGTGTCTAGTCATATGTGACTGAGGGGCTGGTACTGTGTTATGAGAAAAACCTAACTGGCTCTGGAGCTAGAAGAACTGATAACTCGGGGGTACTGAGTCAGAGCTGAGTATGCCTACAAAAGGGGGTCCTGCTCTTGTCTCAGCCTCTTTTCCTTCAGGTTGTGAGTGAAGCAAGAGCTAATATGAAGAGCATCCAGGCTGCATTCCCCAAACTGGATTTCATTTGTCCAAGGATGCCTGGTGCTTCCTTTTCCTTTGTATTTGTTCTTCTCTAATCTTGGGTGGATGAGTATTCTGAGATGGAACTGGCCAGGCAATCTTGTGCATTCAGGAGGTCCTGAGGTGCCATCAGATGCCCCTTGGCCATAGATGGCATTTTCCCCTCTCTTCAGCACTGGGGAAGGAAGCTAGAGTAGCCACTGGAGCAAGAGTAGTCAATGATAAGAGGAATCACCTGCAGCTTAATGGACAACAACAGTCCCCTGAGCAAGGTGATGACTTCAGGGATTGTGACACCTCATTGCAGAGACAAGTATAGTCTGTTTAGTGTAGTCTGAGAACGTTATTTGTTTTAGGTGGAAAAGTCTACCTATTGGGCTACTCCAAGAGAAGAAAAGTTCCTACCCTCTATACTCTTGCCTTTACCCTCAGAATATAGGTTTCATCTGTCTTGTCCAACCATTCCCCTTCTCTTTTTATTTTTAATTCAATTTACTTTAATTACAAAAATCTTAAAATCAATAAGATTCTCTTCTGGAGCTCTCAACAAGAGAGAAAAAACATTTCTCCCTCCACCAACAATGTCAAACAGGGAAGGTGTCTGCTCCTTATTTCCCTCCCCATCCACATACTGTTCTAACCACTGTTTTTCCCGGTTCTGCATCTTCCTGGTCACAAATAATGATGCATACAAGGCAGGGCAGTTATGATCAAATGCTAGTCTGAGATAACATTAGTACTAATTAAAATAGAGATGGAAAAAACTTCAAAGAGTGTGAAAAACTTTGGATGTAACCTATATTGTCTGGTACAGCAACAGGAGGAGGCAGGAACTTCACCACGTAGTATCTATTGTCCCATATAAAAATTTTATAATGACCAGAGGTTCAGACATCCTCTCCTTGCCTCATCCCATATGGTCACCAATGTCTTGTGTGTCTGAGGCATACAGAGCTCTGGCAGTACCCATATGCCAGTCATGACCCCTCAATAATTCCAGACTCTTCTTTCCCACAGACTCGATAGTTTGTACGCAGGGATTGACATATGACTTAAGCAATCAGGCATCTACAAGTGAAAGGTACTGAGCTTGCAGAAAACAAATCTGACAAACAAGGTGAACAGGCAAAAAGCCAAAAAGAGATAAGGAGACAATAACTAGAAGCAGGGTAGATACAGGGTCAGCCATGCTTCTGGAATCCATGAATCCACTGTCATTGCCTCATTCACTGATGCTTACTGTTTTCTAGCTTGCACTTTGGGCAGGTCATCATTCTGGCTAGTGGTAGACTTTTCTTTAATCTGAGCTGGGACCTAGCCAATTTCCTATTCTCCTTGAGTAATGACCTTGGATACAATGTTTCAGGAGGATCTGCAAGGGCAGGTCTCATTGCCCTGCTCAGTCTAATATTAAGCCTCTTCCCTTGATACATTTTATATAGTTCATTATTTGGAATGTCATCTATTCTTCCAAAATCTACACCTGCTGTCAGTAGGAAAGTAATCAATTCTTTTTTGTCAATCTATTCTGACTTTGAATCTGCTGGCTATTTACTCTTCTCTTTCAGTCTTTTTCACTGATTCTCACCATTCAAGATACCAACAATTCTCCCATCCTTTGGGTGAACTGACTCAAAATATAGTAGTGCCAATGTGCACCCCTGTGGCAGCCATGAATATCCTGGTGCAATTCTGAATCATGAAATACAACAGACTCTCCATATAGAAGACAGAACCAAAACATTTATTCAGACACTGGAAAGCCAAATCCATCATAGTAACAAAGACATCTATATACAATAACAACGCAGAGGGCAACTCCATCCCTACACCTTCCCTCTGTTAGGCTTCGCACAAACCAGCTCCCTTACACAAATCACAAACCAGCTCCCTTAAACAAAATCACAAACAAGCCCTCTCACTCACACTAGCCAGCTGCCTGCTTTTTTCCACCTCTGGGGTCAAGCTGCAAGTAAGAATCAGAGATGGGACTTGAATTCAGGTCTTCCTGACTCTGAGGACAGCTTTCTATCCATCATGCTATTCTGTCCCTCATGAAAGAGATGGTAAAATATAAATGAAACCATTCTAATTTTGTACATTAAAAAAAGCTTTCACACAAAATCACTGCAATTAAAATTAAAAGAAAATATATGGAATGGGGGAATAGTTGAGTTATACATCTCTGATAAAACTGAAGCCTAAAACAGGAATTTGTTTTGCCTGAGTATGTTTATTGGCTATAAAGATTAGACTTTTCTTCTTTAATGAGGGAAGGAGTTAGGACTGGATTTTAGAGTTAGAGAGGAGGCCAAAAAAACTTCAAAACCAGAAGTTATTTTAGAAGGAAGGGAAGGAAAGGGAAAAGAAAAGGAAACTTTTTAAAGCACTTTTTTAAATGCACAGAAGAATCAGAAGGAATTGGAGAAAAGGACACAGGTAACTAAGACAGCTTTGAAAGTACTATGTTGAATAATTCTATTTTTCTGTTCTACTTTGTATATGGAAAATTTTCCTTTTATTTTTGGATATTCATTAACTTCAGAAAAAATAAATTTAATAAAAAATAAAGTGAAAGGCAGCTAGGTGGCTCAGTGGATAGAGTGCTAGGCATGGAGTCAGGAAGACCTGGGTTCAAATCCAGCCTCAGAGACTCCCTAGCTGTGTGAACCTGGGCTTATCCCTGTTTGCTTTAATCTCCTGGTGAAGGAAGTGGCAAACCACTATGGTATCTTTGCCAGGAAAACTCCATAGACAGTAAGGGCCATGGAGTCACGGAAAGTCATACAAAACTGAATGATAAAAAACAATAGTAATGAGGCAGCCAAAAGAGATTTTGAAGATGCAATTAACAAAGTCCTGAGAGGAAAAATTTTGTGTTAGTAAAAAAGAAAGTGGTGATTCGTGAACGTAATATAGTATTTTTTTGAAAAAATTGAAAACCATCAAATAAACCAAAATAAGTACAGAAAAGGAAATATTGAAAATGAAACAAGAATTAGATAAAACGGGACACAATCAACAACAGAAATTATAAACAAGATTAAAAACAATTTATTTGAAAAGTAATAAACGTAATTAACTGGAAGTAATCTAATAAAAAATAAGACAGGAAAATGAATAAAATGAAATCACAAAATTTTAAAAATGATCATTGCCCTCTACATATAATTATATGATAGCAAAACAGGATTTAAAGGAAATGGATGGTTATTTACAAGATACAAATATATCAACTTTTTTAAACCAAATAGAGATTTTAAATAAACATCTTGAAAACTGAAATTGAACAAGCTGTATTGGAAAATACTCTCTGGTCCAGATGGATTTGCTGGCAAATTCTATACAATATTTAATACATATGTCACAAAAATCATCACAAATTATGAAAGAAAAAACTCTACCGAACTCTTCTCATGAGACAGATATGGTCAAAATGCTAAATCAGTGAGATATAAATGTCACAAAAATCATCACAAATTATGAAAGAAAAAACTCTACCGAACTCTTCTCTTCTCATGAGACAGATATGGTCAAAATGCTAAATCAGTGAGATATAAAACAAAGACAAGTATAGAGCGATATCACTGGTAAATATTGATACAAAAATATCAAACAAAATATTGGCAAAAACACTACAGCATTATATACAAAGAAATTATTTACTCTGACCAAACCAGATTTATTCCAGAGATGCAGAGAGGGTCTATTATTAGGTAAACTGTTAAAATGATTCATCACACTAAAACCAAAGGAAAGAAATTTCATGATTTATCAACAGATTCAGGAAAAACCCTTGACAAAGTATGATATTAATTTTTTCTAAAAGCCCTGCAAAGCGGAATCACAGAAAAGCCATTCATTTTAATATGATAATATACATTGAAAATGATAATCAACATACATAGTTATGTGTTCATGTATATATGGTATATATGCACATATACATATGTATATAGAGAGACACATATAAATACATGTATGTATACATATATAACTAAATATATACACACTGTACTTATATGTTTGTATAATGTATATATGTATGTATATACATACACATATGTGTATAATATGATATTATATTCAATGGCTGAAAAATAGAAACTTGCTCAATTAATGCAGGGAGAAGTTGATAAGTAATAATGGTAGGGAGAAAATTTGTACTTGCCAGTGGAAAATAAGGAATATTCTGATTCCCATTCCTGGACCACGTTTCAGAATATATGAGAGAAAGCACAACTAGTATTGGAAATAATGTTTAAGGATATAGTACTGTTTGGGAAGAGGCAAGTTCTGTGAACTACAGAAGATGCAAATAGCCTGAGAGTTTAGAAAGAAGTCAAAAATGTTGGAGTGTTTTGCTAATTATGAAATGGTAGATCCTAAGGGCACAGTGAAATGGGAATTTAGAAGGGTAGTGTTGAGGTAGATGGAGAATCAAAGAATGGGAGGGAGAGGTCATAGGCTCATAGACTTAGAATTAGGACCCTTGAGAGTCCAGCCCCTTCTTTTACAGAGGAGGACACTGAGGCCCGGAGAGGTCAAATGTCTTACCCAGGGGTCACGCAGCTATTAAATATCCATGAGACAGGATTCTTCCCTAGATCCTCCCAAGTTCAAGCTCAGCGTCCAATCCATACATCATTACAGGGATGGATTACTCTGAAGCATTCAGGGTTTCAGGATCACAGACTTCAGGAAAGAAAGAAGGGTCAGGAGTTTTCTAACCTTATGAATTGTCAGGATAGAATAGTGGTAGATGAGAATATCTCTGCTTATTAACTAGGAAAGGCTTGTTTGTTAAGGAAATAGGGAGAACTATATTTGGAAATAAATGTGATATAAAAACTAGACATCAATACATTTTGAAAACACTTAGGAATTTTCTTTTTGATAATATGATTAGAGAAAATAATCAGTATGAATACCTTGTGATATTGACTAGTAACAAACTATACCTAGTATGTATTGAACACATCTCCCACCAACAAACTGTTATTATAATGCTAGAACAGAAATCCTGTTGAATATCAGTAAGAACACAGAGGACAGAGTTTGATATCTCTAAAGTGGTTTGGGCTTTTAGAAAAGGTGACATGTCAGTTTCCCTTTAAATGTCTTATCTCCTTACCGTTTAGTGACCTTGATTAAAAGGAGACATAACCAATACTGATGGAGAGAGAAAGCACAATCAAAGACACAGATAAGCAAATAATTAAACATAAATAACTTTTAATTACATTCAATAAAGTTAAGGGATAATGTCAGGTGCCGAGATCACTTTGTCAAATCACAGGGCAAAGTAAGGGGAAGACAGATGAGGAAGGAATACAGAACATTTTGAAAGATGCGTGTGCAGATTCTAAAACCTAAATGAATGAAGTGTGTGTTTTCTTCAGGGTGGATCTCAAATATTCCTTTGGTTTCTTGAACTGGCAAATCTAAAACACTGAACCCCCACTAAGTCTCGGAGCACATTAAAAAGACCAACTTCTTTAATCACTGCTTGAACTTGGGTATTTGGCATGTCCTAAGATAGCCCTAAAGGCTTCAGGACTCCGAAGTGTCTAGAAAAGTGACCAGGCTTCCCATGGTGGCCAGGTCTGATGGTAATCTTACACAGTTTTAGTACTGGGGAATTGGAGGTGTTGCCTTCTTAGAGCAACAATCCTATAAACTACTCATTGATTTCACCTTAAGTCGACCAGACAGTTTTGCTCAAGATTATTAGCCAATTCAACCTTTGTCTTTATGTAACCCAAGGTCACTCTGTCTACTTAATCTTGTATTAACACTTCTAGGAGGCAGGGAAGCAAACATGTGGTACTCACAAAAATTTCCCACCAACACACACAGACAAAGGAGTTGTTGGTAGTGTGTAAGTTCTAGGAAAGAAATCTGAACTGGGCAGAAACAGGGACCAGTCATTAGAACCCAAATGGTCCTAAGGTTATAATTTCACTGGGGATATTTCCAACATCCATACAATCATTTTATATTCAAGTGATCAGGAAAATCTACTCTAGAAAATGACTGGTTGGATTTTTTAAATGATTCTGTTGCCTCAAACAAACAGGCTGTAATTTTTGTCTCGTTTAAAAAAAAAAAAGCCAGGCTATTGTAGCAGATAAGTTTTATGATCCCCTTTTATTACTATGGGGCTATACCAAAAGGCTGTGGCAATGGCAGTTAGCATTTACAGTGGTCTTTTGTGTTTTCCAAGTACTTAGCAATCATTAATTGCTTTACATACATACCATCCCTGGGGGAATAGATCTGTTATCATCCCAGGGTCACAGGGAGGAAAAAAACCTAGACAAACTGAAACATTCAAAAATTCAATCATTGTGAAGTAAAGGTAATCATAGTATCAAGGACTAGAACAAAAAAGTTTCTACCATTTAGCTATTGTGTCGGCCAGGATGAAAATCAGTCTTCAAATACAGATTAAAAAACATTGCCCTTGCAAAGAAGTCACAAATTTTGAAGGTGGAAGGGACTTAGATATCACCTTTTATTTAAGTCACTTGTTTTCCATGTAATCCTTATATCAGAGGCTCCATTGTGATGTGAAAGGCCTCAGTTACACTTGGGGTACCTATCTCTCCCTTCTTTGACTTGTTACTACCATGAAAGTGATCTGGGAACTTCAATCTCTGGCATTCCTCAAAGATAGTCCCCTTATAACAGTGGTATCAAACTCATATAGAAATAGGACTACTAGATCATACACAAGGAACCCTTCAGGCCACATATTGACTTAGAAAATGACATATTAACATTATCTGTGTTTTATTGTATTTTATTTTTCCAAATTTACCCAATTTTTTCCCAATTTCCCAATATCTCCCAGTTACATCAGTAATTGGGGTTTTATGTGACACCTATTTCATATAATAACCACACAAGCCCACAAAGCGTGAATATTTTTATTTATAAGTTAATGAAAAGAGACCTCCCATCTGGTCTTTTGACCAATGCAGCAGTGGTAATCAGAAGAATGGAATTCAATTCAAGGAAGACAAATTCCAATGCCAGCTGAGACACTTCTAGAGCTACATGACATTCCTTAGCCTCTCTCAGCCTCAGTTTCCTCATGTGTAAAATAGTGATTACAGGCTTATTGCAAAGGTTACACAAGATAATTGTTTCACATTAAAGTACTTGATACATCTTTGCTGTTGTTACAATGTCTCCTCCAGAGATCTCTATAATCTCAGTGATTTAGGGTTCAAAGAGGAGAGGGATGATGCTGGGATTTGCTTCACCAAATCCATGTTCCCTGCACTCTTTTGCCTCTGCTCTGCCTCGATGCCCTCTCACAGCTTCCTTCCCATTCCCCAATTATGCCACCAGCCCCTCATCCTTTCTGATGTTCCTTTCCCATCTTTCTACTCCTCTCATGCAGTTCTCCTTTTCTCCCAGCAGGTGGCAGCCCTCCGGGTACCATTGCTGTCCTTAGTCTCTTCCGACATCACTCATGCTAGACTCTTGATCTCGCTCTGTTGCTCTTTGAAATTCAGGTTGGAATGGGGCGTGGGGGGTTGGGAAGAAAATGCCAAAAAAAAAAAGAAGAAGAAGAAGAAGAAATTCAATTCAAGTCCAGCAGATGGCACTAGGTTCTTCAAATTACCCAGCAAGCTGTTTCTAGAGGAGATAAGGCAGAGAGTGTTCACTCCTACCATGAAAGGAGAAGGAAGTGTAGATATATAGAAAAATGAGTAAAAAATGGTTTCTCAAATTGGGATGAGTTCAAGCAGGGAGGAGAAAAAAGGAAGAGGGAGGGAGTTCCTTTGAAAATACATTTGTAATGTACCCCAGTTAGTAGACAAAGAGGACATACTTAGAATGCAGAGCAAATGAAATAGGGAAAGAAAGTTAACCTCATTCAATGAATAGTTTGCAGTGTCCAACAGCAGAAAGGGGCAGCTAAGTGGCTTAGAGCTGGGCCTAAAGTCAGGAAGACTCATCTTCAGAGTTTAAATCTAGCCTCAGACATTTCCAAGCTATGCCACCTTGGGCAAGTCACTTAACCCTGTTGGCCTCAGTTTCCTCATCTGTAAAATGAGCCGGAGAAGTAAATGACAAACCACTCCAATATCTTTGCCAAGAAAACAACACAAGCAAACATCAAATATACCCCTAGAACCCATTTAGGAAACTTTTTTGTGTTATCTTCCTCTGTTAGAATGTAAGCTCCTTGAGGTAAAGGATTTTGTATTGGTTTGTATTCCCAGTGCTTGGACAGTACCTAGCAAGTAGTAAGGGCTTGACAAATGTTTTCTACCTGTTCTAACCTGCCACCTCAAGGCCACTTGTGGCCTTCTAGGTCTTCAAGCGTGGCCTTTTCACTAAATTCAAAGTTCACAGAACAAATCCCCTTAATAATAGGATTTGTTCTGTAAAACGTGGACTCAGTCAAAAGGCCACACATGAGGACCTAGAAGGCCACATATGACCTCCAGGCCACAGACTCCACATCCCTGGATTGATCTGTCTAGGGCAGTGAGGAGTTCTTAATGACCTGGAGGTTTTAGCAGCAGAAGAATGTAGAATTATCAAGTACACACAAAACTATAAAGTCATGCTTGGACTTTTGTACAGTATGTCAACTGAGAGCATTATTGCAGATGGTCATAGGCTCTTAGCATTATAGATTTAGAGCTAGAAGTGGCCTGAGAGGCATGGGGGTAGAGAACCTGTGGCCTTCTAGGCCCTTGGGGGAGGCCTTTTAAGTGAGTCTAAGATTTACAGAACAAATTCTTTTATTAAGAGGATTTATTCTGTGAAGTTTGGATTCAGTCAAAGGGCCTGTAATGTTAATGAGAGTTGCTTGATTAGAGGAGGCATGTAAGAGTTAAATATCTTCCCCTGCCCATTAATAGGCCTCACCTGGAGCCCATTAAGGGAAGCTTTTATTAATTTCTAATGAGGCATTGGGTCATGAGGGTTGTGATATCCTCTTGCTCTAAGAAGTGTATATTATACTCTGAGGTAAGGTTTTGCTTTGGGGTATTGGAAGAAGGTTCATTTGCCAGATAAGACTCTAGGTATCTGTTATGGAACTCTCTCCCCGCTTTGAAAACCCAGATGTTGACGCTTCTCTCTCTGGTAACTATGTATGTACATAATGGTCAGATAGTTCTGTCTGTTGATCTGTGATTCATGTATTGTTTATGGTCAGACAATTAGAAGCCTTGTCTGTTGGTCTTTACTTTTCTCTTTGTATTTTCTCTGTTGGTATATGTGATTAAAGAAGATTGTTGACCCCCTCAATAGTTGCTTTCCTTTTAGAAAAGCGGATCTAAGAACCTGTGCCAGCAGGTTATCCTGGATGTGTGTCAGGGTGCTTGCTGCTACAGGGCCTCACCTGAGGATTTAGAGGGCCACAATGTCCTCAAGGCTGCAGGTTCCCCACCACTGAGTCTAATCCAACCTCTCTGTTTTATATGATGAAAGTGTTGAGGCCTAGTGATTTTAAATAAGTTGCCCAAGGTCTCGCTAATGAAATTATTACTTGACCTGTGGTCTTCTGATTCTATGTATAGTGGTATTTAGTACAATCGGCAAGGTGTCCTCCCAGGTTGGACGTGCTTGCCTTGAGAACAGTGTTCAAGGGTCTAATTAGGAAAGTAAGCAAAGTTTAAAAGGAAGTCAGGGGCTCAGGAGCAAACTCACTGTTGAATTCATAAAGCCATCCTCTGAGCATAACCCATCTTTCCACCCCCTCTATGGGAAGTCTAGAGAAAGGGGGCATCACTTGCCATCTAGAAGTTGAAGCAAGAAACTGTGTAGGACATTGCCTGTTCTTTTAACTAACACAGTACCCTAGCCCAGTGCTGCCAAGCCACAAATAAAGGTCTTCTCAGATCTTTCTTTGAATTTAGGCCATCCATTGGATTTTGCACGGTTTAAGAGATTCACCCTTTACCCCTAGCTTCTAAGTATCTCTTTTGCTCATCATGATGCCTGAAATTCTCACTAGGTTGGGGAATGACCAAAGGTACACTCAAGATTTGCCATTTCATACCAAAACCTTTACAAGGCTGTGCTGCCAGACATCCAGGAGTACCCACAGTTACACACATTATCAGTTTGTGAGCAAGTTGATTAGCTTACTTGATACTCAGTTTCCTTTTCTGTTAAATGAGAGGGGTGGACTTACTGACCTCTGAGATCCTTTCTAGAACCATGATCCTGTGAATTCAAATCTAATACAAGCAAACCTTCCCCAGTAATTGTAAGAGTAGGACTTCTTATTATAGGGGATTGTGGAAGTTTGGACTATTGGGATTTTCTTATTTGCACTGGAGTTTTTGCTTCGTCAATAACATTTCTGTTGACAGTGTTTGGCAATCGTGCCTGTGAGAGGAGGAGTTGGGGCCTGCCTACCAAGATGTCCAATGGAGAGCTTTCTCCAAATTTCTGGGTGGGACCTTTAGACAATAGATAGGTGGCATCTTTCAAAAGCAGTCTAGTCCTTCAAGGCAGAGGTGTTGCTGATACAAGGATTACACTATACCCTCCCTCTTTCCCACCTTACCAGATAAAGAACCTAAGAGTGCTAGACTCAGATTTAGGACGTCCTGAATTTGAGTTCTATCTTAGATGTTTGTTGACTGTGTACCTCTGGATAAATTATTTAATTGCTCTTAACCTCAATTTCCCCACATGTGAAATGGGGGTAATAATAGCACCTATCTCAAGGTTGTTATGAGATTCAAATGATATAAGGTTTGCAAAGCACTTCACAAACCTTAAAGTGCTATATAAATGCTTCTTCTTCTTCTTCTTGTTATTACTATTATAAGAGTACATGTCCTAATCCTATCTCTCCATACCCATCTTACCACATCCAAGTATAGAAATACTTGATATATAAATTTGTGAGGTTTTATCCTACTTGCTCTCCAGTAAGTTGCGGAACTTTGTTTAAGAACAATAACTCCCAGAATTGTATGACTTTAAACATGAGTGCTGAGGAAATGATTAGCAAAAGAATGAGTTTGAATTTATGCAACAGGAAAAAATAGAAGTTTCACTTGTCTGTGATGATACAGCATTTATCTTGGAGTCTTAGGCACTGTAGGGTAAAGGAAAGAGCTCAGACATACTCCCTATCTGCCTTTTCAGAATGATGCCAAGGAAAACAGGCCACATAAATAAGGACTAACACAGTAGGGATGGAACATCCTTGAGAGAGAACCTAGAATCTCCAACCAAGTTGGTAATGCTGAGATCAGTATTATTGTTGGAATAAAGACATTAGTTGTGTTAAATCCATATAGATCTTTCCAGATCAGAAAAGCTATCTTTGAATTTAGGAGCAGCTCTACCAGTAGGCTATTTGTCCTGCTTGATTTAAGGCACAGTCCCCTCTGGTTTCTGTCTTTTCTAGCCACTGAGGTGCCTGAAATCTTTACTATTAGTCAGTCACTTAATTCAATTCAATCCAGTTCAACAAACATTAATTAATCGTAAGATTGAGGGTCTGGAAGGGACCTTAAACATCACCTCTATGTGAAGAGTGCCCCTCCTGTTTTAAGATAAGGAAAATGAAGCCTAGAGAGGTATTAATTTGCCCAAGAAGACAAAATAGTAAATGCCAGAACGAAGATCTGAATCTAGGTCTGACGAAATAATTGTGCAAGTTACTTAACCTTTGGAGGCCTCAATTTCTTCATTTGTAAAATGAGGGACTTGAACTTATCTTCCCATTCCAGTGAAGAAATACTTATGCTTGACTTAAGAGTCTTTGGGAGAATACATACCCCAGAGAGGCTAAGACTGAGTTGGTGGCATTTAACATGGGATTTTTTTATCCTGTAGAGAGAGCATGTCTGGCAACCCAACTGGTACTACTGTTTTCTTTGGTGTAGTTTCTTTGGTATAGTTCTTTGGTGTATAGAAATTCTGACAAAAAAGAAAACACCTTTCCAAATATCCTACATTAGAGGAGTTGCTTAGTTGGGTTATATTTCTATGAAAGGAGAAAATGGAAATAATTGGCAGTAATGTCTCTCTTTCTATGACTCTTACTCTATACTCTGTGGCACTCTCTACTGCTTCTAGCTTTTCCACAGAGACCCAAACTAAATCATCATCATCACCATCATCATCATCACCACTACCACCACCACCATCATCATCACGACCATCACCATCATCATCACCATCATCATCATCACCACCACCATCATCATCATCATCATCATCACCATCATCATCACCACCACCACCATCATCATCATCACCATCATCACCACCATCATCATCATCACCATCATCATCATCATCACCACCACCATCATCATCATCACCATCATCATCATCATCATCACCACCACCATCATCATCATCACCATCATCATCATCATCATCATCACCTTTCTCCCATTCATTATAATTCTTCTACACAGCATGGCTATAGTGAAAATGCATTTAATAGGAATGTATGTATAGATCCTATATAAAATTGTATGCTGTTTCAGGGGAAGGAGAGGAAGGGAGGGGAAAAAAATCTAAGTGATATGGTAGTGATTGTAGAACACTAAAAAATAAAAAAAAATTAATATTAAAAAATCATCATCACAGATAATTATATAGTCTTTAAAGTTTATATGCTTTGTTTTGCCTACACTATCTCATTTTTTGCATTGTATTATATCACATATAGGCAAATAAAGCTAAAAAAACTGCCTATCTTGTCTTCAGCCCTTAGAAGGTGTAGCTGAGAGTGTATATTGCATGCAAATGTAGTGAGCTTTGAGGATCTTTTTGATTTGTTTTGTCTACACTTAGATTTTATCACTATGGGGAACTTTCACCAATGCAAATCAGCAATTCATCTTTAGCCTAAAGGTTTAGAGGGTTTCTCAAGATCCTAAAGACTAAATGGCGTGTGTGCCGTCACACAGTTAGTCTTTGTCAGATTCAAGACTTGAAATTGCATCTCTCTAACGCCAAAGCTCAGGCCTGTGTCCACTGCACTTACCCTCTCAGAAGTCTTAATCTTCCATAAATATTAATTCTTGAGTTTCATTTTATTGCCCAGGCTACAACATTTTGTCAGTTCATTTGTGTTAATCAAAATTATACACAGTTATTCAACAAATATTAATTATCTATGCAAGATAGGAAAAAATGAAATGAAGTGGGGTAATATATAGAAAGCTTCTACTAACCATAAAGAGCTTTTCAAGCTGGCATGCACGTTCTTATGAAAGCACCATGGAGCCCAAAAAAGTTCCTAAGTCAGAAAATAATCTAGAGAATGAAAAAGTGCACCGGGGATATATGACATTTTTGGAATTAATAGAACTTGGAAGGAGGTTGTAGGTTCCCATTGTAACTACTATACTGTGACTTCCAAGGGTGGCAAGAGATCCTTTAGCTTTAGGTGCCCAAATCTTGTAAAAATTCCATGGGCCACAACTGGGACTATACTACCTTTCTCCTTCATTCATTTATACATTTATTTATTCATCAAATATTATTATGTAACTGTTGTGTTCAGAAGACATTGCTTGACTTGCATCCAGAAGCAGGTGAACTTTAAAGACAGAAGGAAATATAATGTGTAATGTTTATAAGTATACAAGATTAGAGAATCAACATCTGCATTCTATTGTTTCTTTTTATGGCCATTAGGCATTATAGATTCCAAAATTTGATAATGCCTATGGGTCTTCAAATTGTATGATAAGAGCCAATATATGGGCTGTGCTTCAGACCCTACCCTGATGATAGCTCTTTCTAGGGCTACCATAATCATTCATTCATGTAAGAAATATATTAATTCCAAAATATGTGTTGTTATTAAGTTATTATTAAATATTAGCACTGGGTTAAGTGTTTGAGGAGATATAAATATAAGACACAGACAGACTCTGCCATGAAGTTGCTTACAAAATGCCATAGCATGGTGAGATGACATTTACAGAGATAAATAAAATAATACAAGATGGGCCATTATAAATGGTATGAGTGGAATATAAAGAGCTATGAAATCAAATGGTCAGATGAGAATGTACTTCCATCTTTGAGGGACTAAGGATTATTTATTGAGCACATACCATGAGTAAGTTTCAGTGAAGAATATAGGGCTGGTTGAGACTTGTTGGGATAGAAGGTATTCTCAAATACGAAGATCTCAAGCCATCATCAGTTGCCTAATGGACATTCTAAACTGATGCCCTGGAGGCATTTCATACTTAATATATTCAAAACAGAACTCATCCCTCCCCATTCCCCAAACCTATCCCTCTCCTTGACTCCTCAGTCTAGGCCAGACTATTGAAATGGTCTCCTCCTTGGTCTCCCTGCCTTAGATCTCTCCCTTTTCTGGTCAATTTTCTACATTGACACATTCCACAATGTGTTTCTCCTTAAACCAATATATAACCACATCATTCCTTTTCTGAATAAATTCCCTATTGCCTCTAAGATAAAAGATAAACCCTTCTGTTTAGCTATTTAGAGCTCTTCACAGTTTGAACTCCACCTACCTGTATATTACCCACCTTCCCTCTCTCTGAGATCCAGTCAAACTGGCCTTCCTTCAGTTCTTTATATATGACACTGCATCTTCCATTTCCTCACCTTTGTGATAGATGACTTCCAAGACTTTAAGACAAGCCTTCCTTACCTATTTCTCATAGACTCCTTCTCTTTCTTTAAGATGCACCTAAAGCACCATTTTTTACATGAAGCCTTTCCTGATTCCCAGCTACTAGTTCTCTCCCTTCCAAACCACCTTCTATTTAAATAATTTATATTTATTCTGCATAGGCATATATATACACACACACACACACACACATATATATATATATAGTGTATATATTTTCATGTTCACTTATTGTCTCCCCACCTTTAATAATAACAATGATAACTCACTTTTATATAGTGCTTTCTATATGCCAAACTCTGTGCTAAGTGCTTTAAAAATATTATCTCATTTGATCCTTGCAACAACCCTGGGAGGTATATGTTGTTATTATCTCTGTTTTATATTTAAAGAAAATGAAGTAAATAGAGACTTGCCCAGGGACATACAACTAGTTTATGAACTGGGGTCTTCCTGACTCTAGGCTTAGAGTTCTATCTACTCCCAAGCTCTATCCAGATGCCTTGGAATGTGAGCTCCTCGAAGGTAGAGATTGTTTCAATTTTTTTTGTACTGTATCCGCAGCACCTGGCGGATAGTAGGTACTTAATGAATTCTTTCTGCCTGATCTAGTTGTCTTTATTCTAGGTCTTTACCTCCCTCCATCTTCCCCTTCCCTTACAGAGGAATGCGTATTCCCAGTTTTGCTGTGTTAAGAGTGATACTGGCTCTTTATTAAATATAATACTTTGGAGGCATTTCTGAGCTCCAAAATATTAGAAGTTTATGTTCTGCCATTTTTTCATGTTCTGAGTTAATTATTTTTGTATCTCCTATAGTGATATAATATTTTTAATACTTAGTGTGGCATAGGAAACAGAGGGGGCCCACTTGAGGAATAGGGCAGGTAGGTGGTACAGTGGATAGACCACCAGACCTGAAGTCTTGAGTTAAAATCTAGCCTCAGACACTTAGCTAGCGGTGTGATCCTGGGTAAGTCACCTAACCCTGTTTGCCTCAATTTTCTTATCTGTAAAATGATGCAGAAAAGGAAATGACAAATCATTCCTGTATCTTCACCAAGAAAACCCCAAATGTGATCATGAAAAGTTGGACATGACTGAATAATGGAGAAAAAAGACCTTGAAATTAGCAAGATCAGTATTAAAATTGTCCCTCTGAAACTGATTTTGTGACTATGGGAAACTCATTCACTCTTTCTGTGTCCAAGCAACTTTCTATAGACAAATTGTTGATATATACCCGTGGAAGGAGTTTCCATACCAGATTTCCCTCTGCCAATGAAATCATAGGTCCTAATGAACCCATCAAAAAAAACTAATGATAACACATTTTTTTTTAAAGTTATGGGGTTAGAAAGGGTTTTATGTATGCTGTCTCACTGATCTCATTTCATTCTACCTTGACCACAGTAGGCAGTCAATAAATATTTGTTAATGGATGGTAGTTGAACCTACCATTGTGTGATTCAATCAATAGATTAAGGAAAAACCTCTCCTGGCTTGGCTCTGAAATGGAAGCCAAGAGTTAATATCCCTTTAAAAATTACACATCAGTGCAATTTGGATTAAGTACACCTGCCCCGTAGCCCTGAACAGTGTGGATCCTAACCAGGAAGGCTAGATAAGGTAGTTGAAAAGCAGTATTACCTTTGCTCCCTCATTCAAACAGAAGGTCCTGTCTTTAACCAAGCTGTTTCTGCTTGCTGACTTTGTGCAGAGGAATTCTTGAATACCTGCAGCTGTCCTTCCCATTATCAGCCAAAGATGCTGTTTAATTTGAAGACCTTGCTGAGGAGTGCAGCTCTCCGACAAGGAAGCCGGCTGGCAGTTCGAAATTTTCAGTAAGTGTTCAATATGGACCTTCTCTTATCTAGAGAATGTGAACAGTTCTGGTGATGATGGAAATGATATTCTGTAGTAAGAAAATTGTCTCTTCTAGGGGTTAGAGTTGGGTGCCCTTTCTTGTGAGGGTTATAAGTAATCTGACCAGTATCTGAGTTGTCCTTTCTTTTCTTGTTTCTGCACTGATCACATTTCATTTTGTGCCTACTGTGGCAGGCACGATTGTATGATTTTCATTTCTACCATAGCTTTGGAGCTAGAAGAGATTTAGACATTATTTGATCCAGTTCTTTCATTTTACAAACAAGGAAACTGAAGTCCAGAGAAAAAGACCGTGACTTGCCCATTCCATTCTAGCCATCTCCAATCCAATCTATTCCTTTTAGAGCTTTTAAATTCTAACCAATCATCTATCTTGAGAAGATTAGAGGAACCAACTTACATTGGACTGTCATCTAATATCTGAGAGGTGAGGTGGTACAGAGGATAGAGGGCCAGTTTGAGAGCCAAGGACACTTGAGTTTATGCCCTGCTTCTGACACCTATTTGCTATGAGATCTTAAATAAATCACTTAACCTCTGAATCAATCAATCTACTAATCAATACACATTTATTAAGCACCTGCTATTTGCCAAGGCAATTCTACTCTGCACCTGTGAAGGGAGTTTCCACACTGGGCCAGTCACCTACAGGGATGAAATCACTGGTTCAGACCAGGGAGAAAAATCAGTTAATATTGGCTGAATGAAAGGCATAGAAAGAACTTTCTAACAATATACCTTTCTCAACCAACTCTAATGATTTCCTATTGTCCCTAAGGAAAAATATGAAGTTCTCTGTGTAGCTTTTGAAGTCATACACAATCCGGACCCAAGCTACCTTTCCAGCCTCATTAACGTGACCTCCCCTTCCCATTCTCTGTGATCTAGCCAAAATAACTTTCTGTTCCTCATACACATGATACTCTCTCTCCTGAATCCATGCTATTGCTGCCCATCTCCCATGCATAGAATACATTCCTTTCCTACCTTCACTTCCTAGACTCTTTCCCTTCTGTTAAGATACTGCTCAATATTAGTTATAACACCAGCACAATACAATATTGCCCAGGCATAATCAATGACCTAGCATTTTTAATAGAACATAACTATAGCACATGTATATCCTACATTATAAATTATATTTTAAAACATAATAATGTGAATAAAATTTATTTCTATCTCAAAAAAATACTGCATAAGTACCATGTTTTGTATAAAGCCTTTCCTGATTTCCCAAACTGCTAGTACCCTCCACTTCAAACTTTACTTCCCCAGTACCATGCCTTGTATTTAACTTCTTTGAGTAGCTTTGTATTTATTAATATTATTTTCATTTTGTATATATTTTACATTCACGTCTTGTCTCTCCTGTCAGAATGGTAAACTCCTTGGGAGTAGGGATTTTTTTTTTCATTTTTTTTTTGTACTCTGTGCTTAGCACGTAGTAGGCTTTCAATTGGCGCTTGGTGATTGATCTCACTCTAGGGATGTCAATGTTCATCTGATTTTTGAATAGACTTAAAATTCAACAATAAATGATTTAGAGATACGTATTTTAAAAGGTCATAAAAAACTTTCTCTCTAAAAGGAATAACATTTATTTTTCATTTACATTTGAAAATTCAGTCCCTAAGACTGGATTGTATGGCTAAAGTGGCTATTTCTTGTTTCCAGAAACTGAGCTAGCAATTGGAAGAAAGATGCTTTAAAGCAAGGATAGAAGTCATTTTACGGAAACAACTATAGTGTTTGCACGTTCTCAGAAAGATATATTTGTTGTAGTCACAATAAACCTCCTACCTTAGTGTCTCTATTTTTTTCATTATAAATATAATTGTTCCAATAGATATTTGATCACTAACAATGTCGGTAGCAAGCCATGCAAGGCTCCCCCTGCTCATTTGTTCCAATGCTCCTATAAGATCATAGGTCCACCCCAAATCCCGGAGGCATTCTTAATAACCATAAACCAATTAAATAAGCAAGCACAATAAGAATTCAAATCATGCACACAAACCATAAACCCCAAACTATTTACGGTATACCTATTGGGTTCTATTTAACAAGCAGGCATTAAGAATCTATTGTGGATCAGGCCCTGGGAGGGAATTGGGGGAAGTTAGGAGGTTGGAAGGAGGTACACAGTCAAAAGAAAAAGAAAAATTCTCTGCCCTCAAGGGGCTTACATTTTATTGGGGGATGTACACAGATAAAGAAATTTAAAAGTACATACAAGGCAAATACAGATTAATTATTGAGTGGTGAGACACAGGAACAGCATAGGTCTAGGGATCAGAAAAGGTCTCTTTTAGGAAGGAGACGGGGCCTGAGGTGCACTTTGCAGGGAGCCAAGATTTAAGGAGGGGAAATTAAGAAGGGAGGAATTCTAGGCATAGGGATACAACCTGTGCAAAGGCAAACAGGCAGGAGACGGAATTTCAGGAAGCACCAATAAGCCAGTTCTGTCTGTACTCTGAGAGTACATGAGGGTGAGTCATTTGAAATCAGCTGGGAAGAGAGGCAGCGACGTTGATGTGCCAACTGCAAGAGGGATAAATTGGAGAGGGGAGACCTTGGAAACAGGGAGGCCAATTAGAAGGTTCCTGTCAGGGTCCAGGAGAGAAATGATGAAAGTCTGAACTCTGCTGGCGGATTATTAGAAAGAAGGGGACAGATGTCAGACGTGTGGAAGCAATCACAAAAGGGCTTGGAAAAATAGAGTGCTGTTATTTTGTTGAAGTTCATATGCATGAATTTTAATGATAGAAATAACATCTTATTTATTCAACGACTCCTTGCGATTTTCTTTTTTTTTTTTTTGTCTGTGTCCATAGCAGACTTTAAAACAAAATTTCTATGGTGAAGGAGGCAGTGTGGTATCATTGAAAGAGCACTGGTCTGAAAAACCTTTAGACTAGAGTCTAGATGGAGCTCGGTAACTGATGCAGTGTCACACACACACACACACACACACACACACACACACACACACACCCAAACCTTGTCACACACACACGCCCAAACCTTGTCACACACACACACACAAACCTTGTCTCACACACACACCCACACCCAAACCTTGTCACACACACACACACACACACACACACACACAAACACTGTCACACACACATACACACACACACACACACCACGCCCTGCTACTGGATGACATCCAGCTAAATAATCTAAGAACAGTTCTGTTTCAGTGAGGTCTCTGACCTTTGACATTCCTCTCGTGAGAGGAAAGTTATTTGATTCTCGTTTGTTAAATGTTACATTTTAACTTCGTTTATAGTCTTCAGCAAAGTGGATTTGGGCAGGAGGCTAGGAGGGTATGTTAACTTTTAATTTGGTGTGTCCTGCACCTTGAAAGAATTGTATTTAAAAAATATTTTTTGATTTAAACTGGACAAACACCAAAAAATGTGTGTGTGTGTGTAATGTTACAAAGAATGCTTTTTAGTTATATGAAAAAACAAATTTAATTATGTACAGCTTTGTTTTTTCAAGTATTTGCCCAAATTCAGCATGTTAGTTCCAAAAGCATCCTACTTTCCCATTCCTCTCCAAACTGCCTTCTGTTCTCTTCTGTGAATTAAACAACAAAAAATCATGGATGCCATTTTTCTTTCTTTTTTTCCTTTCTCCCTCCCTCTTTTTCTTTCCCTTTCCTCCCTCCCTCTATCGGTCATATCTAAAAATATGTCTCCTTCTATACCTCTAACCCATTTTACCAAGAGATGGAAAACATGCTTCGTTCATTGGATTAATTGGAGTTCTTAAGTCTTGCAGAATAGTTTTTCTTTACAATGTTGTGATCATTATGTAACTTGTTTTCCTGGTTCTGCTCTCTTCACTCCATATCAGTTCATATCCATTCTCCCCACTTTCTTTGAATGTCTCTCTTTCATCACTTCAAACAGATCAGTAATCACTTCCTGCTTTCATATTCCATATGTTCAACCATTCTCCAATTTTTGGACATCTCTTTAGATTTCAGTGCTTTGCTGTAAGAAAAAATAACATTACTATTACTATTTTGGTGTATACACAGATTTTTTTCCTATCATTTGAACACCAGAAGATGTTTATATTTGATCATGGAGGTTCTAGGGAGTCTCTGGAGTGTATTGAGTATAGAGGTGCCATGGTTGGACCCCCTGCTTTAGAGAAATCATTTTGGTGGTTAAATGGAGAATAAACTAAAGTGAGGAAAGATTTGTAACAAGTGAAGCAACCAGCAGGTTAGTGCAACAGTACAGGCACAAGATGATGAGGGCTTGAACCAGAATAGTAGCAATATCCAAAGAGATAAAGGGCCATATTTGAGAGGTGCTGCAAGGATGAAATGGACAGGCCTTGGCAACAGCTTGGATGTGGGGTGCGAGCGATAGTGAGGAGTCAAGGATGACATCCAGGTTGTTAGCCCGGAGGACCTGGAGGATGGTAAGGGAGGTTTGTAAGAAGAGAAGGTAGAGAGAGAAAGATAGTAAGCTCAGTTTTGGACATGTTGAGTTTAAGATGTCTGTTGGGCATCCAGTGAGAGATGCTTAAAAGACAATTAGAGATGTGAGTCTACTGGTCAACAGAGAGGTAAGGGCTACATAAATAGATCTGAGAATCCTCAGCATAGATTGTAGATAGTCTCCTTGAGAAATCCAGGGGATTGATTGATCCAGCAAAAATGCTGTGTTCTATGAGGACCAAACCCAACTGAGTCCTTTGTTTATTAGAAATCCTATCCATTGGGGAACATGTCCTTAATTGATGCCGTGCTGCTCCATAGTGACTTCAGGGAAGGAAAGGAAATAGAGTCTGAGTCCCAACTCCTGCTATTTACTGGCTATGTGAAATTGTTTGAGGTTCTTAACTTCTTGGGCATTTAATTTCCTCCTCTTTAAAAGGGTAATGAAAATAATAACTGATTCAGGAGGTTATTCTGAGAATCAAATGAGATGAAACACGTAAACTGCTTTGCAATAGCAAAGGTCTATAGAAATGTAGGGATTTTTGTTGGCATTGGGAAAGAGGTAACTTGGGGAGTCCTGGATGATTTGACCCAGATTGCATCAAACTTAGCCAAAAGGTCTAAAATCGATGGATCAGACGTTATTTTACCTCTTTCGCAGATTAAGCTAGTTTGTGTTTTCTGTCCTCTCTCCACGCTCCCCCCACCTTTCACCATAGTGAGCATCCAGAAAAGGGGTGCTTCCTCATGAGAAGCACACTGCAAGACCACCCCGTTGAGCGCCCCAGCAATACTAGTAATGAATATTTTATTGAGTAAGACAGGCAAGAGTTAGGGCCACCAGTCGACAATAATTGAAACTTTCTTGCTGTGGTACTGTCAGAGCTTTTAGGGGAAAATGGAGGAAGTTTTGCTCTATCCAAAACCTCATTATCCAAGGACATTTTCCCCAGACAATTCCTCTTCTCTTACTTACAGTCTGGGCCATATCCCTCCCCAAGCCCCACAAAATAGTGAACCATTTTGTATTTCTTCCTGATTAGCTGTATCCGCCATCACACTCTACTCTGTACCACTGCTGCTCCCTCCCCCTATCTGTTTTTGCCTTAGATGAGAATATTCCCAGTTTATACCTCAGGGGGTGCTAAGAACTGTTTGTCCAGAAGTTATGGGGCTTTTTCCTGCATTCCTAGAAACTTCCTCTGATTTGCTTTTCAGCCTAGTTCCCGTTAGAGTATTGAAGGAAGTGCTGAGTTGTGGAATGTTAATGTGCTATTGTTATGGTCTTGAAAATAGAAGGTTCATTTTACATGACTTCCTATTGCTTGGAAATTATCTTTGGAGAAGCAATGGTTTTTAAGCTTGTTCTCACAATGAATAGGTACAACACCTCCCCCCAACATGCACACACACACACACACACACACGCGCACACACACACACACACTCACACACACACTCACACACACACACTCACACACACACACTCACACACACACACTCACACACGCACTCACACACACACTCACACACACTCACACACACTCACACACACACCCACCACCACCACCATTGTTTTTTTAATTGTCTAGATTTAATAAAATGATGGAGAAAGTCTTAATAAATTCAGATTACACTTAAGAGTGTGTTGTTAGTTAAAAAATCTTTTTTAGAGTTAGTTGTTAAACACCTACCAACACACTGCTGTCTGGGTGGTATCTGTCATGGAGAGAGAGAGGAGCTGTGAGCAGAGGGAGGGTTTGTGATCTGTTTGCCAGAACCATACAGACAACATGAAATTGGCAATGCCAAGAACTGTAAGATCAGATTCTATTAAATAGCACATGCCTGAATTTTGGGCAACTGAGGACACCCTCCAGGTTTCTAAGCCCAAAGGAGAGTGTCCAAGAAGGGACAGGACAGCCTATCTGGGTTCTAGTCCCAGAGCTTCTACTTACTAGCTATGTGACTTTGGGTAAATCATTAATCTCTTTGGACCTCAGTTTTTTCATCCATAAAGTGGAGGCAATGATATTTGCAGAACCTACTTCACAAGTTTCCAGAGTATCAATGCTCACACTGAAGATTGAACAATTACTTCTCTTGAGTGGCTTGAGCACAAACTTATGCAGGGAAAGGAAACTTCTTATTGGAACCTTTTGCTCTCATCTCACACTGCACTGTGGCTCTGAGAGTTCTTGGTTTTGGATTCTCCCAAGCCTACTCTCTGTTCTCATCCTGAAACACATGACTCAGTCAACACAGCCTTCTCTGTCTCTGCAACCCCTAATCTCACTTTCAGCCATCCAGTTGTCCTGATCTGTCTTGCCACTGGACCCAGATGGCTCCAGAGGAGAAAGCAAGGCTGGTAACTTTGCACAGCCCTCCCTCACTTAAATTCAGTTCACTCATAAGTCATGGCATCACCTTCCACCATGAGGTCATGGTCCTCTTCCATAATGAAGGACAAACAACAACCCTGATATAAGGGGTGATTCAAAACCCATTTCTGAAAAACACTCTTTCAGTTGTTGGAGTTGGATTACTCATTGCTCCCTGAATTTGTGAGGAGCAAAATTGCTGAGATTAGGAGAAAAGAGATTGTAGGGTTTTTTGTTTTTTTTTGTTTTTTGTTTCCAGCGAAAAGACACAGTTCCAAATTCCCTTTAGGTCCCTAAAAGAAATTGTAAGCACCTCAACCACATCCCTATTCCCAGCCAAGGACACTAGAGATTCTGGGGAATTTCTCCTTGGGCAAGAGATTCTTTGATTTCTCTTTGCTATTGACTTGGATAGATGATTTATTCACTATTCTCTATATGTATACATTATGAAAGTGCCATTTGGTGGGAAGGGAGTTCGGCCTTGGATACATAGCTTGGGGTGCTCTTCAGTGAAGGGGTAATCATTAGAAGCACAATTTGAATCTAAGAATTATTTTCTTTAGACTAACAACATTTAAGGGAGCAGACAGATAGAATTGTAACAGAGAATTCCCTTTCACTGATCGAAGCAGAGTGACCAGTCTCTAGCCCCAATCTCCTGCTTTCCCTCCTGGCATGAATCAACGTCTTCTTTGGAGAAAGGTTGGGAGATGGAATCTCTAGAGTAAATTGTATCCCTCAGAACAATTCTGACTGGCATTGATTTTGTACTCCTGAAAACTACAAATAGTTCTTTTAAAATAAAGTTCTATTGTACATAAAACATCTTTAAAAATTCTTAACTTATGGGCTACAGTTTTCCCACTCCTACTCTAGAGATAGATATTGTTGCCTCTCTGTGAGTTGCATCTATACAGACCCATGTTTCTTCACATAACCTATCTACATGAGCAAAAGAATATACAACACACCAGTCAGTCAATAAGCGTTTAATGAGTACCCGCTATGTGCTAGGCACTCTTCTAAATGCTAGAAAAACAAATAAAGGCAAAAGACAGTCCCTGTCCCTGTGAGGAATTCAGAGTCTAATGGGGGAGATTACTTACAAACAAATACTTCCAAACAAGCTATATACAGGATAAATGAGAAATAATAAACAGAAGGAAGGCACTAGAATAATGGGAGATTGGGAAAGGATCTTAGAGAAGCTATTTTTAGTTGTGATTTAAAGGAAGCCAGGGAAGTCAGTAGGCAGACATGAGGAAAGACAGCATCCTAGGCGTGGGGGACAACCAGTGAAAATGCTTCGTGTTAGGTATATCTTTTTTGTAGAACAGCAAGGGGACCAGTATCACTGGATCCCACAATATGGGTTGGATTTAGGATAGGTATCCTGGGGAGGTTTTGAAGGTCTTTGAAATCCGAAAAGAATTTTTCATTTGATCCTGGAAACAATTAAGATGTCACTTGTGTTTAATTAGGGGAATGACATGGTCACACCTATACTTTAGGAAAATCACTCTGGTGGCTGAATGGAGGATGAACTGGGATAGGGAAAGATTTATGTCAGGGAGACCAAATAGCATGAGGAAAGGAAAGCTTGCACCAGCATGGTGGCAATAACAAGAGAGAAGAGAGATTTTCCAAAAGTGAAATCGACAAGTATTTGGCAACAGATTGGATTTGGGGACTGGACTGGGAGTGAGAGAGCCAAGGAAAACTAAGTTCTAAGTCTGGTGGATTGGGAAGATGGGGATGCCCTCGAGCAGAATAAGGAGGTTTGGAAGCAGGGAGGGTTTGGGGGAAAAGATAATTTGTTTTGCATATGTTGATAATTTAAGATGTCTATAGAAGGCATCCTATAATTAAATTGATGGAAGGTGATGAAATCAGTAAATGAAGTGGAATAGAGGGAGAAAAATAAGAGGGCCCAAGACAGAGGCCTGGGGACACCTGGGGCTTTACCTAGATTAATATTATATAAAGAATACTGAGAAGGAATGCTCAGATAGGTAGGAGAACCAGGAGGGACCTTTACATATGGGAGTCAGTCTAGAAAAATATCAATATAATTCCTGGTCACATATAATCAGTTTTTTAACCTAAATTGCCCTAGACTTGTATTCAGTTCGATGAGGCACATTATGTTTGTTTATACTTTTGTTAGCCTAGAATGAGTACTGAGAGATTCCCATCCACACCACCCCCCCAAACAGCTTGCAATGTAAGTATGTATGCTAGCAGTTCGGTTTTTTTTTTTTAAATAACTTTTTTTTTTGATACTGCGAATCTTGAGTACATCTCTTGCCTCCTTTCCTTATCTAGCCTTTTGTACTTGAATGGGTATTGTTTCAGGCTAGTAGGCTGAGTGGCAGGAAACTCTTTTGACTTCATTTTGATAGCACTTTTTTTGCTGTGGTCATTTTTTGTTTCAAAAAGGGACTTTTCTTCCCATTCTGAAAAACACATTTGTGCTTGCATTTTTTTTTTATATTCTTTTCATAGGAACCCAAATCTGTTCTTCTTGGTTATATCCCAGAATGAGTTTTTTATGGTAACTTAGACATTGTTTTTAGACATGTAATAACTGAATGATACATGATTTGACTTCATCCTAACCTGATGTTAGCATGAAAATAATGTTATGCAATTGTTGAATTTATTAATATCGTGAATGGTAATTAGTAAAAAATAAATAATAGAAAGTCTGAATGCTACTATCTGCACAATTAATTGCTATATATCAGTTGTTGGGGAATTTCTTAAACCAGAGATTCCATTCCTCCTCTCCCCTTAGACTGGGAATCTTTAAATTCTAAGGCTAAGGTAGAAGATAAAAATTATACATAGTATCAGTTGATGGGGGAATTAACAATTGGATTGCCACAGCAATAAATCAAGGGAGATACATATATAAAGGATTTTACACAGACATTAAATGCAGCAGAGCTCCAGAGACTTCCTGGTGAGGCTGCTTAGTCACTTTTGTTTTGGGGGAGTTTAGTAATAGGGATATTGTTTCAGGTAATTTGGGGGAGAATGTGTTAACCTTAGGGTCTCAGAAGTTGACAAAGATCAGATTTTAGTAATTAGTCTCATTGGAATATCCTGCTAAGGCAGGAAATTTCTAGGAGAGTGAAGGTCTCCTTCAAGGTATACATCAGTAAGGTTTATCCTATTCTTACTAGCCAGAGAGTCTCTATTTACACAATCTTTTAGCTCTTTTTCTTTGATTTCTAAGATTACTTTTTGCTGCGGAGAAGATTTTCCCCTAAAATTTGTAGGTTGCCTTCTTTGGCGGCCAAGCAAAGTAAGATCTTTTGCTGTTTTTGTTTATACCAAGAATTATAATGCCACTGAATAATGTGACTAAGGAGGATCTGTCCCACCAATTGTTGGGCCTGGGAAGATTTGTAGGAAGGCCCATATGTTTTTGTTAATGAGGCACTAGTTCTCAAGGGATGTGATGCCCTCTAGCTATAAAAAGTGTTTAAAGACTCTGAGGTGCAGTTTTACTTTGGGGCTTAGTTTTTGGAAGAAGCTTTGTGTACCAGAGGAGACTCTGGGAAGTCACTAAGCAGCGCCCTGGCTTTGAAAACCCAGATGTTGGTGCTTCCCTCTGTGGTAACTATGTATGTATGGTCAGGCAGTTACATCTGTTTTCTGAATTGTGATGCACGTATTGCTTGCTGTTGGACAGTTTGAAAGTGCTATCTGCTGATTTAGATTTCTCTGTATTTTCTCTGAAGTTCAAGATGCTGACTTTTTCCCCTGCACTAACTGAATGATACATGTATTTGATTAAAGTGACTGTTAACCCCTCAAAAATTGCCTTTCCTTTTAGAAAAGCAGATCAAAAAACCTGTGATAATGGGTCCTCCTTTGTGTCTTGCGGTGCTTACCGTTACATTTCTCTAAACTGACATGCGAAAAAGTCATTGGTGCTATTTTCATAATTTGAATTCATGTCATTTGCTGTACTATCATATTTCTTATACACATCTCATTTGATCCTCACAAGTGCTAGGAAGAAGGTGCTGGTACTATGCCCATTTCACAGTTGGGAAAACTGAGACAAACAGAAATTAAGTGGCTTGCCTGAGGTCACACAGCTAGTATATGTGTGAGGCTGCATTTGAACTCAGGTCTTCCTGACTCCAGGCCTAGCACTCCATTCACTGTTCTATCTAGCTGCCTCTAGGTTCTAGCCCTCCCTTCACTTCCTGACATCCTTAAATACCCTAAAATCATCAGTTTCCCCTCTGCAAATGCCTTTGCAATGGAGAGAGCTAGGGAAGCAATCTCCCCATAAAAGGGTCAAAATTTGTCTTTCTTACCTTTTTCAGACCTTCAGCATCCCTATCTTCTGACACTCAATCCAAGTCTGGCATTTTTTTTCACTTCTTTATAATGATGAAAGAGTCTTTAAATCTTCTGAGCCTCCAGAGGTATTTCTGCATTTGTCTCTGTGTTTCCTTAGCTTTCAGAAGGCCCCCTCTGGATCAATGATCTCACCAATGTGGGTATTATCTCCCATGTGGCAGATCACAACCCATTGTTATGGGAGTTTCCCAGCCTGAGTTCCATGGGAGCTTAGGGAGAATCTCACCCACTATGAAGTCTGTGTTAATGGAGGTCAAAAGGTGAGTAGCCAAACTGAAAGGAAAATAAATTTATGAGTACATTATGGGAGATGCTTGGGCTATCATTAGCTTCTTATCATTAACTTCTTAGGATGGCTTTTGAAGTATACATCCAATCAGCAGCATTTGATTAATCAATAAACATTTATTAAGTATGTACCATGTACCCAGTACTGTGCTAACACCTAAAATACTAAAAGAGGTAAAAGATGGTCTCTGTCCTCAAGAAGCTTATTATCTAATAGAGGAAGTCAGCATGCAAACAAATGTATGCGAAGCAAGCTACATGTAGGATATACAGGAAACACTCCACAGCAGAATGGAAATGCGGAAATATGCAAACCATAGCATCATAGAAATTGTGAAAGGTCAGGCTTGTTCCTGTGGAAAATGCATTTCTCTGAGGTTAATCTTATCAAAATTCCCTGTATTGGCAGAAAATCTCCAAGATGTTTAGGCCTTTCTAAAATAGAATAATTCTTGTTTGTCCTGTTGTTTTCGATAGAGAGGGAAGTAAAGAGCAAACTCTAAAGTTCTATTTCCTTGGTTTCAGAAGTTACAGCATGTGGGGAAGAGATATTTCCCTTAAATTTACCTTACTTACTCTAAATTCACTAAGAGGGAGCTATTCTATAATAGTCTATATTATACACCATCCATACCTTGCCATCCTCTAAAACTCTTGTTCATTTTACCCAGAGGATCCACTCAATATAATGGCAGTCCACCTTTTGTCCTTATGTGGGTACCAGTGGAGTTCACAAGCTCTCCATCCCATCTGTTTCCTCTCACTTTTTTGCTACATGAACAACCCACCTTCACATCGTCTTATATCTTTGATGATAACTTTTATGCCACTTCTGACATAATTGCATCATTATATACAATGCTTCATTGATAATATGTCGAAGTCTATTTTAGCCATCATGCATTTTTACAATGCTTTTATAATGATCGACAATGTGAATTCTTCCATGACTGTGATATTCCATGTTTCATAACATCAGTGGAAGTATATTGTATTAAAACAGGGCCACTTTATTTTAGGGAGAATTTAGTGGCATTAAAAGAACTATCCAATTCCCCAAATGCAAACAAACCTCTAATTCAAATCTGGGTCTAGTTCATTATCAATCTTCTGTGTATTTCCAATATTGATGTACTTATAGGTCAGCTTTATGGGTTGCCCATCTAACTAAATATCATGGAAACCTTTTTTATTAACTTGGTTTGTCCTATGTGTATAAGTGAAGTCAAATGTTTGAATGAGTAAGGATCCCATTTAGGAGTCTCTGTAATTCTCAAGGTTTGATAAAATTCATCATGTCATTTGTAAACAAGACTCTCTGGATTCCAACTTCTAGCTGAGGTTTTCACTGGGAATCTTTCATGTTAGTAGTGTTATGGAATTCCCCAATTTAGAAGTCCTAAGATCCTCCTTGTGAGTAATTACTCCTACCTTGGTTCATTTGACTAGAGGTCAATAAATCAGGAATTAAGGCTAGAAAATAAAAAAAAAATTAATTAGCATCAGCTAATTAGCTGAAAGGTGGACAATAAGGCACTGAACCAAGGGAGATGAACATATGTAGGATTTTATACAGCCTTAGGGATGACATTAAATGCAACAGAGTTCCAGAGACCACCAGGTGAGCCTGCTTGTCTTTTTCCTTATTTGAGAGGTTGAGTACTAGAAACAGGCTGTCAAGTGATTTGGGGGAGAATGTGTAAACCTTGGGGTCTCAGGACTTGTTGAAGATCAAATCTGTTAGAGTGGGTGTGTTTTCTGTGTAATTAATCTCATCAGAATCTACTGGTGGGACTGGAGAGAGGAGGTCTCCTTCAAGATGGAAATTGGTAAGATGTCTTGTCCTTACTGGCTTGAGGGTCTCTATTTACATAATCCTCTAACTTTCTTGGATTTCTAAAATTACTTTTTCTGGGGAGAAGATGCTTCCCTAAAACTGATGGGGTCTATAAGTTCTAGAAACATAGTTTCTGGGTAATTAATCATTTTATTAATCATGCTAGAATATAATTAATAAAAAGGGGCAGTGATCATCTTGAATGGCACAGACCCTTCATGGAACTTGGCACTTATATGCCCTTGGAAGAGTGGGTAGTGAGAAGAACGAATATTATAATGAAGGTAGACATTCTAATGAGGGGCTGTGACTTTGATTATGTAATTTGCTTCCCAAATTATGTAATTTGCCCAGGTTTGGGCAATCTATTCAAAGAATTTATCCCCACTCAAAGAGAGTATAATACAAAGAAACAAGACTGAGAAGAAAGCTAATCCAATCTCATTATCAGCAATGTTCTTTTAATGTTGGCTTGGCCTAGCAGAGAACAAGGTTTCAGAAAGGGGTAAATCCTGTCTCCTCAATATTAACAATTAGCTATTTAATAGTCATTTTTTTCATTCACAGTATACTTTCTCCACAGTGGTAAGCAATTGAGAATAATGTATGTCTGCTGTATGCCTTGCTCGACATTAATAATGAAAGTAGTAATAAATAAACATAATATATAATAAGTTGCCTCTGTTGTTATATCATTTAAGGAATCTTAGATGATTTTAATATATTCACTTTTTGGAGCAGGGCATACACACACACACACACACACACACACACACACACACACAACACACACACGGCCAGGACTAATAACTTTTTAAGGAAGCATTTTGCTCTTTGGAATCACAGTTTTTTTTAACACTAGGAATAGGCATATATAGTATGTTGTATACCAGGAAATCTTGCTTTTTCAGATTTTGTGGTTGCTTTTTGTCCTTCGTTCTCAAAAAAGACCATGATGTCAGAAAAGTGATGCTTGGCTTACATGAATTGGATTTGAGTGAGGGAGGACTATGCAGAGTAACCAGCCTCACTTTCTCCTCCAGAGCCATCTGGATCCTGTGGTGAGATATAGATCAGAATAACTGGAGATGGTCCCTTTTTTCAGACCTAGTCTTTGTCTGACAGACTATATATATACTTTGGACCTGCCTTCACTATCCTCTCAACCTCACTTCTACTTCCTAACGCCCCTCCATTCTGCCTTGTACCATTCAGAACTCACGACATCTGAGATATTCTATGTCTGAAATCTTCTAAGCTACAAACTTCTAGATTTCTAGATGAATGCCCCCACTTTTTCCTCACCCCAGTGGTTCAAGCACCAGTGCAGGAGTCAGGTGGACCTGAGTTCAAATCTCACCTCAGACACTTGACACTCATTAGCTGTGTGACCCTGGGCAAGTCACTTAACCCCAGTTGCCTCCTCCTGGGTCATCTCCAATCATCCTGATGAATATCTGGTCACTGCATTCAGATGGCTCTGGAAGAGAAGTGAGGCTGGTGGCCTGCACAGCCCTCCCTCACTCAAAACAAAGTCAAATGCAAGTCATATCATTATTTCTCTGATGGCATGGTCTTCTTCGGCAACAAAGGACAAACACACACACACACACACCCCAATCAGGTGTGGGAAACCAGTTAGATGCACCTCTTTATAAAAACACTTGCCACTTCTTAATTTTATGGAGGTGACTTTGTCCCAGAGGGGTCCTCATCCACAAGCTGACCTGAGGCATGGAGTAAAGGCAGACTCAGGAGCACCATTATTCTTGGCATAATGATGTAGCAAATCATAGGATCAGCCTCTTTCAAGGTCATTGCAGGTTTCTTCCTCCTGTTGTGGCCTGAAGGCCATCATGTTTAAAACTCTCTGGCGATAACCATGACTGTATCTTTTCCCTGAACTGTTACTAGTCCTGGCTCTGTGTGTGTGTGTGTGTGTGTGTGTGTGTGTGTGTGTGTGTGTGTGTGTGTGTGAGGGGTGGGCGGGGAGGTCAGTAGGCTGCCCTAGTTTGGAGGTATTAATTGCTGCTCCAGCTTCAGAGATGCATGCCTTCCTGAGGAATTCCTGGGGAATCTTCCACTACTTCTCTGGCCTCTGACTGGGTTCTCTTGCACATCCTCAGTGAAGCCACATGGCTTTCTCTTCAGTGTCCCCATAATTAAAGGGTCTATTGCTTCCAGCATCTGGCTTTTCCGTGAAGCTCTCCCTTTAAGACCTAGCAACAGAAGCCAAGAATAGTTAATGAACAATAAGCAGAGTGGAATTTTGTACTCTTTTACTTGATGGTAAAGATACGGTCTACTCTGGAATATTGTTTGTGAAAGCCTACTTGGTTTTTTTTCTTATGCCTTTTTTGAGGTTGACTTTAATAAACAGTTGTTACTGTTCAGTCATATCTGCCTGTGACTCCATTTTGGGTTTTCTTGGCAGAGATAATGGAGTGGTTTGTCCTTTCCTTCTCCAGCTCATTTTACAGATGAGAAAACTGAGGTATACTGGGTTAAGTGAGTTGCTCAGGGTCACACAACTAGTAAGTGTCTGAGGCCAGATTTGAACTCAAGAAGATCAATTTTCCTGATTTCAGGCTCAATGCTCTATCCACTCTACCACCTACCTGCCCAACTTTGGTCTATGTGTAGATTATTTTGTTTTCTATAGTAGAAAAATGAGCATATAAACCACTGGTTATTACTTTTTTCCTCATCACCTTTCTTAAAGGCAATCATGTCTATTATTTCCCCCAAGTATTTGGTATCTGTTCTCCCAAATATTTTGAGACTAGATTCCTTCATCATCTCTTTCTCCCTCAGTTCTGACTGCACTGACTAAATTTTGTCTCTAGCTCTGCCTCTTCCTGTTCCATCCTTCCTACTCCACCGCTTCCTGTTCCATGTGGCTTGGACTTATGCGACTCAGGCTTCTATGTGACTTAAGCAAGTTGGGAAAGATCTTCCCATTAATGCGTTATCAATACTCTGTCTATCTATCTACGTAGCTATCTATCTTTCTATCTATCTATCTATCTATCTATCTATCTATCTATCTATCTATCTATCTATTTCCACCTATTACCTGCTTCCCCATACAGACCATATTGGAGATTGTGATGTTAAAAGTCCAAATGTGGAAGCTATATTGGGTTTGATGGAGAAAACAATTTATTTTAGATTTTTTCCACTTTTCATCTGTTGATTGCTTTCCTTTCAAATTTATCTTTTAAATGTTCTTGTGATGTTCTTGCTTAAATGTGTCCCTTGACACATTTAAATATGTCTTTTTCCCTCTACCACTTTTCACTCTTTATGAGATTATGCTTATAACCTACCACTGTGCTCCAAACGTTTTTATAAATGGTTTTCTATATTAAACTACTTTCCTGCTTCTTTCCCCTAGTTTTAGCTGCACTGGTTTTGTTTTTGATAAAACTTTTAAAATTTTATATAATCAAAATGATCAATTTTATCTCTTGCAGAATTCTCTGTCTCTTACTTGGTCATGAACTCTTACCCTATCCATAGATTTGACAGGCAATTGCTGCTATGAACCAATAATTATCTAATGATATTATCCGTCGTGACTAAATCATGTACTTATTTTGTGTTTATCTTGCTACACACCATGAGATGTTCTATGCCTTTCTTCTGCTAGTCTACTCTTCAGTTTTTATAGCAGTTTTTGTCAAATAGCCCCAGTAGCTTGGATCTTTGGGTTTCTCAAACACTAGGTTACTGTGCTCATTTATTCCTGAATATTGTATTACCTAATGTGTCCCTCTGAGTATTTGAGATTCAGTCTTTTGTTAGGCTCCTTTCTTTCTCATTTTTTGCATTGATTCCCTTAATATGCTGGACCTTTTGTTTCTCCAGATGAATTTTGTCATTTTTTCTAGCTCTATGAAGTAATTCTTTAGTATTTTTGATTGGTATGGCACTGAATAAGTAAATTAATTTAGGTAGTATGGTCATTTTTATTATTGGTTTGACCTACCCATGAACAATTAATGTTTCTCTATTTATTTGAATGTCTTTATTCAGGGGAAGAATGTTTTATAATTGTGTTTTTATAGTTCCTGTGTGTGTCTTGACTCATAAGTATTTTATACTGTCTAGTAATTTTAGATGGAATTTCTCCCTCTCTTCCTACTTTTTAAAAAATAATATATAGGAATGCTGATGACATGTATGGGTTTATTTTATATACTGCAACTTTACTGAATTTTAAAATTGTTTTGATTAGTTTTTAGTTGCCTCTCTGGGTTTTCTAAGTTAAACCATCATATCATCTGCAAAAAGTGGTTGTTCTATCTCTTCCTTGTTCTTATTCTTTAATTTCTTTTTTCTTATTGCTATGGCTAGATATTGAATAGTAATAGTGATAATGGATATCCTTGCTTAACCCTTGACCTTATTGGAAAGGCTTCTAGTTTATTCCTATTATAGATAATGCTTACTCTTGGTTTTAAATAGATACCATTTATCGTTTTAAAGAAAACTCCATTTATTGCTGTGCTTTCTAAGGTTTTTTTTGGTGGATACAGGTGTTATATAATTCAAATAATTGTATTATTTTTGTTGCTTTTGTTATCAATATAATGAGTTATACTTAGAATTTTCCTAATGTTGAACTGGTCCTGCATTCCTGATGCATATTTGGACTGGTCATAGTGTATGATCTTTGTGATACTTTATTGCAAGTATTTCATTGAAAATATTTGGATTAATATTCATTAGGAAAATTGATATATGATTTTCTTTCCCTGTTTTGAATCTTCCTGGTTTAGGTATCAAGACCATATTTATGTCACAGGAGGAGTTTGATAGACTTACTTCATTATTTTTCCCCTGTAGTTATATTAACTGTTTTTAAATATTTGGTAGAATTTGCTCATAAATCCATCTGTTCTTAGATTTATTCTAAGGAAGTTTTCTATGACTTTTTCATTTCTTTTTTCTAAAAAGAAGTTATGTAAGTATTCTATTTCCTGTTGTATTAATCTGAGCAATTTATATTTTTGTAACTATTCAATCAATAAACATTTATTAAGCACCACTATGTGCCTGGCACTATTTTAATTGCTGGGGATATGGAGACAGGAAAACACCAAAGAACCAAACAATTTTTTGAACCAACAGTAATTTAGTCAACAGGTTGGTTAATATGGGGATAAAATATGTCAAGATGGCATTCTCACTTCTTAACGACAAAACAAGTGAATGAACTTTTTGTTTTTCTATTGGATGGGGTGAAAGCAGTGCAAGCTATGAGCACAAAGACTTTGCCGTCAGTACAGATAGCTTGAGCTTCATACTGGGGGCAGGGGTAAATAGTTAGCCTTTATGACAATTATTCAAGTGCCAGTAATATATGAATTTTTAATAGATGTGATTTGCCTTAGCTATGCTTAATTTTTATTGGCAAGCAATAGCAATCACTGTCAAATGGGAGCTACAATGTAGCAAAGGAACCACTTTTCCCCCTGAATAGATGTTACCCTATTAGAAGAAAAATTATTCACTCTCCCCTTCATTCTTCCTTTTCTTAACTATAGGAAATATTGGTTCATTTAAATTCTAAGCTATAGCTCTGCTAATTACATTTAAATATATTAACTTCACAAAATCAAGGGACAGTCTCTCTAATTTGTTATGTTGCTTCTCAAAAAAAAAAAAAGGGTAAATCACTAAGGTTTTTTAAAGTACTTTTTTTCCTTTTTTTATTTGATACAGATGTGGAAAATCAGTCCAAAGTAATGTGCAGTTGAAAGGACGTCATCTCTTAACTCTAAAAGATTTTACAGGAGAAGAAATCAAGTATTTGCTCTGGTTATCAGCAGATCTAAAGTACAGAATAAAACAGAAAGGAGAGGTATGTAAAACTTTCAACTTACTGACACAAAGATTACACAATAGCAGCCTTTGCAGTAAACCCTGGGAACCAAATTTCCTCTATTATAGAGCCAAAGAATGAAACCACTAAAATAAGCCGATTGGTTACTTTAGAATGGAAAAGGAATACGCTGTGGGCGGCAAAATGAGGGATTTGATGAAAAATGACAGCATTTCATTTGTGTGGAATATTCAAGTTCATTTTTAGAAACTGGATCAGAACCTAAGGAAATCATTCATGGTGAAACATTTTCTTTTTTCATGAACTAGCTCTCCTTGCTCATGTCCTCCTGCATCCTACCGGATGAAAAGAAAGAAATATCCATTTCTTTCATTCTCTAAATTTCAGTTTCAGATTGTGTGTGTGTGTCTATGTATGTGTATATATATACACATGAATATATTACTGCACACCAGAGAATTCAACAGACTCGAGGCAAATAATTCTTTGCTTGAAATTACTTCCAGTAAGGGATAATCCACTATCTCTAGAGGCTGTCTACTCCACTTCCATATTGTCCAACTTGTTTAGAACTTATTGTTTTATTCTTTCCATCAAAAAAAAAAAATTTGTCTTCTTGCTCCTTTCACTTATTACTTCCCTTGGTGCCAAATAGAACAAGTATAGCCCTTCTTCCATAGGATTATCTTTCAAGATAAAAATTAGATAATGCATCTAAGATGATTTGTAAACATTAAAGTGCCGTATTTCTCTGCATTTTACTTTCAAATCATATACATACAGATGTATGTATAGTTGCAATTATATACATACCTATACACACATAAATGTATGTATATATGTGTGAATACACACACACACAAACACACACTTATTATACCTGTCTGCCTTTTGTCAAGTTATTTAAACTCTAGAAACCCCAATTTCCTCATCTTTAAAACAGGGATAATAGTGCTTACCTCACAGGGTTGCTTTGAGTATCACAGAAGCACTGAATTTCTTTTTTTATAAAGGTTTTTATTGATCTTTTATTTCTCATATCTTCATAGTGTTTCCCAATATCCTTCCCTCTCTTCTTCCCAGCAAGTCATTCCACATTAGAGAGAGAGAGAGAGAGAGAGAGAGAGAGAGAGAGAGAGAGAGAGGAAAAAAAGAAAAAATCAGGACAACTGATCAATACATTGAAAAAGTCTGAAAATATGTATTAATGCATGTTACCTCTGGACATCCCACCTCCATGAAGGAAGTGGGGTTAGGGGTGTCATCTTTATGTCTTCTTTTGAGTCATGTTAGAGCTTTATAATTTTGCTGCATTCATTTTTTATTTTTGTATGTAGTTCTTTCTATTTGCATTGTTGTAGTCATATATATTGTTTTGGGGGCTCTGTTTACTTTATCAATTCATGTAGATCTTTCCATGCTTCTCTGTATTCATCATATACCTCATTTTTTACAGCATAGTAATATTCCACTGTGTTTGTGCATTACAATTTGTTTAGTCATTTCCTACTTGATGAGTATCTACTTTGTTTCCAATTCTTTGCTGTCACAAAAAGTGCTACAAATATTTTGGTGTATATGGGGACTTTTCTTCTTATCAATGACTGGGATATAAGCCCCAGTAATGGAATCTGTGGGTTAAAGAAATGGATATTTAAGTCATCTTAGTGGCATAATTCCAAATTGCTTTCCAAAAGGGTTGTACCAATTCACAGCTTCAACAGTATAGTAATGTGCCTGTCAACCTATACCACTCCAGAGTTGAGTATTGCCATTTTTGGGGTCATCTTTGATAATCTGTAAGATCTGAGGAGAAATGCTAGAGTTATTGTGATGAGCATTTATCTTGTTAGTGATTTGGAGCATTCTTTCATGTGGTTGTAAATACTTTGTAATACTTTTAAGAACTGTTATTCATATCCCTTGACCACTTGCCTTTTGGGAAATTGCTGATAGATATAGATACATACCCATACCTATATATACATACATGGTATATATACACACACACACACATATATGTATATATACATGTAATTATTGATTATTTCTATATCTTGGATATGAAACATTTATCAGATAAATTTGATACAAAGATTTGTCATGTAATCAAAGATCATTCATGTGATCAAAATTATTTATTTTTTCTTTTATAATTGCCTCTACCTCTTGTTTGGTTAAGAATACATCTCCTAGCCATAGCTTGACAGGTATATAATCTGCTTGTCTTCTAATTTTTTAAATAGTATGATCTTTAGTATTAATGTTACATATTCATTTAAAATGTGTTGTGGCATGTGATGTAAGATGTTGGACTCAGTCTAATTTGTGAGATTGTTTTCTAATTTTCCCAACAATCTTAATCAAATATGGAGTTTTTTGTAGGTAGGTTGGATTTATATCAGAGATGCAAGGATGGTTCAATGTTAGGAAAATAACATTATCATATTAAAAACAAAAATATCTAAACCAGGCTATCTCAATAAATACAGAAAAAAGCCTTTGACAGTGCAACACTCATTATGCCTTTAAAAAAACCCATAAAATATCAGCATAGAGGAATCTTTTTAATAGCATAAATTTGACTGAAAAAAAGAATAATTCATTTGGAAAAACAAAAGGTCTAGAATATCAAAAGCAATGAAAAAAGGTCGGGACAGAGTAAGAATAGTACCTCTAGACCTCAAACTATATGATAAAGCAATAGTCATCAAAAACATCTGGAACTCGCTAAAAAATGAGGGAGAGTGGTCAATATCACAGGTGAGACAAAAGAGTATCAGAAACAATTGAACTCAATAACCCACCGTCTGATGAATGAAAACATTGAATGTCAGAGTTGGAAGAAACCTTGGCAGCCATAGTCCGATCCACATACCCTAAAATTCTCACTACATTTATGGGAGCAGTTATTAATATTATTATTATATTCTGATATTAATTACACATAAAATTAATTCAGAAGAAAGTTGGGGAAAAAAAGGCCAGTATTGTCACACGTATTCAAGAAGAAAGAGGAAGAACTGGGTGCTCGATAATTCTCTTTGTTTAGAATTTACATCGCCCTTTATGTCTGAAAAACATTTTAGGCTTCCTTTAGGCACAACTGTGACTTAACAGTCTATGATTAGGGCTTTTTGACTTGGAATCTAGGGAGGCCCCCCCCAAGAAAAACTTCATGGAGAGATTTCAGGAGGTCTGTGAACTTGGATAGAAAGGGAGCAGGGAATCACATCTTTATTTTTACTAACCTCTAACTAAAATTTAGCATTTTCTTCAAGAACAAATGTAAGGCAACAAACATTCTGAAAAGGGGCCTGTAGATTAAATCAGAGGGTCCACAACACCAAAAATGCTAAGAATTCCTGGTCTGAAAAGCATTATCTATTCCAAATCTAATTAATTCCAAGTATTTAAAACATTTTTTTAAAGGGTCCCTGGATGAATAAAAGTTTAATGGTAGTATACACGTGTGTGTGTGTGTGTGTGTGTGTGTGTGTGTAGAGAGAGAGAGAAAGAGAGAGATGGAGACACACACACACACACACACACACACACAGAGGCAGCAGAGATACAGAAAAGAAACAGAAACAGAGAGAGGAGAGAAAGTATTCACTCCTAAATTTTTTTAATTCAAGTTTCAGAGACCAGAAGCAGAGCAAAATTTTGTAGGGTGAGTTTCTCATGCGTGTCAAGAAACAAGATGAGTTGGCAATTGTTGGCACTGACACTTTATCATTTTTATAATATAGTGGCAGACTGAGAGATTAACTTGTCCTCTTGGGAAGTCTTCCCCAGAAAGGATCTTAAAAGGGAAAAGAAGGGGAAAAGAAGAAAAAAGCAGAGGCTTTTGCTCCATTATCTATACACAGAACAGGAAGAAGGAGGAGCCCCTACTATACCCCAAACAGTTCTTTCCAAACACATGTAAACAAGCCCTTTCCTATCCCAAGTTAAGGTTTATACAAAGTTTATCTGAAACTTTTTGGTTTAGACATTGACATAAATAAGAGTCTGAGCTTGTTTCCTGAGCTGTGGAGAAGGCTGACAAATGAGAAAATATTTGTCCATCAAGTCACATTACCTTTTTAGGGAAGCTCCAGGAGTGGGGTAGGATGGGCAGGGATATATCCTGGTTTCTGATAAAATGTAAACCAGCATTGGAATATCAACCAAAAAAAAATAGAATGATTTTTAATCCTTAAGCCTAGCCCGGAAAAATAAGGAAAATATCTTCAAATGGCTGAGAATTTTGGCATTAGGGATGGTGTGGGGTGAGGGGGGTGCTGCTGCCTCTCATCTTCCTTAACCTACCACTTCTCCTATAAGATGTGAAATAGTTTTAAAATTCCTATTTTTAAAATAGATTATGTATTATATATAATATAATAATAATTAATATAATTAATGATATTAACATAGTAAGGGAGAATAAGCAGAATTCGTATACTTAAAGATCACTTATTCTAACTACTTCAGTTATAAAGCACTGTGTTTAAAATACAACTGATAATGTTGTAATTCACTTCTTATTCTCGGTTTTCAGTTTTTGCCTTTGTTACAAGGGAAATCCCTCAGCATGATTTTTGAGAAAAGAAGCACAAGGACGAGAATGTCAACAGAAACAGGTGAGTCCCATTGCAAAGGGCAGCCCATTCCCTAGGGCTCTGTAGGGGAACACATATCTCATCATTCTAAGAAAGTGGTGGCAATGTCTACCTCCCTATTCCACTAGGGTGGAAGGATGTGCAAGGACCATTCTCAACATCGTGTTTTCTGTTGGAGATGAATGTCACTGGGAAATCCTTTTTCAAAGATGACTGTGTGTGTTCGCTGCCCACATTGTTTCTTCTTTGTCCATAGAAGTGTCCGAGCCTTCTGCCATCCATAATTCACCAACTACTGATTGGGGATTTTTGTCTTCTAATGTACAGATAAGGTCATATTACCCAACAACCCTTCCAGACATGTTTCATCTTATTCCACAGCATCTGAGCCATAACTAGCATGGATTCATCAGGGGTTATCCTAGGGTATAGAACTTAGAAGGTACTGGATGAAAAATCTGAAAATACGCTTCCTGGCCAGCAGCTGCCTGATTTTCCAAGTGGTAGCTTTGACTTTGTGACTTTATGAAACGAATGGAAGATTCAGAGGGCACAAGTAGCAACATTACGAGTTTCTTCTCCCTCAGGTCCTTGCAGCTCTCCCTCTATTTCCAACCCTCAGCCAAAGATATTTCCTATGCTTTCTTGCTTCCAACCACACTCCCTTCTGCCCTTCACTCCCCAGGAGTGACAAGTCTTTTAGTAATTTAACCTTATGGTGTCCTGGGGTGTGCTTCTATTCCCTGGAAGCCCACCTGCACCCCAGGTGAGCATCTCCCACACCACACCTTGACCAGTGCACAAAATGGACTACTTACAACTTTACACCATGTCCTTCGTTCTCGAAGAGGACCATGACAATCAAGATGATGACATGACTTACAGTTGACTTTGATTTGAGTGAGGGAGGGCTGTGCAAGGTCACCAACCTCACTTTCTTCTCCTGAGCCATCTGGGTCCAGTGGCCTGATATTTGTTAAACATTCCCCATGTCCCCACTATGCCTGAAATATCTATCTTCACTTCAATTATTCAAGCAAGCAAGCATTCATTAAGCACTAATTATATTCCAAGCACTGTGTTAAGAACCCTACTTCTGTCTCTGTTTTTAAGAGCCTGATCAAATACTACCTCTTCTATTAAGCCTTCCCACATTCCTCCAGTCAGAAATTAATCTTTCTTCAGTTGGTCCTCACATAACACATGGTTGTTTTTTTCCTTTCATATGTTTATTAAGCTTTATTTTGCATGATGCTTATTTCTATTTGTATATCTTTTCTGCTAGGTTTTAAGGAATTTGATAGAGGAAGCCATACCTTCTTATCTAGCTTTTTATCTTTTCCAGAAATTAGCAAAATATTTAGTGTTTGATGCATACTAAGTATTTAATAAATATTTTCTGAATTGAAATAAGTATGTGCTGAATCATCATATCAGTCATGGGGTCATGGGTTAAAAGCTAGAAGGGATTTTGAGTCAGGACCATTTCATTTTTGTCTTTGTATCACTAGGAATAGTAGGAGGTGCTTTCTAAATTGAATGAGTGGGCTAGTCCATCCCCCTCACTTTACAGACACAGAAACTGAGGCTCAGAGAAATTAAATTACTTTCTAAGGTCAAATAAAGCATAGCAAAAGTAGAATTTGAACCAGGATCCTCCAGCTCCAAGGCCAATATTTTTACCATTGCACCAAACCCCTATGCTTGGCACTTCATAGAAGAATTTAGACAGATAATACTCTGAGTTATATTTTAACCAAACCCCTATGCTTGGCACTTCATAGAAGAATTTAGACAGATAATACTCTGAGTTATATTTTAATGAACCTCTAAACTTGGTTTTAAGACATCCTAAATATCTCTAATTATCAATGCTTATCAATGTAGTTCTCAAAACAAAATTATTTTCAGTTCATTTGGGGGGAAAATTTAAATATGCCATAGAGTAATTTCAAATATTACTATTTTGGCAAATAGTTTGGAAGGAATTAGGAAAGAAATCACCAAAAAACAAGTTTTAATTAACTTTAATTTCTAAATCCTCACCTTTGTTAACAAAGACATTATAAGGATTTTAAATGACTAAGTGCTTTGAGTTTCTTGGAACAAAATCTGTTTAGGATCTCATGTCAAAAAAAGAATCACATTTCCAAACTTGATGGCCATTTGATTGAAAAGGCCATTAGGATTAAAGCTCTGGCCCTAATAAAATTGAAGGGATTGACTGTCAACATTTATTTAATCAATCATTCTCTGGGGGGAAAATGGTTGGAAAATGCATTTCACTAAAAAAAGAATATTGCTGTGAAATTCTTTCTTCAATGCTGTTCTCATGTGGCAGTTGGTCAGCACTGAAAACCTGGAAGTCAGATTGGTTGGATAGAATTAGAAATGTAATGTAGATATTATTGAATTTATTTAGTGAAGGAATACAAAACTGTATTTTTGGAGGAGAAATTCATCTCCTCCAAAAGAAGAAATTTTAGGGAGGGCGACTTATAAACAATTAAATGAAAGAGATGATGGGCTGTCATTGACAGAGTTAGGAAATTTAAAAAAAGAAAGACATGGAGGATAGGGAGGAGATGATCAGTTTGCATTTGAAATGACTTTAAATCCTTCGGATGGAAATATCAAGCACACATAAGCGTAGATTTAAGATGGAGACTGTCTGCACAGTGGTGAGAGAGGAAGCCATATGAATCAATAACCAGTGAAATAGACTAGAGAGAGTGAAAATACCTGCCACTGTGGATGGATACAGAGAAGTATTTGATAAAGTCCCTTATCCTTAAGACATGTACATGGTTAATCAAACTTTATTTTATCACACCTATCACTTCTCTGAGACTCTGTAGCCTATGTGATTAAAGATTTGTACTGAATTACCTAAGGAATTCCATTATATAGAACTTTCCAGTTTTTAGCATACATACTTACAGCCAAAATCTAGAATGTGACCCTTCTGAATAAGATTGCTGATTTAGTCCATTTTTTCAACAAGTTCTAATTACCCACATAAACTACTTACCAGAGTATAGAAGGAACTAGTGGAATTGACTGCTGATCCATTGCCAATGAGTCAACTATTTATTACCTGTATGACATTACACAGGACTTCAGTTTCCTCATCTATAAAATAAGTGGCTTTATTCCCTTAATTCCCTCCCCAACTCCCTTCATGATCTCTGTGGACCCTCCTAGCCCTAAATCTGTTATACTATGATTTTAGTTGCTACTTTAAAATAGTAATTTGCTAATTGGTAGATTAGCAGCTGGAGGACTCAATGGATAGATTACTGAGCCTGGACTCAGGAAAACCTGAGTTCAAATATGACCTCAGACACTCACTAGCCGTGTGCCCTTGGGTAAGTCACTTAACTTCTTTGCTAAGGAGGCAGCTAGGTAGTTTACTAGCCGTGCGACCTTGGGCAGATCACTTAACCTCTGCTTTACCTTAATCCACTGGAGAAGGAAATGGCAAACTACTCCAGTATCTTTGCCAAGAAAATCCCATGGACAGTTTGTTCCTTAAGAGTCTTGGTCATGAAGAGTCAAAGAGCACTGAGCAACAACAGTTTAGCATACTAAGAAAGTATTTTTGTGATACTATTTGTATCACAAATAGTGATGAAAGGAGATGCTGAATGGATGGCTGGATGAGATAATCAAGGCAGCTGTGAATTCGACAGAGCACAGACCTCGAATGGGTTTTTATCTCACCATTATTTTGTCAAGGTTAACTTTTATTTTAAATGCTTATTTGGCTTAATAATTGTATAGATACAAGGATTTGGTAATGGAAAGGACCTCAGAAATTGTCTAGTTCAGGGGCTGACAACCTATAGTGTGAGTGACCTATTGCTTGATTTTTATACAGCTTAGAATTATTTTTATATTTTAAAATACAACGGCCCACAAGTCCTTCATTCGATGACCTCTGATCTACTCTAATGCCCTCATTTTGCAGATGAGAAAATGGAAAGTTAAGTGACTTGTCCAAGGTCACACAGTATGCTGTAACAAAGAAGGGCAAGGTCTTCTGGCTTTGAATGCATTTATTTAAAAAATTCCAATTTTTTGCATAGCCACTAAATTTGTTGCTAATTTTATAATAAATAAATTTATAATAAATAAATTATAATAAATTTATTTATTTGAATTGATCATTAGTTCTTTCTTGGCAGCTATTTTTGCCTCTTTTCTCATCAAGATCAAAGGCATAATTAGGGGGAGAGAAGAACATATCATTCAAGGAGAAAGGGAAAAAAACATATTTTATGCAGGCCTCAGCAGAATGACTCCCTTCTTTCACTTGACTACAAAGGTGATGACCAATACATTTTAACATCAATTCTGCCTTCCATAATTAAGGGGGGGAAGCAGCCCCACTTAGATGATAGCAAACTAATGCTTACAAGTATTGGCCTGTGCACATCCATTGAAATATAAACAGGGCCCCTCTGACTAGGGATTGTAAAAAGTGCCAGAAGCAATTTTCAATGGAAGAATAATTCCATTTCCTTTCTTTCTCAATGCCCAGCTGGCTAAGTACACTGGGAAGAAGCCTCCTGTGTGCCTGCCTGCCAATGATTATACCCTTTTTACTTGAGCCTAATTGAGTGGATTCATGGACACATTTGCTGTTGACAAAAAAGTACAGGAGCTGATAGAAAAGGGGAGGAGAATCCTGAGAGAGTCTTCTCATTTAGCACTTGTGCTTTGCTTTCAAGTGCTTCACAAGCTTTTCAAAGTACTTAGGCATCAATTTAATAGCTCCTTACAGTACCCACATCAAGTAAATTAGTACTGTGCTCTCACTCTGTCTGCAGGTGCGGAAAACAAAGCGCAAATAGGCTGAACCTCCTGCCTGGGTTCACCTAATATATTTGTAGGAGAATCAGCCACAAAATTTAAGGCCCTGAAGTCTCAGGTTAATGACATATACTTATTTATATTGGTTCTTCTAAGGCATGATTTGTAGAATTTGTTTAGCCAATATTATTGTGAGGAAAGACGAGAAGAGGGCAACGATGTTATTTATTTTTGTTTATACAGATAGGGAAGTGAAAGATTTAGGGACATTTTGAATGTCATGTAACAAGAGAATCTGATTTCCTCTCTCCATTGATGCAGCCCGCTTGGGTCTGGAATCAGGAGATTTGGGTCATCAAACTAGTTCTGTAATTTATTAACTATGTGACCTTACCCACAGGTAAAGTGAGGTACCCTCCTTTTATAATCAGGGTAGTCCCTTTCCATTCCAGTTGCTATGATTCTACCTGCCTTTTCTGTTTTTAGTAGAATAATTGTGTTGTATTAGAAATTAAACTGGACCTAGGATACCAAGTTTAGCTTCATGACTGGATAAGATTACAACCTCCAAGCTTCTGTTTTCTAATATGTAAATTGAGAATGATACTTGTACATGATACTTTTATAGTGTTGGAGGAAAAAAATCATATGTAAAGCTTAAAGTCATATACAATTCTGGGTTATTGTCAGGGCTATAACTAGGGTGAAGTGACTGGACTTTTTGCCAGGATGACAAAATTTAGAGAGCTCTGAAAACACTTTTTATAAGCTTGTCATGTAGAAACAATTGGGCTTAGCGCCTGATTTGCTGTTCAGTCCTATCTCACCCTTAGTGACCCCATTTGGGGTGTTCTTGGCAAAGACACTGGAGTAGTCTGTCATTTCCTCCTCCAGCTCATTTTACAGAGGAGTAACTGGGATTAAATGACTTCTGAGGCCAGATTTGAACTCACAAAGATGAGTCTTTCTGCTTCCAAACCTAGTGTCTCTCCACGCTCCACCTTGCTGCCCTAGGGAGCACCTAATTAGCATGGATATTTAGTTAAAATAGGAAGCTACCAACCAGGTGATGTGTTTCTTTCTCCAGCAGCAAGCTGGATCACTACCCTGGACAGCTTCCTGCATAATGTCCAAAAAGATGGAGGAATGGAGGCAGGGTCTATTGATCCAGGGTCTGAGGGTTATCTTAAAATATTGATCTGAGCGTGTTGTTAATATCACTTGTTTCTGGAACTTTTGCTCTGGCAAAACCTATTCTCTATGAGAATAGGTTTTTCTTTTACCAATTCTTGCTATAATGTTTGCCAGGGAAACTTTTATTAGAGTTTATTAGCCTTTTTATTTGTTTTTTATTTATTTTATTTTCTTAATTAGCTTTCATTTAGCCTTTAAGATTAGCCCGCCCTTTTGGCTTCTTGCTGCTTCTTCCAAAGTGTATCTGATGAAAACACTTTTCTCTGATTCACTGCCACCATCCATTTTTTTCTCTTCATATTTGTTCCCATTGGTTGATTTTCCATTTAGTATTCGCCATTTGAACTAGCCTTCATAATCTAAATCATAATAGCTTACATTTGCATAATGTTTCTCATTCTCTGAATTACATTTCTGTCCTTTATCTCCTTTGATTTTCAAATATCCATGTGAAGAAAGAAAAGTCTGATTATGTCTTCTCCAGTTGCATAATCTGAAGTGACTCATTATTGCCTAGGGAATCAAACACAAACTCCTTAGCCTATCATAGACCTCCACAATCTAAGTTCCAACCTACTTTCCAGACTTATTTCATGTTATTCTCCTTCATATTGTCTATGTTCCAGACAAATTGGCCCAACTTCTGTTCCTAAGCTTGGCACTCCAGCTCCTTGTTAGAAACACTCTTGATACTAAAAGATATCAAGGAAAATTTATTACAGCAGAGTTCAGAAGAATGGAACGCTTTGGCCAAAGCAGACCCACCCCTCTTTTCAGAAAGAGGGACTACTGGATACAGAAAGGAGAGTATTCTTATACTGTTAATTCAGGACAGATCCTCCATCAGATGATGGGTTGGTCCGTTCTCTGTTAGGTCACCATCTTCTCTGCGTGCCTAGTACATAACCATCCTTGGTGTGTTTCCCCCTCACAAACATGCTGCAACATAGGACCCATAATCAGAAAATGGAGAGATAATTTTATGCAGGGTATATCTGCTTATATGCATGAGATTCATTAAGCAAGTGCAGTGAAGAAAAACTTTCTCCTGGTTATTCTAGGTCATTTCCCCTAGTTTAAGCTAGTTTCGATTTGGTCCCCTTTATCAAGAACTTTGTAATTTTCTAAAGGTCACTGTCTGTCTCTTGATTGGTTGAGCGCCCCCTGCAGTCAGCTAGCTTTCTTATTTTCTGACTTTTTCTCAATGACTTCAGTAACTCTGTGGAAACTTAGCTTTTTACTGTCTTTTATATCCTGTATTCATGCTTTTGTAAAAGTTGTCCCCCATCCCTGAAAGGGACTCCTTCCCCATCTTCACCAGTTAGAATCTCTAACTTACTTTAAGGTTCAGGTCAGGTACTGCTTCCATATGAAACCTTTCCAGTGTTAAGCTCTTTCTCTTCTCTTCCCCCCTCCTCCTGTCTCTGTTTCTGTCTCTCTCTGTCTCTCTCTCTGTATCTCTCTCCCTCTCTGTCTCTGTCTCTCCCTCTCCTTTCTTCCTTTCCCTCCTGTCCCTCTCTCCCCTTCTCCTTACATCTGCTAGTCTGTTTACATTCTGTATCCTCCCATTTGTATGTAAAAACCTTGAAAGCAGAGGTGCTGCCTCATATCTTTGTTTCCTTTGAACCTAGAACATAGTAGTTTCTTAGTAAATGTTTGTTGAACCAAACTGAAAGTCAGACAAGGTGTGATACATGATGAAACAGACACAGAGAGGTGACAGACTTTCTAATTAATGGCAGAGCCAGGACCAAGATTCCCATCAACCTAAATATTAATGAGAGACTTATTTAAGAGGATATTTAATTTTTTTAAATAATTAATTTACTGGTATTGACATATTTTGTTTTTACATCACCTTCATTTGTAAATAATATCCTTCCCCTTTTCTTTCCCCAGTGAGCCTCCATTGTAACAAAAAATAAACAGTAAAGAAAAATTTTAAATGACATTTCAGCAAAGCTAACCAGTTTTCTAATGAAAGGTGAAAGAGACATTTTTTTTCCCACTGATGTTATTTCAAAAACGGTTTGTTCTCTCCGTAAAAGAACTCTTTGTGATGGAGACATAAGATAGTAGAAAACAAATGCCTCTGAATTAGAGAACCTGGGTTCAAATCTCAGCCCTATTTTAAAAGATCTGTGACCTTGGACAGAGACACTTAACTCTAAGTCTCTCTTTTCTCATCTCTAAAATGAGGATAAGAAAACTTGTATTAGGGCTATTGTGAACAAAGTACGTTATAACTGTGAGCTATTATCTTCTGTATGTACTCAGCGATACTGTAGTGGTCCTGTTAGGAGAAATGTTTGACTTTATGATAATCTATTTACATTTGTAAGTAAACAATTAATATGGCCTAGGTGGTTGAACTTTGACCCATGGTTCCAATGCTTGATGGTCCTTTTACTACAGAAAAGTTGGAAGACATCAGAGAAGAATGACAATTATTAGAGGCTTTAGAAATAGAACTCAGGAAATAGTTGTTGAGATAATTTAGCTTAAAAAGGAAAGAGTAAAAAAAAAAAGTAATTTCCTGGTCTATGTATGAAGAGATAAAAGGAATGGAAAGATGTTTTAAATGGCTACTAAGTTCCTAAGTTTTAAGAAAAGAAATTTAGCTCCTTTCTATTGTTTTGGTAATTTGTTGTATAGTGGGGAGAGAGCCAGGTTTGAGTCAGGAAGACCTGAGGTCAGTCCTGCTCCTGACACACATGGACTGTGTTACCTGAGGTTATCTCAGTGCTCCACGCTATTTTCTCATTTGATCCTCACAACAGTTCTGGAGAAGTAGGTGCTATTATTATCATCTCCATTTTTCAGATAAGGAAACTAAGGCAAACAGGTTAAGTAACTCGCCTGGGATCACACAGCTAGCAAGCGTCTGAGGCTGGTACTTAAGCTTAAATTTTCCTGACTCCAGGATCAGAGCTCTATCCACTGTGCCAATTTTCTAAGATTATAAACTGCAGAACAGGTCTTCATGGACAGAGGGAGTCTTTTCACTGGGGAGGTCTCTATAGCAATGAAATCATAAATCTGTACTAAAGAATAAAACTGACATTTATATGTATTGCATGTTTAGGATACAGTTTAGGATATAATTATCATTGAGATTCATACCAGCCCTGTGAGGTAGATACTACAAATAATGAGAACATTGGGGCTCAGAGGGGTTAAAGAATTTGACCACAGTCACTCACCTAATAAACGTGAAAGGCAAGATTGGAATCCAAGTATTCTTGGCTTTGCATTGCAAAGCATTGCAGAGAGAAAGTCCTCTTGAAATCCAAGGGTCTAACTCAAAGTATTTTATGAGTTAAATTAAATATATTGAATTGAACTTGATATAAATTGCAAACCAATTAGCATCATCCTTCATGTGAAAGAATATCAACAACACTTCCTAAATCAATAATTTAAACACATTCCCTTAGGAGTAAGAACTCATTAGAGTATTACCACATCCCTCCTCTCAAAAATTGTATATTTCATTAATATAGATGCATAAATTATAGATCAAGATTATTTTGGGAGAAATTCAGTCATCATAAAATGTATGAATAGCTAATAACTAGTTATAAATTGCTAAAGCAACTTCTAAAGGTTTTTTCATTATATTTTTACTTTAAATATTTTAGGAATATGACCTCATACCTTGAAAAAGCAATTGTAGCACCCCAAAACTCAATGGAATAGTTAGGGGACATGCTCTTAAAGTAATTATAGAAAAACAACTGTGAGGAAAAAATTGAGTAGATAAAAATGATTAGAAATGTTGGTGTGCAATTAAGTATAATCAACAAATGTTTAAGTATCTATTGTGTACCAGGCACTAGGAATAGAAAAAAAAGAAATAGAACAATTTCCATCCTCAAGGCACTTGTATTCTCATAGGGAATATGTAGAGATACACAAAGTATATATAAAATATACATGTGGCAGTGGTTGGGGGTTAGAGTTGTTTGGCTAAAGAGGAAACCTACAGAGGAAATACTAGAAAAGAAGGGCAGCTAGGTGGTGCCATAGTGCATAGTGCATAGAGTACCACGCCTAGAGTCAAGAAGGTTCACCTTCCTGAGTTCAAATTCAGCCTCAGACACTAGCTACGTGACCCTGGGCAAGTCAATTAACCCTGCTTGCCTCAGTTTTCTCATCTGTAAAATGAGTTGGAGAAGGAAATGAATGGTAAACTCTTCCAGTATCTCCTCCCAGAAAACCCCAAATGGAGGTCACCCTGAAAAGAAAGCAACCGCAGCAAAAAACAAGTTCTATCAGGGTTTGAAGAGTGTGTATGAAGAATGTGAAGATGGGGTGTGGGTCAGGAACCTGAGGTGAGCAGTTTGAGGTCTTGGCAGGAGAAGTATTGGAAAAGGCAGAAAATTTCCTAAGGAAGGATAGTTACTTGGTCCAAGAAGTTCTCAGGGTTTTGATCTTGGTTTCCTGGCCAGGTGAGAGTTCCTTAGTCACTCCAAGTCATCCCCAAACAGAATCTTCCATTTCCTTCTGGGTTCCTCACCTGTAGTTACATAGAACCTGAGTTGAAAGAATGCTCTTTATCATCTAGTTCAAGCGAAACCTGGAGAAGAATCCTTTCTACAATATTCCTGGAAAATTGCTCTCAAGCTTCCAACTTGAGAGCGGAAAGTTTGTGGAGGAGCACCCAAGAAGGGTAACTCTAATTGTCAGGCAGCTTTTCCTTATGGGAGTGGAAATTTGCCTGTTTATAACTTTCACCTACTGCTGCTGCCCCCTGGGACAGTGCTATTGTTCAGTTGTTTCAGTGGTGTCTGACGCTTCATGACCCCATTTAAAGGGTTTTCTTGGCAAAGATACAGGTGCGGTTTACCAGTCCTTCTTCAGGTCATTTTACAGATGAGAAAACTGAGGCAAATGGAGTTGAGACATTCCAAGGGTCACACAACTAGTAAGTATCTGAGGCTAGATTTGAACTCAGGTTTTCCTGACTCCATCTACTGTTTCTACTATCTACTATTTCACCTAGATGCTCCAAATTTATCTTAGTGTCCCCCACATTCTGTGCAGTTTTTTCAACCCCAGTGAAGACTTCACAATTATTTCTATTAATTTTCACCAGGTAGTGTGGAAGACTAGATAGCAAGCAGGCCTTAGAACCAGGAAGACCTGAGTTCTAGTGCAGTTTCAGATGTATGAATTTTTTTTTTCATTTGGGAGTCCCTTATGCCAACAGGATCACAGCTTCAGTCTCTATCCCTGTCTCTACTGCCCTAAATTTGACCTATGGTAAATAGGACCTATCATTCTGGTTTTGGTCAAGAACTTTTGGAAAACTGACTTTGTGGTCAATATTAGGTATTCCTCCCAATTTCAGCGATCTGGGAATTTGATATATGCTCCCTTCCTAAGCCATAGCAGCCTTCATGTAGGCATCCGAAGAAATAGGGGCATTGTTTGGCTAGACCGAGGCTTGGCTGGGAGCCATGCTCTGTCCATGTGTGGAACCTACAGGTTGCTGTTAATTTTTGACTTTCGTTCTTGAAGAGGACAATGACATCTGGAGTAAGGACATTCCCAGCATGGAGGGCAGCTTGTGTGAATCCAAGGCAAGGGGAGATGGAACTTCCAATTTGTGGAATGGCTGGTAGTCTAGTTTTACTGAAACATAGAGTATATGAAATAAAGTAATATGACAAAGGACTGGAAAGATAAGTGGGGGCCAGCATGTGCAGACATCTAAATTTGACGTTGAGTTGCCTGTGTTTTTTCCTAGAGGAAACATTGAGCTATTGAAGAATTCTGAGCATGGCCAGACTTGGGCCTTAGTAAGTTATTTTTAGCAACTAAAAATAGAATATAGAAGATGCTAGAAGGAGAGTGGCCAGTTAGAAGTTTATAATAGCGGTATAGGCACAAGGTGAGAAGGTAATCTCCACTTAGCTGCCTCCCAGGCCTACCTCTAAAATCCACTGAGGAGGGGTCGAAAGTTGTAGCAACTTAACATAGGCTGGCAGTGCAGAGGGAGAGAATACCCACCTTGCTTTGTACCACTCTCCCCAAAAGGGTTTTGTCCAGTCATGGTTAAAATAATAACGTGAAGGAAATACAATAGACAAAAAGCAATTATTTTGTTTAGTAAGATAGCAGAAAGAAACAGGGACTTCGTATAAAAAACAAGGAGAAGAATGCCAAGCTACTATCTGAATTTCTCATTTTGTTTTGCCAGTGGTGACAGGAGTGATGGGATGAATTCATTGGTATTGTCTTTCTCCTAGAGAAAGTGCTTTGAAATTGTGCTTTGCCAAGTTTGGCAATTTTTTCCTCTTCAGGCTTTCTATTTCTTGTTATGCATCTCCCTGATGTCTATACCTGATTGTTTTTTAAAATTTCTTCCTAGGATTTGCTTTGCTTGGAGGTCATCCTTGTTTCCTGACGACCCAAGATATTCATTTGGGAGTAAACGAAAGTCTTACAGACACTGCACGGTTTGTAACAAACCTTTACTAATCTTTTCCAAATGTGGATTTAGAATATATGTCTGGATCACACTCATGAAACAAAATTATTGATGCCTTCATATGTAATTTTGACGAGGTATTTTTGTTTATGCCAGAGGTTCAGTCAGTTAATAAGCATTTATTAAGGCCTACTATGTGCCAGGCACTGTGCCAATCTTAGAAACACAAGGAACAAATTCAAACATTTTCTGTCCTCCAAGAACTCACATTCTGTTGGGCAAACAACATATACATGTGTGAAGTATACAAGAAATATTACAAATCAAATAGGAGACATAGGCAAGGCTTTGTACAACAGATGTTCTCCCAACTCTCTGCCTGTAAAGAATATCAAAACTGAGTAACAGCTAATTGCAAAAGCTCTTCCATTGGAATATTTAAAGGAGTCAAATAGTGGGGAGGAGGATGGTATATACTAAGAGGAATATTTAATGTAAATGTTGCTGGAGAGACTTTGATACAAACCATTCTACTTTTTTGACAGCTCTTATTGTTAGGAAGTGGGTATGGAGTGTTCAGGAAGACTAGCACCTCTGGTGTGAGGGCTTGCAAGGGCTTTTTCAGGACTGCTCATCCACCTTTGGTGTCCACCGTTCACCCAACTCTCACTTGTAGCTTTAAGAAGCTGTAGCATGGGCAGCAGCCACACTCTGGTAAACTGTCTCCCCAGATGGGCTAAACCCAGTTGAGGGTAACCAACAGGACTCCCATCCATTGGTGAGTTACAGGAATGTCTGCCTCAAGCACGTGAAGACTTCCCCTGCCAGAATGGATACATGAGAACAATTTGTTCCCATGTCCATCAAGGTGGCTAGAGCAGCCACTGTGAAGAGCTTCGAGCTTGGTCAGACATTGAAAGACCAAGGTCATCCATTGAATACTGGACCAGCACCAGTCATCTTGATCTTTGTCCTGCCACTGGACTTAAATGACTCTGGAGTAAAGAGCAAGGTTGGCAATTCTGCCTTATTTAAGTCCGATTTAAGCACAAGTCAAGGCATTATCTGGTGATGTCATGGATCCTCTTCAAAAATGAGGGACAAACAGCAATTGTTAGGAAGTTTCTCCTGATATGAGGCTAAATTTTTTTCTTTGCAACTTCCATTCATTGTCTTTGGCTATGCCCTTTGGGGTCAAACAGAACAAATCTAATTCTTCTCCGTGACAGCCCTTGGAATAGCTGAAATCGGTCATACTGAATTTTGACCCTTATTTCTTCCAGGCTAACCATGGCCAGTTCCTTAAATTGGTTCTCCTATGATCTAGACTCCAGACCCTTCCTCATTCTTATTGCTTTCCTCTAGACACTCTCCACTCTATCAATCCTATTTTTAAACAGTGATGCCCCAAATAGGACATTTCAGAAGAGGTCTAACAAAAGCAGGGAACTGTGGGGTCATTACCTTCCTATTTCTGGATGCTATCTATGTCCCTCTAAATACACATTACATTACCTATTTTAGCTACCTCATCGGACTGTTGACTCATGTCTAGCTTGCAGTTTACTAAGATTGTTCTTTTTTTTATTTTGGGTGGGGGGACAGTGATTGCTGGCTCTGTATGCCCCCACCATTTCATACTTGTGAAATGTGGTTTGTTTGTTTTTTGTATGACTATATTTATTACCACATTATTACCACATATTCAGACCAATGCTGAGATCCTTTTGCATCCCAACTCTTTCATCCAGTGGGTTAGAGAGCCCTCCTAACTTTGAGTAACGGCAGATTCAATGAGCCCAATCTCTATGTCATGAAAAATATATTAAATAGCGCAGGGCCAAATATGATACTCTATTGGAGAGAGACTTCTACTGGACACCTACTCTAGCCACCCAACCCAGTTCTGAATCCATTAAATTATTATTATCTAACCCATATGTCTCCATCTTCTCCACAAAAACGGTGTGAGATACTTTACCAAAAGCATTACTGAGATCTAGCTTAGGTCAGGTTGCTGTTGCTTGTCTACAGAGGACCATGACCTCAGGGAGGGGATGCCATGACAGGCAAGTGAATTGAATTTAAGTGAGGGAGGGCTGAACTTAGATCAGGTAAAGAACTTAAAAAAATTTGTATGTGCCAGACACTGTGCTAAGTACTGGAAATACAAATATATAAAAAAAGGAAAGACAGCCTCTGCCTTCGAGTTTATATTCTAATGGGGGGTGGGGCAGAGATAACTTATAAAAGACAGTTGAAAAGCAAGGGGGCAGAACAAGACACTAGGGTGGGGACAAGGTGTAAATGATCATGACCACCAGTTTAAAAGTGAGCATGGCTCACTCTCTCCAATGATGGTCCCAAGCCAGAGCTCAGCAAGTAGAGGAAGCAACTGAAGAGGTCAAGGCATCTCCAAAAAAGAAGGAAAGATGGATGGGGTAGGTGTATAAAAGTCAGGAGAGTCCAGAGCAGAGTCAGATGAGAGGTCAACAAACTATATCCACAGAATTCCCCTCATTAACTAGTTTCCTCATAGGACAGGAAGTGAGGTTAGGCTGGAGGAAGATGAAAATTCCAGAAAACAGAAAGAATGAGAAAAGTTTGAGAACCAAAATAATGTGTCCCAGAGAGGAGACGTCCAAAAAGGAGAGCATTTCAAGGTCGACAATAAGAAAAGGACATTGAGAATAGAGAAAAAAATTAAGTTTTATGTATGTGTGTGTATATGTATATATATACATATATCGATATATACACACAACACACACATATACATATATACATGCACATATACAATATACATGCATGTGTGTACATATACATACATATATGCATACAACATGCAATATGGGATACATATACAGACATGTATGCATGTGTGTACATTTGCATACGCGCATGTGTATATACATATATGCACACTTATGTGTATGTGTGTGCATATGTGTATCTCTCTCTCTCTCTCTCTCTATATATATATATATATATATATTTATATATATATATATATATATACAGACACACACACACACACCGTGGAATGTCCTGGCGTGGCCTCTGCTCCACCTTTCCTCTTCCTCAAACTATTGGCATCTTGGGCTACCTCCTCCGAAGGCCTGAAGGATAGAAAATAACTCTGCCCCTTGCAGCCTTCAGTCTTCTCTTTGGGGAGGCAAACAACCTTGTTGCATTTCCACCCTACAGGAATTCCACTTGCTGATGATTCGGAAAACCCCAAGGCCCAGAGAGGTAACCTCCTCCTGTGGCTGTGGTGGAGCAGCCAGGCTGCCTTCAGACCCGGATGTTTGTGGAACATAAAGATCCAGCTCTGACAGATGAAGGAGTTGACTGCCAGCGAGGAACTGAGAGCTCATAGAGCATCAGGAAACTAAATTGCAGGTGTTGCGAGGGAGATTAGTTCAACCCCATTCCCCTGTATTTTGTCTTCTTCTTGTGAAGGTGTATACCCCCACATCTTCCTGCCATCTCCAGAAACATGCATTGCCCTTGCTGGATGAGTCTAGGAGAAGTCTCCTGGTTCAGCCACCCCAAGTTTTTCCACTGACATTGTACTTAAATGGTTAAACTGCACAAAGATACAGATTTGTTCATTCATTTTCACTTAGCACACACCTTTTCACATATTGGGCTAACCCCTCCCACTGATCTACACTTTGATTTTCTGTATGTTTTCCCAACAAAAAAGAAAAAAGCATGACACACATTCTTTACCAGTACTTGGAACACTCATCTTATGTAATTTGCCAGTTCTCTTACTCTTTTCAATCAGTAAAAAGCCTGCCTTGGCGATAGAAAGGTGCCTTTGGAGTCAGGAAGGTCATAAAATCATAGAGGTAGGGGGGACCTTAGAGCCCCTCAACCCCACCCCCCTCCCTCCATCCCCTATTTCACATACAGAAAACCTGAGGCCAGAGCAGGTAAAGAGAGTTGCCAAGGTTACCCAGGTAATGTCAGAAATGATATTTAAAAAGCAAGTTTTTTGATTCTTAAGTCAGTGACCTTTTATTGGGTTCAAATCCAAAGTCTCTTGACATTCTGGTTGTGTCATCCTGGGCAATTAACTTCTGTGGCCTCCAGGGATACATCAACACTGTAAGTTGCCAATTGATCTGCATTGCTAAGAGGGAGTTTCTTGACTTAATGAAATCACAGGTCGCACCTAAAACCAAACAAATCATTTTCTTTCTTGTGCTTATGCATGCCTTCTTACCTGATCTCAGCTCTGACCTATTTGTTAAAGGTTGGTAGCTTCTTCAGAGTGCCAGGAAGCATTCTCAGCAACCAAAGAGAGTTAGTTGCCCATTATCCTGCCACACAATGTTAGGGACTGGGATGGGAGCTAGGTGAACTTTTAAGTCAGCTGAATGGAGTCTGCAAACACAATGACTGAAGCCCTGGCCCTGAAGTCAGGAAAATTTGAGTTCCAATTTTACTGCTACTTAGTAGCTGTGACCCTGGGCAAGTCAATTAACCTCTGTCTCCATTTCCTCATCAATAAAATGAGGATGGTAATAGTAACCTACCTCACAGGGTTGTTGTGGGCATCAAATCAGACATTTATGAAAGCATTTAGTACAATTCCTGGCACGTGGGGGGCACGATATACATGCTTATTTCCTGCTCCTTAATTTTCCCTTTCAGTTCACTGGAGGGGTCCAATTTTGATCTGACTCTTGACAATTTGGCTCTGAACACAGAGTCAGAAGCCTCAGTTTCTAAACTGTTCATTCAGGTCCAGGACTTATGTCAATCCTATATAAAATAAAAGGAATATAAGAAAGAAGTAGAATGCTTATACACTATGAAATTTTTTAGCTTTGAAGGAACATAAGATTAATTCTATCTGTCCTTGTTCCCTTTATTAACTCATCCATTTAAGCCAGAAACCATTAACACTTTATAATGATCATGCTGTGCAAATTGTTCTGTAGTTCTATATTTGGATTAGAATGCATATTGCAAATGCCATAAACACAAGGAAGGAGACCTAGTTTTGCTAATGCTGGTTAAAGATGGCCATGATTACCTGAAGGTGGGCAGCCATGTTGCCCCATGGGCAAACAGATTCTCTGTCTCTGTCTCTCTCTCCCTCTCCCTCTCTCTGTCTCTCTGTCTCTCTCTGTGTCTGTCTCTGCCTCTGTCTCTGTCTCTCTCTCTCTATGTCTATCTCTCTCTCTCCGTCTTTTCAACAAAAATGAAAGTAAACAGCAGTAAGAGCTTCACTAATAGTGGGAGGAAGAACAGAGTATTTTAAGCATGTACAACTTCTCATCTGTAGCACTTAAAAAAAAAAGTTTTCACAGCCTTTAAGAGTTATATTTCAAATTGATGGGAGATTATATAACGCCCAGATAACTTTTAATGTTTCCAGAACCCTGCTGTCGTTATGTTTGTCAGTGTTTCCAATAAAAGGTCTCTTTAAAAAAAAAAATCTTTAATAGCTCCCACCTAGCCCGAAATTCTCTATGATTTATAGCATCTTTGAGTGAAATAAAATTAAAATGCATTTCTGATGACAACATAATAAAGCAGTACTTAGCATTTAAACCTCTGTTTTTAGTTAATGAGCCTCATTTATTGGCGGAACACAACTTGAGGGCTACCCCGTGCTCTTGATATACCCCTAAGATCTCATTTTCATATCGGCATGATACTGGAATAGAGAAAGCATTGCCACATGCTTCAGTGGCAAAGACAGAGTGATAGGATGGGCTGGGACTTCATAACCCTGGATTTAAAATTAAGCTCTGTAACGATAGACCATGTAAGAATTTGAGATCTTACTAGGAATATTTTTATCCTTCTTCCCACTCTACCTAGAAGAAAACCAGCCATTTCACCCATTTGGCTGTGTCACCAACTAACTTTGTGACCTTGATTTGGAATTCTCTGCTCTTTCCACAATAATCTGTTTTTTTATGATGTTTGTGAAATCTGTTTGATAAATGTGAAGCACAATTTAAATGAAAGGTAGGAAGCTATACCTCTATATATGAACTTTGTGTTCACATACTGTTATAAAGTTCCCAGGTTCCTTTCACATTTGGTCTTCATAAAAACCCTTGGGGTGGGGCAAGCATATATTACTTACTATTCCTGTTTTACAGATGAGAAAAGAGAGAATGCAAACCGGTCAAGAGCCTTGCTCAACTTTATGTAGAAAGTGTAACTCACATCTTTTACTTCTATGTAAAGTGTTTTCTCTACTTATAATAACAACTTATATGTATAATATATAATAATACAAAATAATTTGCATGTATCTTTAGATCTTCACATATAAGGTAAGAAGTAAAAATATTATTCCCATTTTATGGGTGAGGAAACAGAATCAGTGAAGTAAAGTAATTTTTTTAAGGTCATCCAGCTTCAAACCTAACTTTTCATTCAACCTTCAATCAATAAACATCTGTTAAATATGAATGCAAAAAAGAAATAAAGAAAGATTTTGTTCACAAATCAGAGAATAGGATCATTATAGACTAGTTGAGAATGGTGATATCACAGCAAAGTAAAGGAAGACTCTTTGGAAAAGATCACAGCAAAAGAATGTTACTTAAAATAGGATGTTAGAGGGTGGTAGGAAGAGAAGATTTTGAACCATGTGCCCAAATAAGAACAGAAAGGAGATGAAAGGGAAAGGGAAAGGGATGATTAAGTTTTTAAAAGTTAAATATAGAATCAAGACTAGATAAAATGTTCTGATTATTATCTGACTCCTGCAGAATGAAGGACATCTTACTTTCTGTGATCTGGACAGCATGATTTTTTAGTTGCATTTTTATCAGTGATGTTACACTTATGGTGTATGACTGGCTCAGTTAAACAATCTCATCTTTTTCGTATCCAGAGCCAGAACCAGCATGTGTTGAACAAGGCTTTGCCTCAGGTACCAACACGAGGCTTGTGCTTTCTTCCCTAAGAAAGAATACTTCCATATACACACAACTTGCCTCATGATCCTTCCTTGAAGCATGGGACACAATTGATCTACAGTACTCTCTGAGGGTATTCTGTCCCACCCAACAGTGGGACCATCCTATACACTATCATACCTATGCCACTTGGTGGCTCTGTGCCGCCATCTTTCCTCCACTATTCATTGTTACCATTCCTTCCTTCCAACTACATTTGCCTCAGGTGTGTTATTCAGTCATTCAGTCGTATCCAACTCTTTATGATCTCATGGACCACAGCATGGCAGGCCCTTCTATCTTCCACTATCTTTCAAAGACTGTCCAATCTCATGCTCATTGTTTCTATCTCATCCTCTAATTGTCTCCTTCTCCTTTTGCCTTGAGTCTTTCCCATCATCAGGGTCTTTTCCAATGAGTTTCATTTCTCATCATGTGGCCAAAGTACTTAAGTTTCAGCTTCAGTATTTGACCTTCCAGTGCCTCAGGTATAGTATTTCCTAATTATGACTCTAGCTGGATGAACTGAGAAGTCTAATCATGCCCTGTATTTGTATATTCCTTCCTTCCTTTCTTCTTTTTGTTCCTTCCTTCCTTCCTTCCTTCCTTCCTTCCTTTCTCTCTCTCTCTTTCTTTCTTTCTTTCCTTCTTTTTTTTCCTTCTTTTTCTTTCAAAAACCTAAATGGTGGCCTGGAAATCACAGAGCTACAAGAGACTTTATAGATCTATTTAGCACCTATTCCTTGCTACATTGCCCCTTTCCCCATTTAAGTAATTTTAATATGAATATCTGAAGGACAATGGAAGATTAATTAATAACCTTATGATACATAGCAGCACAGCTGGGAAACAATAACAATGAAACTAATTAAGTCTCTAGATTTCTGCTGTGTTTAGTTTCCAGTTCATTCTCTTACATGTATCCCTGTTGAATCCATATTGTTCATATCCAACCAGCATTGTATCCTGTCAAGATTGTTTGGGATCTTGATTTCATAATCTGCGATATTAGCTGTGCTTTCCAAGTTTGTGTCAGCTGCAGATCTCTTAAGCATCCTTCTAGGTCAGAACACTATTGCTTTGGACAAAAGCCATTGTAAAATTTTCAGATCGAGAAACAGGTTTATTGTATTCCTTAGGAAAAGGTTACAAAATTCTTAGAGAAGACAATATTAATGTTTCTGAGTTTAGTAGTATTCATGTTGAAGTTAATAATCCACATGGCACAGTGGGAAGAGCACTAGATGCAGTCAGAAGACCTCTAGCTCTGTCATTTGCTACCTCTGTGACTGGGTAAGTCATCTAACTGCTTTGGGTCCAGCTTTCTTCATCTGCAAAATGGTCTTTGTACTTCTAAATTTATGATCCCATAAATCATATCCCAAATTCAACACAATATCTAAAGTCATTTTAAAAACTGGAATGAGGTTTATTTTTGCTGTTCAGTTGTTTCAGCTGTTTCAGACTCTTTGTGATGCCTTTTGGGATTTTCTTGGCAAAGTTACTGGAAAGGTTTGCCATTTCTTTCCCCAGTCCATTTTAAAGATGAAGAAACTGAGGCAAATAGGGTTAAGTGACTTGCCCAGGGTCACACAGCTAGTGTCCGAGACCAGATTTGAACTCAGAAAAATGGGTCTTTCTGATGCCAAGCCCAGTGTTCTGTGCACTGTGCCACCTCACTGCCCTGTCATATATATGTATATATTTATGTATATTTATACACATGTATAATTCATATAAGAGTCTCTGTGTGTGTGTGTGTGTGTGTGTGTGTGTGTGTGTATAAGGAAACTATACCCTTCCAAAATCATATCTTGAACTTGGGTCTCATTCCACCAGTGATATCTATAAGGTCATATTTGTCTTCTTTTAATAGGGTCTCTATTTCATCTTACTTCTTACTCATACTTTATACATTTTTGTATATACATCTAAAGCAATGGATTTGTAGCTGGCTCCTTTCTTTAGATTTTGTCTCCTGTGAATTTCTGTACGTCTCTTCTATCAACTGTGATGACACTTGTTAAAGTGCTATGTAAATATTCTAGTTACTATTATGGTGATTAATATTGATACTATTATTATTTTACAATTCTCCTCCCTACACAATAGTTACTCCTTAAGATATCTCTCTCAGTAGTTATAAGTACTCTTCTTTCTTCTCTGTCATCTCAGCTTAAAGCTATTTTGATTAAAGTTGCAAGATTCCAGGCAAATTTATTTTTCTAGCTCTTGGTAAGAGTACTTCATTCCTGGCCAAGAGCCTGTCATTCTTACATTCTTAAACCATGGTCTGGGAATATAAATGACATTCTCAAACACCATCTTCTTATACTTTTTGTTCATTTTCAAAATCTCTTTCTCTTTGAAAGTTCTTGGCTTCTTTTTTCAGCAACAATGAAAACACATTGTTCTTACTTCAGTTTTTTGTCTTAATTTCAGTCCTTGGGTGAGTGTATGAGGCAAAACTTTCCAGATTCTTCCCCAAAATATCATTTGTCCACATGTGAATAAGTGTCATCAAGTTTCTTGTTTGGGGAGATATCGATATCCTAGATGCAGTGTACCTCTTGTTTAGAATAGACTATACATATTTACAGTATAATTAATTTTAGATAATTCAAAAATGGCCAAATGACCACTTAGTTGTAGTTGGGGAGGGTATCCATTTACTCATAAGGGTCTTTTTTTTTTCGAGGGTTGGGAGCTCCTGAGGGGCAAATGTTAAAGCATCTTAGAAAGCTGTTCTGAACTCTTCCCGGAGCTATCTCTCAACCCAGTCCCATGCCACTGCTTCATAGAGTTTGAATCATGGATATACAGTAGAAAAGCTTTAGAGTAGGTGAAATTGAAGTGGTCACCTTTCATGTGGTGGAGTATCTATATGGGAACTATATTTTAGTTTGTTATTGTAGTGTTTGTTATTTCACAGAAAGTTTGGTAGGAAATGTTTTTATTGATATAATTCCTAGAAACCTTAGAAGAAATAGAATGGAATTACTGGAAGTCTGACAGGATGGTGAATAGCTTGTTTGAAAGTATGTATTGGTTGGTTTTCCTCTTCATCAGACTATAAACTCATTGAGAGCAGGGACTGTCTTTTTCATCTTGTTTGCAACCCTAGTGCTTGGCACAATGCCAGGATCATAGTAAGCACTAAATAAATGTTTATTGACTTACTGGATTAACTCTTGGAGTATAAGAAAGAGGAACTTTTGATTCCCCTCAACTTCTGACCCCCTAGAATGGGAATTACTACTACCTCCTTGGGGTTGGAATAGTTCCCATTCCCATTGCTTGACAAATGAATGATAGGGGATGAAAGGAGTTGCTAGGCAGGGATGTGCATTCTTGTCATTCCAAGATGCAATCCCAAGTCCATTTTTCACAGGATCATTAGTAAATATAGCAGTTAGTATTACTGCTATGCTCCAAAGTTCTTAATGAATTAAATAGGCTTTTGAGGGCTGGCCTGAGACTCTGTGTTACATAGAGTATTGTTATTTGCTATTGTGTGTGTGTGTGCGTGTGTGTGTAAGAAAAAATGAGATTTCCCTTGGCTTTTGAAAACAATGGAGATAGATTTTTGTTCAGCTTTCCTGACAGGCTGTATTTATGTCCATGGTTCCATTAAAGCTCATTTTCATTATTTCTCTAACCTTTCCAGAAGGAACCTTGGGTACTAATGGTCATTTTGTCGAAGAGAGACTTCTTCCATATTCAGTAGCAGCCCTAGTTTTCATTTGAAGTAGAATTAAATATTCATTGGTGTGATAACTTCAATCAAAAGTAGCAGCTATATGTCAATATAGCAATATTCAGTGTTCCCTATTTTGTATTTCTTTGTTTTTTGCTTTTTACTGTTAAAGGGTTGCACCTTCTATCTCTTTGAATTCCTTGGCTTTGTTGGTGACTGGATGTCTCTTCTCTTTTATTAGTGATCAATTATTATCTTATTTGCTGTGCCAGCAATCTGCTTTAATCTACTTCACAGTCATGTATCAGAACAAAATCATGTTCTGTTGAGCAAAATGAGATTGTTCATGGAGTAAGTCCCCTTTGCTCCTTGCAACTTTTAAACATCTTAAGATAAGTCTTGCTGCTATACTGTGAAGTGACTCATCTGGTTCTCACTACTTCTCATTACATTCCTTATGTATTCAGAATACCTTTTATTTATTTAAGTTTTATATTTGCTACCCATAGAGTGCTGTCTAGCATGACAGATGCCATTCTGGCTCGTGTATATAAACACTCTGATTTGGAACACTTGGCCAAAGAAGCTTCAGTACCAATAGTCAACGGGTTGTCAGAGATGTATCATCCTGTCCAAATTCTGGCTGATTACCTCACTCTTCAGGTATGCTGTTTTAAAAAATATTTCTTTTTGTAGCCTTTCAATGAATTACTTCTCAATCACTTGAAATAAAATACCTAGGATTATAAAACAATTTATGTTGAAATACATTTATAAAAAAATTAAAGGAAGGAAAACACAACAAACCCAAGTTCATCAATTCCATGTCAAGAACCCCTGCCCTAGTTTGAAAAGAACCTCGGTGGCAGCTTTCATGCCCCACCCTTCAGATGCAACCCCCCCTAAAAAGATAATTCAAATACTAATAAACAATTGCTTTGTATTAGTGTCACTGTGGAGGGAAATTTTTTGATTTTACTAATGGGAATTTAAAAATATTTGACTACTTGGGTTGAATACAAGCATAATGCAATGCTGGATCTGGAGGAGCAGAGTTTGAATCCTGGCCCTGATACTTACGCGACCTTAGGCAAGGCACTTAACCTGAATTTCCTCATTTGTAAAATGATGATTTTCAACATCCCTTATAGCTCTAAATCTATAGTCCTTGAACAGATGATGGTGTTGATATGGGCATTCTATCCAATCTGACTCCATGCTTGGAAGGAAACATAGATAAGATATCAGCCCTTTTGTGAAACATTTATTTTTGAAGCAAGTTAAAATGACTCTAGAATGGTGCAATTAACATACTTTAAGAGGGTGGCCCATCTCCATGAATCTTAAAATCCATCTAATTCATAGCAGCCACTTGTTTCTAGACATGTAACAGCTGGAAAATCCTGAAATACTTCTCTGATTACTTGTGGCCTGCTAAGATGACTTCCAAGTGGAATGAACCCAAAGTTCCTCTTGTAGGATTTATTTAGTCAATGAAGAGAGAAAAAACTCTATCCTACATGTAGTGCACCTGAAGTTTACCCCAGGCTTCCTCTTGTCTCCATTTCTGTCCTCTCTACTGCTGCCCGTCTAGGTGCTGAGTACTTCTAGGTGCCCCTAACTGCCATTACAATGTACAGTGGGTCCTTCCCTGGACCTACTATTGCACAGTTTTCTTAATACCAATTTAGTTGTCTGATGCTCCATTCCCTCAGGATCCTGTGACCTAATGACTGATTATGGAGGAGTACATCACCTTCCTTTGAGCTCTTTGTACTTTAATGAACATTTCTGAAAACACAAGAGCTTATTGCAAAGACATACAGTTCTAGAGTAAAATGATAGGCATTCATTGTAAGCTGTTGAGGATATAATTTTAAGCAAGGGATCATTGAAGGTGGTGCAGTGGATAGAGTGTTGGACCTGAAGTCAGGAAGACCTGAGTTCAAATTTGATCTCAGGAACTTACTAGCTGTATGACTTTAGGTAAGTCACTTAACTTTGTTGGCCTTTCTTTTCCTAATTGTAAAATGGGGATAAGAACAGCATTTACCTCTCAGGGTTGTTGCAAAGATCAAATGAAATCATATTTGTCAAGTGCTTAGCAAACTGCCTGGCACAAGAAAACACTATCTAAATGTTAAAAAAATTACACCATACAGGTGGTTAGCCTAATATGTATAAAGCCAGTTAGCAGATATACCTGTCATTAAACTGATCTGGATTATGCCCTTCTTTTAAGACTTGAATAAACTCCACTTCTTTTTGAGAAATAAAAATAGTGTAAGTTTATGTCCTATGTACAGCAAGGCTCTCTGCTTGAATTTTGTACTAATGTGAACAGAGGGGTGATAGGGTATGTAAAAATGTTGGGAAAAGATCCCACTCTTTTTCCTTTTCACCAGTGTCCCTGAACAGCCAAGTGATCCATCAGCTTTGGACCAGTCAATAATGGCTCTTGCTGCCTCTGCTAATGATCAACAGAAGTGTGTGCTATTGTTTAGGAGAAATAAGTGATGCTCAGTTAAAGCTAAGGGGATTTAGGAGAATTGAGTCACTTCTCTTTTTAAAAGAGATTTTTAATGACAGTTTTTATTGTTACATCACCTTGATTTTCCCCTTTACTCCCCAATCCTCTCTCTTCCAAAGAGCAATCTTTTATAACTAATAACTTTTTTTAAAAAAAAGAGAAAAAAAAGTTCAACAAAACCAATCAACATACACATAAATCTTGTATTATAAGCAGTGTTTCACACTCATTGATCCCCCACCTATGCGCAAGAGAGGGGAGGTATCCTGTTGTATTTTTTATTTGGAGACAAGCTTGTTTCTTTGAAATTTTGTAAAACTTTTTTAAAAAAATTATTGTTCTATGGTTGCTATTTTCTTTTGAAGTTCATTGCTGTAGTCATTTTGAATATTTTCTTGGTTTCACTTGCTTTACTTTGCATCAGTTCTTGTAAGTTCATGCCTCACATAGTCATCATTTCTTACAACACAATAATTATTACATTATACACATACCACAGTCTGGTTAGCCACTTCCCAGTTAGTATCTGCTTTGGTTGAGAGGCAGCTAGGTGGCGCCATAGTGTACAGAGCGTTGGACCTGGAGTTGAGAGGACTCAACTTCCTGAGTTCAAATCCGGCTTCAGGTGGCGTCATAGTGTACAGAGCGTTGGACCTGGAGTTGAGAGGACTCATCTTCCTGAGTTCAAATCTGGCTTCAGACACTAACTTGGCTATGTGATCCTGGGCAATTCACTTAACCCTGTTTCCCTCCATTTCTTCATCTGTAAAATGAGTTGGAGAAGGAAATGGCAAACCACTCCAGTATCTTTGTCAAGAAAACCCCCAAAAGGGTCAGACATGACTGAAACGATTGAATAACATCAACACTTTGATTCCAGTTCTTTGCTACCACAAAAAGTGCTGGTAGAAATATCTTGATACCCATGGAGGCTTTTTTTGTCAATGATTTCCTTGGAGCACATGCCTACCAGTAGAATGTCTGGGTAAAAGGATGTGAATGTAAGTATTTCTAGATGTGGCTAATGCTGTATCTCATAAAATCAATTGAAATAGTATGAAAAAACAAGTTTGAAGTTTGAGATGGGGAAAAAATACACAACCCTCTTATTAGTCACTATCAGGTACTGGGGTTATTACTGTAAGAAGAGAGGGTATTTATCCATATCTAATTGAACCATGATGGATTGTGCTTGGATACCATGATTCTCCAGGGTACAAAGAAGCACATTAAGTCATAATCTGGAGTGGAAAAGATCTTGTGAAAGGTTCAGACTGTGGAATAGTTTAAATAGTGACTCCTTTTCCACCAGGAATAGTAAAATAATAAATTTGTTATGTAACTTTTCTTTTAATCTAAGATGTGGACATAATCCTGGTTTTCAGAGATTATCAACAACTGTCCTTCAAAACTAAAAATACTTCCAGTATGGACTATATGTTGTATGTCTGTTGTCTCAGAAAGGCTCACTGATAGATTGTCTGCAAAGTGATAAGTTATCTGCCATGGCAAATAACGTAACCTTCAACTGCAGCACAGAAAGGCTGCAATCTGCAGTAGTAGAGTGAATATCTATATCATGGATTTTTAAAATTTGAAATGATATTTTAGATTATGGGTCATAATATGGATGTGACCAGTATCTTGTACCAAGTGGCTAAGATTTGAGCTAGAAATGTTTCTTCTGTTTTCATGGGGAAGGAAGGAAGAGAAGGAAACCTAACATTTCAAATTGGTGGGTTTCCCTTTGTCTCTTCCTGGCCATAGCCTGTTACTTACATCATTTGTTTCACAGGAACATTATGGTTATCTGAAAGGGCTTACGCTCAGCTGGATCGGTGATGGAAACAATATCCTTCACTCCATCATGATGAGTGCTGCTAAATTTGGAATGAATCTGCAGGTGGCTACACCCAAGGTAGGAAAAATGCCTGGTAATGGGTGGGGAGGATAATTAGTTTTCCTAAAACAACACTGAGGTAGCTAGATGACTCAGTGGATAGAGTACTGGGTCTGGGGTCAGGAAGACCTGAGTTCAAATCAGACCTCAGACACTTACTAGCTGATGCCTCAGTTTCTGTATCAGTAAAATTGGGATAGTAATAGCACCCACTTAAACATCATTTCAGACATTTATATTCTTGTAAGCCCTGCATGAAGAGGTTGAGTAAATAATCTCTACGGTTTCATCTAACTCCCAAATCATGCAGTCCTATGATTCAGATCTTCATTGGAAATAAAAACATAATAACAATGTGTAGTTAAATAATAACAATTCACATCTATTATCACAGTTTTGCCAAAAAAAGTACTTTCTTTCCAACATCTCTGTAAAGTTGGTAGAGTCTAAAATTGTATTATCCTTCTTTTACAGATGAAAAAACTGAGTCTCTGAGACTTGCACACATGATCACATTACTGGTGGCTGAGGCAGGACTTAAATTCCAGTTTTCTGACTATATTTCAGCTCTCTATCCACAACAGATGCAGTTAGGTGGTGTGGCAGATAGAGCCTGGAGTCAGGAAAAGCCGAGTTCAAACTTAGCTTCAGACACTTACTAGCTGATGCTTCAGTTTCTGCATCAGTAAAATGTGGATATAAATAGCACCGATCTCCCAAGGTTATTTTGAAGATCAAATGAGATATTTGTAAAACTCTTTTCAAATCTTAAGGCATTATACACATTTTAGGTATTATTACTATGTCAACCTGCCTGTTACCAATGGGTTCAATGGTGATCCATTGAATTAGTTGAGAGAGAGAGAGAGAGAGAGACAGAGACAGAGACAGAGACAGAAAGACAGAGGGAGAGACAGAGAGAGAGAGGGAGAGAGAGACAGAGACAGAGAGAGACAGAGAGACAGAGAGAGACAGAGAGAGAGACAGAAAGAGAGACAGAGAGAGACAGAGAGACAGAGAGAGACAGAGAGAGACAAAGAGACAGAGAGAGAGACAGAGAGAGGGAGAGAGAGACAGAGAGACAGAGAGAGAGACAGAGAGAGAGAGGGAGACAGAAAGAGAGAGGGAGAGATAGAGAGAGAGACAGAGAGAGGGAGAGAGAGACAGAGAGAGAGAGGGAGACAGAAAGAGAGAGGGAGAGATAGAGAGAGAGACAGAGAGAGGGAGAGATAGAGAGAGAGACAGAGAGAGAGAGACAGAGACAGAGACAGAGACAGAGAGAGATGGACAGGAACTATAGATGGACTGCATGAACTGAAGGGTACCCACAAGGATAATGGAAAGACATGTAAGACATATAATGGAGGCAAATGGATTGCATCCTTTCATCCAGGGAAAAGAAAAATAGTTCAGTGCAAAGACAGCTAGGTTTGGAGTCAGATTGCCTGGGTATGAATTATGACTCCCCCTCCCTCCAGAACTCTCCTCTTCCTAACTTCTCTGTTACTGATGGGGTTACTTCTAACCTCCTCATCACCCACCCCTGCAATCTAGGTACCATCTTTGATGTCTCCTTCTTTCACCTCCATATGCAATACAGTATCTCGTTTCCACTTTTGTCATATATCTTCCCTTCTGTCCTGGTGCCACTACACTGGTGCAGGTCTTTATCAGCTCACCCCCTCCTCTGCTTAGTGACTGAGATGATCTTCCTAAAGTGCAAGTCTGATCACATCACCCGTCACACACACACACACACACACACACACACACTCAATAAATTGTCACTCCCTGTTATCTCTAGGTATCAAATATCAAACAGAGGCCTGGCTGTGAATTATTTCTCCCCCTCAAATGTTCCCCATTTCCGAGCTTCCCTATTACTGTTGGGGGTACCACTAACTTCCTGGTCACCCAGCCCCACAACACGGGTACTAAATCCTTTGGCTTTCGAAGCCCTTCATAACCTCTTCCTAATTTCCAGCCTTCTTACATCTCATTCCCCTCCTCCCTCCCCTACTGACATCCTCCTCCATCCAGTGACCCCTCCTTCCTGCTTCTTGCACATGACACTGTTTGATGTAGGAGACATAATTCATCTACATGATTCCAAATGTTTTCACCATCTGTCCATGATCCCTGGAATGCCCTTCATCTCTGTCTCCTGGCTTCCATGACTCCTTTCAAGTCAGCTAAAGTTCTACCCTCTGCAAGAACCCTTTTCCAGGTCTCCTTAATTTTAGCTGCTCTACCACTGCCACCCCCCTTTCATTCCCAATTTATCTTGTATTTAACTTGTTTGTAATAAAATATTTGTACATAAGTTAACTCTGCCATTAGACTGTGAGCTCCTCCAGGGACTGGGTTTTATTTTTCAGGGGGGTGGATCCTTATTTTGTGTTTTTCTTTTTTGCTTTTTTTTGTATCCCCAGACCTTACTCTTTGAGGTACTTCATAAATACAGGACTGACTGACCTCTACCTCCTAGAATTCTGAATTTCTTTCAAGGTTTTTAGATTAGGTACCACATCCTAACCCATATCTTTTCTTTTATGTCCCTGAAGCTCCTTAAAAGCAGAACCTGACTTTCATTTTTTTCCTTTGGGTCCTTGCAGAATGCTTTTCATATGGTACTTTTCTAAGAAATGTTTACTGAGTTGACAAAGGAAAAAAAAGTTTAAAAGTCATAAAGTACAGTCATTTTCCCCTCTAGCACTGCTGTCTATACTGGATACATGAATTGATTCCCTGCCAAGCTACATAAATTAGCTGTCATATAGCTAAAATCTTTGCCACCTCCTACTGTTATAAAAAAAAGTTAAAAAAATAAATCCCCATTGTTCTACCAAAAATAGAAATTCATCATTCTTTCTTTAGTTCCAGACATTCAGTCACACGACAGAAAATATGAAGTGTAAGTAATGTTGTACAACAGTCGAAACTGCAAAAAGATAAAAACAAGTTCCTGTGTCTCATTCTCTACTTGCCTCATCCTCTCTATTATTTCTGCACTAACTGGGCCAGCACAGTAAAGACAACTTACTGTTTGTTATTCAGTCATTTCAGTTATATCTGACTCTTTGTGACCCCATTCGGGGTTTTCTTGGCAAAGATACTGTACTGGTTTGCCATTTCCTTCTCTAGTCCAATTTACAGATGAGGAAACTTAGTCAAACAGCGTCAAATGACTTGCCCAGGGTCACACAGATGGTAAGATCAGATTTGAACTCAGGTCTTTCTGACTCCAGGTCCAGCACTCTATCCAGATAAAATGAGAAATACATCTGTTGGAAACTTCACAGTCAGTGCAGATTTGGGAAATATCTTGCTGATGCTCCCTGTCCTACCAACATAAATTTAGATAAATGAGATAATTTGGATTTTCAAAGGTTTGTGAGGGAAGCAAGAGGCAAGGATACAATAACAGTAAGGATAATGCCCACATTCAACATGAAGGAAAAAATAAAACTCACTTAAAAATCCTTGGAAGAAACTATTGCTTACATTCAAGATTTACTATTAGGTTTGTTTTTATTGATAGAATATTCATATGTAACATTTATACTCATGGATAAAATTTATAAAATGCTTTATTTGGAAACAATTAGAGTTTAAACATTTCATTGGATGTCAAAGGTCTCTCATTACTATTAAAAGGAAAAAAATCCAGTATTAAAAATAATCCCAGCATTGTTCTGAGGCAGAAACTCATCGAAATGATAAAGAGCATCCAAAACTAGCTAAATCTTTGGCCAGGAATTTTGGCTGTTGTTGCTGTGTTTGGGTGGTTATTTTTTTTTAATCCCTGCAAATTCAAAGACTGCTGGAATGGCTCCATAAATTTGCAAGGCAGCATTATTAGCAGTTCTGCTTTCTTTAAAGATAAAGTCACAAGATTTATTGCCTTACCGAATGCTGAAAGGCTCTATAGCTATAATTAATCTACCTCCCTGCATCACTGCAATTTAGCATAGCTTACGCTGAAAAGCAAAACAATTTTAAAAATCATTTTGTTAGATGTCAGAGAAGCGCCTTCAAAGCCAGAAAGATCCGAGTTCAAGTTCTGCCCCTGGTTCATTCTAGCTGGGTGTTGTTCGGTCATTTTCAGTTGTGTCTGACTGTTCGTGACTCTATTTGAGGTTTTCTTCGCAAAGATACTGGAGTGGTTTGACATTTCCTTCTCCAGATCATTTTACAGATGAGGAAACTGAGTCAAACAGGGTTAAATGATATCCAGGATCACGCAGCTGGTAAGTGTCTGAGACCAGATTTGAACTCACAAAGATGAGTCTTCCCGACTCCAAGTCCCCTATCCATTGCAGCACTTAGCTGCCACTTACTGGCTGGGTGACCCATGACAAATCACTTAATCTCTGCTTGCCTCAGTTTCTTCATCTGTGAAATGGGGATAATGATAGCACCACCCTGTCAAAGTTGTGTGAGGCTCAGTTAATATTTGTGAAGTCCTTTGTAGATGTTAAAGGCTGTATAGTTGCTTCCCATTATTACTATAACTATGTGCTATATAATAATTATATAACAAGGATTACTGTTATCATTATTAGTAACCTTCCAATGTTCTAGGCGACTCTCTAATACCCTACCTTGCTGGGAATATGTTGACATATCAGTAGGGGGAGTATCCTCCCCCTTGGAGTTCCCTATCTCAATGAAATCCCAGGTCCAGTCTACATCCTATCCTTCCTAAAACTTCGCCCTAACCTGCAGTTGAAAGCAACTTTTATATTATTGTAAATATGGCAAAGTTTGACTGACATGAGCTTGCTAATCAGTCTTCATCTGGTGACTTTCCTCTGCACACAAGGGCCAGTAAAGACTTCAGCTTCCAAGACAAAGAATGAGAACTCCCATTTTTATAGTGCTCTGAACCTTCCTGTGTTGGGTGGTTTTCTTGTCTTCAAACCTCTTCAGCTGTTCTTGGAACACCTATTGATTCTCTTCTTGGAGATGGTCTGTCAGTCAATGACATTTTTTATTAAGTGCCTACTCTGTGCCAGGCACTTGGCTATGCCCTAGCCATATTCAGAAAAGCAAAAGACAGTCCCTGCTCTTGAGGGGCTCAGAGTCTAATAAGGAGATAACACATAAAAAAGTATGAAAATCTACATCTAGGATAAATTGGATGTAATCAACAGAAGAAAAGCATTGGCATATAGAGGGTGAGAGTTTATCTGTGACTGGAAGGAGGCCAAGAAGCCAAGAGGTTGAGATGGGATTCCAGGCATGGGGGTGAGCAAATGAAAATGCTTGGAATCAGGAGATGAGCATCCCCTGCAAAGAACAGTAGTAAGGCCAGTGTCCCTGAAGGGAAGAGCATGTGGGTGTGCAGAAGGGGTGGGAGTTGAAGATACAGGGGCAAGAAGACTGAAAAGGTGAGTCTGTCAATCAACTTTTAGATGCCTTCTATGTGTCAGGCACTGTGCTAAGTGTTGACGATAGGGGATAAAAGGGGCACAGACAGCTCCTGTTCTCAAAGAGCTGACAATTTAATGGGCAAGAAGAGCCCAGGGTGTGAAAGACTTTGATTGCCAAACATAGGGTTTTATATCTGATCTTGGAAGTGATAGGGAGCCTTTGGAGTTATGCAGTAGGGGGAGAGGAGTTTGAGATGGGTAGGGGTGGATGAGATCAGACCTAAGCTGTAGGAAGATTACTTAAGGCCCTTGAATGGAGGATGGACTGATTAGAGTGGGGAAGAGTCTTAAGGCAGCGAGACCAATAATTTAGGTGATGACAGAGGCAACCAAGTGGCACAGTAGAAGACTTCTCTTTCTGAATTCAAATCTGGTCTCAGAAACTTATTAGCTGTATGACCCTGGACAAGTCACTTAACTGTTTGCCTCAGTTTCCTCATCCATAAAATAAACTGGAAAAGAAAATGGCCAACCACTCCAATGTCTTTGCCAAGAAAACTCTTGATTGGATCACAAAGAATTGAACACAATTAAAGAACAATGACAGTGTGATGGCAGCACTGGAGGACTTCATTCTACTTCTTCACCTTTAGGAACCTTTTCACTTCCACCTCCTTCAAAATGGTCATTTATTGATGGGAATCTCCACAACTGTTTTGTGTCTACACTTCCCAATCACCATTATCACCTTTGTTACTAACAAAAATAAGCAAATTTATTTTGAAATATAATCTAGAATCAGCTGAAGAATTAAACAAACCTTTCAACTTGCGGAGGTTTTAAGAGAGGAAAAGATTACCACAAGCTAGTAAGAGAAAAGCAAAATGTTTTGTCTTATCAATCTAAGTGGCACAATTATTAAGGGGATGTGAGAGAACCAGCTCATTTTAAAAATAATTTAGAAGCAACATCGAAGTTAGAAAGTCTGAAACTATAGTATCTTATATATTAGAAATGGCTAGGTTACTTGGATTTATCTTAAAGTCATTGAGTGTTTTAATAACTATTTATAGTTGTTGATCAGATATAGAGTTGTTTACCATTTCCTTTTCTAGCTCATTTTACAAATGAGGTACTAAGACAAACAGGGTTAAGTAACTTGCCCAGAATCACATATAACTAGTAAGCGTCTTATTGGATTTGAACTACTCAGGTCTCTCTGATTCCAGACCCAGGACTCTTATCAACTGCACCACCTAGGTGCCCCTTAATAAACATAAGCTATAAAAAAGTGATAACTTGTAGCATTAAAAGCACAGTTCACCCTTCTTTCCTACAAAGAGTTAATTTCATTTCATTCTATTGGGGAGAGCTGGACCATTATGTTTACTCACCTTGTTCAAAAGAATCATGAAATATGTTATTCTTGAGGTGGGCATTTACTTTGCTGCATAATTTGTTTTAATCTTTACTCCATTGAAAGATGAGTCCTTTAGGAAACCCATGTGTCATGCACACACACACACACACATATTCACAGATGCAAATTAACAGTTTAATCTATTTTTTGACAGGGCTATGAACCAGATCCTGGTATCACCAAACTAGCAGAGCAATACGCTAAAGAGGTACGATGGACTCACATAACTATATCTGTATCTATATCTGTATATAAATCTATATCTATATCTTTATCTCTGTGTCTATATCTAAATCATATCTGTGTCTGTATCTCTATTTCTGTTATCTATATCTGTATCTGTATCTATATTTGTATCTGTATCTATATCTGCATCTGCATTTTTATCTATGTATGTATCTATATCTGTCTATCAGTCTTGTCTTCGCATTTCAAGGATTGCTAATTAATCTGCTCATTCATCTATGCTAGCATGGTACCAAGTTGTCCCTGACTTTTGATCCAATGGAAGCGGCACAAGGGAGCAATGTCTTAATTACAGACACATGGATAAGCATGGGACAAGAGGAAGAGAAAAGCAAGAGGCTACAAGACTTTCAAGGTTACCAGATAACGATGAAGGTACGAATCGATGTTTCTCCATAGGTTCATTAATTCATTAATAAAGGCAAGAACTGGAAAATTACTCCTTCACTTTGGGTAGAACAGGGCGTCTTTCTCCTCAACACAAATAATATTTGTCCCTCTTCGTTAAATTGTACCCTTTGCCAAGAGATTTTTGTGATGGATATGGCAAAGCTGGGGTTGAGACTGTAGAGAGAATTTTCACAATTATTAAAAAAGTATCATTAGAAGGCATTAGGAGACTGAAAAAAAAATACATCAGTGGCACTTTTGCAGCCATATAATTCCATGTAATTTTTCTTTCATTGTATTCTTATTCCATATTATGTCTGCTTTCTTAAATACTTGCGGATCAAAATGGATTTTTCTAGGATCATGTTAGGAACTAGAATACCTTTGGTTGCACTCCTGATCTAATCTTAGGGTATTCCCTAAAAATCTTGAAGGAAATCCAAATCCAAAGTTTGGTGAAGGGATCTCCCTAGAAGCAATCAGCATGGGATCCTAGATTTAGCTCTGAGCTAGATCTCAGATGTTATCTAATACAATCTCCTTTTTTTATGGACAAGGAAACTGGGATGCTTAGAAGTTAAATAACTTGTTCAAGGTAAATAGAGCTGCAGCATAAGATCAAAAGATTATGCAACTAAAGCTGGGATTCTTTTTATTTTAATATTTTATTTTTCCCTAATTACACATAAAAACAATTTTAACATTCTTTTTCTTCAAATTTTGAATTCTCCACCCCCACTGAGAAGGCAACAATTTGATATAGACTATACATGTGCTGTCATGCAATACATATTTCCCTGTGAGTTATGTTGTAAAAGAAAACACAGACAAGAACAACAAGCAAAATAAAGAAAGCTAAGAAAAAGTATGGTTGAATCTGCATTCAGACTCCATCAGATCTTTCTCTGGAAGTGGAGAGCATTTTTCATCATGAGTACTTTGGAATTACCTTGGATCATTGTATCGCTGAGAACAACTAAATCACTCATAATTGATCTTCATACAATATTGCTCCTACTGTGTACAATGTCCTCTTCGTTTTAGAACTGGGAATCCTCACCTTTTTTGCGTCATGAACCCCTTTGTCAGACTGATGAAACCCTTCCTGAAAATAGTTATTAAATATATAAAATAAAATATGTAGGATTATGAGGAAACCAATAATTTTGAAATATAGATGTAATTTTTTTTAGTGTTATGGTCCCTTAATTCCTAGATAAATACTCTTTTCACCTTTTTTCTGTATTTTAAATTCAGCTTAATGATGTGTGTGCGTGTGTGTGTGTGTGTGTGTGAGTGAATGAATGAATGAAATGTACTTTTCCGTGCCAATCTATCAGTATTTCTGGAGACTCAGAAAAAGTGTCTTAAACCTGGAATTAAATTAATAGGGAAATATAAATCTCATTTGGAAAGCAGCAATTCTGAATTTGGGAGAGATGGTAAAAATGTAATTTTTTTTCTTGTGTAAAGGAAAAGCCAAAGTTTACTCAATTCTGATGTACTATTTCCACCATGTTTTTTTCCCTTAGATGGCTGGAGTTGCTGCTCCCAACTGGACATTTTTACACTGCTTGCCCAGAAAACCAGAGGAAGTTGATGATGAAGTATTTTACTGTCCAAAGTCACTCGTATTTCCAGAAGCTGAAAACAGGAAATGGACAATCATGGTAAGAACTAAATTGATTTTAGCCTAAGGGTTGATGAGATTAAGTGATTTACCCACAGTTGCATACTATCTACTAAGTGTCAGAAGCAAGATTGGGACCCAAGTCTTACTTCAAGTCCAATATAATATGAGTAGTTCTGATGCTATCCATAGATCTGTAGATAGACTCCAGGGTGAGGGTAGGGAGTCTATGAACTTGGATGGAAAAAAAATAGCATCTTCAATTTCACTGTATTGATTTCCATTGCTTTCCTAGGTATATTATTTATACATTTGAAAACATTCTGTTTAGGTGCCCAAAGGCTTTGCAAAGCTATCAAAGAGGTTCATAACACATAAACAAATTAAGAACCATTGCACTATATACTATGTTTTTCTCATCCTAATGACTTAATCAAGATACAGTAACTACTCAATTTGCCCTACTTTACCTCTTTTTGGAACTAAATTCTGGGTGCCTTTGCATGAAAGGGAGAATTTTGGTATTTTAAAGTTCTAAATTTAGGTACTAGAAAATAAGGATAATCTTTTCTTCTTGCCAGTCTTAGACACAGACAATTATCTCAATTCCAAAAAAAAAAGAATGTGACCTAACCATATTAGCTCTATAATACAAGAAGTGACATAATAAATGCTTTTATTTTTGTCAGAAAATAATTGGAACACCAATGATGATACTGCCTTAATGATTTTGTAACTTTGTCTTCCTTAGGAATTCTGGAAAATAATAAAGTATACTATAATAATATTTATATGGAGATGGACCAATTTTAGCAGGAGGAATAACATATTAAAGTCCTATTGCATTAAAAATATTTTAGTTAATTACACTTGAGAGAAAACATTGCCCACCTGATTCTTCTCAGTCCTCATACACAAAACCATCATTTTTGCTAAAAATATATAGGTAATATTCCAAGGGCCCAATTCTAGCTTCTCCATAAAAGCAAGCTCCGCATGTAGTCTCATTTGAACAGTAAAAATAGAAGGGAAATTTCAGCCTGAGTCCCTATGCTGAGCTACCTCTCACTGTTAACACATGATGTTTTGTAAAAAGATGGTGAAGAACTGATTTTCAAGTGCTTGTAATTGCTTTAAAGCAAAAATGCTGACTCTCATCACCCTGGATAGTTTCATAGCCAGGCATGACTGGCCACATTCATTTCACTGCATTGTAAACTGATTTACTCCATCCATAACTGTGTGTGTGTGTGTGTGTGTGTGTGTTTGTGGGTACATACATGCAATGTAATTTTATTGATCAATAGCTATTCCATATTCTAACAGACATATAGTCTTCAATTTAACAAATCTCTAGGGTCATTTGAGGCATGAAAACTGACAGTTTTTTCTTGTACAATGAAGAACTCTGACTGTTTGACAATTTCCCTGCCAATATGGTGGAATGGAACTATCACTGGATTTGCAACCAGAGATTATGGATTCAAATCCAAACTCTGTCCCTCCTATGTAACCTTGGCCAAAGTCTTTCCCTTTGCTGGGCCTCATCTATATTTTCCACATGCATGAAATGTCAGGGTTGATCTAAGGATCTTTAAGTTCCAGCCCCAAATCTATGATCTAATGAAAAAGACTATACCTATCTCAAAGTGGTTAATTAACCCAAATAACAAACTCATTCTCTAAACCAGAGGTATCAGACACATGGCCTATGAACCACATGTAGCCCACAACATTCCTGAGTGCAGGTCAAACCACACCAAAATGTAATTGGGAAATATTGAATAAAACATTGAACAAAACATAAATAAAATAAAAATATAATAAAACATGGATAATGTCATTTTAAATGAGTCAGTATATAGCCCCACAGGGATCATTGTGTTTGAATTAATGACCCCCATTTCTATTTTAGTTTGGCATTCATTGCTGTAAACCATAACACATCTCTTTATTCCTTGAGATTATTTGGCTTTTCCCAGCAACGAGGGATGTTGCCAAGGAAGATAGTATCTCTCTGTCCCTGAGGGATAGAACAGGGCAGACTCAGCAGTCTTGACAGAACCCTCAGATGGGTTTGTTTCCTTGCCAGCAAATTTTGCTGTGACCATGGAGCATAAGGCAATTGAACAACCCAGTGGAAGTCTGATTCCAGAAAGCATTCCAATATGGATGCCAAAAACACACAGCAGTATAGTAAAGAAAATCAGTCACATTTTATAGAACTCCCTAGGAGCTCATTTCTGAAGCCATTAAAAAATATGTGATGTGATTCCTGGGACTAATAAAAAGAGGTTATAAATTTCACATAACGTGATAGGCAGGTCATCTACAAAATAGTCAACTCATGCTAATACTTTAAATATTATTATCCCTTAAGTATTATTGCCATTTTAATAGAATATCTCCCCCATGAAGTCTTTCCTAATCCTACTTTAAGTATTTTTGGAGTGTGTTGCAAGAAAAGAATGATGAACTTGGAGTCCACAGGGATGAGTTCAAATTTTGTCTCTTCCATTCACTGTCACTTTCAGGAACTCATTTAACTTTTCTGGGCCTCAGTTTAATCATCGGTAAAATAAAGGGGCTAGACTAGATGACCTCAAAGATGTTTCCCCAAACTGGAGCTATAACCCTAGCATATAGAATGATGAAGGACCACTGGGATCATCTAATCCAATGCTGTCATTTGTAAATCCTTCATTTACAAATGAACTTCTTTTTCAGTCATGCCCAACTCTCCATGACATCATTTAGGGTTTTCTTAGCAAAGGTAGAAGTTTGCCATTTCCTTCTCCAAATAATTTTTTACAGATGAAGAAACTCAGGCAAACATGGTCAAATGACTTACCTAGGGTCTCATAGCTATTAAGTCTCTGAGGCCAGATTTGAACTCAGGAAGATGAGTCTTCTTGATTCCAGGTCCAGTGTTCTATCCACTGTGCCACCTACTTGTCTCTATAGATGATGAGAGAAAGATTAAATTACTTGTCCAAAGTAATATGGGTAATAAGTAGAAAAGCTGAGATCTAAATGTGGGTTCACAGATTTTGAATTCAAGAGTTATTTCACCATATAATGCTCTCACATCCTACTTTGTTGTATACCACTCTAATGTATTTGTAATGTGATATTTTATATTATTATATATCATATTTGTGATTATATTTTATGGCAGTCAGGTGGAACAGTGGATAGAGTACTGGACCTGGAGTCAGGAAGACTCCTCTTCCTGAATTCAAATCTGGTTTCAGACACTTCTAGGTCTGGGACTTTGGGCAAGTCACTTAATCCTGTTTGCCTCAGTTTGCTCATCTGCAAAAAAAATGACCTGGAGAAGGAAATGGCAAACCAAGAAATACCAAGAAAACCCCAAATGGAATCACAGAGTTGGACACAACTGAAAAATGACTTAACAGCAACAACTTGTCTTAATACTAAACTAAATTCCATGAGGGCAAGAGTCATGTCTTATCTGCACTCCTACAGCATCTCAAACATTGCTTTTCACACATTAAATATTTGCTAAATTTTTAAAATAAAATTTGAATTCATGTAATTTTGTAAGGAACACAGCATTCTGGAAGCATGGATTTATATCCCAACTCTGATTCAGTCCTCTAGGATTCACAGGGGATGGAGAGCTGAGCATGGAGTCAGAGAAATTTGAATTCAAAACCAGCCTCAGACAATAGCTGTGTGACCCTAGGCAGGTTACTTAACCTCTGTCTATCTTAATTTCCTCATTTTATAAGATAACAGCACCTAACTCGCAGAGTATCAAATGAGAATCAGATTAGATTATATTTGTAAAGTGCTTACCACAGTGCCTGAAGCATAATAGGCATTATAGAAATGCTTGTTCCTTCCCTTTCTCTTGTTTTTTTTTTTTCATTTGTCAAATGAATTCTGGATTCAGCCATCTTTAAAATCCCTTACCTGTCTAGTTCCTTGTGATTCCTCTGAACTGAAATGAAAAACATTCACTTTTTTTTGGTTCAGTCATTTCAGTCATATCCGACTCTTTGTGACCTCATTTGGAGTTCTCTTGGCAAAGATAGTGGAGTGGTTTGCTATTTCCTTTTCTAGCTCATTTTATGAATTAGGAAACTGAGGCAAACAGGGTTAAGAGATTTGCCCAGGGTCACACAACTAGTAAGCCTCTGAGTCTGGATTTGAACTCAGGTTTTCCTGACTCCAGTTCTGGCTCTCTCTCTGCTGCCCCACCTAGTTAACCTGCCAGTTAACCTGCCACTTGGTTTACAAACCAAGAAAGACATGGATAACCAATTAAAGAGAAAACACAGGAACATAAATGTGAAACCAAGACATGAACAGATAAATCGTACACAGGTCAGGAATAGGTACATAAGAGATGGCTGTGAGATGAGCCTTCCAAAATCCTTGTTGGGTAGAAGCAGAGTGGGGAACAGCTATTACCTCTGCAATTTTTCATAGGCAAGCTGACAGTAAGTGCTGGTGAATTGCACCCGGCATTCGTATTTACAGTTTCCAAACATTTTCACATGTTTTCACATGTGCCATCTTTTTTTACCCTCACTATACTGTCTGAAATCCCAAGGCTAAAAAACTTCAGATGAGGCCTCTAACCCAAGCCATTTGTCTGCCCCATCACTCTATACACAATAGGATGACCCAAACCCAAAATGATTGGCCATTTCCAGTTGATTGACCCCCCTCAAATTTCGCTGGATCCATACTGGCCGTAGGCTATACTTACACAGTAAGTACCATGGTGAACAGTAGGTGTGTGATGAACCACAGAACTTCACCAGCCAATTCATCAGGTGTCCTCAAGGCTGCAAAAGTCACTCATGGACGAGTCTGCTTTTTCTCTATTCAGCCCTAGAATTATTCCTTAGGAACCACATGGATTGCCTGTATAGGCAGGCCAGTCTGCTCCCTCTTGACCTTTCCTCATCTGCATAAAAGCAAATGTAGTGCAGAACCATTCCTTTATCACTTCAGATGTTTCAGCATCTTGACAAAGCATAGTCTGAATTAGAATTTGCTTGAGAAAGCTCATTTTTATCCCAGACCCGTTTTCCTCCCTCCACCTGGTTCTCGTGCCACATTTGTTTCTGATGTGTCTTAATTTTTTTCTTTTTCTTTTCATCTCTGTTGCAGGCTGTCATGGTTTCCCTGCTGACGGATTACTCCCCGCAGCTGCAGAAGCCTACATTTTGATGCTTCGGCTCTTTCCAAGGGGGAAAATATTTTGTAGCAACGGTATATTCTAGTCCATGGAAAGGCGGAGCGGGGAGGAATGGGATCAAAGAATCGAGCCATTTCCTAATAAATGGATTATACAATATTGTTTTGCCATGGTGAAATCGTACACAATATTGAAGCTCTGTCATTTATGGGTTTTTTGCCTCATTGTTTATAGCTTAAGAGGGTTTATATTTAGCTTGTACTTTTTAACTGTCATTTAGGGAATGAATTTGAGCGTTCATTTAAGTGATTGCTGGGGTTTGTCACTTCAGCATGAGAACTCACAAAGCAGTTATATGGCTTATTCGTGACAGCCTAATGGATCATTACCTACAATGATTTGCACCCATTATCACTCGTTGGGTAGATCTGTAAAAATAATAAAAAATAATAATAACAGCATTGTATTTGTATAGCAGTTAAAGATTTACAAAAAATGTCTTCCCCATGATGACCTGTTGAGTTATAAGTTAGGCAGTGAATACAGGTTGCTTTCGTGCCCTTTTGGAAGAACATAGCAATCCTTGGCTCCCAGCAAGGCCAAATAATCCTCCTCCCAAATAGATTACACTATTAAGAATACCAGTGGGACAAACTGGACATTCTGTTGTGGAGGAGGGGTTGGTAATAATCCTATGAGGCAGCTTAACCATGGCCAAACTCTACAGTTACTTGCCAGGCCTTCCAGGAAGGTGGGGGTTGAGTATCTTTAAAAACAGAAATCTATCTACTCTTAAAAGAATGTTTAGAGTTACCACACTGGGCTAACCCTTGCAAGGAAGTGGAACATCTCTGTTTACATAGCTAAGTCCATGTGTCCCACCCAGGAAAAAAAGCAACAACTTTTATAAACAATTGACAGCCAGCCAAGAGGGTAAAATACCAATTTTTTTCTTTGCCTTTATGTTGTTTTCACATGAGTTCAAATCCTTCTGACATTAGCTGCCTATGAACAAAGTCTTTTGAATCTCTATTTCTCCTTCTATAAGATGGGATAACGATACCCATCGTACCTATTTCTGAAGGCAGAAGGCTGGAAAGCTCCAGTGAGATGATACGTGTAAAGCATTTGGCACACTTAAAACTCTAAGCACATATCCATCAACATCATCATCATCATTATGACTGACCTCCAACTATTCCTGTAGAACTACCACAGATTAAGAGATATTTCTTTCTCTAGATTTTCCCTCTTCTCAATATATATATATATGTATATCTCTATATATATGTACACACTCATACACATATGCTACTGTATTACTTTCTTAGAATCAAAATCAGATTCATGTATTTTGAATAATTGTAAAATATTATTTTACAACCAGTTAATCAGACAAAAAGTTAAGTGCTTCTTCATGAGGACATTTCACAGGAAAGAGTAAAACATGAAAAATCACTTCCTTGGCATTTCCCCTAAGTGATATTATAGTCGTAGATTGGCTAGCCATGACCTTAACAAATCAGCAGGAGATAAATTATATATGAGAAGTTCAATGAAGAATCCATAAAATTGTTTATGCAAAAAAGTCTGGTGCTGTTATGTGTAGCAAGAAAAAAATCTCCTATCAACTGCCAAGGGTGGCTTTGATTTGTGGAGGGTTTCAATAAAGGGTAATTACTGGAAAAAAATGAAAAAAACTAAAACTGAGCTGAATTTCCACAAGGAAAAGTCTGATCTTGAGTGTAATCTGGGCTTGAACTGTGAATCCTCTCACAGCTCTCACTGTCAAAGGTAACTGCTGTTTAGATATAACAGAATCCAGAATTTTCCAATTAGGAAAAAGACTTAAATGGCAAAACTCTTTTCTAGGGACCATTGAAACAAATGGGCATGTACAAAGGCCAGCCCTACCCTCTGCTAGACATTTCAGGGTCCTTTGTCTCAAGGGACATTTGCCCATATGTTGTTTTTTCGGCCTATTTACCTCTTCCAATTTTGAGAGAAATCTTTTCTCTCTCAGAACCAAATGCCCTTAGATCTCTTCTTCCCGTACTCTTTCCATCTCCTCTTGTTTAATGAAACCTGGTTCATTTCTAATAACCCCTCATCCTTGGTTACCTCTGATGTCTCCTACCATGATAAGCTATAAGAGAGAGTTAGCATATTCCTCCCCATTACCATTTCATGCCCTCTCTTGGCAATCATTATTCAACCACTGCTCCATATGCTGATACAATTCTGTTCAATCCCTTGGAATTGAATATCTGGTCTTGGAGGTAAGAGATTCACTAGAACATATCAATCAGGAAGGGGATATGGTCAGATCTATATTTTAGGGGAGAAAGAAAGATCTTAAACCCTTATTCCTCCAGGCCTCATGTTCTTTGCTTTCTTAAAGGAGTTCAGCACATGGATCACAATTTTTTTTTTCACAACCAACACTTTTTCTCATGTTAATGCCCAACTCAAATATCATAGCCTGCCAGTTCATCAGCCTTTTCAGCTTTCAGAACCTGCATCTTCAGTAAATCTGTCACCTACAGGAATGGCCACAGCTTCCACACCTCAGCATCACCTCAAAATGCACCACTTATGTGATTCTGTACTGTGAAATTCTCCTTGTCAGTCAGACAGTGAAGAAGTGTTCATCGAGTGTTTACTACATGCCAGGCACTGTGTTAAGCACTGGGAATGCAAAGGCAAAAAATAACCTCTATTCTCAAGGAGATGACATGTAAATAACTAGGTACAGCCATGGTATGTACAAAGTAGGTGGAAGGTAGTCTGAATAAGGAGGCATGAGTGGGGCGGGGAGCTAGGAGAGGCTTCCTGGCAAGAGGTGGGCTATGAGTAGAGTTTGGAAGGAAGCCAAGAAAACCAGGAGATGGAGATGACATAGCAGAGCATTCCAGAGGCAGAATGTCATGTTCAAGGCCCATATACTAGATTGTCAAGTATGTGGTAAGGAACGAAAAGTGAGAATCCCAGAGAGGTAAAGGGACAGGTAACAACGTCCTTTAAATACCAAACAGGATTTTATATTTGGTCCTGGAGGTAAGACAGAGTCACTGGAGCTCATGCAGGAGAAAGGTGACATTTTAGAAAAATGATTTTGATCATAATTTCTTGTTTTTTCATCATTCCCTCTTTTTCATTTCTCCTAAATCTATTCTTTGTCCTCTCAAGGACTGCTAACCCCATCATCCCTCCCCGTCCATTATCTGGGTTCTAGCTTCACTTTTTTAACTTCTTTTTTTAGTTTTTAAAAATTAATTTATTTTTAGTTTTCAACATTCACATCCACAAGATCTAACTTCACTTTCTTCCCATAGCCTGATGTCATTCTTGACCCCATAGCTAGACAATTCAACTGAATTCTGTCTTCTATAAGGTATTCCTCTGCTCCATTGTCCCCTTGTTCATGTCTTCCCAATCCTCAAACGTGGGTTCTCTCCCCTATCCATATTCTCTGCTGCTATTTCCAAGTGACCAGATGTTACTGGTGGTAGTCATGAAACTGTTTACTGTATTCATGATAAAATAAGGTTATTTCATTTGAATTGAGCTGTTACTGCTGAAAGACAGTGTTTATTCTTCATTGATTTCACTTATTACACTACTTGGAATGGCTCTCCCAATCCTCCTTCCTTCTCATGGAACCTCACTCTTGTCTCAGCAGATGACCACCTCTTTGTTTACTGAGGAAATAAAGGCCTCCCCTCATGAGTGCTCTCCTCTCTCTAACTCTTCATGCACCATTTCTTCCAATGCTTTATCTCAGAGGAAAATATCCCTTTTCCTTTCCCAAGCTGACACATCTACTTGAGTTCTTAGTCTTTCCCCACTTTCTCTGGAGGCTAGTTTCAACCATCATTCCTGTTCTCACTTTCATATTCAGTTCCTCTACCTGCTGTTCCTTTACTGATGCCTACAAACATGCTTGGGTTTCCAATTTTGTTTTGGTACTCAGGACTCATTGTTTCAGCCCTTTTGGGGTTCTAGAGGTGCCCCCTGAGAGTCAGTGGGGTTCTGGCATCTCGTCTGGACTGTGAGCCACCAGTTGCTAGCACCCTAGCTGCAAATAAGATGGCTTTTTAATTATGGGATATTTACTTTAAAGATAGCACAGAAATACAAGCATTTTTCCCTAACACCTGAGACATACTCTCGCCTATCCCACTCTGGAGAGGTCTCTGGAGACAGTGAATGAAAGTTTGATATAGTTTTTACATTACATTGGCCTCACTGAGTTTACTTCCCAATTTGGCAGAGCTCATGGGTGGATAAGTCTGCACATGTCCTATTTTTAGACTGGGCCAGGCAGGTCACTCAGAACTTTACTTCTCCCTTCCTGGGTTGCAGCAAATCTAGGCAAAGACATAGCTCCTGGACTTCTTTCTTATGGGTTTATCTTCTGACTTTGGGAAGCTCACAAGATCCCAATAACCTTCACCTAAAACAAGACACAGAGGCAGAGATAAACTGCCCAAAGAACAGTGTCATACGTCAGCTTTAGATAAGGAGGGGTCAAGGCCGTTCTCATGTCATTATCTCTCCTGACTGTCAGGAAAGAAAGCAAAGTAAGGGCTAGGATATATGCTTGTTGGAATAAATTAAGTTGAATTGGTCGGAAAATGCTTCATGAAGACTGTCAAATCTGAGATGAAACTTATTTAAAAATGGTAGGAAGGAAGAAAGGTAGGCAGAGAGAAAGCGGAGTGCATTTGTTGGGGTAGTAAAAGGAGAGACGGTTCAACAGGTAGGTGAGATCTGACTTGTGGAGTAAATTTAAAGCTCAACTTTATCCTCTAGTGCATAATAAAGTAGGAAACCATTGAATGGAAACCAGGAGAATGACATAAGGAAAGTGGTATACTATGAACATTCATGTGATTGTGGTGGGCAAAATGGACTGGGTGCAGGGAGACTGGTGGTGGGTGGAACAGATAGCTATCACAGTTGTCCAGCCATGAGATGGCAAAGTTGCCACAGTAGGGTTGAGAACAAAGAGACATTTCTAAGGAAAGTTTGCCAGGAGTTTGTGAGTGCCTGGAAATGAAAGAGAAATGAAATGAAATAGGAAACTCTAGATAAAGAACCCTTACTAAGAATGACTAAAAACAAATCAATTGACATCTTGGGCTCCTCTGCAAAGGGGATAAGAGAATTTGCTTTCTTTACAGGGATGGGATGAGTCTAAGGAATCATCACAACTCACTATTATATAGAATATCAAGTCTTACAGAGTGCTTTTCTCACATTCACCCGAAGAGTTAGGTATCATTTAAATAGAGGAGGAAAGTGAGACTTGGAGATGGTAAATGATCTTTTGTGGTTGTATGTCTGGGATGTGGAGGGGATGAGATGCAAAACACATGTCCTCACTCCATGTCCACAGTGCATGGCAAGCTTAGCCAAAAAATATCCTAGAGATTGAACTAGAACTCGAAAAGGTAATGAAGATAGTGGACCCATAGTGTTGATTTTTCAGAATAGTTCTTTCAGAATAGTTCTACCAAGCACAGAGTTACTAAGTGCTTTTCAATAACTCCTCAGTAGATGTGAGTGATAAAAAAACCATGTAACTGACTGTCATTAATGCCCTCCCTGCCCTTCCCTTTACATCAGCCAAATTCTCTAAGTGGTGTTGGTGGGAACTTAGAGCTACAAACATCACCATCAATTTCTTTCACTGTGCTCTTCAATAATTAAATTATTAGTCCTTTCAGTGTCCTTGTGAAGAGGTTATAAATATTTAAGCAAGAATGAACATTTATTCTCACTATTTAAATGCATGACCTTTCACTTCCATCAGGATGGTGGGCTGTGTAATCACAGTGAGAGGCCAAGAGAAGCATCCTAAAAGTGAGAATCTCAGCCCCTCCTCTCTCTTAAAGACAGAGATGGCTAACCTGGCTGACTCTTGTGGGGGATGGAGTCAAGTACTGCTCTACTGTAATGGGGTGCTGATAAGGAGATGTGCCCACTGCTGTGGCTTTGACAAACCTTTTTCCAAGGAACTAGAAGCACTACATAGGTCATACATAGAAAAAAAAAAAGAATGCTCATTAAATCTCTGTTAGATAGTGGGTGGTGGAGGCCTTCAGATAGCGATCCATTAAGTGGTGGTCTCTGGCTCAATCCCATTCATTTGACCACATTGCACAGTGTGAACTGCTCTTCCCCTTCAGGATGCACAAACATGACTGATACTTTTGTTTTAGGGGAAGGAAAGGGAATAGTGTTTTTAAAGTGACTGCTATGTGCCAGATGCTATGTTGAATACTTTTACAAATATCTCATTTGACCCTCACAACAACCCTGTGAGGTAGAAGCTGTTACTGTCCTTGTTTTATAGTTGAGGAAACTGAAGAAGACAGAAGTTAAGTGACTTGTCCAGGGTCACACAGCTAGTAAGTGTCTGAAGTTTGAATTGAATTTAGATCTTCTTGACTCTAGGCCAGTGCTCTACCCACTGTGCAACTTAGCTGCCTGGAAGCTACCTCATTCCTATGCCAGGACCTAGGGAGTAAGGGTTTATCCTGAATTTGGGGCATTTTGGGGGCTGAAGACAGTCCTATGCATAGAAACTTGGTAATCACTCTTTGGATCTGAATTTGAATTTAGAGCTTATAGTGCCCCAAAGAGAAAAGTCACCACTTACCATACTTATTATTATTTTTTTTTTATGTTGGGAGAGCCACCATAAATCCAGATCCAGGATTTCATCAGTTGAGGGAACTCCATGTGGAATCTCCCTCAACTGAAGTATAAGGCAACTTACATATAATTTACAGTCTTCAAGAGATGCCTGAAGCACTGAATGGTTAAGTAGTCACACTTCCTGCATGTGTCAGAAGCAGGACATGAACCATGTCTTCTTGACTCCAAATCATACTCTACGTTCGTTAGGTCACCCTGCCTCACTCTTGTCATCCACAAACAGGAAAATCTGAAGAATCTCATCTAATGCAAAGGTGTAAATAAGTAATTATGATAAGAAATATATCAAAATGGATCAGGAACAAGAAATGAGAGAAACCAAGATGTGTAGACTACACAGAAACCTCATGCCTCTACATTATAGACATTTTCTTCAAGAAAAGATTGGGGAGTGACCACTTCAAGATATCAGAAAGAAGCAGTACAGTCAGTCTTCCTCCTCAAATACTCCAATAATTATCTAAGAACTCTGGACTGAGTAGGGAATAGGATACTGAAGAAGAAACTATAATGGCATCTTTCTATTCCAAGATCACAAATTTGTTCTGTAGGTAAATGAGCTTGTTACTATGGCCATTTGCTAGTATGTATAGTGTACCTAATCCATTCCACTGATCCACCACTACATTTTTTTAACCAATACCATATTGTTTTCATGATTACCACTTTGTAATATAGTTTGAAGATCTGGTACTGCTATGGCACCTTCCTTCAATTATTTTCATTAATTCCCTTAATATTTTTAACCTTTTGTTCTTCTAGATGAATTTTGCTATTATTTTTCCTAATTCTATAAAATAATTCTGAGTAATTTGCTAGGATACTGAACAAGTAAATTTCAGTAGAATTGTTATTTTTATTATGTTGGCACAGGCTACCCATGAGTAGCTAATATTTCTCCAGTTGTTTAGGTCTCTATTTGTGTGAAAAGTACGTTGCAATTACGTTCATATAGTCCCTGGGTTTGTCTGCCATTACTTTAAATGAAATCTCTCTATCTCTTCCCGCTGGATTTTTTTGGTAACGTAGAAATGCGGATGATTTGTGTGGGTTTACTCTATATCTTGCAACTTTTCTGAAGTTGTTAATTGGTTAAACCAGTTTTTTAGTTGGTTCTCTAGGGTTCTCTAAGTATATCATCCTTTCATCTTCAAAGAGTGCAACTCTGCAAGAGTTTGGCTTCCTCATTATTTATTTTTAACCATCCAGCCCTACCCACCAGTCATGTGGGACTACCCACCCTACCCCCACCAAGGCTTGAGCCCAGACTGGTTGTGAATAATTAATTAGGATGGATATTCACAATGAAGGGGGAGACATTTAGTTCTCAGAGGGAAAGTTGAGACTGTCCACTAGTATACATTTAGTGTCTATTTCTTCCTGTAACTCATTCAACTTCTTTAAAAATCTGTATGCTTGGTAGATTTCAGAAAAACCTGGAAAGACTTATATGAACTGATGCTGAGTGAAGTCAACAGAGCTAAGAGAACACTGTACACAGTAACAGCACCACTGTAAGACGACCAACTTTGATAAAATTAGCTCTTCACAGCCATACAATGATCTAAGGCAATTCCAAAAGACTCAAGATGGAAAATGCTATCTGCATCCAAAGAAAGAACTATGGAGTCTGAATGCAGATCACAGCATGCTATTTTCTCTCTCTCCTGTTTTTCTTTCTCATGGTTTTTCCCTTTTGTTCTGATTCTTCTTGCTCAATTACTTTTGTGATCATTTCTTAAGCTGCGATTAGCTATTTGTTGGTTCCTGAACTCATAGTATAAAAGGGTAGACAAACAACTATGGAAACAAGTTCTGCACAGGCTAAATTTATGGTAATCTCAGAAGAAGGCACAAGGTTAAAGAAGATTGTCAAGGTCTTCTTGCGGAAGGTGGGATTTTATTTAGATGGGAACTGAAGGAATCCAGAAGCTGGAGATGAGAACAGAAAGAATTCCAAAATCAAGAGCCAGACAATGGAATTGCCTGCAGATGAGAGGTGGAATGTTGTGTGGGAGTAATAGGAAAGAGGAATCTTCACTAGATTGAAGAGGACATGAAGAAGAACATGGTATAAGAAGACTGGAGAAGTAGAAGGGGTCAGATGATGAAGAGCTATAAAAGTTAAAGGAAAGATTGATTTTATTTTAGATCCCAAACATAATAAGGAGACTCTGGGATTTATGGAATGGCGGAGGATCTGTTGAGGTGTCCTTTAGGAAGACCAGTGTGACAGCTGAGTGGAGGGGAACTAGAACGAGGATTGACTGGTGGCAAGGGTACCAACCAAAGCCTATTACTGCAGTAGTCTAGGAGTGAGAAGATGAGAGCCTGAACCAGAGGGTGGCAAAGTGAGAGGAGAAAAGGGAAAACACACCTTTGGAATGTTATGCATTAAGATTATTTCCTTCTTCCAGGAACTGACAAATAGCTAATAACAGCTTAAGAAATGATCACACAAGTAATTGAGCAGGAAATATAGTTTTCTTCTAGCAGAATTATTGAGATAATGCACAAAACAGTGACAATCCTTTCTAAAACCATCCAAGAATGCATAACTGCCATTCACTGGATGTGTTCTAGGAAGCAGGTACACACACACACACACTCTTTCTCCATTTCTGAAAAATGCAGTGATTCTAGAAGATAACTACAAACTATTTCTATGTAAAATTCATACACTTTGGAGTTTAGACAGTAATGGACTTCAGGTAAAATATATTTCCATATCAAACTTTCTCCATCATATTAATAGTGCTTTGCTATTTGGAAGGCAGACAATAGTTTTCTCTGGGTGATTTAGAGATAGGTTCCTTTCCATTACTGGGTATAGAAGCAATGCCTATTATTCTTTTGCAAGAGATTTAATTTATCAATAAGTCAGCCAGAGATCCCTCCAGACTTTGTATGGGGCCTGAATATTTTTCTTTTTTTAAGCTTTGAATTTTTTCCCAATTACATGTAAAAACAACTTTAACATTCTTTTAAAAAATTTTTTTTTTGACTTCCAAATTCTCTCCTTGCCCTACCACCAGGGAATGGCCTGAATATTCCAAACCATAACAGAGTCCACTCTATTTTCTGAGGTTGCATATCCCCGGTTTTAATTCAGATAATAAACATTACTAAGTGTCTACTGAATGCAGAACACAGTGATGGATAATTGGGATTTTTTAGATAAGGTACAGTTCTCTACCCTAATGATGCTTAAATCCAGTAAGGGGATAAAGTGTAAACAGAGATAACTCCAATATATAATATTTGCATATAAAAATGGTGGTGGATGGGATTCACACTGGACTCCTAAAAGGAAAAGGCCATGCCTTCAGGATTTGGACCCTAAATCCCCTGAACCCACACCTCTGAAGTTTGTCTGAAGCACCTGGCCCATCCCAATCAATAATCCTTTAACTGCCATTTCATTGTGACCCCCATTCTCAGCACCTTGCCCCCACCACAGACTACTAGCCATTCTTTATTCTCATACAGATCTTCCCACAGCTTTCTGTATAAAAGCAATTTAATGGGTGCAAGATAATTGCTCAGATTCTTAAAATCTGGCCCAAATAGTAAAGATTCTTAAAATCCCACTCCCTCCTCCTGCCTTCTATTAGTGACTCAATAAACCTTGCCTCTGACTCAAAGAAGGCTTGAGCTGTCTAATTCTTTCAGGGCAGATCCATGCCCTTTGCCCTGTCATTTCAGGGTTCCTAGCACCTCTAAACTACAACAAAGTTAGTGTGATTAGAAAGGTCCAGAATGAAGCATGATATATGAAGTCCAAAGAGGAAAGCTCTAAGTGAAGGTGGGGGATGTGGAGTGAGGGGATAAATAGGAAATAACAGAATAAATGTACATGTGAGCCCAAAAGGGGAGGGGAAGTGAACAAGTATTTATTTTTTTTAATTTTTAAAAAATTTGTATTTAAAGTTTTGAGTTCCAAATTCTATCTCTCCCTCCCTCCCTTTCCTCCTCCTTCTCTGAAATGGTAAGCAATCAGATATAGGTTATACATCTGCAATTATGTAAAACATTTCCCTGTTAGTCATTTTGTATAAGAAGACTCAAAATGAAGAAAATGAAAGTAAAAAGTAGTATCTTCAGTCTGTAATCAAACAATATCAGTTCTTTCTCTAGAGGAGGATCGTATGCTTCATCATTATTCCTGTGGGATTGTCTTAGATCATTGGATTGCTGAGAATAGCTAAGTCATTCACGGTTCTTCAGAGAACAATATTGCTGGTACTGTGTGCAACATCCTCCTGGTTTTGTTTACCACACATCAGTTCATGTAAGTCTTTCCAGGTTTTTCTGAAATCCTGCTGGAACAAGCATTTATTCATTGCCTACTATGTACCAGGTGCTATACAGGTCCTTTTATAAATATTATTTGATTTGCTTTTCTCAATGATCCTAACAAGTAAATAATATTATAATCCTTATTTACAGGTAGGGAATTGAGGCAGACAGGCTAAATGACTTACCAAGGATCATATAGCTAGTATCTGAGACTGGATTTGAATTCAGGTCTTCTTGACTCAAAGTTCAATGCTCTATCCACTCTACCACCTAGCTGAGACTCCTTAAAGGGGGAGGAAACTCTCAGCCTCCTGTAATATTTCTGGTTGGTTGTTATTCCTGAAATACAAATAATATTAATATAAGAATATAATTATAAATATAATAATACTAGCTTACAGTTTATCTAATGTCAAAGCTTAGGAAACTTCTTCTAAGAAGGTTAAATCCTGGGATGGTTGGTCAGAGAGACTGACAAGATGTGTTTTTCAGATTTTAGGTAGTGAAAATCCTTTATAAAACCACTCAAAAATACATTTCTGCCATTCACTGGATGTACTCTGAGACACACACACACACACACACACACTCCATTTCTGAAAAAAAATGCAATAATTCTAGAAGATAACTTCAAACTATTTCTGCGTAAAATTGAATTCATACTTTTTGGAATTTAGACTGTAATGGGCTTCAGGTATTGACTGGTAGGAAATATAGTTGGGAACAGAAGTCGTTCCAGTTCTTATCAAATCTCAACTAAGTAACTAGTTAATGATCTCATACATGGGAACAACTTTGTACACAAGGGGTCTTTTAAAAGACTTTTCATAGATAAGTAGCGGGTTTGGGGAATATGTTCTCCTGTTAAGCAAAGTCCCATAGTGTGGTAATCTGTTGCAAGGCCTAATAGGCCCAGAGAGAGTTTCTAGGGTTTAAGAAACAACAGCTGGTATAGGGTGTGGAAGGTGGGAGAAAAATCACCTACATGTCTGAGGGGAAAAAGACTGCAGAGATTGTGGTTAACATGTCTGAACCTGGTGTTGGCAGCTGGAATTTGCTAGGAGATGTAAAGGGGAATTATTCCAGATCCCTTGGTAAAAGTCCTTAGGCCACAAGTTGGTGGGGAAAGTTGTAGCTTAAGGGAGAAATTCTGTAAGTAGTAAGGCCCTTTGATATTATCTTAGAGCCAGCTGTGACACAGGGAAAGAACCATATTGGGTTATTGTCTTATGTCATCAATACAGAATCCATCAAAATGAGCTTCTCTGTCTGAGAGTTGCACTTGACACTATGTCATAACAACGAGGAGGGATTTTGAATAAGACAGTACCTTCTGGGAGTTCTGAGAATCTCTTCCTACTCAGGAGAATATAGAAGCATCTGTTGCTGGAAGCCCAGCTCAGCCATGACTGCCATGTGCATTCCTAGGGACTGGACTGCTCATGGGAGAGGACCTCCCTTGTGAGTCCTGCTTTATCTTTTTCTACTTGTAAATAAAATTCTCCTACACGGTTGGATTGCAAGAGCAATTGGTGTCAGAAAACTGCTTACAGTCATATATAGTAGTGAGTTTCCTATATTTTCAGAAATGGAGGTGAGTAGAACAGGTATATTTAATAAAGACCCCTCAGTGGATAGAATAGTATATTTAGTAAAGACCTCTCAGGGGCGCCTTGTGTTAGCCTGTTTATCTCACGAGGCCCTGAGAAACCCAACAATAGAGATTCCACTTTTCTTAAAATTCTTTTTTTGTGCTACGAGATAGTCCTTGACAGAAACTACTTTTCGCCTACTCCCAGACTGCTTTCGCTTCCTTATCTCTTTTCCTAGATATTACAAGGCAGTCCTTGAACAGGAGTTGCTCACTCCCATATGCCCCTCTTTTTCTAAAAATTACTCTTGTACGCTTGTTGCTGGGGTAGATTTTCCGTGGATAGATTGTACCCTCAAGGCCCAGCCAATGGGCTAAGAAGAAGGGGGCTAGGGTGGGGGTACTGTGGTCAGGGTCTATAAAAACTGCTGTGCTGGGCACACACTCTTGCCCTCCTCAGCCATCGCCATCTTGAGCACAGGCAGGAATGCCCTTTCTCGAGAAAGCTGAATAAACATCTTTCCTTCTTTTTTGTTTGGTCAAGACTCTAATTTTATAAAGGGGGTCATTCCACACAGAAGGATGAGTAAAAGATAAGAGAAGTTTCCTAGACTGTACCTAGGGCCTGCAGAAATCTTACATTTTGGCTGCTCAGTCGTTCAGTCATGACCTCATGGGGTTTTCTTGGCAAAGATACAGGAATGGTTTGCCATTTTCTTCTCCAGTGTATTCCCATTTTACAGATGAGGAGCTGAGGCCAACAGAGGTTAACTGACTTGTCTGGGGTCACACAGATTGTAAGTGTGTAACTCAACTCTTCCTGACTTCAGGCCTGGTGCCCTATTCACTGCACCATCTGGCTTACATTTACTAACATTACAAAACAACCCCTCCACCAATACACACACACACACACACACACACACACACACACACACACACGAGAGAGAGAAACAGACACAGAAAGTCACCAGCTATATTTAAAGTTACTTCATTTCTTTGTTTCTTATTAAGCACATAAGCTAAAGAAAATGGAAAACTGACCTTTCTGTTTCTCCAGGCTCTCTCAAGTCATAAGGCATAACAACGTCTGTTTGCTCTCCAGAGGCAGCTTGGAAACTTTCACAACCGAAGGTGATCCCTTGGTGAATTCAACACCCAGGCTCTTGCTGGAATTAAACCAGAATGGCTCCCTCGACATTAGAGTTGTGAATAAACATGGCCTTGTTTACCCAGTTAAAGAGGGTAAATATCTCTGTCCCTCAGTGGCCCTGCTCTGAGACCCTGCAACCCTGAGACAGTCACACCTGGTCAAAGTTGCAGCCAGGATGAAACTGAATTAGAAACGTGGAAAGGAAATAGAGGATTAAATGTCTATAAGTCATCAGGAAGTATTATTCCTCTGGCAAGATGAATTACAAAATCAGCATTGCCAGTACAGCTTAGAGTCTGACTATTAATCCTAATAGTTTGCTGAGATTCCAAAGGACCTTGGACAAGGACATTATTTTTGAATGTCTGGTTATTTTTCTGTCAATGGATTGAAGGGAGGGGGCAAATTAGAAAGAGAAAAAGATCTACCTGAAGAGAAATTCACCCAGGGCCTATTTATACCCTAATTCCTTTTCCTCCCCCTGAACTCAAAAGTAGAATGTAAATTCCATGGAAGGTGAGTGAGGGGGCAGAATCTTTCAGGTTTGATTTTATCGTGGTTGCTTGGTTCTATCCTGAGTGCCTAATATAGTTCCTGGAACACAGTAGGCACTTTAAAAGGGTTTGTTGATTGAACAATTGATTGGTCAACTTCTCAGTTTTTTAGTGAAGGAGCCGTCAAAAGAATTATAATAGAAAAATGATTTAAAAAAATTTCTGAAGTGTTGTGGACTCTTTCACACTTACAGAAGAAAAGATAAAACTGGAATACAAGATACTCACATAATAATTAACAGTAACTAAGCTCTACTTGTGATAATGATAGAGAGTCCTGAATTTTGAGTCAGAGGACCTGATTTGAAATCAAGCCATGCTACTTACTAGCTGCGTGATCTTGAGAAATTCTCAAAACTCCTTGGCTTTAGTTACCTTATCTCTAAAATGTAGAAGCTATCCCAGAGATGATCTCTATGATTCCTTCTAGCACAAAACCTGCTACAAGAAGTTTTGGGGGTGAAGTGTGGACAGATCAACTTGTTACACTCAAAAAGTCATAAGATCAAAGATTTAGAGCAGGAAGAGACCTTAAAGGTAGTCTAGTTCACCTGTCCCATTTTACAGATAAAGAAAACTGAGGCCCAGAGAAGTTGAGTGATAATAAGTGGTAGTAAGAGACAGAGATGATATTGGAACCTAGAAGTCCTTTGAATGCAAAGCTCAGAGGAGTCTGAATGTGGAGAACATCCTCCTATTGCAAAGTTATTGTATTTCTATACAAATTCATTCTATATGACATATCTATCCTGTTTTGCTTTGTTTTAGTTCTAAATGACAAGCTCTTATTCATGATTTTTAAATTTCATTTCATTTTTATGGTTGGAGTTAAAGAAAGATTTTATTCTTTGATATATCAACATGGTCACAGAGGGCCATTCGAGTACTGTCCTAATTCATAGGATACAACTGAACCATTAACTGTGTCTTAGAGGGAACATCTCTCTTTAGGTAAAGTCAAAGAGGAGAACAGAGTGGAATTGGGATTCTGGTGGGGTTTTGGCTGAGTCTCTTGGAAAATGACCAGTCTTATTTCAATGAGACATGCACATCATCTGAAGATGGAGCCAATGAAAACATCACCACAATGGTGGCCTGAAGACCAACATCTGAGTCCTGACAAGCCCCTCTAGCTATTTCCTAGTTGCTGTGCTTTTTTTTTTGTAAGGAAGTACTACAGAAATGAAACCTATCATTATTAATAATAAATATACACTGAATTGAAATAAGTACAAGACCTCAGGGAGTAAACATCACCTTCTTCTGCAAAGGAAGCACATTACAATAGATCCAAAGTACAGTCTATATTATGTTCATTTACAAATATTTTAATGTACTTGGAGCTTGCATTGGAACATGCATTTTGGATGTGGGTGAAGAGTTTTCTAGCAATGAGAGGATGTTGCAACTGAGTTATAGCAGTAACAACTTTGGGCAGTGTTTACATGAGGGAAGGTAGATTCTCACAACAACCCTAGGAAGTAAGTACTAAACTGAGGCCAACAGAGGTTAAGTGACTTGTCTAGGGTCAAAAGCTTAAGTGTCAGAAGCTGAATTTGAACTCTGGTCTTCCTTACTCCAAGCTCAGGATTCCATCACTGTGCCCACCTAGCCATTTATCCTTATGTGGATAAATCCACCAAATCTTCCAAAATTTTGCAAAACCACCTACTAATTACTCTCTCACACACCTCTAATGTCCCTATTTCATAAATATTAAGATTTATATTGAAGGCAAAAGTAATTTGGTGATGTAAGGTTAAGATCGCAGCATCAAAAGCAAGAAAGAACCTGACAGCTTAGTAAAATAACATAAAAATAACAATAAGCAGAAAGTTAAAACCTAATCTTTTCTTCTGTCTAAAACACCCTGATTTCAGTCTTTTTTTATCTTTTATTTTTTTCCCTGAGAAGAAAAGATTTTTTAAAATTGTTTTCCCTTTTTTTAGTTAAATTTATTTGTTTAATTTTTACATTCATTTTCACAAAATTTTGGGTTCCAAATTTTCTCCCCATTTGTCCCCTCCCCCCACCCCAATACACCAAGCATTCTAATTTCCCCTATCACTAATCTTGCCTCTCTTCTATCATCCCTCCCATCCCTTGTCCGCATCTTCTCTTTTGTCCTGTAGGGCCAGTTAACTTTCTATTCCCCGTTACCTGTATTTCTTATTTCCTAGTAGCAAGAACAATATTCGACAGTTGTTCCTAAAGCTTTGAGTTCCAATTTCTTCCCATCCCTCCCTCCCCATCCATTCCCTTTGGGAAGGCAGGCAATTCAATATAGGCCATATCTGTGTAGTTTTGCAAATGACTTCCATAATAGTCGTGTTGTGTAAGACTAACTATGTTTCTCTCCATCCTATCCTGCCCCCCATTGCTTCTATTCTCTATTTTGATCCTGTCCCTCCCCAAGAGTGTTGACTTCAAATTGCTCCCTCCTCCCATTGCCCTCCCTTCCATCATCCCCCCTACCCTGCTTATCCTTTTCTCCCCCACTTTCCTGTATTGTAAGATAGGTTTTCATACCAAAATGAGTGTGCATTTTATTCCTTCCTTTAGTCGAATGTGATGAGGGTAAACTTCATGTTTTTCTCTCAGCTCCCCTCTTTTTCCCTCCACTAAAAAAGTCTCCTACATGCCTCTTCTGTGAGATAATTTTCCCCATTCCATTTCTCCCTCTCTCCTCTCAATACATTTCTCTTTCACCACTTAACTTCATTTTTTAAGATATGCTCCCATTCTATTCAATTCACTCTGTGCTCTCTGTCTCTGTGTGTGCATGAACGTGTGTATGTATGTGTGCGTGTAATCCCACCAACTACCCAGATACTGAAAAGTTTCAAGAGTTACAAATATTGTCTTTCCATGTAGGAATGTAAACAGTTCAACTTTAGTAAGTCCCTAATGATTTCTCTTTGCTGTTTACCTTTTCTTGCTTCTTTTCATTCTTGTGTTTGAAAGTCAAATTTTCTTTTCAGCTCTGGTCTTTTCATCAAGAATGCTTGAAAGTCCTCTATTTCATTGAAAGAACATTTTTTCCCCTGAAGTATCATACTCAGTTTTGCTGGGAAGGTGATTCTTGGTTTTAGTCCTAGTTCCTTTGACTTCTGGAATATCATATTCCAGGCCCTTCTATCCCTTAATGTAGAAGCTGCTAGATCTTGTGTTATCCTGATTGTATTTCCACAATACTGGATTTGTTTCTTTCTAGCTGCTTGCAATATTTTCTCCTTGACCAGGGAACTCTGGAATTTGGCCACAATGTTCCTGGGAGTTTCTCTTTTTGGATCTCTTTCAGGTGGTGATTGGTGGATTCCTTGAATATTTATTTTGCCCTCTGGTTCTAGACTATCAGGGCAGTTTTCCTTCATAATTTCATGAAAGATGATGTCTAGGCTCTTTTTTTGATCATGGTTTTCAGGTAGTCCCATAATTTTTAATTTGTTTCTCCTGGATCTGTTTTCCAGGTCAGTTGTTTTTCCAATGAGATATTTCACATTGTCTTCCATTTTTTCATTCTTTTGGTTTTGTTTGGTGATTTCTTGGTTTCTCATAAAGTCATTAGCCTCCATCTCTTCCATTCTAATCTTGAGAGAACTATTTTCTTCAGTGAGCTTTTGGACCTCCTTTTCCACTTGGCTAATTCTGCTTTTGAAAGCATTCTTCTCCTCATTGGCTTTTTGAACCTCTTTTGCCAATTGAGTTAGCCTATTTTTCAAGGTGTTATTTTTCTTCAGCATTTTTTGGGTGTCCTTCAGCAAGATGTTGATCTGCTTTTTCATGCATCTCTCTCATTTCTCTTCCCAGTTTTTCCTCCACCTCTCTCACTTGATTTCCGAAATCCTTTTTGAGCTCTTCCATGGCCTGAGCTCATTGAATATTTATTTTGGATGTTTGGGATATAGAAGCCTTGACTTCTATGTCTTTCTCTGATAGTAAGCATTGTTCTTCCTCATCAGAAAGAATGGGAGGAGATATCTGTTCCCCAAGAAAGTACCCTTCTATGGTCTTATTTTTTTTTTCCCTTTTCTGGGCATTTTCCCAGCCAGTTACCTGACTTCTGAGATTCCTCTCCACCCCTGCCTAGATCTGCCCAGCTAGTGCTTGGGGGCTGAGATTCAAATGCTGCTTTCCAGCCTCAGGGCTTTCAGTGAGGGCAGGGCTGCTATTCAGTGTGAGATTAAGTTCAGCTGCTTCAGTGGGGGCAGGGCCACTGCACAGGGCTCAATTCCCTCAGGGGGTTTATGTGGAGACCTTCAATAATGGATCCGAGCTCCTACCTGCTTTGGGAGCTCCTGTCTTCTGCTGCTTCTGCTGCTTTTTCCCGAGGGGGCCTGAGTTATGGAGACACCCTTCTCCCCTCTCGGCCAGCCAAACAGGCTCTCTCACTGACCTTTGGAGTCTGTGGGTGGAGTGACCTATGCAGCAGCTGGACATTCTGCCCCTGAAGCCTGCTCGGATCTGCTTCTCTCAGTCCCATGTGGCCAAGGCAGGGCTAGGCTCTGCTCCAGGTCCGATGTGCAATGCATCTTTGGTGTCAGTTTTTCAGGGCTCTCTGGAACAGAAATCTCCTCCACTCCATTGTTGTATGGCTTCCGCTGCTCCAGAATTTGTTGGGAGTCCTTTTTTACAGTTATTTTATGGGCTGTGGGTTAGGAGCTAGCATATGTGAATCTTTCTACTCTGCCATCTTGGCTCCCCCCCTACTTCAATCTTTTCCAAAAGCATAGTTTCAAAGACAACTTTAAGGAAAAAAGAGAGTATCTTGATTTTGACACATAATTAAAAGAGAAAAATCAGACCTTTAGAATCTCAAACACCAAGGCAAATTTCTAAGCTTAGCATATTATTCATCTTTTTCCTCCAAGAAACAGCAAAATGAAGATGGCAGCACAGATCATTATTAATGAGGAAGCATGTCTCATAAGCTCTAGCACCGTCACTCTTTGTGGCCTGAAAATGCTTCGTGATGATTGGAACCAAATATTTTGTGTTCCTTAACTGGTGTAACATCAAGGCATACACGGGAGTGCCTGCTATACTGGTTCTTTAGATCTGCTTTTCTAAAAGGAAAACAACTGTTGAGGGATCAACAATCTACTTTAATCAAGCACATGTATCATTCACTTAGTTCAGGGGAAAAAGTCAGCACCCTGAACTTCATATAAAATACAAACAGAGAAATAAAGATCAAAAGACAGCACTTCCAACTGTCTCACCATAAGCAATACATAAATCCCAGATACAGCTGTCTGACTACATGGAGGGTGGGGCTTCTTAGGGGATACCCAGAGATTCATCTGGCCAAGCAAATACTTCCAATGAGTAAGTCCCAAAGTAAAATATCACCTCAGAGTATTTATACACTTTTCAGAGCCAAAGGGCCAGACCCTCTGACCCAGTGCCTCAATAGAAATTAACAAAAGGTATGGGCTTTCCTACAAAACAAATCTCCCTTAAGCTTCCATTTGTTGGCAGGCCCATTAATGAGTGAGGAAGATCTTTAACTCTCATTAACATAATTACCATTACATTTGGGTTTATTTTGAATGAAGACTATCACTCATACCACTACACCTAGTGATTTTAAATAGTGGATTAATATGTTCCCTAAAGCATTCCTCCCAGTCACCTAGACCAAGTTCTGCTTGGCCAAGAGTTTGTTGATATAGGAAGAAAAATGGTAGAGTCCTAGCTCATGGTCTCAGAAAAAAATTGCTGTGTACACATATAAGAACAGTAGCACCAAGTATTCGTGTAAATACTTTCAGAAATGCAGCATAGCTCAACAAACATAACTATCCTGAAATCCTAATTTAAGTTGAATTATCTCAATAGCTCCCTCCTCATTGACACACACACACACACACACACTAAAGACTGGTATTCCTTTCACTTTTTCCAAAATAAATCATGAGATCTTTAGAACTGGAAAGAGATCTGGGTCTCTCCTCTCCTCTCCTTGGGACCTGGGGTGGCTTTCTTGGACTCAGTTTCCTCATTTCTAAGGCTCCCTGCAGCAGCACCAAAAACAATGATAATAACAGTGATAATAAATGCCTATGTTATGATAAACCAAATGAAGACCTCCTGAAACAAATACATTCAGGCATACTTGAGAAATCATTCTTTGAAGTATCAAATCATGTACTCACTAATCTCTGAAGAGACTTTATGTCCCTGTCAGCTTCATCATCTAAAGCTAGGTACTAGCCAGTACTCTTCAGTCAAGTGCTGTTCATTATTCATTCTCAAAGAGGACCATGACATCAGGGAGATGATGACATGACATGCAAGTGAATTGGATTTAAGTCACAAGCATCACTTTCTCCTCTGGAGTCATCTGGGTCCAGTGGCAAGATGTATATCTGGATGACTGGAGATGGCCCTGGATGCAGCAGAAGACCTTGATCTTATTAAGCTAAGGTCATTAGCTTGACCAATTAAAGAAGAAGCTGTAGAAAAGGATGATAAACTCCTTCACAAGAAAGGAAAAAAAGAATTTAACACCAGTATGATCATAAAAGCAGGGCCTAAATCATCAACATCTCCCCCTACAATGTGTCCATCCTAAGGTACATCCTAAGGTACATGTACTAGAAAGTACGAAGATAATATTATCTTCCCTATCCCCAATATTCCCTGCCCTCTGTCAGTTGACATTACTTTTATATATCAGAACTACATAATAAGCGAATATTTATCTATAAATGGTAGTTGAGCAAAGCACATTTGAGTCCACTTTGATGTATACAATAATACACCCATATTTTCTATATAGACAACATTTAATTCTTTGGAATTTTAAAATGTAAACATATACATTCACCAAACCCAATAATTGTTAAATGGCAAACATTTTCTTTTTCTTTAAAAGCAAATTTCAGTAGCTATCTTTAGTTTTTATGTCGCCTATATTTCCCAATGTTTCCCTTTCTCTTATAGTACCCACAAGTCAGGACAAAAAATAAAAGAGGAGGAAAATACAATTAATCAAAACTAACCAAAATAAGAAAACAAACAAACCCAAACCCCAGTGTTATATGCAGTGTCCCTCACCCATAGTCTCCCTTTTACTACCTCTAAAAAGACACTGGGGACTCACCTTTATATATTTCTTTGTGGGAGGCAAGTATAGTCATTGTAATTTTGCTAGATTTCAGTTTCACTTGTTTTATTGTGTTGTTTTGTTTTAAATTTACATTGCTGTATTCAATGTGTATATTGTTTTCCTGGTTCTGCTCATTTTACTTCGCATCAGTTCCTGTAATTCTTCTCATGCTTCTTTGTATTCATCACATTTGTTGTTTTTAACAGCACAAAAATATTGCATTACTTTCATGTGCAACAATTTATTTAGTCATTCTCTAATAGATAGGCATCTACTTTTTTTCCCCAGTTTTTTGCTACTACAAAAAAATGTTGCTGTAAATATTTTGGTGTGTATTTTGACCTTTTTCCTTGTCATTGATCTTTTTGGGGTAAACGGCCAGCAATAGAATCTATGAGTCAAAGGGTTAAATCTCAACTTGCTTTCCAGAATAATTAAAGCAACTCAGAATTCCTACAATAGTGTATGTATGTCTAACCTTTTGCAAGTCTTTCTTCATTGAGTGTTCTCATCTTTTGCCATCTTTGATAATTTGTTGGGAATAAGGATAATACTAAGAGTTTTTTCAATTTGCAGTTCCCTTTTTTGGAGTGTTTTGAAACTATTTTTCATATGGTTGTTAATAGTTTGAAGTTCTTTGAGAAGTGTTTGTCCTCTAACCACTTAAATGTGGAGGAATGAGTGTTATTTTAACACATTTCTGAGAGCTACTTGAGTATTTTAGTTCCAGATCTTCATCAGAAATATTTCAAATGAAGACTTTTTTTCTCTCAGTGGACAACTTACCATCTTATCAGTCATACTTATTTTGTTTAGTTAAAAGCTTTTGTAATTCATATAATCAAAATTACCTACTTTATATTTTAAGTAATTATTTCTATTGCTTGTTTTATCAAAAAGTTGCCATCTAACCAAAGCAAAGATACCTGATGTGTTTCTCTTCTAATTATTATTGCCATTAGGTATCTCTTTTTAATTGATTATGGTAAATTGTGTAAAATGCTGCTCTGACGTGTACATTTGACCCCAACAGCTTTCCTATTACTTCTGTCAGGTTGCATTCCACTTTTCTTAACTGTTTTCAAATAGGGAGTTCTTTCCTAGGTAATTTATGTTTCAGGACTTAGTGAACATTGAGTTATTAAATCTAATTCTTTCTGATTCTTCCATGTTTATTTTGTTCCACTTATTCTCTATTTTTTTAACTAGGAAAAATGGTTTTTATTATTAGTACTTCATAGTGTAGTATGAGATCTGGAAATACTATTTCTCATTCATTTCTCTCATTTTCTTTACTTTCCTTTATTTTCTAGATCTCTTGTTTCTTCAAATGAATATAATTTTTTGCCTACTTTTATAAAGTATATTCTTGGCAGTTTCATTGAGTTAGCACTAAATCTGAAAATTAGTTTTGGGACTGTTGTTATTTCTTATTAAATTGGCATGGCTCAGTCATGAATATACTTGAATTGTTCTTTATTTGTTTACAGGACATTCGTCGTTGTTATCAATTCAGGTCTCTCCTACTCTACCACTTTGGTAGTTCTTTTCTGGATAATTCAGAAATAAAATTGTTTAAGATCTTTATTAATTGGAATATTTTGCATTTTTGTAGATAATCCTTTATTCCTTTTCAAATCTATTTTGTTGGGATTGCAGGTTTTCTTAATTCTTTTTAAATTTTTTTTGTCACGATTCTACCTTGTTAAATTTTTTATTAATTTTATTTTCCTTCTTCTGTTTAATCAGGTTTGGCTAAAGGTTTGTCAGTTTTGTTAGTCTTTTCAAAGAACCAGATTTTAGTCTTTCATGTTAGTTCTTTTAATCCTTTTTATTTTCCAATTTATTGATTTCTTTTTTTTCAAGATCTACCATCTTGTGCTTATTTTGTTTTTTTTTTGTTTGTTTCTAATTTTTATTTGCACATTCAATTCATTCATCTTTTCTTTTTCTATTTTGTTAATGCATGTTTATAGGAATATAACTTTTCCTTTGAAGACTGTTTTAACTATATCCTAGACATGTTGGTACATTACTTCATCATTATAATTGACTTTTACAGAGATATTTTTCCTTTGATTCCTTCTTTGGTCCACTCATTGTTCAAGATGTTTTTTTTAAGTCTGTTTAGATCTGTGACTTTTGTTCCCTATAATGATTTTTTTAAAATTGTGTGATGCATGACCTATAGGTCATAGATTTTTTTTTTAGTATTTCTGCTTTTCCTCTTATTTATAATATTTTGTATCCTAGAACATGGTCTATTTTTGTAAAGGTAGCATGATATCCTGAGAAATATGTATATTCTTTAAATGTTCCCATTTAAGAGACACTATAAATCTCTCAGCTAAATACAAAGTGTCACAAAAGCTACTAAAGTTTAAGACTGTGCTAAGACTTTTGGAAACATCCCATATTTTCTCTTGTTAAGATTTCTATTTTATTTATCCATTTCTGAGAGAGAAGCACTAAAGTCTGTTATTATTGTGAAACCATTTCTTTTTGCAATTCAGTTAACTTTTCCTTTGATTGTAGATGTTAGGCTATTTGTTTGTTGCAAGCAGTTTTGGTATTGCTCTTAAATCATTGCCTATGATTCCTTTAAGCATGATGTCATTTCCATGTTTATCTCTACAGCTTTGTGGATTTTCATTTTTGCTATGTCTAGTTGTATGATTCCAATTCCTACTTCCTTGGATTCACCCAATTCTTAATACATTTTGTTCCAGCCTCTTGTTTTGATTTTGTATTCCTTTGTCTTTTGTATGTGTTTCTTGTAAACAACAGATTATGGTATTTTATTTTCTTATTCATTCTCTTATTTAATTTACTTGTTTAGTTCATCCACATTTAAAGTGATGAGAGGTAGGCTTGAGATTTTATTCGTTTTTTGCTTTAGTACTTTCTTAGTATTAAAAAAAAGTCTTCCTCCTCACTAAGGAGTGTTTTGTCATTTGTTTTGCCTAAACTGCTTTCATGACACCCTTATTTCTAAAGACTGTCTTTTACCACCTGATCACCATCCTTCTCATGTCTGTCTACACTTTTCCTAGTTTGGAGATTTTACTTAAACTATTCGTTTATTTTTGTTTAATCTTTCCCTCTTTTGTCCCTTCTTTTCTCTCTTATTTAAGTGATTAGTTCAAAACTTCCCTTCTTTTCTTCTTCAACTTCTTGTATCTATTTTCTTTTCGCTATTCCTTTTACAGAGAAGATTTTATTTCTTTTAAAAATCCATCACCTTTATAATTTGTTCTAAAATTTTATTGTATGATTCATGGATTATATTCTGTTTATTCCTTCAATGTCTCTGTGATCCCAATGGTATTAAAATTTCTATAGTATTTCTAGATCATTTCTTTGTTATTGCCCTTATGCATTTTGTTGCAACATTCCTTTCTAGTACAATAACTAACAAGGCACCATTTGCTAAGGCCACAGGGACTGGTTGCTTGAACCAAACTCAGTCCTTTGCACTGGCCTTCCCTGGTTCATTGCTCCAAGGTTGCTTATTACTCAAAGGAGTTGGGAACCTGTGGCCTCAAAGCCACATCTAGCTCTCTGGGACTCAAAAGTGCCATCTAGCCTAGCCTAAATGTAGTTTGAATTAACTCAAAGGTTTCCCACAGGTTTCTCATCCCTGGAGGGAATACACACATTTATTGGTTCCTCATTCCCACTCCAGATACTCCTATATAGGTGGCAATTCAATTTGGGTGAGGGTGGGGGTGCAGGGGTGGGTGCCTAATTTGTGACTCCTTCAAAGGAGGGAATAAGAAATTACTGAATATATAGCATAGATCTGCCACTTTTTCTATTTTCCTAGAAATGTTGAGATTCTTCTTGCTGAGAAACTATAGGAATCACTATCCCATTACTCTTTACCCTGGACTTAGTGAGGGTGTTTCACCATTTAAAAAAAAATCCTCTACCTCTCTTTGTCCCATTTATTCAACCTCCTACTCTACAATTCTGTCCCTACAAAACATATGGATTTACTGTAGGGATATTTGTATGGCGAGATGTTTCAGTTCTGCTTTTCTAATATTATTTTTCCTCTTTCTTTAGGTTCTTTAGGTCTACATCTTTATCATGCCCCACTTTTATCTCTGTGATGCCTTATGTTTCCTTTGTTCAATAGCTGATCTTAACCTCTCTTTAACAAGAAAAAAAAATCTCTGAAATTGGCCATTACTTATTCTTTCCTTAGTAATTGTACTTGTTTGTACTTCTGTTTTGTTTTGGATGTTTGCAAGTTGAGTGCTCTATTTGGATCTTGGTCACTTCCTGGCTCCTGACTTTCCCCAATAATCCCACTTTGCTGTTGAGTTCTTGTTCTAGACTAGGCTGAAAAATTCTTCACCCTCCTCATATTGGGGGATATTGTATTCTCTTACCTGTTTTTTTATCCTGCATATCCTCTTTAAGTATTGGATTGGCCCCAGCTGAGTCCCCTTTCCTTCAGGTTTGATATAGTCATGTACTCCAGTTTTTGATCCTCCAGCACAATTTCTCCCTTGTCTTATTTTCCTGCCCTTCATATTTCTAGACTGAATTAATATCTGCTGCTTTTTGTGGGGTTGAAAGAAAAGGGGGAAATATTTTGGGCAGAATAGCTTAACCCCTACCTTAGGATCATCCCCAATCAGAAAACAAAACCATTTTTTAGTCCTTTCTGACTTTATTCTAAGCTACAAGTAGTTGTCCAAGAGTGAGGGTTCCAGAAGATGCCATTTATTTAATTAACTGCAATATCTTCATTAGGGGCTGTTAGCAGATCATGTTTGTGCATTCAGTTAGTATTCTGTTTCAAAGGTTTTTTCTTTAAAATAATGTATTTTACTTGTATGTTTTACCTAGACATTTTGAAGTGCTGGATAAAGTATTTCCTTTATTAAAATTAAAAAAAAAAACCACTTCAATATATCCCTTTAGGTAGAAAGTATTACTATGTCCTTTTTCATATCAGATTTAGGAGTTCAGAAAAGCAAGTTGCAATTACATAGTGAGTTAGGAGAAAAACTTAGGAACCCAGATTAAGAACCATATAACCTAATAGTTGAACATCCTCTCCTTTAAGGTACACACAACTAACTTACAACATTTCAAAGACATTTTTTTTTTTTACTAAAGATACTTTTTATTCCATTAGACCTTTGACAAAGTAGATCATGATATTTTTGTGGACATGTCTTCAGATAACCTGAAGGGCTTTCTTTCTCTTTTTCCCAATTTATTTATTTATTTTTAATTTTCAATATTATTTTCCACAAGATTTTGAGTTTCAAATTTTCTCCCCACTTCTACCCCCCACCCCAAAACACCATGCATTCTGATTACCCTTTCTCCCAATCTACCCTCCCTTCTATCACCCCCCTCCCTTCCCTTATCCCCATCTTCTCTCTTTTCTTGTAGGGCAAGATAGATTTCTATACCCCATTACCTGTATTTCTTATTTCCCAGTTATATACAAAAACAATTCTCAATATTCATTCCTAAAAGTCTGAGTTCCAACTTCACTCACTTCTTCCTCCCCACCCATCCCCACTGAGAAGGTAAGCAATTCAATATAGGCTGTATGTGTGTAATTTTGCTAAAAACTTCCATAATAGTCATGTTGTGAAAAAAAACTATATTTCCCTCCATCTTATCCTGCCCCCCATTTATTGTTCTCTCCTTTGACCTTATCTCTCCCCAAAAGTGTTTACTTCTAATTACCCCCATCCTCTCATTTGCCCTCCCGTCTATCATCCTCCCCGCCATACTCCACTTATCCCCTTTTCCTCTACTTTCCTGTAGTGTAAGATAGATTTTTCATACCAAATTGAGTGTGTATATTATTTTCTCCTTATGCCAAATGTGATGAGGGTAAGCTTCACTTTTTCCCTCTCACCTCCCCTTTTCTCCCTCCATTGAATAAGCTTTTTCTTACCTTTTTCATGAGAGATAATTCATCCCATTCCATTTCTCCCTTTCTCCTCCCATTATATTCCTCTCTTACCACTTAATTTTATTTTTTTAGATATCGTCCCTTCCTATTCAACTCACTCTGTGACCTCTGTCTATATATAAAATCCCTCCAACTACCTAAATACTGAGAAAAGTTACAAATATTATCTTTCCATGTAGGAATGTAAACAGTTCAACTTTAGTAGGTCCCTTACGATTTCTCTTTCTTGTTTACCTTTTCATGCTTCTCTTGATTCTTGTGTTTGAAAGCCAAATTTTCTCTTCAGTTCTGGTCTTTTCATCAAGAATGCTTGAAAGTCCTCTATTTCATTGAATGCCCATTTTTTCTCATAAAATATTATACTCAGTTTTGCTGGGTTGCTGCATAAGTGATTCTTGGTTTTAATCCTAGTTCCTTTGACTTCTGGAATACCATATTCCAAGCCCTTCAATCCCTTAGTGTAGAAATTGCCAGATCCTGTGTTATCCTCATTGTCTTTCCACAATACTCATATTGTTTCTTTCTGACTGCTTGCAATATTTTCTCCTTGACCTGGGAACTGGTGATCAGTGAATTCTTTCAATATTTATTTTACCCTCTGGTTCCAGGGTATCAGGGCAGTTTTCCTTGATAATTTTATGAAAGATGATGTCTAGGTTCTTTATCTGATCATGGCTTTCAGGGAATAACATAATTTTTAAATTGTCTCTCCTGGATTCATTTTTCAGGTCTGTTGTTTTTCCAATGAGATATTTCACATTGTCTTCTATTTATTCATTCTTTTCATTTAGTTTTGTAATTTCTTGGTTTCTCATAAAGTCATTAGCTTCCATCAACTTCATTCTAATTTTTAAAGAACTATTTTCTTCAGTGAGCTTTTGAACCTCATTTTCCATTTGGCTAATTCTGCTTTTTAAAGCATTCTTCTCCTCATTGTTTTTTGGACCTCTTTTGCCATTTGGGTTAGTCTATTTTTAAAGGTGTTAATTTCTTCAGCATTTTTTTGGGTCTCCTTTAGCAAGCTGTTGACTGGCTTTTCATGATTTTCTTACGTCACTCTCATTTCTCTTCCCAATTTTTCCTCTACTTCTCTTACTTGGTTTTCAAAATACTTTTTGAGTTCTTTCCATTGCCTGAGACAATTGCATATTTATTTTGGAGATTTTAGATGCAGAAGCCATGACTTTTGGGTCTTCCTCTGATGGTATACATTTTTCTTCCTCATCTGAAAGGATGGAAGAAAATACTTGTTCACCAAGAAAGTAACCTTCCATTGTCTTATTCTTTTTTCCTTTTTTGGTCATTTTCCCAGCCAGTTACTTGACTTTGGAGTTCTTTGTCAAGAGGAGGGTATACTTTGGGGGCCAGTAAGTTCTCATTTCCTCCATGGTGGCACAATCAAGGGAGAGGAGTTTACTCCTCTCCTGACCTCAACTCTGGTCTGGAAGCAACTACAAGCACTCTTTTCTGCCTAGGATCTGCCAGTAGAATTCCCTCTCCAGAGTCTCCACCAACTCCACCACATCAGCTAGCACTCCTCCTCCTCCTCCTCCTCACACCAGGGCTACCATTCAGGGCTGAGATCCAGATCAGCAGCTCAATTCCCCCAGGGTCTTTAGGTCAGCACTCCAACAATGGAAGCTGCCATTGCCTGGGGCTGTCTGGGGCTGAGTCTAGGATAGGAGGGCGCTGCTCTCTTTTCAAGTAGATGAAAGAGCTTTCTCACTGACCTTTGAAGCTATCTTTGGCATTTTTGGATTGAGCAACCAAAATGCTGCTGCCAGTAATGCCATGAAGCCTATTCTGGGTCCTGTTCCTGCTGTGCTGCGGCCCACTCTGGGCTGTGCTCTGCACTAGTGTGATAGACCTTTCCTGTCTGCCTTCCAGGCTGCTTTGGGCTGGGAATATCTTTCATTCTGTTATTTTGTGACTTCTGGTGATCTAGAATTTGTTTAGAGTCACTTTTTACAGGTATTTTATGGGCTATGGAGGCAGAGCTTCTAGAGGTGCATCCTTCTACTCCAACATCTTCACTCTGTCCCCCTCCTAAGATATTTTAAAGGCCCCAAATCAACCATAAAAATGTTTTTATTTTGCTGTAACCAAAAAAATATGTTATGAAAATTTGCATTGTCTCCTCCAACCTCCCCACCCCCCACTAAATAATAGAGGGGGGAAAAACCTTTCACAAATATCTAAGGTTTAAATAGGGGCAGGTAGGTGGTGCAGAAGATGGAGTGGCAGACCTGAAGTCAGGAAGGCTTATCTTCCTAAAGCCATTCTCACACAGCGACTAGCAGTATGACACTGGGCAAGTCACTTAACCTTGTTTGCCTCAGCTTCCTCATCTGTAAAATGAACTGAAGAAGGAAATGGCAAACCAGTGCAGTCTCTTCACCAAGGAAATCCCAAATGGGGTCATGAAGAATTGAGCAGGACCAGAAAAGGAACAAACAATGACAACAAAAAAGGTTTAAACAGTAAAAGCAACAATAGATGCTGATTTTCCCTGTGTCTTTTCTTCTTCCTTCCTGTTCTCCCTTCCCCCGCCTCATGCTAGTGTGGCCCTCTCTGGACATTGACAAGGAGATCAGAGTGCTGGAGATGAATCCCTAGGATGCCTAATTCACATTAACTTCTCCTTCCTTTTCCTGATCTCCGAAGAAGTTTATTCTAATCTGGGAGCTCCTGGAGGTGGGAGTAGAAGGGTGATACTGAAGTGACTCATAGATACGCCCTCCCCGGCTGAGAAATTATGGCAGCTAAAGCAATACATGTGAGCATGTTTGCTGCAGAACAGAGTTAAGAAGCCAAGCAAAGCTGAAACAAAGGAAACTGTGCAGCCAAACATGACAACCATAAAACGCATGGTTCTGGACTCTAAGACCAGGACTGCAGGTATATGGATCATGAAGGGGTTATTGAGAAATCCCTAGAATGGCTACCTCTTCAAGTCAGTCTTCAATTTTTCCCTCTCTCCCAAAAGGGAGTGTGTTTGCTTCCTGAAATGTGTGTTTCTTGAGTTAGTTTATCTGTTTACTTTGTCTTTTTAGTATGATAAATGTGGCTGACCATTGCATGGCTCATCTATGTGTATCTTTGCTCAAATGAAACAGACAGGGAAGAGAAGAGTGACAGACTGATGCCTGCGATATTTTATCAGAATTGTTTTCTAGCTAGGGGCTCAGAGCTGATGAGAGAGAATAATTGATTTTTTTTTAACAATCTCCCAGAGAAAGTAAATACTTATGCCAGGATGTCTAGGCAGTGAATCAATAGTCTAGTAGTAGGGCTTCAATTAATTGGGCTGATATTACAGGCAAGGCTGCAAAAATATTCCTTTCCTTTTTCCCAGACTTGGTTGGATAAGAACTATCACCGGCTCCCAAGAGGAAGAGACAAGGCAGTGTCAAGGGAAGAGTGTCTCCACCTACACCCATATGAGAGACCAACTAGGAGATGTAACAACTGAGCTCACTAGCACAGCAAGTTGTGCAGGAAGTCCCACTACACCCCACTACAACTTCATTATTGCTACACAATTCCTTGCAGATCCTGAGGAAAGCTCAGAGAGCAACATGTTATTTATAACTCAGTAACCTCTCTTCCCAGGCTGGATTCAGAAGCCTTAGCTCTTTTTCTTTAGACTACCAACAAACGTTTTGATTCTTTACAAAACAGCTAGCACTATCATAAAAGGTGAATATTAAAAATAAAACAGTTGCCAATTCTACTATATCCTAAAATCCAAATCTATTTAAAGACTGAAAGCAATTTATTTGAACATGAATCCTTCAGTTTGAAGGTACTATGGCAAACTCTAGGATAGGAATTTAAACAGTTTAGTTTAGCAGCATTTTAATAAGACAATAATAAGTCTAAGCATGGTGCCATGGAAAAAGCACTGGCTCTGAGGTCAAAGGATTAGGGTTTAAATTTTGCTTCTTATATTTATTACCTTTATGTCTTTGGGAAAATCATTCAACTTCCTTGGGCCTCAGTTTCCTGATCTATAAAATGAGGAAGTTAGACTAGAATCAGGGATGGAGAACCTGTGGCCTTGAGGCCACATATGGCTTTCTAGGTCCTTGGGTGAAGTCTTTTGACTAAGTCCAAATTTTACAGAACAAATCTTTTTATTAAGGGGATTTGTTTTGTGAAGATTGGATTTGGTCAATGGGCCACACTTGAGAACCTAGAGGTCTCCATGTGCCCATGAGGTCACAGGTTTCCCACCCCTGGTCTAGGTTACATCTTAGGTCCTTCCTGCTCTAGATTTATGAGCCTATTCAATTTTGTTGCTTGTACAGTGAATGCTAAGTAGACCAAAGCATTTTACCAAAAATGAAAAGATGTCATTAAAGAAACCAGAGTGGTTATGTGGCAAGAATGAGGTTTAAATAGATGGAAGTATTGCATTTGTATCCTCAGAATGTTAAAAAGAATTGGAGAGAGGTCCTCCAGCAAACTGAGAGTATCCCTATGGAGTATTTATGTTAACATGCAACAGCCTCCCCAAAATGAGGTCCACTGGGTTATAGTCTATCCCAGTAGAGAGGAGTCTACACTGTTGATATCACAGATCCATTGAAGTATTAGGGCATTTCATTTAGCTTGATTACCTTGATGAGAAATTAAAGAACACAGTGAGTTTATGGTGCTGTCCTCCAACTTTGGAAATCACTAGTAGAAGATATATCTATCCCAGGGTTGGGGAACCTGCAGCCTCGAGGTCACATATGGCCCTCTAGGTCCTCAAATGTGGTCCTTTGACAGAATCCATTCAGCTGCACTTGAGGACCTAGAGTACTTTGAGGCTGCAGGTTCCTCACCTCGATCTATCCCTTTCTCTGTGTATTACTTACTATTGTCTTGCTTTTCTAAATGATGAGATTCACTGGAAATTATGTCTTCAGCAGGAGATTCTCTTTGATGTAAGCTTTTTGATCACACAATCTATAGGAAGTTGTAAATGAGCCCAATCTAACTTGAAATGCTGCTATGGTTACTAGGGCTAAAACACTGTGTCCATTCCCTTTTCTGCATTCAAGTATAAGTGCTGGGCCAAGCTGGGGAACCTGACTTTTAATGAGAGGAGGCATAGGCTTCCTGTTCTCAAACTTTTCTCCTTAAATTGTCACTCCAAGATGCCAGGGATGATAGATTATGACTTGTGGTTAGAATTCTCCCCCAAAAAAGGGAAGTAGAAAGATACTCAATGTACCATATGAATCAGGTATGGGACAGCTAATTTATCCCCATAGAGAAAAAGAGAGAAATGATAAACATAAAAGATTCACAGTATTCATTAATAGATTGACTTAAAATTAAATTCCAGTAATAACTTAAAACTATAGTTAGAATCTGCTGGGAGGTTAATATTAAAATTCATCAGAGGATAAAGTGGTTTGTAATACTTCTAAATAGGCATTTTAGATTTCACCCTGTCTCTTTACTGTCTTGGAAACTGTCTACTGTTAAAATGATCAGACTTGTCTGGACTCATTCTCTTACCAGCAACCATTCTTTCCCAGACTTCTGGAATAGTTCCTGAGGGCTTTTCCTCAGCTACTATTTAACCTAAATCATATGGGACTCAGGACTTCCTGACTATTCAAATTTATAAGGTCTCCTTCAAGCCTGGATATGTCTACCCTGGGATAGATATTCATCTACCTAAGATTAGATATATGAGAAAGGAGAAAAGGAAATCAGAGACCTGGGTCAAGATTGCCTAGGTGAGTCCCCTTTCAGGAACAGTCATATGGACAGGGTTGCCATGATACTAGGATGGAGGAAGATTACCTCTTCTTCACATCTCACTTAAAGTTACATGATGCCTCCTAGAAAGTCAAAGCAGGGGAGCAAGTTAGAAGGTACTTCTTCTTTTAACTGATACACTCTGTACACTCCCCCACTTCTATTGTCAGAGGATGCAGGACATATGAAATACTGTTCATTCCTTTTTAGTGATGGGTCACCACATGGCCAGAAGCATGTCCCAAAGTTCCCATGTGGTCCTCTAGAACCAAGAGGGCTGAGTATGCTCCATACAATGGCTCTTCTAACGCAGATAGATTTAATGAGTGACTAAGAACTAAAAGTAACCCTCAAAAGCATTAACTTTAAGGTGTCATCAGTTCCTGGCATCCCTGTAGCCATATAGGGGTCTCTGGACCCCAAATTAACTAGAACAACAAAAAATGTACACATATATAATATATTTCTAATATATTAGAGCTATACATCATAATTTATTTTAAATTATTAATATTAATTAAAAACATCAATAAACTATTTGGCAATCCTAACATTAGTCTATATAATATATAATATAATATAATTATGGTAACATGATAAAGCTAAAATGTTATATAATATATTATAATATGGTAGTTATATAATGTATAATATATCATAATACACTATTATATAATATAATATATGGTTAGTATAGGTATATACTTCTATATGTATATACTCCTATACTCTATATACTTCTCTATGTATATACTTCTACAGTGTATATACTATATGTATAAACTTCTATAAGGTATTCTAATATAGTAAATATATTATATATGTGTATTCATATCATATGTGGAAAAGCTATTTTAATTAATCTGAAAGGAAATTCTAGCTTTTTACAAAATTCAAAAGAAGCAAATTCTCCCAAGATATAAAAAAATCATGGGTAGTCATTTCATTATTTTAAAATAATTTTATTTTTTTCCATCAATGAAGAGCTACCTTCTTTCTTCTCTACTTCCCCCAGAACTGAGACAAAAACAACACTGTTTCAAGCATGTTTAGTCAATCAAAAGAAATTTCCAATTGGCCATGTCCAAAAACCTATGTGTCAATCTTTCCTTTGAATTCATCATCTCACTGTGGATAGCCCACTTCATTATGACTCCTCTCAATCATGGCTGATCATCTCATTGGCCAGAGTTCCTAAGTCTTTCAAAGTTTCTTGTTTTAATAATATTGTTGTTACTATGTAACTTGTTCTCCTGGTTCTGTTCACTTTGAATTAGTTCATACAAATCTTCCCAGGTCTCTCAGAAACCATTCCTTTTATCATTTCTGACAGGATGATAGTATTCTATCACAGTCATATACCATAAATTATTCAGCCATTTCCCAGTTGATGGTCACATGCTCAGTTTCCAACTCTTTGCTGCCACAAAATGAACTACTGTAAATATTTTTGGACATTTGGATCCTTTTCTTCTTTTCTTTATCTGTTTGAGATATGGACCTGGTGGTGATATCACTGAGTCAAAGAGTTTAAGAACTCTTAGAGCATAGTTCCAAAGTGCTTTCCAGAATGATTGGACCAGTTCATAGCTCCATCAACAATGCATTAATATACTTATTTACCCGCAGGCCTTTCAAAATTTGTCATTTTCCTTTTTATGTCAAGTTTTCTAGTCTGTTGAATCTGAGGTAGCACAACAGAGTTGTTACAATTTGCATTTTTTAATTATTATCAACTTAAAGTATTTTTGATATGGCAGCATGTTGGATAGAATGCTGGTCCTGGAGTCATGAAGACTGATTTTTCAGCCTCAGATACTTACTAGCTGTGTGACTCTGGGAAAGTCACTTAACTCAGTTTACCTCAGTTTCCTCATCTGTAAAATGAGCTGGAGAAGCAAATGACAAACCACTTTAGTATCCTTGCCAAGAAAAACCCAAAAAAGTCTCAGAATCAGACCCAACTAAAAAACTACTCAATCTCATCATCACTGATAGCTTGGATTTCTTCCTTTAAAAACAGACTTCTTCATATCCATTCATCATTTATTCATTGTGGAATATAGCCATTTGATTATTTGCAAATTGACAAGAGTTATGACGTATTGGGCACTGGATCCAGAGGCTAGGCAAGTCCCACTTTTGTTGTGCGAGAGACAAGTCATATGGTATAATGGATAGAGTGATGACCTAGAAATCAGGTAGATATATGTTGGAATCTTGCCTTTCATATGCAGAAGCCGCGTGACCATGAGCAAGTCATGTAACCTCTTGGAGACTTCATTTCCTCATCTGTATAATTGGGGGATGACATCAAGTCAGTAAGTATTTATTACGATCCTACTATGTACAACATACCATGAAAAACTCTGGGGATATACAAAAGAAGCAAAAAAAAAAGCCAGACTCCAAAGACATAATGTAAAATATTACATAAATGTCAGCTATTATTATTATTTGATGACTTAACCTCTCTGGACATCAGTTTCTCCATTTGTAAAATGGTTATAATAACATCTGACTGACTTGTTTTACAGAATTGTTATGAGGATCTAATGTATATGAACGAGCTTTCAGAAGGTTGCTACTTGCCTCCCATAGTTGAAGTCATCTTTCCAGACAAGGGGACCCCCCACACACACACACACATACATGCGCATACACACAAATGCATACAACTTGTGTTGTAGCTAATATTAGTTAAAATTTTCAATTATCCATTTTTCATTTATTGTCCACAAATACACACCAGTTGTATTGTAGCTGATGTTAGCTAAGATTTTCAGTTATCCATTTTTCATTTATTGCCATGGAATGAGAGAAGTCAACTTGGAGAGAAAAGGAGACAGGAATGAATTGGAACAGCACCTAGCCCCATAACATACTAGCAGAAGCCTGTGGGTTGGCTGAGACAGAGTCAGTCTGTCATATGGAGCACAGCATAACAAACATGCTTCACGTAAAACCACTGTTCTCTGATCCACATGGAGGAAGGCGTCTGTCTCATGCACCATTTACTGATTCAGGGGCTGGCTGTAGCCATCAATTCCCAGAGCTCACTGCTGTGGCAGAGGTATTTGTCAGAAGAAATAAGCCTTCTTTTAGCAGAGAACCCAGATAAGGAGCTATTCTCTTTAACCTCTTTTTCTGAGCGGTATACGTATTTTATGTATCCGGCAGCCTTCTGGTTTGGAGATGATTGCTAAAAAGGATGACTGTTCTGAGGAAGTCAAGTTTGGGACTTTTTCCTGTTTTTAGATAAGGGATATGCTTTGGAAGGAGAAGGGAATCAAATGAAAAAAAAGATGTATGCCACTGAATGGTACTTAGAGATTGTATTCCCAAATCAAGAAAATAGGTTAATTTAATCAAAGTACTACAGTTATCCCTTCCACATCATGGTGTAAGGGACCCTGCGCTCCACTAATCTGGAAAATCCACATAATATTTTTTTACCTTCTTTTTGCAGCAGAGAAGAGGTTTGAATTTTTTCATTTTTTTCTATGGAGTATTTACAGTATCTTATTGTAAAATCTGGGTTAAGTATTTGATCATGGGCAACACGTAGGTCAATATTAAGTAAAAATACTTGTCTTGGTGTGTCAATGACTAGCTTTCATGTTCTTTCAACAAACTAACTTTTTACTTTAACTTTAAAAAAGAAATTGTGCATATGTATGGTATTAAAAGACAAAATCTGTTGATATTATACAACACTATACATATATTTTATGCATTTCTGAATTTCTAAACTTTTTCTGTGTCATCTGCTGGCCTTCACATATCATCTGTGACTGCCTCAAAATCCCCCCACCAAATTCCCATTTAATTTTTTATGCCAACCCATGATGTATCGAAACTACAATGGGGAAAGTGCAATGTGGAAGGCTTAACTGTAGTAGCTTCTGGACCTAAGTCCAGGTGCTTCCTGCTACATAAGCTTTTAATACCCCTCTTCCACCGAATTACCTTGTACAATCAATTCTAAATTTTGGCAAGGGTACCATTCCTAGGAAATGGCACAAAAGTAAAAAATGTGAAAGCTGATAAATTGAACCTATGGGATATAGGGGTTAGGTTGCCATGACCATCAAAAGCTATAACCTTTTGTTAGAGATTTTTTTTTAAATTTCCTTTCAGTACATTAGGGTAAAGGAAACAATAGGGATTGTACTAACAGAATGATAGAACTAGCCTTAAAAAAAAAAAAACAACAACAATTCAGTTGAGTTTTAAACGACTCAAAAATCTGACTGACTTTTAGATTATTTCTTTAAAAAGTCTTGCTTTCTATTTTCTTCTTTAAAAACATTTTTCTCTCCTCTCCTTTCTCTCACAAAAAAAGATCTCTAATGTAATAAATGAGCAGGGTCAAGCAAACAATTCAATAAGTTGGCTATGTCTAGAAATATGTTTCATTCTTCTTTCTTCCAAAGAGAGGGAGAATGTTTCATCTTCAGGTTTCAGAAGTTATGACTTGACTGGTCACTGCAATAATCAGACTTGGATAATTTTTCAAATATAAAGTTTTCCTTTATACTATTGTATTCATCATACAAATAGTTCTCCTGGTTGTGGCCATTTGACTCATCATTAGTTCATGCAGGTCTTCCCAGATTTCTCTGAATTAATCATATTCATTATCGGTCATAAGGCAAGAGTATTTCACCACATTTGTACGCCACAATTTTACTCACTAAAGCTAGGGGAGGATTCCTGACTAGACAAGGGAAAAGAACATAGGACATGCTCATAGGACATACAATCTGTCATGTCAATTACACAAAATGGAAATACCATTTCACAAGTAAAATCAAAACAGCTGGAGTTGGAAAGGAAATAGTTATCTTCTATTTTATATTCTATGATAACCTTTATTTCTTGTCTAGTTAGGATTTCTCCTTATAATCATAATTGTGAAAAGTATCTTCTTTCCTCCTCTTACTCTAATTTTGTGTGACTTTTCAATATTTTATATGTTCTTATATGTCAAATATATCTATTTTTTAAAAATCATTTTTATTATTATGAACTTGGCACATTTCCCTTTATAAAGAACAGAAAAAAGAGAATTTTATAGGAAACCATGAATCTCTACTATGTATTACTTATGGTATTTTTTTGATATTTCATATTTAATGTGATAGGTCCAACCCTGCTGTATTTCTCTGTGGCATTTTGCCTTTCTTCTATTTATTTTTAAGTGATTCATTTTCTCTTCTTTCTTCCCTTTTTCTTTTTTAAAGTATCTAATCATTATCCACCACTCTGCACAAAACTTCCCCTCAGCAAAAAGAGAAAAATAAAAGCATTCTCTTTTAACAAATGAATATAGCCACACACACAAAATCCCACCAGTGACTGTGCTGGAGAATGTGTGTGTGTTCATCCTTCATTGCCGAAGAAGACCATGCCATCAGAGAAATGATGGCATGACTTGCACTTGACTTTGCTTTGAGTGAGGGAGGGCTGTGCAGGTCACCAGCCTCACTTTCTCCTCCAGGGCCATCTGAATTCAGTGACCATATATTCATCAGGATGACCGGAGATGACCCAGGATGAGGCAATTGGGGTTATGTGACTTGCCCAAGGTCACACAGCTAGTGAGTGTCAAGTGTCTGAGGTGAGATTTGAACTCGTCTTCCTGACTCCTGCACTGGTGCTCTATCCACTGCACTACCTAGCTGCCCTGTAGGAGACTGTATGTCTCATTCTTCACCCCTACTCCATTGTGCTTCTACCAAGAGGTTGGCAGCATGTTTCATTGTCATTCCCCTGGAGTCCTGATTTGTTGCTGCATTGACAATAATGATAGTAGCTAGCATTTATAAAGCACTTCTAGGTTTTCAAAGAACTATTACAAATATCTTATTGTATCCTTGCATAAGGATGTATGGGATGTAGGTGCTGGTTGTTTTTCCACATTTTACAAATGAGACCATCAGAAGTTAAGTAATTTGTCTAGGATCATATAGCTGGTGTCTAAGGCAGGATTTGAACTCAGGTCTTCCTGCCTCCAAGTCCACTAGGTCACCTAGCTACCACACAGTCCCTTAAGTCTTTCTTAGTAGGTTTCCTTTATGAAGAAAGTGCTCTCCTGTTCTTCTTGCCTCACTCTGTATCACCAGTTCATACAAGTGCTCTAAGATTTCTCCAGATTGTACTATGTCTTCTGGTAAATATTGTTCAACCATCCTGCAAATTATGGGCACCTCTTTTGCTATAACAAAAGAGGGCTGTTTGGCTTTCTTCTTTTGAGAACTACCTTTATCCTTTGATCATTTATCTACTGGAAAAGAGCCTTTGCTCTTATACACGGAATGGAGAACTGGGACCTCATTGGTTATCTCCCCACCAGGAGGCCCAGAGCATCTTGTCCTCTTACTCCAATACAGTCAGAAAGAGAGAGAACAGTATGGGGGGTGGAAGGTAGGGAGAGGGTATAGTCTTTTTTATGCACAGAGTTCTTGCTTAGCAACCCATCAAAATATCTTTTTTTTTTTTTTTAGTGACAGTAAGTAGACAGGAATAGTCTGAGAAAGAAGCAGGCTCATATAACATTATTATGTATATAATGTATGTATGTATGACATTATTATGTATATATACTCCCATGACTGGGTCAGCCTCTCCATTACATATATTTGTATCAATTCTCTCTATTTTTTGCATATCATACCTTTAGGGACAAAAATATGCTTTTGCCCGTTTAAATTTAGCATAGTGGATAGAGGACAGGGCCTGGAGTTAGAAAGACCTGAGTTCAAATCCAACATCAAACACTTAGTAGCTGTTATCTCCCTGGACAAGTCACAACCTCAGTTTCATCACCTGGAAAATGGGGAAAAAAGTAGTACCTACTTCCCAAAGTTGTTGTCAGCATCAAATGAGACAACATTTGTGAAGTGCTTAGTACAACACCTAGCACATATCACTTGATATTTACTTCCTCCCTTCTCATTCTAACTAATTGATTTTGCTTGCACAAAAACTTAAATTTTATATAAGCAGAATTTCCATTTTATCTCCTTTTTTTCTCTTGTTTAGTCAGAAACTCTTCCTCTATCCATAGCTGTGAAAGATATTTTTTTCTGTTCTCTAATTTGTTTATGATATGACCTTTTATATCTAGGTCATGAATCCATTTGGAGCATGTAGGTGTGACATTCCATTTTCTCTCCTTGAGTTTCTCTTTCTCTATCTTCCTGTGTCAAAGGAGTCTTCTTGGGGGTGGCCCCTTAGGAGTAGAAGCAACTGAGCCTTAATATCTCAAAGAGATAGAAACTATTTATTTTGGGGACTGGAATTATGGAAGATGATCCTCTGCTAACATGTGTCATGTCAAATAGATGTTTACTGAAGTAAGTAGCTAATAATAAACTGACTTTTAACCAATTCATGTTCAGATTCAAACATTAAGTTTCTAATGTTTGCCCCAAACACGTATGGCTCAAATATTCCTTCCCAGACTCACTGAGCTCATAACAGAGATGATGGGATATAAAAATTTATAACTAAGCCTAGCATTTTCATGGCAATGAGTTACAGCACATTAAGTGACTACTTCCCTTCAGATAGGATTACCAGCCACCAGCTGTTGTGTTAGTAAAGAAGAATATTTAGGAGGCTGCAATAACTGGCAGTGGCCTCTACACACCAAGAATGTGTTTTTGTTTTTAATTTTGCTTTCCTTGTAAGTTGAGAGACAACCAAACATAGAAACCTAGCAAAGCTTTTAGGAAAATATCTGCCCTTACAAGAAGAGGACAAACATTGGAGGCTGTCAAGCTGCCTCCCCCTGAGGTTAGCCTACCAAAAGAAGGCTGCTGGGCCTAGAGTCCTCAAGGGAGGTCTTCCTCCTTGAGCTTCCATTTTGTGGAAGGGTATGATTAGGACAGCAGTAATGATAACCCTATGGGCCAGTAGGTGGTGCAGTGGAGAGAGTGCTGGGCCTGGAGTCAGGAACACTCATCTTCCTGAGTTCAAATCTGGTTTCAGACACTAGCTGTGTGACTCTGGGCAAGGCACTTAGCCCTGTTTGCCTCAGTTTCCTCATCTTTAAAATGATCTGGAAAAGGAAATAGCAAACCACTCTAACATCTTTACCAAGAAAACCCTAAATGGGGTCATGAAGAGTTGGACATCGTGGAACAACAAATGATAACCATGAGTAGGAGGAGAAAAAAATAGACTATAGTAAAAACACCTTCCTGAGTTCCTTATTACAGTTACAATCAGGGTTACATGATTTTTATCTTTAACCTTTCTTCTAATATGATTTATTCACATTTTTCTTTTTTACATCTTACATATTTCCCAATACCCCTCAACTTTTTCCCACTGAAACCTCTTCCTAAGGAAGGGAAATAGTTAATGCAAAACCAGCTAACAAAAGTACACAATCTGATAGTGTGTATGACTTTCTTTATCCAAGGGCTCTCACCTCTACAACAGGAGTCAAGTCAAAATATGGAAATGTGCTTTGTATGATTGCACATGTATAACTGTACCAAACTGCTTAATATCTCAAGGAGGGGGGTTGAAAGGAGGGAGAAAAAGAATTTGGAATGCATAATTATATAAAAAAGAATGTTAAAAATTGTCTTTACATTAATTGGGATAAAAATTTTAAAAGGAAAATAACAAGTCAAGTCTACAAGCATATAGTAAGAGGAGGGAAATAGACTTCATTCTCTATTTGTCAGGACTAAGACTTTTCATCATAAGTTCAAATTGTTTCTTGTGAATAAATCTTGTTTTGTCACTAATGAAATATTGTAAAGTTATAGTTAGTAAACTTATTAAATGTTCACTATGGCAGCTGAGCGTGTGCAGTAAATAGAGGGCTGGAAGCTGTCTGTGTCTATGTTCATCCTTCATTTTTGAAGAAGGCCATGACATCAGAGAAATGATGACATGACTTGCACTTGACTTTGATTTGAGTGAGGGAGGGCTGTGCAAGGTCACCAGCCTCACTTTCTCCTCCTGAGCCATCTGGGTCCAGTGGCCAGAGAGGTTGTATAACTGTATGCAAATGTATGCTGGTAAATATCAAACAGCCAGCTCCTCAAAAATGCAAAAAAAATCAGAAATCCTTCCTTCCTTTATCTACCACAACTGCTGCCTCTCTCCTTGAGTGACAAGCTCCTGTAATACCTATGTCATAAATAATAATACAGAAAATTGCCTTAGAGGAGTGAGACGATGAGAAGAGAGTGAAAGGAACAATTTTAAGCACCAAAAGCTGGTATCACTTCCATAAACGATGAATAGGAGACTAAGAAAGAATGGAAGTCTAGCTCCATGGAATTCAAATGCTCTCTTTGTTATTGGACGTTTCTTTGTGTATCACGTCTTATGAATGATCTAAAGCTAGAAGCCTCAGAGGATGAGTAAGACGTGGCTTTTATCAGAAACCTTCTAAACTTCACAACCCACAGGCAAATATGATTCATTTTACTCTGTGACAGGGAGCTGAGACATGGCAAAATTAAAGGACTCAATTCAACCATAAGAACATTTAATTTTTTTTTTCTTTTTTTGAAGACTGGATCTCGCCATCTTTCCCACTCTATAAGTGCAGGGGCTACTTATGGGCCCAATCCTACCACTGATCAATGTAGACCTGACCTCCATTCTGACCTATGCTAGTTCACACTTGCTTAAACAACCTGGTGCCTACACACACACACACACACACACACACACACACACACACACGCACACATGCATACACACACACAAACACACACACACACACACACATATACACACACACACACCCTGGGGGCTCACCATATTGCTGGAAAACTTAGCACAGGTACTGATCAGCATAGCCTAGTGCAGCTCAGAATTTCTGACTTCAACTAATCCTCCGTCTTCAGCCTTTAAAGGAGCTAAGATTATCAGATGTGTATCACTATGTTCAGCTAAATTTAAAAAATGTTTCATTAATACCCTTTTAAAAAAAATCACAATGACTACCCTATCCCAAACCTTAACTTATAGCAAAGAACAACAGTTAATCACAATAAACCCACACATTAACAACGTACGTGTCATGCCTCATCTATAGCTCACCACCTCTCCACTGAGAGGAGAGGCCATATTGGATTGTGTTTGCTCTGGAGGGAAGACTGATCATTCAATAGCATTTTCACGGTGGCACCAGAATAGACTTCAGACTTTCTGCTCATTGTCCTTCCTTCCTCCCTTCTTTAGTGGCTCACATTTCGATAGGGAGGTCAGATGATTCACTCACTGAACAAACATTTATTAAAGTCTCTGGGATGTGCAGTAATGTTCCCTTCAAGGAGCTCTGAGTGGTACAAAGATAGCAACAAACTAAAGATTCAGTTTCTCTTCTTCAAAGAGTTCAAAAAGATGTAAATTCCAGGCCTTTCTCTCCCCTCTCCCTTCCCTCAATATTTGGGGATTTCACGTAGTTAGAAAAGTCTTTGTAGCCCTTTGGCTGGAAATCAAAGTCTTCAAGACTACCTTAAGGCCCATTAAATTATGCCTATTAAGACCTCTGTAGTCAGAGCATAGGGAGTTACATTAAAAGTATATTCCCAAACTGTAGGAAAAGGTCAAACTGGTGGATTATTCTCTAAAGATACCTTAAGATCTTAATGACTCCGGAGCCCCAACTCCGTCTCTTCAGCTGGTATAGATTCAGAGATTCCAAGTTAATTTTTAATATTAGACAAAAAAGACAATTAAAAAGGGAAATCTACTGGTGTCTCCCACTACAGCTCTTCCTCTCCTCTTCTCCCCTGCAAAAAGCCCCTCAACATTAACTACCTACTACATCCCATTCTAAAGACTGAGCAAAGCTAGAGGCAGTGTGGTTTAAGAGCATGGCAATTGGAGTGGGAAATCTCAGAATATCAGAGCTAGAAGGGATCTTGAAAGCCGTATTGTTGTCTCTGTTCAGTCATTTTTGAGTTGTATCCAAGTCTTCATGATCCCATTTAGGGTTTTCTTGGCATAGATACCAGAGTGGTTTGCTATTTCCTTCTCTAGCTCATTTTACAGGTGAAGAAATTGAGGCAAACAGGGTTAAGTGACTTACCCAGGGTCACATGACTAGCAAGTGTCTGAAACCAGATTTGAACTCAGGAAGATGAATCTTCCTGGCTGCAGACCCTGGACTCTATCCACTCTGACACCTACCTGCCTTCAGAAGCCATCTAAGCTGATCCAAAGTATTCTCCTTTACAACATCCCTGATTCATTCAACCTCCACCAAGATACTTCTAATGATAAAAATCTCACTACCTAGACAGGCTATCCATTCTGGTTTTTAGGTTACTCCAACTGCTACCACTGTCTTATTCCTTACATTTAGAGAAAAATCTTCCTTATGGAGCCTTCTTTCCTTTGTCCTTGGTTATGCTTTCTGGGGCCAAGTAGCATATCACTCTATTACTTTCAGATTCTGCATCTTTCTGTCAGCACAACAAATCAAGAGTTGACTATATTGGGTACTGTGTAGGTAGAGAGAGAAGGTCATTGACTCAGAAGATCCAAGTTCCAATCCCAGCTCTGTCATTAACTACCTATTTGCTCCCATTTCCTCATTTATCAAATGTGGAGACAGATAAATATGCCATTTATCTTATTGTGTGCTGAGACTAAAATCCAGCCTCAGGTATTTATCATCTGTGTAACCCTGGGTATGTCACTTAATAACTGTTCCATGCTCAAGGATAATAATACCACCTTCCTCCCAGGATTGTTGCAAGGATCAGATGAGATCTTTGTAAAGTTCTTAGTACAGTACCTGACATGTTGTACTTGTTTGTCCTGCACACTCAAAGAGGGCCAATGGCATCACAATGTCTTGACTTTTAAGTGAATTGTATTTAAGGGAGGCAGAGTTGCATAAAATCATCAACTTCACTCTCTCTTTCTGAGTCATCAAGGTGCAATATCAGGATGACTGGTGATGGCCCAGGACGCAGTGGATGACCTTGGCATGTTTGATGTTTGACCACAGCACCTTCTTCAGCTGCCTTCATGGCCATTGGAACAAATTATTCTCATCTCTCCACTTCGCAGGGGGAAGTCTTCGCATGCTTGGGGTCAACGTTTACTTACCTCGCTGATGGTTTTGAGACCCCTCCAATAGGCTCAACCTGATGTAGCCTGCCTGACTAGATGGTTTACAGGGGTATGGACCAGTGAGCGTGCTACAGTTTCTGGGATCCACAGATGAGAGTTAGCGAATACCAATGCAGGATAAGTAGCCTGAAAAGGGCTCTGAGGGCCTTTACACCAGAGGTTCTGTTACTCCCTGAACACCCCACACAAGCTGACACGTAGTAGGGGCTTAATAAATAGTTCTTCCTTCCTTTCCCTCTGGAATGTAAGCTTCTTAAGACAGGGACTCTTTCATTTTTGTCTTTGTATTTCTAGGACCTAGTACAATGCCTTGAACACAGTAGGGGCTTAAAAAGGGTTTATTGATCAGTTATATAAAACTGTGTAACTTTAAGAGTCGGGGCAATATAGAAAATGGAATCACATAGCCAGGAGCTAGGAGGACTTTGATTTAAATATTGCCTCAACACCAGCTATGAGACCAAATTATTTAACCTCATTATGTCCCAGGCAACTCTTTAAGATTATAGATTTCTGGGGCAGCTAGGTGGTGGGGTGGATAGAGCACTCAGCCCTAGATTCAGGATAGGTCTGAGTTCAAACCCAGCCCTAGACACCAGCAGTATGACCCTGGGCAAGTCACTTTACCCTACTTACCTCAAAAAAGAAAAGATTACAGATCTCTGACAATTTGTTGGATTTTAATACTAGGAGTTTCCCATATTAAAGAAATTACAGGTCTGGATGAAAGCACAAAGTACTACGTAAATGTAAATTTTTGTTATTAAACACTGAACTTGGAGGTATTATTTGTTTCTATCGAATTATTTGCTTCTGGACCATCCTTATGAAAAAGTCCCCTCTTGTTTCATTGCTCATCAATAAGGAACCTTGGCTGCTTCCATGTGTGGTCCCTTTAGCTACTAGTCAGTCAGTATATAAGTGTTATTAAGTAGTTTCTAGATGGCAAGCCTTCTGTTAGAGATGGGGTTGGTGAGAGACAACAAAAAATAAAAGCATGGTCCATTCTGTCAAGGAGCTCACCATTTAATAGAGAAAACAAAATAAATGTTAAATAACTTAAAATAGTAAATATAGTAGTAAAAAATAGCAGTAACAATAGTAAATAACTGTATGTACAAGATAAATGGAGGGTAATTTTTTGGAAGAAGTGTTGAGGTATAAGGGTGCTGGGACCCCAAAATAGCAACACATGCGTCCTACCTTGAATGATTTTGACCCCAAGCCTTTTTTCAGTCAAAGACAAGGTCTATTAGAGCACAGGTCAGGGTGGATGTAATGCTAAAAATCCGTACTACTGGCCAGACTGAACCTGAACTACTGGCTAGACCCTTAAGGAATCTGAGCACTTTAATGGAGACAAGATGAATCTTTTGTACAGAAGACTGTGGGAACAGAGAAGGATCTAGGAGTGGCCATGTAATCTGGGATGCTTGAACCTGGACCACATAGCCAAGGCAGAATGGGGTCTAGATTGGATCAAGGGTGGGAAGTGGCCAGGGGCAATCCTGAAGACAATGAAGAGTTGAACCAGGTAAGAAGTAACAGAGATAGGTCTGAGTTCAAATCCAGCCCTAGACATTTGGCATAGGCCAAATTTGGCCTATGGAAATTTGGCATAGGCCAAGGAATGGCCAGTTGACAGCACTATTGGAATGGGTCCATAGAGACTTGACCATGTAAGAAAATTCAAGGAAACTTTGGGGGAGGGGAGCAGGGAGCATGTCCAGGGGCCTGACCATCAGAAGGAAGAGAAACTGGATGATGGGAATGGGGAGGCCTACTCTAGAAGGGGGGATTTGAGCTGAATCTTGAAGAAGGACAGGGAAGCTAGAGTTTCTAACACCTTCCATTGGAACTGCTTTTTCAACAAGTTTGCTTCATGCTAAATTCTACATTAACCAACAAATTTATGAGGCATGTGTTTATTTTTTTCTTCATATTTAATGCCTGTATTCACCATTATGAGAAAAATATTGTTTATTATAAATAAAAAAAAATGCTTTAAGAAGATAAATAGACTGAGAATATGGTAAAGACATTTCACTTTCTCCAATATTAGAAACATCCATAACCCCATGACTCAGAATATTATATTTTAATTCTAGGAAGATTCATCCTTACGTTGACTAGAAAAGTACACAAAACACAAGAGAGTTAAAAGACGCTTCTGTGTCCCAGAGTTCATGGCTCTAACACAAGGCAATTCATAACGATTCACAGTTTTTCCTGGATCAATTCATTCCCTCCTCCTACTCAGTAACTAGGCCAGAGTCACCATCTGTAGGAGAGAGGAGTATTATGTGGGTGAGAAGTAAAAACCCCTCTGAGAAAGCACATTCAATAGTCAGAGACTAATGAGACTGAGCTCTTTCATTCAGCCTACCATCTGGGAAAGAGAGGCCAAAATACTGTTACATTTGCTCCCTGCAATGTGTAGTCCTTTAAAGGGGGATTTTAAATGACCATGTCAGAAATGAAGCATCCAGACAATAATATTTCACATCAGTAACCTTTTGGGGAGAGGGGGCCCTAGAGAAGAGGTAAAATACTTTCCCCTCTGACTCACTAAGAAAACCAGGAAATGAATGAATCTTTTTTTTTTCCCATTTGATATGACAGAAGTATTGCCATTGACTTCAATAGCAGCCACTAATATCAACATCCGGGATGAGCACTGAGTGAGGATATCAATAGAATAGAGTACAAATTTAAATTATATGCTTTTTTAAAAAAATGAATCAATGATCACAGTGAGCACTTATTCACAATATACCAGGTTGGGTAGGGGAGTATAGAAATGTCTAGATGATGATTCCTGCCCTCAGAAGCTTCCAATCTAATTGGGAGAACATGATGCATAAAGATGAAAAGGTAATTAACAGTATAAGTTATTGCATGATGAGTGCTAAATGAATATCCCCAACTGCAAGTGCTGGAGGAGTTCAGAGGAGGGTGAGACTATCTCTGCCTACCTTGGTTAGGGAGGACTCCATGGAGGAGGTGGTATTTGAATCGGTATCTTAAGGCACTGGAAACTTGTATCAGCAGACAGGAGCTCAAAGGGGTACCTCACGTTCCCTTTTAATGTGTGGCTGACTAAATCTCCATATGTCTTTTCCACCCCCGACTTCTCTCTGTCTATTTGAGAGAACTAAAGACACTTAGGTTTGAAAAACTGGGGAACCCAAAATTTCAACTGTTAGTTATTGAGACTCCCCTAAACCAGGTTTAATAGTTTCACTTTCAGAGGCTAAGATTGAGAGGTATGCTGATGTTCACTATAAACTAGAGCGAGGTCTCTGACAGTGACCCAGACTGCTCTATCAGGCAAAAGATGTTCAAAGGAAAAAAATAAGATTAAAAACATCAGCTGGCACTTAGTTTGAGAGTCTCCAGTTGGAGATCAAAGGTTTATCCAGGACTCTGATGGGAATTACACAGGAAAACATGAAGACTTTTTGTTTGCCAGAGCAAGGATTTCTGCCTTTTTTGAAAGAGTAAGAAAAATCCCATGGAAGTTAAGCAAAAAGAGCCTAGCAGTGCCTTCTCTTCCCTTGAGGAAGAAAGGCCAAGAACTTCAGCTGAGGCAGAACTAGAGGTTTCCCAGGCACACATTCAGCTCAGCAGCAGTAGGCAGAGACTGAGACCAGGTGGCAAGAGTCTGACTAGGAGCTATTATGGAAATTTTTTATCTGCTTTCTTTCCTCCAGTATCTTTCCTTAATATCAACCTATATATAAATAATATAACCTATAATATTAACTAAGCAAAACCTGTCCCACAGGATGTAAAATTTTACTTAAGAGCTTTAAGTATTCCTTAGATAACAAGACAGAAAAGGAATCTCAGTGGCTCTTTGTCAGCTTTCTTGCTGCCCTGTCCTGATTTTGAATCCTCTAAATGTAGTTTAATCTGTAACTTGATTGACATTGAAGCAAGTATGGGATTATAGATCTATCTTCTTTTTAACTTTTATGGCCTAAAGGAATGTATAAAATTGCGATATGTAAAAGAACTATTTCTCTGTTGCTCTGATGTACTTTTTCCTATAAGAAGCCTCATCAGAATCCTCATGCTTGTTCAGGTTTTCTCTGAGGCTTGAACCTATACTTGAGCATAAAAATAAAAGCCAGATATTACCCTCCACAATTTGTGCATTCTGGTAAATATATATTGGGCAGCAGTTGCTTTCCTCATGAACTCAGATTGGATGTATTTCTCCCATAACAGAGCAGTGCAATGACGTCACTAAGTCAGTGAACCAGTAGATTAAAGATTGACGTCGACAGTCTACTTGTGTACCTGGCCACATGCGTTCCTTATGTGTGTGCCCCTCCACACATGGTCCCTCTGTCCATTCTCCTCACTGATATTACATGTATTCTTGAGACAGTGTATCCCAATTAATGAAGTAAATGTTTTGCTGCTATTTTCTTGCTATGCCATTTCATTATGTAACTTTACTCTACACTAATTAGATCCCTTGGCTATTAGAGGTAAAGAGAATGGTGGGAGCTCATTAGTTTTTTAGGGCAGACATATCAAACTCCTGGCTGTCTGACCCATGCAGTCAATGAGACTCTGGAGTGATGCTAGAACCGATTAAAATGTAATTGAGAAATGTTTAAAATAAAAATACAACACCATAGAGATAATGTTAATGTATGGTTTTCTAAGTTAATATGCTGCCAGCAGGGATCTATTTTTATTTGAATTTGACACCACTGGCTTAGAGGATGAGTACCTTGAATCTAGAGTACCATTCTTTGGAGGATCTGTACTCAGAATTGGGAGATCCATCAGCTGCTATAAGAGGAAGGCAGTCTCTTGGGGCATGGAGGTAGGTTAGTAAGTAGGGGAAAAGGAGGAAAGATGGGGAAGTGAAGTGCGGGAAAAGACAAGGAAATGGAGAGTCATAGTATATGTTCTGAGACCAACAAATAGAGCAATTTGACTGAAGTAGAGGGTTTGTGTGGGAAATTAGTGATAGAGAACACTAGAAAGGCAGGTGAGGACGTAAGGCAAAGGAATTCTGATTTCATACTGTAGACAATGGGGAGCCAATTAAGATTTTGTAAGAGAAGAACAGATAATAAGGTTTTTTGGAAAGATAAAAGTGTTAACCACCCAACTCTGCTGTTTGCTACCTCATACCCACAGAAGTCATTTTGGCTTCTCGTAGACAACATCAGTGGAACATAAGCTCAAGCAGATCCAACCAAGGCATAAAGATTTTGAGTATGTGGGTCTGTATGATAAAGAATCATATACTAATTGTCTGAGGACCAACCTGGCCATGTGAAGAGAAGAAGTTCATAAAATTGAAAACTGACCATGGGCCAATGATTTTTGTGGGTTTTTTGGACACAACAATTTATTTGCATTTACAAAAGTAGAGAAGGGTTGCAATCCATCTACCATGATGGAATAATAAATACTTGAAGCATTAAAGACAGTAAAATGGCAGCAGTGTGCAGAGATAAGGGGTAAAACCAAGGTTATTTTACAGGTACGTATATAACAAGAGAGTAAATTGTCATAAAATTTTCATTGATAAAATTAAGACATAAAAATGAGTACAATTTTTTAGACATCTACTCATGAGAAGAATGGATTTTTCAAAAAATAACATTTCACTTAATTGGGATTCAAAATTTATGTTTCCTATATCCAAAATCAATTATAAATTTTCATCTGTTAACGTAAATCCATAATGAGATTATACATATTTTATCTTGGAAAATGCCGTTTCACAGATAGATACTGCCAAATATTGATGTCAGTTCATGATCATATGACTTTAATTGAGTATATTCATCATTTGGGAAGCATTTGTAGAATTCTATTAGAGTCTTCTCTTATTATTTGCCTTTTTGCATGCCATTACATTGCAAGTTAATCACTTATAATTGAAGATTGGGTAGAAACTCCTCAATTGTACAGTTAAATGGATTTTGAAATATGGAAATCGTATTTTGCACTTGCATTAAGGTCTCCCAAAATACTGCTGAGACTGTCGTTTGAGCTCAGAAAATATATTCACTGCAAATTTGTGTGGGAATGGAGATTCTTGTTTTAACTGTATAGCACAGGAAGTGTATGAAGCACCTTGTATTACTTGAGATTCAAATAATGTTAGTTGCCATCCAACTGACTTTACCACAGTATATGTTTCACATGTAAGCTCCATTTGCCTTGTGATTTTCGGCTGAATTCATCATGAAGTATTTTCAAGTCTGAAGCAAAAGCTAATTTCCACAGCCATTCAGTTTTCAATCATAGTGACTGAAGGTAGTTCAGAAAAATTTCAGTTTTAGCCTTGACCTTAAAAAAAAGGTAATAAAACTTTTTTCCCCTTCTTGTTTTGACAGTATAGCCATGCAATGATAAAAATAAAATAAAATGTCACATTACAGTGATACACATGGCACTTGAAATGCTGTTAACCGTGTCCCTGTGATTTGTAATGTGTCCAAGCAGCATTTGAAGTGATAAGAGCACCAGCATGCCATAGGGGCTAATCATTCTGCTGGTGAAGCAGGAAAGCAGCCAGCTGTAGACAAACAACATGTAAACAGATGAGCATGGCCACATTCCAATAAAATTTTATTTAAAGATTTAAATTCCTAGCTTTTGAAAACAGATACGGGTCTAATCTGAACCCTTGCTTTAGAAAATAGCTATTTTTGCAGGCCAGTTTACAAATGTGAACCCATATTTCCAAGGTCAGCAGCATGGCATGGTATAATTAGCAGTTCATTAGAACCTGTATTTCAATCCCAGTTCCACCATTAGCTTTCTGTGTGACTTTGACTAAGTCATTTGACTTTCCTGGGTTTATGTTTCCTTATCCATAAAATGAAAAGGTTTGGAATAGAAGATCTTGAAATGTCTCTTTCTGAATTCACGATCCACTTTTTACCCTCAGGGAAATCTTTTTCACAAATTTGAGATAGTGGAGCTGCTCCAAGATGGATAAAGAAATGGAAAGAGGCCTGTATGAGATTGAGAACCATTCTCTGTTTTGTTTCAGAGATTGACAAGGCCAAAAATTTATGACCAAGTAAGCAGTTTTTCTCTCCTTAGCTAAACAGGTCCTTAGAAAGCAGGCATAGCAAGTTTCCAGGGACCACACTCAAAGCTTTTCCATCATGGTCGGACCTGTTGGAGCTTGCTCTTCATTTTGCCATAGCCCTTGAGAACCCAGGATGATGGTTTCACATTCTAATGTAGTATTGGATACTGGTTCTTCACAGTAAGTAAGGTCTCCCAAAATACTGCTGAGACTGTCGTTTGAACTCAGAAAATATATTCACTGCCAATATATCTTCTGTAAGATGTGTAGAAGAGAATACAAACAAAGCAGTTTATGACTAATCATAAAAGCTAGCATTTATAAAATATTTTTAAGTTAAGTACTATTGTTGAGTTTGTCCTTTTTTGAAGAGGGCCATGATATCAGGGAAGTGATGAAATGACTTGCAGTTGATTTTGATTTGAGGGAGGGAGGACTGTCCAAAGTCACTAGCCTCACTTTCTCCTCCAGAGCCATCTGGGTCCAATGGCCAGATATTCATCAGGATGACTGGAGATGGCCCAGGATGTAATGGGAGACCCTTTTAGACTAAGGAACTTAATAAATTACTTTGGATATCTTATTTACTAAAGTTTATATATATATATATTTCTTTTAAAAAATATGTAATGGCATTTATATGTTAAGTCATAGAATAATATGTTATATGTAACATCAAAGACATACATTGTGTATTTTTAAAAATATGTAATAGAATTTATATAATATTTTAAGGTTGGTGGAGCATATATTATATATCTGTGCAAACCTTAAAACATTAAGTAAATACTGTTACATATTTTATAAAGAAACAATATATGATATACATATGATATATATATACATTATATAAGTATATAACGTATATCTCATATACTTGCACTGAAGTATATTAATAATATATACTAATTATATGTTGATAATATTAATATATACATATATGTGTATCTGGATGTGTGTGCATGTATATATAAATCTGACCCTCACATATCAGTGCTATTATCATCCCCATTTACAGATAAGGAAACTGAAACTGAGAGAGATTAAATCCCACAGCCGGTAAGTATTTGAGGTAAGATTTGCACTCAGGCCTTCTGGTTTCCAAGTATTTTTTTCTGTTCACTGTGCTATATAGCTATATATGTTTCCTCAAAAAGCAACAACAAACCAGAAAATAAAAAATAAAAATTGGCAGAAGTTAAGTTTCTTCCATAGTTCTCTTCCCTGTTCTTTGTGTCTTGAAGTATTTGTGATTGTTGATGATTGTTTAATTTGCTATAAAAAAAGAACTTTAAAAAACAAAAGTGGAAATTGGAAAGCATGGTAAGAAATGTGATTTTGACACATATTGCATTCATTAAGATATTTTTCAAAATATTAACATGCACGATGATAAAATAATTTGGCAACGTTGTAAAACACGCTCTCCCTCATGTGTTTTAGCTTTTTCTAATTCTTTCCAACTTTCTTTCCAACATAATTATCTAATATTCAGGCACGCCCAGAGGAAGAAAATTGGATTGATTTAAGATTTCGTCCAGAGTCATCTTATATAAACTTTACATCACCAGAACATCAAACATTTTTTCTTAGGCATCTTTCTTCAGAATTTCAATTCTCTAAAAATCAAAAACAGCAAAAACCCCCAACTTTTCTTTAATTAATTTAAATTTTAAAGTCCACTCAGCAATTTTTTTCTTTTAAGGAACTTTTGATAGTCAAAATTCATTTCAGGCTATTTCACAGTTTGCTACAAATTTCTTGAGGGTAAGGTAACTAAGCTGGATGCTATCGTCTAACTTTTTTGTGGCATACATAGAATTTAGCACAGTATCTTGCACCCAGGAGGTACTCAAGAAACACTAGATTAGTTCTGAAGTCATTATTTTACTTTTCTTCTTTCCTCCTAAAATAAATGAATCAATTCTGTTATCATTAGGCCCAGGTATAGTCAATGAGTTGCCATCCCTTCCCCTTCCCCGCTAATTCAGATACACATGTGAACCTGTACAGTAATTAGAAAATAATTCTGATTTTAAGATGATCTTTTGTGCAACGGAATTCAAAGATCTGAAGGTTGAAGGATATTGAATATTTGAAAAAGTTTTGTGTGCGTGTTTGTCCTTTTTATTTCTTCCTTCAAGGTCTACAACACAATTGTCAACTACTTCTGGAACACTTATTGTTAATTCACAGAAAATGTGCAAAATTCATTTCAATCTAGAAACCAAGTGTCCAAAATACTTTCTTAGTAGCAAAAAAATAGGCATAAAAATAGGAAAATGGGATATTCTACTTAAGTCAATTAAGATAAACTGCTTAATCTACTAGTTAAGTGATTTGGATTTGTCTAAATCTCTGCAAAAATATCCTAGTTGAATTTTTGACCTTTCTAGAAGAAAAGGTTTCATGCTTTTGGTCTTCTGCTATAGATAGGAAATGTTTTATAAGAAAAGAATTTGCTTCCTCTTTATTGGCTTCATTTTGATTTCTTAAAAATATCCTAGTGCCAGCTTCTCAAATTACAATTTAAATGACATTCTTATTAAACTACTAACAGTGGAATGAATACCAATGGATAATGGATATATAGGATATTGAGGAATTCCTCAACTCACGCATCCTAAGACTTTCTCTGAGAGTAACTCCTCCCACCAATGTCCATTTGACTAAGGTCAATAAATGAGGCTAGGCAGGCAAGAGATAAAAATTGATTCACGTCATCTGATGGGCATTTGACAGGTAGACTAACGGTTATGAACAAAGGGAGATGCATACATATGTGCCTACATCTACCTATATACATATATGGGTATACATGTAAACATATATAAACATGCATATATATATATACATACATACTATGTGTGTGTGTGTGTGTGTGTGTGTGTGTGTGTGTGTGGTTTTATGACATTTTAGCGAGAAAGTTCAACCAGCCTCTCAGGCTGCCTGGCCATTTTCCTTATTTGGGAGGTTGAGGAATAGGAACAGGATGTCAGGCAATTTGGGAAAGAATGTGTTAACTTTGGAGTCTTCGAAGTTGCCTAAGATCAGGTCTGTTTCAGTGAGATAAAGCGTTCTCTGTAATTAATCTCATTAGAACATCCTGTTTAGGCAGGACTCTCTTTAAGACAGAATGAGTTCAGGTTTACCCTGTCCTTGCCAGCCCAAGGGCATCTATTTATAAAATCCTGTAGCTCTGTTTCTCTGGCCTCAAAGGTTACTTTTTCAGAAGGAGGAGGGAAGAAGATGTTTTCCCCAAACTCACAATACATAATTTTTTGGGTGTTTTTTTTCTTCTTTTTCTGCAAAGACAACCCAATACCAGAAACAGACAGAACAACTGAATGGAAAGCATTTATTGCTTGCTATGTAACAAACAGTGTTAAGCAGAGAAAACATACAAAAGTGAGATAGTTTACATTCAAATAGGAAGGACGGCACATATGTGGCAGTGATCAACAGGTAAAGGATTATGGGAAAACAAAAATTGTGAGTAGAAATCTAGAGTAGCCAATTGCCATATCTTTTCCAGGAGCTATGATGGTGTTGATAGGATAACAGTTCTCAGAACAAAAATTGAAAGGTGGCCAGTGATGTGCTGATTCCAACCTGCCATTAAATTTTTGAAGTATACATTTACATCTTAGAAATGGCGAATTTTATAAATTGGGCTTGGTTTCTTGTTTTGTTGATTATATAAACTTAAGCGATAGAGAAACTATTAATAATGCAAATTCAATTTAAAAATGCGTCTTCGGTAAATATCTCACCCCACCACCCCCGCTGGTTGGTCAACATTCACCAACACTCCTGGGGATGGAAAACATAGCGGCATTGCAAAGAATGAGGAGAGAAGGGTGATGGCGGCCCAGTAGGCATGTAAAGCCCCATAGCTTAGATCCTCCAGGAGTGGTGTCCAGAAGCCCAGTTCTAAGGGTAGAGTAGCAGCAGCGACAGAAGTCTAGAACCATACAAAAAATTCATACAAAAGCACCACAATTTACTTCTATCGTCTCTTTGTTTGTTGGATCCAATCTCAATTAGACTACGACTTGGAAAACAATTTTTTTAAATTTTAGACTCAAACGCCAGAACACAAATACAAGGGAGAAAAAAAAATCATAAACTTCAGTATTGAAACTTAAATACAAAATAAGAAAAGAAAAAGAAAAACATTTCATGTGCATGGCAGGACATAAGACAGGATTCAAAACATATAGTAATGAATTTTCATTTCAAAAAGCCTGTATGATAAATATTATTGAAAACCAATTCTTTTCACTTTAGCTACACCCATACTTCATCAAGGTAGCTTTTTTCTGTGTGATGATGATGATGATGATGATGATGATGATAAAAAGCTATAACAAAAATAAATGATGATAATAATGAGCTAGAGAATCTTTTATTAATCTGAGCCTTTATAATGTGATCTCTTCTTCTCAGTGAGTATTCCTTAATGGTTAGGAGGCTTTACTTCTTCTTTGCATGGCTTTACCTAATTCCCTGGATTGCATGTCTCTGAAGTATAGACATCCAGGGCACTTGGAGGGAGAATCATTTGCGTCAGAGCTGCTCCTGGGCTGGGGCAGGGGAATGCTAGGGGACTTTGCTCAGGAACTGAAATTTACAGTGAGCTGATGACATTTGTAATTCTTCAGCACATAAAAAGAAGTGAGTTTAGCTTCTTATTAGCAGGATTAAAGTGGATATCTATGGGATGTCTTTTCCTTCCTTTGGCTTCTGCACATCAGGTAAATCCCCTCCCTGGCCTCAACAGGCAAACTGTTGTGGGGTTTCTGTCAATAATACTTAGCATCTCAGGGTCTTTGTTACTCCTACTTTAGAACAAAAGTTTTCTTAAAAATATGAGTTGAATAGACTTCTCATATCACATTTTGTGAAACTTGTCCCAGATACCAAATATGCCAGGTACAGCTCTAAGCCTGCATTTCTTACTTACTCTAAGTCTTCATTTCTGACTTGGCTGCTTTGGCTTCCTCAGGAATCAGAGTCCCTGCATGCACATAATCCTCTGGTGAAGGGGAATAGACACTAGAATTGTCAAGAGAGAATGTGGGCTAGAATCCTGACTCTTCCACCGGTTCTTGTGTGACTCGGAAAATTACTTATCTCTCTGGGTCTCAATTTCCACATCTGTTAAATGACAGAGTTGTATTGGATGATCTCTAAGGGATCATCTAGCTTTAAATCTATGATCCTATGAGAGTGTGCTAGAGATGTGTTACAGTCAACTTGAACTAGCTAGTGAGAGCTGATCAAGTGTGTGAGCATTATACCTCAGAAACTGGAAAATACCATAAATCAAGATTTCCTTCCTTCCTTCCTTCCTTCCTTCCTTCCTTCCTTCCTTCCTTCCTTCCTTCCTTCCTTCCTTCCTTCCTTCCTTTTTTCTTTTGATGGTCTTTTTTCTTTTTCTTTTTGATTGTCTAGTCTAAGGAAAGGCAATTAGGTGGGCAGTTGATAGAGTGTTAGGGCTGAAGTCAAGAAATCTCATCTTCATGAGTTTAAATCCAGCCTCAGACACTTACTAGCTGTGTGACCCTGGTCAAGGCACTTTGTGCTTTTTGCCTCAGTTTCCTCATCTGTAAAATGAGCTGGAGAAGGAAATGGGAAACTACTCCAGTAACTTTGCCAAAAAATTCTCAAATGGGGTCGTAAGAGTTGAACACAACTGAAATGACTGAACAGTAACTGTCTTAAGAAAGCGTTAATAATAGATAAAACTTTAAAAGGTGTCATGAGCACATTTTTTTTTCTTTGTTTGTAGATACAATTGTTAAACATTTACCAGCACACCCCTGGTCATTGCTATAGTGGAGCCATGAGAAATTGAATAGGGCACAATATGAAAGTTTTACGGAAGCATGCAATGTGCATTAGATGCACATGGAGAACCCTTGGATTATGAGATCTTTGAAAAGAACTTAAAGATCTGTTTAGATTAAACCTTGAATTATGAGATCTTTGAAAAGAACTTAAAGATCTGTTTAGATTAAACCTTGAATTATGAGATCTTTGAAAAGAACTTAAAGATCTGTTTAGATTAAACCTTCATTACATTGAAAGGCTGAGGCCTTTTAAACAGAAAACTGAGGTCCAGAAAGTGATTGCCCTATGTCACACTGCTAATTAGTGGCAAAACCACCCTAAGATTAAGACCATATACTAAGCCAGTCCTGTTTCCGTTATGCTACACTCATTAACGTCATACAATACTGCTTCCACATCTTCCAGTCTTATTTTAGATTACTTGTCTTATCATATTTTCTTGTCCAATCAGTTATCTCTCATCAATTACATTCAACCTCTTACCTCCATAATGTTACTTGACAGTCTATTGATGGAATGTGGGAGGATGTTTAGCCTGGAGAAGAAGGAATAAAGGGGAATATAGCTACTTCCAAATATTTGAAAGGATTATCCTTACTTTTCAGTGTTTGAGAGAAGGCCATCTTGGTTTTTGTTGATGCCAGAGTGGAGAACTAGGAGCAGTGATGGGTAATGGTTACAGAGGCAGAAAAGGTCTTAATAATTAGAGCTGTCCAAAAGTGGAAGGATCTGCCTTAATAAATAGTAAAACAATTGAATTAATGCCTATAAAGCTCTTTGCAAATCTTAAAGCACTATATAATGACTACTTATCATTATAATTATTGTTCTTATTTGATTGGAGATACTCAAGCAAAAAGTTGATGAAGTGGTTTTCGGGATATCGTAAAGTGAAGGGTGGAGGGAAACAATTTGTTCCAGTGTCCATGACGGCTGCTGAAGTAGGTGCTTGTGGAGAACTTAGAGCTCAGTCAGACATCCAAGATGCCAAGACATCCACCGCATCCTGGGTCATCACCAGTAATCTTGATGTTTTCTTGCCACAGGACTTCAAGACTCTAGAAGAGTGAGGCTTACAACTTTGTGAAACTCTGCATCACTTAAATCCAGTTGATGAACAAGTAAAGACATCACCCTCATGATGTCACTGGTCCTCTTGGAAAACAAAGGACAAACAATAGATGCTTCCTTAATGTTTGGGATGTGTTTCTTCCTTCATCCCCACCTCACAGCCTCCCTTGCTTCTTTTAAAGCATAATTCAAGTGCCACCTCTTATAGGAGCTCTTTCCTAGTTCTCCCAAGAAACTCTGAATATTTTGGAATCCAGATTAATGCAAGGACAAATCTTGAATCCAGGAGGCTGAAGCTAGTCATATTTCCCATCTCATATTATGAAAATTCTGATTAGTGGATTATTTGTTAAAGTCAAACCAAAGCCACAGTCTTGGTTCTGTGGTCCCCATATGAATATTGAATCTGTTCCAGGTAGCTAAAAATGAGAGGAGTGGGAAGGTTTCAAAGAATCAGCTCCAGAAAGATGGCAGCAGTACTTTTCTGAAGACCCAATTGTTTTGATGGGGCACTGCCCAAACCTAGTTGATCACAGGCCTGTTATTTTATCCCTTGGTTAGCATGAAGACATACTGCATAAACAGACAATTCTGAGGCCAAACTTTACCCAAGATTAAAACAGCATTAAAAGAAACTAGGCCATGAAAAGAAAATATATGCAGTAAGTCTGTAATTCTCAGTACAAAACTTGGCAGAACATAAAATCTACATTAAATCTCTCCAGTCCCTACTCTTCTTCTCTTCCACATTAAATTAAAATGGTCTTTGAAGAAGATGCATAAGTGCTCTCTAATGATCTTTGTACAGCTATTGAAGTTATCTAACTAAAGAAAAAAACACAAATATTTGCAAGGCCAGAAAGCTACAGAAATAGAAGAAAATACCATAGAATAACAAATACTTCTCTATGTCTCCCTACCATGAGAAGAAAGGAGCCACAATGACAGTGTGTAATTTGAAAAGATATCCATGCCAAGATGGGGTCTATTAAGTAAATCAATCAACTTTCCTTCACCACTGCCCCACTCCTGCTGTCCCCTACCACCTTAGCCATAAAAAGACTTCAAAAGATCCAGAGGATTTGGGACATTCCATCTTTCCATATTTGGCCCAGTAGGATCCTTGTACCATCTGAGGATAGTACTGCCTTGGTAAACAAGGACTGACCAGATACAGATCTACAGCTTTGCAAAAAGCCAAGTGGAAAGCCATACCATTCCCAAGGGTAACATAGTGAAGGCTAAAACAGAGTGTCTTCCAGGAACTGCTCTCTAAGTTTGAACCCATTTTCCCCTTGATGTTGTATGTATTTGTGTGGGAGTATGCAACAGAGTTTTGGGGGAGAATGTATTTTAACAACTGTTTTTACTCTACCACTGCAGCAAATCCTCCTTTGTAAAATCTGGGCTTACTAATTGATAACCAACTGACAACCATGGAGGGAAGCACCCTGGTGGAGACGTGTGAGCTATATATTAGAAAGACAACTCCTCTAGTACCTCAGGGCTACCCATAGAACCTGCTATCCTCTGGAGACCTAGTCCCCTAGAATGAGTCGAGGTTGGGGAAAACTACATAGACATAGATGATACCAACTGAGACATAGAATATTTATATATACATATATATATATATGAGACATAGCACATTTATATATATGTATGTATATACACACATATATGTATATATATGAATGTATATATAGATAGAAAGATAGATATATCTATAGAAACCTATTTCTATATATGTAGATCTCTCTGTCTCTCTCTGGTTTCTGTCTCATTATGGCTATGTCATCTATGTTTATGTAGTAAATTATATTGGGCAGCTAGGTGTGGCACAGTGGATAGAGTGCTAGGCATGGAGTTAGGAAAACTCATCTTTCTGAGTTCAAGTCTGGCCTCAGACACTTACCAGCTGTTTGACCTTAGGCAAGTCACTTCCCTCTCAATTTCCTCATCTGTAAAATGAACTGGAGAAGGAAATGGCAAATTACTCCAGTATCTTTGCTGGGGTCACAAAACAGTTGGACATGACTGAAAACAACTGAACAACGTTATATACAACATGTATGTGTATATGTATTCATAAATGTTGTATCTATATGTGGAGAAATAATTTTTCTTATTTGTTTAGGTTCTTGCTACTACTTTTTATTTTGGATAGGATGACCTTATCGTTGTTGGATATTTTTCTCTTCCTGATTCTGAGGGAATCTCAGGAAGCATTTGCTTATAGGTTGAGAAATTCTCTAGATTTTTCTGTTCCATTGGGAGAATGAATCTTAGCAAGCACAGTCTGATAGGAACCTTGGTAATTATATCTCTGTCCAGGAGCCACTTTCATGGCAAATTGTAAGTTTTACTTCACTTCTAAATATTCTTATCTGTGTACTTTGATCAACCAAATAAATATATACACTAGGTATAAACAAATCTTTAATCAATTAAAGAAGATTAAAATGCTTTGATCCTTAGATAAAAACAGATGACACCACACTGGAAATCTTGTGATTGGCTAAGAGAATCAGACACCCTCTTGGGCTTATGTGGAGAGCTCGCAGGTGGAAGAGGAATGTAATCCATTGATTGAGAACTCCAAATTCAGGAAGTGAGAACTGCAGGCTTCAGGATAACTTGGGGAAGCAGATGGTTATGCCCATATTGAAGGCTGCAAGCAGGAAGGGGCTCAGAGTAGTGATCCCAAAGGAATGTCACAGGCCTTCTTCCCTCTCCCACATTGGGGAAATGACTGATAGAAAATAACACTGACTTTTTAAAGGCATTCCAGTAAAATTATAGTATCTCCATTTTTTTTGTTATGCCACTAGCACATCCCTGAACATTCTTGCTAAATTATAGTTCTATAAAATATGCATGTATATAGGATTGTATAAATATATGTTAATTTGAGTGAAAATAGTGCAGAATAGTAGAAGGAGTACTGATCTTAGAGAACATGTTTTGAGTCTGTATTCACACTTGCTAGAAGTTTGCCCTTAGTAAACTCACTTAACTTTTCTAACTCTATTTTCTTATCTATAAAGTGGGAATGATAATGCTAATATTATATACCTCACTTGGTTATTATGAGAAAGGTATCTTGGAAAACCTTCAAAACTTATATAAATCTGCTATTATCATTATAGAGAGATAGCCTCTAAGTAAGGCAGACTTGGATTCAAGTGTTGCCTCTGAAACACACTAACTACAAATCTCTGAGTAAATTAATTCCTCAGTACTCCAGGCAACTCTCTAGGACAGGAAACTGAAGAGAAGGTACAGATTTACACTGAGAGAGAGAGAAAGAGAAAGAGAGAGAGAGAGAGAGAGAGAGAGAGAGAGAGAGAGAGAGAGAGAGAGAGAGAGAGAGAGAGGAAGAGAGAGAGGTCACTTATTCATTAGGAATTTTCTATCCTAACAAAATCACAGGTCCATGTCCTTCTCATTGATTACTGTTTCATAAACAATTAATTTGGAGAAAAGATGGGTTTTTCAAGACTTTCCCTATCCAAGCAGCAGCTAGATGGTACACTGGATAGAGCGCTGGGTCTGGAGTCAGGAAAACCTGAGTTCAAATCCATCCTCAGACACTTATCAGCTGTGTGTGATACTGGGCAAGTCATTTAACCTCTGTTTCCCTCAGTTTCCCCAATTGTAAAATGGGGGTAATAATAGCACAGACCTCCAGGGTTGTTGGGAGGATAAAATAAGGTGATAATTACAAAGGGCTTAGCATAGTGCCTGGCACATAGTAAGCATTATACAAGAGTTAGCTGTTACTTGTGATAATCATTACTGCTACACTTAGCACGATACTTGATACACAGCAAGCTCTATATAACTGCCTGTGTGGTTCAGTCATTTTTCAGTTGTATCCCACTCTTCATGACTCCTATTGGAGTTTTCTTGGCAAAGATACTGCAGTGGATTTACCATTTTCTTCTTTAGTGTATTTTACGTATGAGGAAACTGAGGCAAAGAGGGTTAAGTGACTTGTCCAGGGTCATACAGCTAGTAAGTGTCTGAGGATGGATTTGAATTCAGGAAGATGTATCTTCCTGATTCCAGGCCCAGCTCTCTCCATCTGTCACACTGTCTAGCTGCCCATTTAAATGTTAGCTATTATAACGGTTGATGTTGTCATCAGCCTGATCGTTACCAGTTTTGCAACCCAGACTCTGCAATGCTGGGATACTGGAGGGCTCTTCTGACCTTTTGAACTCAAAGTCCCCAGTAACCTTTAACCAAAAGGGACAAGAAGAAACAAAGTCCAAGGACAGAGACCTTTTAATAAGGTCAGAAGGTCTCAAAAGGAAAAAGGCTATAGAGTATGGACTCATAACCGTTGTCTCTTACCGAAAGCTAAGTACTAAATAAAGCTTTCTATAGAAGTTTATAGTCCAAACATTTTCAGATATTGCATTTAGAGGGTTGCAAAAACTGTTGAAACTCTCCCAAATGAAAATTTAAGGAAGCCTTTATTTTTCAGACTTGTCACTTAGACAGGAGTAGGGAACCTACAGTCTCAAGACCACACGTGGCCCTCTACATCCTCAAGTGGGGCCCTTTGACTGAATTCAGATTTGTTCTGTGAAGTTTGGATTCAGTCAAAGGTCTGTACTTGAGGACCTAGAGAGTCACATGTGGCCTTGAGACTACAGGTTCTCCGCCCTTTCCCCTACCCCTCATATTAAGAGAAATGAGTCAGAGGTACCACATCACACCTATCAGATTGGTTAACATGATGAACCAGGAAAATGATAAATGGAGGAGAAGATGTGGGAGAGTTGGAAGACTAATTCATTGCTGGTGGAGTTATGAGCTAATCTAACCGTTCTGGAGAGCAATTTGGAACTAAGCCCAAGGGATATAAAAATGTGCATACCCTTTGACCCAGCAAAACAGCTTCTAGGGCTGTATCCCAAAGAGATCATAAAAATGGAGAAAGGACATACATGTAGAAAAATATTTATAGTAGCTCTTTTTGTGGTGGCCAAAAATTCAAAATTGAGGGGAATATCCACCAATTGGGGAATGCCTGAACACATTATGGTATATGAATGCAATGGAACAGTATTTTTCTATCAAAAATGATAAACAGGAGGACTTCAGAAAAACCTGGGAAGACTTATATGAATTGATGCTGAGTGAAGTGAGCAGAGCCAGGAAAATATTATACATAGTAGCAGCCACAGTGTGCAAGGACTGTTTTTGATAGACTTAGCTCTTCACAGCAATGCAAGGACCTAAAACATTTCCAAAGGACTCATAATGCAAAATACCATCCACATCCAGAGAAAGAATTATACAGTCAGAATGCAGAATGAAGTAGACTATTTTCTGCTTTATTGTGTTTTATTTTTCTCATCGTTTTTCCCATTCATTTTAATTCTTCTATGCAACATGACTAATGTGAAAAAGTGTTTAATAGGAATGTATGTGTAGAACCCATTTAAGATTTCATGATGTCTTGGGGAAGGAGGGGAGAAAATTTGGAACTTATGGAAGTGATGATTGAAAACTGAAAACACATAAGTTAAATATTGGGGGGGAAAGAAATAAGATGGCTTTCCTCATCTTGGCTGTAGGGAAAAAAGGGAGGAGTGGGGCTAACGTAGATAGAGGACAACTAACTCTGGATAAAGTTTTTTGAGGCTTTAAGTAACCAACTAGACTTGCTTTAAAATGTGTATTTTGGAAGTCGTTTTCTTTGTAACTTAAGAAAATGTAAGCATACTATCGTCATATTGACCTTAACTAATGAAAATTCTAAGCTCAGAGAAAATTTCAAAATATAAAATAATGTAGAGTGGAGGAGGGATTCTATCATGGGAGCCCTTCACCAATTTTATGAACCCTTTCCAATCAATTTGGTAAGATTTCAGGATATAGCTGCTGTTTGCCCTTCACTGTCTAAAAGGACCATGACATCTGGAAAGTAATGCCATGACTTGCAAGTGAATTGGATTTAAGTGAGGAAGGCTGTGCAAAGTCACTAGTCTCACTTTTATCTACGGAACCATCTGGGTCCAGTGGTGTCATAGATTAGGATGAATGGAGATGGCCTTTTTAAGTAGGAGACCTTGACCCTTTTAAGCTAAGGTCTTTACCAGGTCTCAGTTTGACTAGGGTAATACCCATTAAGCAATTATGGTTAGGTAAGAAATGAGGCAAAGAATGGCCTCTGTTACCTAGTCAAAAAAAATATATATTTTATATATATATATGTATGATATATATTGGTATGTATATTGCTATATATGTACATACATATACATATATACATACATATACATACACACACACATGTATATATCAATCTGAGAGGGGAAGACCCTCAGGGTTTTTGCCCAAAACATTAACAATTGCTATTTAATTCACTCTGAATTGTCAGGGCCCAAATAATGTCTAGGTTGAGGTTGGGCTGGCACCTATTGTTAGCCAATATTAGAATTAGCTTAGAATTTTCATTAGTTAATCAGTTAATATATGAGAGCCAAAATGATTGGGGTTTAAGGGTCCTTAAGAAAAAAATCTAGCCCTTAAATCTCAAGATACAGTGTAAGGTTTCAGTGTTTTAAATTTGCATTCCTTTGGACAAAATAGAAGTAGATAAGGGTATGGTACTCTATATGGACAGAAGAAGAGGAGGGAAGGAGAGAATGAGGGACAGAGGTATGGAGGGAAGGAAAGAAGGAAGGAAGGAAGGAAGGAAGGAAGGAAGGAAGGAAGGAAGGAAGGAAGGAAGGAAGGAAGGAAGGAAGGAAGGAAGGAAAGAAGGAAGGAAGGAGCTTCATTGCCCAACTAGAACTTGTCAGTTGGGTCCCCAGCGGGGTAGCTACTACTCCTCACAGGTTGTTGTTTCTCCTTCCTTCTCTACCATGACGTCAGGAAGGTGATGCCATGACTTGCAAGTGAATTGGATTTAAGGGAGCGAGGGCTGTGCAAAGTCCCTCTGGGTACAGAGGCAAGATATAGATCAAGACAACTGCAGATAACCCCCACAATCTGGCCAATAGGCATTATTCATCCATGGACTGTTGAGCCAATCACTTTTGGATACTAACCTAATTCACTGGAATTCCTATGATATTCTAGGCTTCAGGAAAATAGCACATTATCATCCATGAATGGAGCATGTCAAGAAACTCATCATCTATAGGACATCCCATTTCCATTTGGACCCTACATTGGACATCATCCTAAGGAATGGAAGGAAAACTAGGCCCAGAGAAAGCTTTGATGTGAGAATCAAATAAGCCATATTAACCAAAAGCATACATAGATGACACTAGCAGTAGGAAACTCAACGGAAGTAAAAAGGAACAAATCTGTTAACATTTCTATAGTAATCCATTTTCATCATCAGCATGGAAGAAGCATAACTAAGTGATGATTTTTTTCAAACAGTCTGCAAATGAACTCTTTGGACAGGAAAAAATGAATGACATCACACCATTATTTTCTAACCAAGAAAGTGTTGAAGGTAATGGAACATGATCTCCATTATATAATTGAGGAAACTGAAGTAGACAGAGATTAGGTGACTTGCCTAGGGTCACCCATCTGGAAGTGTCTGAGGCTAGATTTAAACTCAGGCCTTCCTGACTCCAGGCCCAGCACGCCAGCCACTGTCCTTTCTCCAACTTTGCATCACCTCTCTCACTCTCCATCATGTTTCAGAATTTACTGCTAATGGCTCAGAATGCACATCTGCTAGTTTTTATTATTACCATTATTATTCTAAGCTATAGCTAATTTAGGCCAGGTAACATGAACATCTCAAGCGCATCTAGGCATTTTGTTAGTATTTGTCATGAGGTGATGTAGTAATGGTTTGATCAGCTTAGAGTTATGTCCCTATTGGACTAGCCAGGGATTGAAACATCACATCTTGAAATATCACATCAGATTAGAATGATGGGTTGAGTCTAGCTATAGAATATTTAATAGAGAAAAATGTAAAAGTCATATACTATTGGCTTCAAAAAATCAACTCCACCAGTAAAAAATGGGGTTGGTGTGATTAGGAAGTTATTTGCAAAAAATTAACTGTGTGTTTAAGTGAATTATATTGAGAGGCAGCCAAAAGTGCTTAATAGCATCTTGGGTTTCATTAAAGGAGGTGCAGTTATATAGGACTAGGCAGGTAACATGGTTCCATTTTACTCTGCCCTGATAACAACACATCTGGAGTATAGTGTTCAGCTTCAGGTATCACCCTTTATAAAGTTCGCTGACAGTCCAAAGCACATTTAGATGTCAAGATGTAGCTCAAACATCACCTTCTACACAAAACCTGTCCCACCTTCCCCCAAGTGCTAGTGCCCTCTCTCCTTACCAAAATACCTTATACTTATAACAGGGAGACAAGTAGAAAGGAGGAAAGTAGAGATCATGTCAAAAGATGATCACTTAAAGATTTCCTAGGAAGAAATGGATGAGGAGGAAACAGGAAATTTTTCTTCACACATATTTGAAGGTCTGAAAGAAGGAAAAAGAATTATATTTGATTTGCTGGTCCCAGGAGGCAAACCTTGTAACAACAGGTAGAAGTTGTAAAGAAGCAGGTTTTAGCTTATTGTAAGCAAAACTGACAATTAATAATTTAGTTCAAAAGTTAAATGACTGATCTTTTAAGTAAGGGATTCTCAGCACTGGAGTATTCCATTTAGGTTGAAACATTGCATGATGACCGAGATGGTACAAGGCATAGAGCACTATGTCTTGAGTCAGGGAAATTTGAGTTCAAACTCAGACACTTACTAACTCCGTGACCTTGTGTAAGTCACTTGATGTGTGTTTGCCTCAATTTCTTCATCTATAAAATGGGATTAATGTATCTCTAATACACACTCACATACCTATCTACACACATACATGCATAAATGCATATATACATAAACATGTAACATAAATATAAAGAGAACAAATAAAATAAATACAAAGTAGTTAAATATAAAGTAGTTGGGTAGGGAGAGTAGTAGGTGGTGGGAAATCAGGAATGACTTCATGTGGAAGGTGGTATTTGTGTTTTGTCTAGAAGGAAGAGAGAGCATTTATTCTATGAGACCCAAGGTGAGAAGGGAGTGAGTACGTTCCAGGCAAGGGGCTATTGTTTATAGTTGTGCCGGACTCTGTGACTCTTTTGGGGTTTTCTTGGCAGAGATACTGGAGTGGTTTGCCATTTCCTTCTCCAGAGCATTTTATAGATAAAGGAAACTGAAGCAAAAAGGGTTAAGTCATTTGCTCAGGGTCACACAGCTAGTAAGTGTCTGAGGTCAGGATCTTCATTTAGGAAAAAGAACTTTGGCAGCAATCTACACGGAGGACAGGTGGGTGAGAGACACAATCAAGGAAGTTGTTGGAATAATCTAGGTGAGAGATAATGAACCAAGGAGACAACCGTGTGTGCAAAGGGAAGGGGTAGAATGAAGGGGATGGAACTAGCATTTACATAGCATGGACTACTTGCCAGGCACTGCGCTAAGTGCTATACTAATATCTTCTTTGGTCCTCGCAAAAGGCAAGTGAGTGTTCCATTGCCTTCAACACTTCCTTGGTTAGAAAATAATTGGGTGATATTCAGTTTTCCCTATCCAAAGAGCTCATTTGGCAGACTGCTTTAAAAAAAATCATCACTTAATTATGTTTTTTCCATACTGATGATGAAAACAGATCATTACAGAAATGTTAACAAATTTATTTCTTTTTACTTCCATTTAGTTGTCTCCTACTAGTACCATCCATGTATGCTTTTGGTTAATATGACTTATTTGATTCTCACATCAAAGCATTTTCTGGACCTATTTTTCCTTCCATTCCTTAGAAAGATATCCAATATAGGGTCCATATGGAAATAAGATGTCTTATAGATGGTGAGCTTCTTGACGTGCTCTATTTGTGGATGATAATGTGCTATTTTCATGAAGCGTGGAATATCATAGGGCTTCTAGCGAATTAGATTAGTAGCCAAAAGTGATTAACTCAGCCAATTATCCACATTTTACAGTTGAGAAAATTGAGGCTGATTTGCCCAGGGTCACATAGCTAGCTGATGAGTATCTGACACTGGATAAGAGAGATGATGTTGTGGAAGGATTAAATGAACAATTGAACTGTGAGTTTGAGGGAAACAGTTTCTTCCCAGAAAAATTTTTTTAAAATATCATCATCTTTAAGACCAAGGAAAGAGAGTTATAGGTTTGTGTAAATAGATACCCTCAGGCTGGCAAGAGCAAGATGTGCTTGAACTGATTATTTTTTTTGAGTAAGACCTCTACTGTCTTATAGGTTTACTACCCAATAAAGATCCTATAATGAGATTGTCTGGAACAAAAACGTTATCCCCCTGGAATGTACCTGGTTTTGGGCAACTCTTAAGACTCCAAGGTTAATTAATACATTTTCCCCAAATTGCTTGACATCTAGTCCCTCTTCCTCAACTTCTCAAATAAGAAAAATGGTCTACCGGCCTCACTTAATAGATTGATTGAACTTTCTCTTTTCCATCTAATGTTTCCCCAAGATCGTGTAAAATCCTCTATGTGTGTGCATATCTCCCTTTCTTTAAAAGTATTGCTGTCCTCCAGGCAACTGCTCATCAGTTGAGGCTAATTAAACTTTTCACTTTCTAGCCTTTCTTCCTGATTTATTGATCTCCAGTCAAATGGACCCTGGGGGTGAAGATTTATTCTTCTGTCTTAGGACCACTGGGTAGAATAATTCCTCATCAACGTGCAAGTAGCAAGGGCAAGACTTGACAAGTAACTGGGATATTTAGGATGAGGTAGAGCCAGGAGCCAAACATAATGCCAAGAGTATGAACCCAGGAAGCCTTTGAAATTGCTTCCAGTTCTGAGGTTTTAGGCTCAAAGAAAGATGCAGAACCAAAGTCTGTGGTCCTAAATCGTAGGTCATTAAGAAGGAAGTATATAGTGGATATGCCCAATGAAGGTCAGCAAAGTCAGACTGAGTTACTTCTACTGGGGTTCTAAGGAAGTGAAGAACAATGGTTTTGTCTAGTTGTTCATTTAAAGGCTCAGGCCTTATTCCAGCGTCTATCTGCCTTCTCCAATAATTCTGCCCCTACAGCCTTGGCATAAAAAAAGAAAAAGAAGATTTTCTCCTTTATTTGCCTTTGGACAGAGAATACCATACCCTATGAAACAGGATCTCCTAGGAAATCAATGAGGAAGGGAAGTTATGAGTGAGGCATGAAATATGTATTTCTTCTACTTCTTCTGGGTACCATGGAATGGAGATTTAGAGGATCAAACCTCTGTTATCCTATTTTTCAATCTCATCACACCTAGGCAGGAGGATACAAGGTGTCCGTAAGCAAAAAAGTCACCAGTCCTGCATCTGGTTTTGTTTTTGTTTTTTCATATTCCTCCGAATCTGTCATCATCTTCATGGCTTTCATTCAAACATATGGAAGGGTATGTGTTGGCTGGTACTGATTCAACAGAGGAAGTGTCTGTCCCTTTAACCTGGATTTCAATTCAAATGGCCATCTTCTTAGGAGTAGAGCTACATATTGATTTTTTTAACGGCTCCACATAAGTATTTAAGAACCAAAACATCTGAGACAACTCAGAAACTGACAGGCTGTGAAATGTTTGCTTAACGATATGCAGAACAAGCTGATCCCACCTGACAACTGATGTTACATAAATACAAAACAGTTTCTTCATTGCTGTCATTTTTCGAAAGAAACAACACAGGATGCAGTTAAATCTTTTCTGTGCCTGTTCTTTGCTAAAGAGCAGGGTTGGCACTAAACAAAACTGCCTTCAGCATTATTTCTCCTTCTCCCCCCTCTCCCTCTGCTCCCCCACTTTGGCACACAAACACATCCACCCACAAGACATCCTACAAAATATCCTTTTTTTAGCATGGTAGAATTGTTGGATGTTGGCAGTGGAAGGGACAGAGAAGCGATGATGAGGTCCAACCTTAACAAATGAATTCACTGCAACGACAATTACACCAAATGATTATTCAGGTTCAGCTTGAATAATTTTCCAAACAAGGCACTTTTGGTTAGGAAGCAGTGGGGTCTAACAGATAGGGTGAGGAACCTGGACATAGGAAGAAGGGTTTGAATTTTGCCTTTGACAGTATAGCTGTACGATCACAAGCAAGTGACTTAACTCCCTGGAGTCTCAGTTTCCTCATTTGTAAGGTACCTATAGTATCTAACACAGAATGCAGCTCAAAGGAGATAATATATGTAAAACCCTTTGCAAACTTTGAAGCACTATAATAATGTTAGCTATTATTAGGTTCAGCCAAAGCTGTCTCCCTATAATTTCCATTCATTGCTCCTATTTATACCCTCTGAAGTCTCACAAAATGTCTAATCCTAGTTCCCCATGACACTCTTAAAAATATTTGTAAATAGCTATCATTTCCTCCCTAGGATTAAAGGATATAAGACGAGAAGGGATTTCAGAGATCAGTTAATCCAACCCTCTCATTTTACAGACAAGGAAACTGAGGCAAACAGGGCTAAGTGATTTGCCCGAGGTCACACAGCTAACAAGTGTCTGAAGCCAGATTTGAACTCACGGAGATATGTCTTCCTGACTACAGGCCCAGCACTCTATCCATAGCACCACCTAGCTGTCAGACAAAAGGGATTTCAGAGATTAGTTAATCAACCCCTTCATTTTACAGATGAGGAAACTGAGTCACAGAAAGGTTGTGACTCATGCAAGGTCATACTGGAAATAAATAGCCATAGGGCTGAGGCCATGAGGGACAGTGGTGATACCACCTCAGAATACCCAGGCAATGGAGTCACTGTAGCAAAGGGTCCTGTGAATAGTACTAGCTGGGACCTGAGCAAATCAACAGCTTCCAAGAGACTGAGAACATAATCAAGGATTCAATCCAAGCCAGATGCAGTGTCTCTGATTTCAACTTGGTTATGAACAATTTTCCCAAGAAGGTAGGTGATTATGGTGGAGCAAAGTGACTTTCCTTCCCACCTCAACAACTTATCTGACCTGTAGGTGACTGTCTTAGAACGGGGGACCCTTTAGGTCCTCAAGTATGGCCCTTTGATTGAATCTAAACTTCACAGAACAAATTTCCTTAATAAAAGGATTTGTTCTGTGAAGTGTGGATTCAGTCAAAGGCTCCCCACCCCTGGCCTAGACCTTTCAGCTTTGACTCTGGACTCTACCTAGAGCCACACCTTGATGAACCCACAAACATTTATCCTCTGGTTTGTTCACAGTCTGGCTTTGGGCCAATTTATACCTCCCAAAGGGCAGTGGATAGGACGCCAGACCTGAGTTCAAATCTAGCCTCAGACATTAGCTATGTGACCCTGAGCAAGTCTTTAACCTCTGTTTTTCTTTCTTTCATTTTCTTCACCTGTAAAATGGGGATAATAACAGCACCTGTCTTCCAGGTTTGTTGTAAAGATCAAATTAAATAATATTTGGAAAGTGCTTCACAAAGCTTAAAAAATTATATAAATGCTAGCTATCATTATATTCCACCATCTGCTGGGTAGTGACACTCAGACACAGTTCTATTTCAGCTTCCACAAAGTCATGTTTCTCTCTGTCTCTTTTCCCAACCATGACATATCTCCATCCTCTCTCCTTTTTCCCTACTGCACACGGTGGGACTGGGTGGACAGTTCTCTAGCCACATCTATCAGTATTAGAACATTGATTACATTTATACATTGATTACATTTATATTTCAATAAATTAACAAGTTAAAATGTTAGGAAATCTAGAGGAAGGACCCCAGAATATTGAGTGGATCACCTTGGACTTGGATAAGAGAGTCACACATAATGAGGAGAAAGCATGGCTAAGTTCTGATCTGCTCCATTAAAAGGAATATCAATACTTCCTTCAATGGATCACAGAAATTGTACAAGAATTTTCTTTTTAAATGTCATCTTCAGGTTTTAAAATCAGCCTCATGAAGCGTCTTGGTCATCATGCCATCTTTCCCTATATTTACAAATGTTCATTTTAATTTAGAGATTATTTGTTGATGGAAAGTTTGAAAGAATTCACCTGTGAATACATTTGGGTCTGTTTCTGTGGGGTATTTTACTGTACTACTTCTTCCCTGAGATTGTTCTATTTAAATGATTAATTTCCTATTGTATCAAGTTTGGTAATTTATTTTTTTAGAGATAATCATTTATTTATCTCAATTTATTTAGTATTTTTAGCTATATAACTAATATTCACTAATTGTAGTCTTAATTTCTTTTGAGTTTACCTCCTGTTTCTTTTGAAATTATGTTGATTTACATTTTCTTTCTTTTTAAAAATTAACTCTGCTAATGATTTGTTCATTTTATTGAACTTTTGAAAAAAACAATTTCTGGTTTATTCATCAAAGTAAGCATTCTTTTTTTTTTTCATTCTATTCACATCTGCCCTTGGTTCCATATTAAATTTTCTCTTATCATAGTCATTGCTCTGGCTTGTTGAGATCATTGTGGCCCCTGATCCTATTAATTAGTGAAATATCTCTCGGGGAGAAAGAGAGAGAGAGAGAGAGAGAGAGAGAGAGAGAGAGAGAGAGAGAGAGAGAGAGAGAGAGAGAGAGAGAGAGAGAGAGAGAGAGAGAGAGAGAGAGAGAGTGCCTATAAACACTTGAATTCTGCTGAGACATCTTTCTGTCATTTTTAGGATTTACCTTCTGCTTCTTCTTTTGAAGATTCTTACAATATTTTTTGTCTCCAGTCTTCTGGTCTATTTCACATTCTCCATGATTCCTTAAAGATTGTGCCTAGTAATAACACTTAAGAGCTTTCAATACCCTGAGACGTAGTTCACCCAGGGCAAGAGACTCATAGTCATTTAGAGCAGCTAGGTGTTCTCTATCTCCTTGTCTACCTTATGCTTTGAGTCATATTTATTTTACCTTTCTACATTTGCACGTCATCTCACTAAGCGCCTTAACAATAGAGATTGCATCATTGTTTGTTATTGCTACCTCCAGTGCCTAGTACAGTGTCTACCATGAAGTGAATGCTTAATAAATGTTTGTTGCTTACTTCCTTGCATATTTTTCTCACTGCCACCCTGGGAGATATATTCATTCAATTTTGGAACTCCATCCTGGGATTGTCCTGATTGGTGGGGGGACTGATTAAAAACTCATTAGCCCATTCTGTTTAGTTAGACCAATGCCAGGTTTCATATTTCTGCCAACTAGACACCAGGGCACCAGGGCCTATCAGAGTCAACTATTGCCAGCTACTGGGAACCAAACTTGATTCTCTTCTAATTTTTGCATTTCATGTTCTGAAATACAAATCAGATTACCTCAATATTACCATTGTTACTAGAAAGGGCATGACGATCTACTAACTGCATAAGTTTCCTCATAATCTTTGAGACTTCTTCCCGGCTCCAACTTCCTTTATCACATTTCTATACATGCTATCGGTTTTGTTGTCTGTCCTTTGTTCTTAAGGAGGACCAATGATATGAGGAAGGTGATGCAATAACTTGCAAGTGAATTGGATTTAAGTGAGGCAGGGCTGTGCAAAGTCACCAGCCTCACTGTCTTCTCCAGGGCCCTCTGTGTCCAGAGGCAAGTCACAGATCATGACAGGTGAGATAGCCCCAATGCCGTGGGAGATCTTGGCCTTTTAAGCTAAGGTCGTTCCCGAGTCCCAGGGTGTTTGAGGCAACACCTGCTAGGTGATTAAGACTAGGTAAGAAATGAGGCAAAGAATGGCCTCTTTTACCTGCCTCTTCCCTCAAAAAATAAACATCTGGGAAGGGAAGACCCTCAGGGTTTTTGCTGTTTAGTTGGTTAGCTGTTGCTCTTCAGTCTATTTTTTTTTTATTTTTAGATTTCGACATTCATTTCCACAAAATTTTGAGTTCCAATTTTTCTCCCCATCTCTCCCCTCTCCCCACCCCATAATACCTTGCATTCTGATTACCTCTTCCCTCAATGTACCTACCCTTCTATCGCACCCCACCCTTCCCTAATCCCCATCTTCTCTCTTTTCTTGTAGGGCAAGATAAATTTCTGTACCCTGTTATCGTTATTTCTTATTTCCCAGCTATATGCAATAATAATTTTCAACATTTGTTTCTAATACTTTGAATTCCAACTTCTCTCCCTCTCTGCCTCCCTATCTATCCCTACTGAGAAGGCAGGCAATTCAATACAGGTTACATATGTGTCATTTTGCAAAAGACTTCCAAAATAGTCATGTTGTGTAAGACTAACTATATTGCCCTCCATCCTACTCTGTCCCCATCTTTTTTTTCCTATTCTCTCATTTGACCTTGACCCTTCCCAAAAGTGTTTACTTCTAGTTACTCCCTTCTCACATTTGCCCTCCATTCTAGTGTACCCCTCACCCCACTTGTCCCCTCCTCCCCTACTTTCCTGTAGTTTAAGATATATTTTCATACCAAATTTAGTGAGCATGTTATTCTCTCCTTAAGCCATATGTGAATAGAGTAAGCTTCACTTTTCCCCTCTCTCCTCCTCCCTTTTCTCCTCCGTTGAAGAAGATTTTTCTTATCTCTTTCATGAGTGATAGTCTGCCCCATTCCATTTCTCCCTTTTTCCTCTCAATATTTTCCTCTCTCACCTCTTAATTTAATTTTATTTTTTTATGGATATCATCTCTTCTGGTTCAACCCAACCTGTACTCTCTGTCTATGTGTGTGTGTGTGTGTGTGTGTGTGTGTGTGTATGTGTGTGTGTGTGTGTGTGTGTGTGTGTGTGTGTGTGTAATCCCTCCACCTACCCAAATACTGAGAAAAGTCTCTCAAGAGTTACAAATATTATCTTTCCATGTAGGAATGTAAACAGTTCAGCTTTAGAAAGTCCTTTATGATTGCTCTTTCCTGTTTACCTTTTCATGCTTTTCTTGATTCTTTGTCACTTGTGGGTTGAGGGATCTGGGACCCTCTTTGCTGGGAATTCTGCTCCAGAGGTCTGTTCAGGTCTTGCTCCTCCCAGTGCCACATAGCCAAGGCTGGACTTCACTCAGCTCAGCATCCCATGAGATAGACCTTTCCTGTTGGCCTTCCAGGTTACCTTTGGCTAGAAATCTCTTTCATTCTGTTGTTCTGTGGCTTCTGCTGCTCTAGGATTTGTGGAGAGTCATTTTTTACAGGTATTTTGTGGGCTGTGGGGGAAGCACTAGAATATAGTGTCTTTCTACTCTGCCATCTTGGCTCCTGTTCTTCAGTCTTGAAGAGAATCAAAATGACATCACTATGCTAGAGTCAATTTTCAGTGTGTCCAATTGTGGTCGATCAGACCAGTACAAGCACAGAACACTCTACCATAGGTCAGGCACAAAAAAAATCCATGTGAACATTTGGGGTGGATACTATAAATTTGTGCATCCTACATTTCCTTTGAGCTGTTTCAATTCTGCTTTGCTCAGCAGAGCATAGCAACTTCTCTGAAGTGGGCATGCCATGCAGAACAGTCCTGTGCCATTGTCTCCCATGCAATCAATTCCAAAGAGCTTAAGAGAGACCTTGAGAATGTCCTTATATCACTTATTTGAATCATGTAAATGTTTGCCCTGTGTGAATTCTCTATAAAATAGTCCTTTTGGCAAGCATATGTTTTGCATTTGAGCAACATGGGCAGCCCATTGGATATGCACTCTCTGAAGTAGAGTTTGAATGCTTGGCAGTTTAGTTTGAATAAGGACCTCAGTATCTAGTATCTGTAATGCCAATGCAATACCCATAACAGCTGTTATGAATATGCATGCATATTTCCTCAGTAAATTCACAAAACATAACAAACTGTCTTTCTCAAAGGCAAAACCAAAGTATTTATTTGGGACATTATTAGAATACCAGGAGGTAACACTTAATAGGGTACTTTTCACTAATCTAGGGAGCACTGACATTTTAAATCTTCTTTCTGTCAGGCTTCCCCACAAAAACAAGTTCCCCTAGACAAATTCTTGTCTCCATCCACTCATAGCTTCCTTCTCTCTCTCTGTTCTACCTGCTTTCATTTTCTTCTTGTGCTCTCTCTCTCCCCTCCTTGGACAAGCTTCTCCCAGTCTGAGCTCCTTGTGACTCAAATTCCATGTGATCATAGGTTCCATGTCTTAGGGCTATTAATGGATAGGGAAACTCTTCCCATTCTATTAACATTACATTTGGCCCCAAGATCTATGTCCATTATGTAGGTCAATGGAACTTTAAGGGTAACTTGTATCAACATAACTTGCATAACAATATAAAAAGTATAACACAAAATAAACACATAAAACAATATCTTAGGGTGGCAGCTTGGGCATAAGCACCCCATCATTCCCCCCTCAGATGAATGAGACCTCAAATCCCTTGGGGTAAGGGGTAAAGGTCTCATCTTCTGAAACTACTTTCTGTTGAGATTGGACATAGAGCTGTCCCTACCTTGTGAGATCCCATTCGAAGGGTCAATTCCTTACCTGGTATGCAGACCTTGGTCAATACCAGGTCCAGGGGTGACATATCATAGTCTTGGACATAGGGTGACATACTGTTTAAGCAATAAGTCATCTACAAATGGAGGGTACTATGCCTGAGGGAGACAAATCTTGCGAACAGGCTAAGCAAACAAAGGCCAAAAAGAATAAGGAGACAATAACCAGAAGCAGGGTAAATATGGCATCAGCCATATTTCTTGAGTCCATGAATCCAATATCATAGCCTTATTCACAGTGAAATATATGAGTTAAGGGCACAATTTGATAATCATCTTCTCCTGAATAAACAATGGTTACAATATCATCTCTTCTGTATGCTATGATCTTTGCCCCCTTTGGAACATCATTTGGCTTCCATTTTACTCGTACTTTAGCTCCCAATTTTATTCTATCAGTAGAACCAAACCTTTCAGTTCCTCTGATAGTTATTTTGGAAAGAGGGTCATTTTCACAAGGGGTATTATTTCACAAGGAATAAAGATCACTTGAACTATTCTATCATTTTTACAAAACTATTTTTATGAAACAAAATTTACACCTAAATTTTGGAATGCCACAATAATTTCTCCCGATAATTAGAATCTATCATTTCAGCCAACACATACGTTCCTTGAGCTGCTAATACTGATTTAGGTAATATCTATCCAAAATGATTTTTAGGGATTCTCATACATATTCCAGTGGGGATTTTCCTTATTTCTTTCCTATCCAACAAAAAGTTTTCCAAACAGTGTAAATCATATCCTGCTCAACCAGGTATTCCTGAATACCAGGAACACCTGGGACATTTTGCCTTACAGTTCAATATTCAATATTTGGGATCATACGTGTTTGCTATTTTCTAATTTGTAGATTTGGGGTCATCATTAATGTAACTTGTCTGGCTGGTATTTCAGCCCCTCCCAGGCTTGTGATGGTAACAGGGGTTCCAAGTTTAAATTTATCAGGGTTTCTATATATAAGGGAGGCCTCTGCCCAAGTATCTATTAATGCCCTAGTTATAGTGACTGATCTACTTTTCCAATATAAAGTTAAAATGATATGGGGTCTGGAATCCCATTGGTGTACTTTTAAAATCTGAACTGGGGCTTGGCTGATTTCCTATTCTCCCTGCAGGTGTGATGAACTTGGATGCAATGATTCAGGAGAATTTGTAGGGAGCAGTTCTCACTTCTCTATTCTGCTTAATATTAATATTAATAGTAATTATTATTAATATTAATAGCCCATTCTCTTGGTACAACTTATATAGTTGGTTAGTTGGAATACCATCTATTTTTCCACAATCTGTCCCTATTCTTAATAAAGCACTAAACATTTCTCTCCTTGTTAATCTGTTCTGACCTTGAATCTGCTGGCAATTTTCTCTTCTCCCTTAAGGAAAGTTATCTTTTCCCCGTTCCTCTAAGTGACCCAACTGTGCAATTTTATCTAGTACCTCTGAAAGAGGGTGCCCTATTTCCCCAATTAGTAGAGTCAGAATTATGTATTTATGAGCAGGAGGAGAAAGCTTCACTATTATATTTCTATGAGAAACTGTTAAGGGACTGCTATGATACGCACCTGTATATCTAATCATAATTGTAGTTTTCATTACCTCTTCCTTTAATTTTCTCATATAGTCTCTAAGCACATATCAGGGTTTGTCTCCACTTGGCCATGCAGAGTCAATAGGATACTGTTTATTGCATGCTTAGGCAGCTAAAGCTAACAAATTAGTTTCATTGTTACCTCTTTGAATATGGTAATCCCTAAAAGCTCATTATACAAAAGGATTCTGACTAATACCTATGAATTTCAAACAATCTATATTATCTACCCATACTTTTCCCACTCCCTCATCACTGATTCTCACCATCCAAGATATTAAAGATTCTCCAATTTTGGAGATGAATCAAGTTAAAATATCTGTGACCTCCTGCTTAGTAAAATTCTCAGTTACTTCCCTAAACACTGTGTGGCCCACTTGGTTCTCTTGCTTCCTTCAAAGTACTGGATGAATGTCCACATTCCTAGAAGCCTCCTCATCTAAATTTGCTTCATTTTCTTTCCATGCATCTTTCTCCCAGGTTTTTGGGTACCTGTCAGACCTCACATGTGCAAGATTTACATGCACCTTCCTCTTGTTAACTTTTCTTTTTCTGAGCTAAACTCACAGCTGTCTTTTCTGCTACCACCTGATACTTTCCTGCTTGCCCTTCTAAAGGGAAGTTCTGATACTGTAGCATAGGAAGCTTCTCATGCAAATCAGCTAACTCCTTTTTCAGCACAACCTTTTCCTCTAGCAATTTGTCTCTACTTTTACATATAATAGGACAACTAGTTAACAATATCCATCCTCTTCTACATGACTCTGACATTTCTTTCCCTGGTTCTATTGGTATTACTTGCAAACATGTTTCTAAATCTGTGGGTTCTCCCCTCTGTAACCTCAGTTCCCAGTTTTCACAAAGTCCTGTACTTTTAGCCCATTCTCTTGCCAGGGAGGTATAAGGTAAATCCTTCCATCCCAGGATACCCATTTCCTTACCTAGAGCCTTCCTGTCTCCAAGTAGAGGTTTTATATTTTGTGATCCCATCCTCATCACCATTTGTAACGTCAATGTGATACCCATAGCAGGTGCTATGAATATGCATGTGTATTTCTTGGGTAAATTCACAAAATACAAAAAACTCTCACAAAGGCAAAAACCAAAGTATTTATTTGGGACATCATTAGAATACCAGGAGGTAAGATATAAAAAGGGTATTTATCACTAATACTGACATCTTAAACCTTCTCTCTGTCAGGCCTCCCCACAAAAACAAATTCCCCTAGATAAATTCCTCCCTCTGCCCACTTACAGCTTGCTTCTCTCTCTTTGTTCTGCCTATTTTTACTCTCTGATGGTGTGCTCTTTCTCTCTCTCTCTCTCTCTCTCTCTCTCTCTCTCTCTCTCTTTGCTCCCCCCGCCCACCTCCTTGGGCAAGCTCTCCCCAGTCTGAGCTCCTTGTAACTCAGGCTCCATGTGACCCCAGGCTCCATATGATCATAGGCTCAATGTCCTAGGCCTATTAATGGACAGGGAAGATCTCATTCTATTAATATTACAGTACCTTATCCTGTCAGGTAGTCTTCAGAATCTTCCACAGACAATCCAAATGGAAATGAGTCAGTTTCCTGGCATGGCACTGGTAGACTGTCCAGGTTTCACAGGTATACAACAATGAGGTCAGCACAACAGCTCTGTAGACCTTCAGTTTGGTAGTCAATCTAATGCCTCTTCTCTCTCATACTTTCCTTTGGAGCCTTCCAAACACTGAGCTAGTTCTGGGAATGCATGTGTCAACTTTATTGTCAATATGTGCATCCCTAGAAAGTACACTGGAAAGGTAAGTGAACTTACCCACAGCATTCAAAACTTCTCCATTTGCTATAACTGATATTCCCATATATAGATGGTGTGGTGGTGGCTGATGGAGCACCTGTGTTTTCTTGGTGTTGATTATTAGCCCAAAATTAGCATAAGCAGCAGAAAATTGATCCATACTTTTCTGTATCTCAGTTTCAGAGTCTGCATTGAGTGCACAATCATTTGCAAACAGAAAATCATGCACCAACATTGCCTCCACTTTAGTCTTGGCTTGCAGCCTTTTCAAATTGAAAAATTTACCATCAGTGCAGTATTACCTTGATGCCATGTTCATCCTCATGGAAAGCATTTGACAATATGGTTGGAAACATCATGTTAAAAAGCATGGAAGCAAGCACACAGCCTTGTCTTACTGCATTGGTGACTGGGAAGGCACAAGAGCATTGTCCATTATCTAGAACCTGGGCAAGCATGTCATCATGAAATTGATGAAGAATGCTGATGAACTTCTCCAGACAACCAAATTTTGACATAATTTTCCATAAACCCTCATGACTAACAATATCAAAGGCTTAGGTCAGATCTACAAACATTGCATATAGACTTCTGTTCTGCTCTTGGCATTTCTCCTGGAGTTGTTGGGCAACAAATATCATATTAACTATTCCTCAGTCCTTTCTGAAGCCACACTGGCTCTCAGGTAGATAATCATCTTCCACATGAAGGGTCAGCCTATTAAGAAGGACTCTGGCAAGAACCTTGCCAGCAATGACTAAGAGAGAGACCGCCCATGTGATTGATCTTCATATGACAATCTACTCCCTTTACCCTTATAGAGATGGACAGTGGAGGCATCCTTGAATTGCTGGGGGGGGATAACCTCCTGTTGCCCTATAACCTGGAAAATTTCAGTTAACTTTTGTATGAGCTTTTGACCCCCAACCTTGTAAATCTCAACTGGAATAGAATCAGCACCAGGTGCTTTGCCACATGAAAACCTCTTCTTTAGTTGGAACTTCAGCTAGGGAGGGATTGACTTCAACCTGAGGTAAATGATCAATGGCCTCAGTATTGATTGATGATAGTCTGTTGAGAACACTATGGAAGAGTTCATTCTATCTCTCTAAAATCATGCCCTTATCACGAATCAATGTGACTCCATCAGCATTAAGTAGTTGAGATGTACCATAGGTCTTTCCCATAAATATCCTTCAGAGCAACATAAAAACACTTTGAATTGTTACCATCAGCATAAAACTCAATTTCGTATGCCTTCTTACAGAGCCAGGAATCCTACATATCTCTAAGCTTTGCTTGTGCTTTACTTTTGATGGAATTAAATGCTGCCTTCTTGGAGACAGATCAACTATCCTGCTGGTTAGCCCTGTGGAGTTCTCATTTTTCTTTTATTTATTTAAACTCACTTTGAAGTCAACAAAACCCAAACAATGACCAAATGAGGCTTGGACTGGTACCTATTGTTGGCCAATCAATGAGAGCTGCAGTAATACATGAACATATATGTACAAACATACACACAATGCAGGTATTCATGTATATATATTTTAAATATATACACACACACGTACATGTATAAATATACACATATGTATACATATATCTACACATGTGTAAATAGTGTGATGACAAAAGAGAACATGAAAATAATTAAACCAAATGTCTATTAGGCATCCGTTGTATACAAGATACCATGTTAGGCATTAGGCAAGCAAAAAAAAAAAGACTTGTCTAAAGAAACTAATATAGGTCCTTAGAGAATGCACCAACTAACTTAGATTTTTGAAAGAATTGTACAGAAGATGGGAGGTAGCTAGGTAATAGAAGATGAATGAGAGAGTATAGGGCAGCTAGGTGGCTCATCTTCATGAGTTCAAATCTGGCCTTAGACACTTACTACCTATGTGACCTTAGCAAGTCACTTAACCATTTGCCTCAGTTTTCTCATCTGTAAAGTGAGCTAGAAAAGGAAATGGCAAACTACACCAGAATCTCTGCCAAGAAATCCCCAAATGGAGCCAGAAACAGTTAAACATGACTAAACCACAACATGAGAGTGTAGCACGATCCTTTAAAAATATTATCAGGAACTCTAAAGGTAAGAACATGTTATGGCAGGTGAGGAAAGCTGAGAACAACAAAACAATTGCTTTTAGTTTATTCATTTGTTTGTTAGCTATATTAGGAGGTAAACAAGGATCAAAGAAGAGGGAGGACCTTTATTTGAAGGTGGATGGGATGAAGACAGCCAAGCACAGAGAGAAGGAAGATCTGCTCAGTTCTAATTTGATTTTTGTTTTCTTTGCAATGGAGAATAACCTTTACACTGGAAATGACAATCAAAAATGATACCCAGTGTACATTAGAAGATAAATGACAAAGCCCTTGGCTGTCCTTAATGAATTCAAGTCACCTGATCCAAATGAATTACACCTTCAATTCCTGAATCAGCAGATATGATTACAGAGCCACCATTCATGATCATTTAAAAGATCATGCAAAATATCTGTCTCAGTTTTCAAAAAAGGGAAGAAAAGAGAGTCTATAAATTATAGCAAACTATAGGCTAAGGAGCTTGATTCTGATTCCTGGGAATTTCTAGAATGTATCATTAAAGTGATGGTTGCAAACATCTAGAAGAGGGAGTAGTGATTACATAGTCAGCATTTTTTTCATAGACATAGATAGATAGATAGATAGATAGATAGATAGATAGATAGATAGATAGATAGATAGATAGATAGATAAATGGATAGATGGATGGATAGAAGGAAGGAAGGAAGGGTAGGAAGACAATCAGATAGATGTCTGTCTGTGTTCATCCTTTGTTATCGAAGAAGACCATGACATCAGAGAAATGATGGCATGACTTGCACTTGACTTTGTTTTGAATGAGGGAGGGCTGTGCAGGTATTCCCTGAGCCATCTGGATCCAGTGACCAATCCTGATCAGATAGATGAATGGAAGGACTGATAAATGGATGGAAGGGAAGAAGGAAGAAAGAAAGGATGGACAGATAGAAATATAGATGATAGAGCATTTTATGCTAGGCATTGAAAACATAAGTACAAGTCAACAAGAGAACCTCTCAAGAAGCTTACATTAGAATGGAGAAATAAAACATATAAAAGAAGCTAGAAAAGAAGGTGATGGTGATGGGGTTCAGACTCTGGGAGCCTCCTTGAGCTCCCCTTGAATCTTTCCACTTAATCTGGCCTTTCTTACCCAAATCTAATCTTCCCATTTTTTTCTGGCAGTCTCAGGAAGCCCCTGGGCTTTTCATTATCATTTCAAGTCTCTGTTGCACTCCCCACCCTTGATCTCATCAAAACCCCATTCCCCAGGCTGCCATCAAGATCTATATCCATTCCCATACTTCCCCTATCAAGATCTGGATTGCCCCACCTGCTTCCCACCCAAACCTTCCATTGTCTGATATCTCCAGATAGCCTCCAGCTATTTCCAGCCTTTGACCCTCCTTGGAGACCCTCATTGGACTTCTCCTCTAGACCCTTCCTAAACCCCTCCTCCCATCACCCTGGACTACCAGCCCAACCCCGACCCCATCCCTCCTATACTCTTCTGTATTTAAGTCCCACTTAGCCTCCATGACGGCGCTCAGATTCAATCCAGCTCAGACTCTGTCTAGCTGACATTCTATCTGGCCCGCTTGTGAATACAAGCATTACAAATACTTAGGCTCCTTAAGAGGCAACCCAATTTGGTGAATCCTTAATAAACTTTGTTTTCTTTGGCTTTAAGAAGGCTTGAGTTGAATTCATTTGAGCACAACCCAGACTGTCGGTTTTTTGGGGTCACCGATAAACCCATAAACCTCATCAATGGTACTGTAATATAGAGATGGTTGGGAATTTAGTATTTTAGTATTTAGTATTTAGAATTTAGTAACTTTAGTACTGCGTAGTGGCATCAAACTCAGGTAGAAACTGAGGCCACTAAATCATACATAAGGATCCATGAGGAAACATTTTGATTTAGAAAATCACATATCAACATTATATTTGGTCTATTGTATTTAAATTTATTTTGGGAAATATTTCCCAATTCCATTTTAATCAGATTCCAGCATGGAGGGGGGCACATGTATGATATTTAAGCCCAAATCATCCTGACTTTCCTTTAATGACCAATAATGGCCCCTAGTTGAAGCCTATGTAGCTCATTATTTAGATTGTAATGGCTCAATGAGTGTAAACAGCAATTGTTTTATGTTCTTCCCAGAAACTTTGAGGGTCTTTTCCTCCCAGATTGTTATTTTTATGATGGCAAATTAGGCCATCTTTTGTCTCAATTCTTACCTAGTCCTTAGCCATTGAATCGGCTTGGCCTCAGACAAATAGACGTGAGAAAGACCTTAATATAGAAAGGCCAAGGTCACCCACTGCATCTCAGACTAACTCCATTCATCTTGACCTTTGTCTTGTCACTGGATTTTGAGACTCAAGAGGAAAGAATGAGGTTGATGACTTTGAGTAAATCCAATTACAATTAAATTGAATCCAATTTACAAGCAAGACAAGACAACACCCTCATGATTTCCCTGCTCTTCTTTGAGAACAAAGAACCAACCACAACATCACCACTAACCCTGGATCTAGACAACACAGTGGATAACTTCATCTTTAAGAATTTGGTATTCCAGGACTAGGGTCCAAGGGAGCAAATGAGGAAGATAGCTGAAATAGAGGCAACCTAGTGTGGAGATGGTCAGGAATTGTTGTGGAGGCCTGATTCCAATCAAGATAAAAGGAAAACCCATCTATGAGAGCTGGGGAGGGAGAGTTAGTCATATTTTTGACAGAATTACTCAACTAGTAAATGATGGTAATACTGGGAATATATCAGGGGTGTGCTGATTGTTGAATTTTCAGGGATTTACATTTTGAAAATTGACAAAAGCTACAAATCAGAGCTTGAAGTATTGTTTTGCTGATTGCCTAGACTTAAGAAAGTGATGGAGGCAATATTGAAAATGTAAATTAAATATAAAAGTGTCTTGTGCTTTTTGGAGAGCCAGTTGTTAGCACACCCCTGGATAGAACTTACTTAGATTTCAACGGAGCTTTTGATTATTTTATACTACTTGTGGAGAGAATGGATTGACCTAGATTAGACAAGAATATAACATTTAGAACTAACTAAAAGAGTTCCTGTTAATAGTTCAATTTCAGCATGGTAGACAGTCGGCAATCAGGGGGATGTGCCTAAATATTTAACAACTGGCTCTCTGAAAATAAATGACATGCTTTTAAGTGTAATCTATATAATTAACATTTTCTCCATTATTTTCTCCAATCTAGACAGTCAACAAAGCAATAGCTCAAGCTCTGATTTATAGAAAGGTTATAAATGCTCAAACTGAAATTTTAACCATTAGCTCTCCACAGCCTGTGTGAGCTGGATGTAGTATACCCCTTTCTCCAGGAGAATGCCCTGGGGATATGTGCTTAGTCCTTGGCTATCTAACATTGTTATCAGTGATGGATAAAGGCATAGACGGTACATTGACCAGATGACACAAAGCTAGGAAGAACCTAGTCTGGATGACCTGGTCAGGATAAAAAAACTACCTTGATGGGCTAAGTCTAATAAGATGAAAACAAATAAAATAAAAATAAGATGAAATTTGATAAAGATGAATGTAAAGTTTTTTACTTAGATACAAATAAAATCACCTTTACAAGTATCAGATGGGATGGTCATGGTTATACAGTGGTTGTTCTGAAAAAAATTTACCTTGGAATTTTAGGAGAGTATAAGTTCCAGATGAGTTACCACTTTGACGTGCCAGTCAGAAGAGCTGTGATGTTGGGCTGAAGTCAGAGGGTCATAGTTTCTTGAAGAAGGAAGGTGTTAGTGCCTCTGTACTCTGACCTCCTCAAATCTCACCTGGAATAATGTGCCTGCCTATGCACAGGGTTACTCTAAGGAGTGAATGAGATCACAGATATGAAATTTATAAATGTAAAGGATGCCAGTGGGGAGAAGAAGGCAGAGACTTGTGAGAGATGACTATTTATTTTTCCACATAATGGGTGGTAGGGCTGGATCTTCACTTTCTCAAATCATTGTGATACTAACACCCATGTATAATTCTCCTTACAATTTTTGTTTGTTTTCTCATAACAACCTCATAAGATAAATGATGTAAGTGTAATTTCCTCCACTTTGTAGGTGAGGAAACTGAGATTACGAAAGGTAAAGTAAGTGACAAGAGTCAGGTCCTAGGCCTATCTGAATCCTACTTTTTCCCTACCCTTCTTGGCATGTGGATTCCAATAATGATTTGCTATCAAATATAAAAGCCTGCAGTTGCAGACAAAGACAAATTCATCTGATCATGAATCTCTCTATAGATACAGGGTGGCAAAAATGAAAATTCAATTACTGATCAATAGCCAGTGAAGAGTATGAACTGCTTGTCCAACTTCACCTCCCTGGGCTTAGGCCAATGGCAGCTGCTGCAGCTTGTAGCCAAAATACTCTGTAGTGGTTAAATTATGGGCTAGTTCTTCTACTGTGCAAATGGCTATTTAATCAACTGGATTCATTCCGGGTATGTCTCCAATAGAACGTCCTGATTCAGAGACCTCAAAAGGCAGCCATCCCATCTTTTCTTGCCAAACTCCAATCCAGCTTTTCTCAGTATTCTAATAGTAATTTCAGGTTTAAAATTAGGAACCAGGAAATCTGATCTTGGCATCAGAGACCCGGGGGGAGAATAAATTCAAATTGCACATTCATTTCCATCCTAATGACAATGTACAGCAGATACATAGTTTGTGGCATGCTCAGGCAATGAGTTGTTCTCAAATAGCAAAAAAAGAAAAAAAAATCCAATTTAAAAAAATTAACCTTCAGTCAAGTCCTCCCTTCCAATGAATCTTACATTTTAGACATTTTGCTTCTTTCCAGTTTCCAGTTTCCATTTTCCATCAGCTATGCTACTTGGGCTTCAACTCTAGGGAACATCTTGCCTCCTCCATAAGCTGATCACCTGGAATCTATCACCATACAGATTGACTCAGCTGTAGCTACTCAACACCCTCCTCAGCTGCCTTGACTGCCTCTCCCCTCTGATTGGAGGACTGGAGGATGAAGCAATAAACTCTTTTCAAAGGCCTCCTATAGAGGGCTCAGAATGTTCTAGCTAACTCTACTTAGCTTCAGCACCTCTGCTTGGTAGTCAAGAAATACCAGGAAGTCATGTCCTCATGCTTGTTACACACCCTTTTTAGTTTCCTTTTGTGTATCATTTTCCCTCATTATCTTGTAAGTTCTTAGAGTGCAGAGACTGTCTTTCTTTTTCTTATTTGTATCCCCAGTGCTTAACAGGGTGCCTGGCATATAGTAGGCACTCAATAAATGTTTTGAATTGAATCAAATCTTTCGTTGTATAATGTTAAGGAAATATGAGGATCTTCCCTGTCCCTTAATATGCCCATATCATCTGCTTTGAGCTTTGGTCTAGCCAACAGCCTGAGTCACACAGAGCTGATGGTGGGAGGAGCCTTGCTGAATGGGAGGAGCAGGTTCAGAATGAAAAGAGAGTGAGGTGCAGCTGAGAGAGGCAGCAGACAGAGTGGCGCAGATAGCATGAGTGAGAGAGGGAGTGGTTTTATCTAAGGGAGCTTGTTTGTGGGGAGGCCTGATGGAGGGAAGGCTTGGGGATGACAAACCTCCCCTTATTGATAATATGTACAAACTTCCTTGTTACTATGGTGGATTTGGCTTTCTGGTATCTGAATAAATATCTTAGTTCTGTCTTTGAGGAAGAGAGTTTATATCTTGTGAAGTTACCCTATACTTGCATAGCCATAGCAGCCACTGTGGGTATTGCATTGGCACTACATCTGGGTGTCTAAGTGCTATCCTGAGCAGATTGTTGCAATCTCTTCTCTCAATCCAATTCTATAATTTCAGCTTTGCATTTATAGACTACTTTTCATGAAACTTTTAAGCTCCTTTATAAATGTTATTTTATAATTTATAAATATTCCTTTACCACAAATCACTTTATAGTCTATATAAATAAGACTAAAAGTTTGAGTGGTTAGTTGAAGGTCACACAATAAAGGTGTGTCCCAATTCTCACAATTGATTCTCATTCCCATTCCACTGGAATGATTGGATGAGAACTATTTGTTCCAAGGGCCATGAAGATCATTGAAACAGTCTCTATGGAGCACTTAGAATTTGGTCAGATAGCAAAGACCCCAAGGTCATCCACTGCATCCTGAACCATTGCTAGTCATCTTGATTCTTGTCTTGCCTTTGGCCTTTGATGACTCTGGAATAGTGAGGCTGATGACTGTACAACTCTGCCTCACTTAAATCCAGTTCACTCAAAAATGAAGACCTGATGCCATTAGTCTTCTTTGAAAACTGATGGACGAACAATAAATAATCCATCTAAATCCTTAGACCAGACTATCACCAACTTCCTCAACCTATTCTTTTGGTCTCCCTGACCTGTGGTCTATGAGTAGAAGACAATGCTTTATTCTCATCCTCTGCCTCATGTTTTGTGAGCAATTTGCTTTGCCCTTATGGCTATTTGGTCTATAATGCCCTATAGTCAGCCACTTGGTGATTACTTTCATCTGAAATAATGTATGAAAGGTCTTATTTGAGTTGTTCAACCTCACCAGTCACTCTAATCATTCAACCTTCTTCATTTTACAAACAGGGCACTCAAACTCAGGGATATAAAGTGACTTACCCAGAATCACTCATGTAGTAAATAACATCCAGGAGTCAAATCTAGAATTTCTCACTCCAAGCATGCATCCTGCTATATTGCAATTGAAGTTATTAATATTCCTGTTTTATAGATAAGAAAACTGAAATGTAAAAGAGATTTTGCCCATGATCACTCACCTAGTAAGTATCAAGGATGGGTTTTAGGGGTGGGGAACCTATGGTCTTGAAGTCACATGTGACCTTATTGGTCCTTGGGTGCAGCTTTTTGACCGAGTCTAAGTTCTGAAGAACAAATTCTTGTATTATGGAGATTTGTTCTGTGAAGTTTGGATTGAGTCAAAGGGTCGCACTTGAGGATCCACATGTGTCCTTGAGGCTGTAGGTTTCCAACCCCTGGTACAGACTCAGCCTTATAATTCCAATTGCAGTTATCTTATTTGACCTTCATAACAACATATTAAATTTCGTATACTCTTGATACTTTTATTCCCATTTTGTAGAGGAGGAAAATCATCAAATATCAATCAATCAACATTTATGAGTTAGGCCCTGGGGATATACATGAACCATAAAACTAACTATATTATTTTCTGTGTGGGGGAGACAATCAGGGTTAAGTGACTTGCCCAGGGTCATACTGTTAGGAAGTGTCAAAAGTCTGAGGCAGCATTTGAACTCAGGCCTTCCTGACTTCAGGAATGGCACTCTATCCTCTCACTACCTACTTGTGGATAGAGCACCAGTGCAGGAGTCAGGAGGACGTAAGTTCAAATCTCACCTCAGACACTTGACACTCACTAGCTGTGTGAACTTAGGCAAGTCACTTAACCCCAATTGCCTCATCCTGAGTCATCTTCAGTCATCCTGAGGAATATCTGGTCACTGGATTCTGGTTCTGGAGGAGAAGTGAGGCTGGTGACCTGCACAGCCCTCCCTCACTCAAAATGAAAGTCAAGTGCAAGTCATATCATTATTTCTATGACCGCATGGTCCTCTTTGGCAACAAAGGATGAACACACACATCTGCCCCCCCAACCATTTTTTTAAAAAGCATCTTAGTTCAGGTGTTTTTTTTTTTTAAACTAGTTTTTTGGGGAGGTGGAACCAAAGTGGCGAAGTATAAAGAGAGATCTACTCTAGCCCTCCCCCCAAAGCCCATAAAATACCTATAAAAATGACTCTTAAACAAATTCTAGAGCAACGGAAGTCATAAAATGACAGAATGAAAGAGATTCCCAGCCCAAGATAACCTGGAACACTGACAGGAAGTATCTATTACACTGGGCTTGAAGCAGAGCACAGCCCAGTCTTGGCCACACAGTGTGGCAGGGACAGGACTGGAGCAGGCTTCAGGGTGTGGAATCATGGGCAGCAACTGCAGTTCTCAGATTCCTTAACCCACAAACACCAAATATAGCTTCAAAGGTCAGTGAGAAAGCTCTTTCACCTGCGTGAGAAGGGAATATGATCTCACCCCAGCCCCAGGGAGGTGGCAGTAACTGAGGCATCAGCATCCATTTTAGGAGGCCTCAGCCTAAAGACCCTGGGGAAATCAAGCTACTGATCTGGATCTCAGTTCTGAGTGGTGGCCCTGAGGTGAGGAGAAGCATTGGTCTGGTGGAGCTGGAGGTGGTTATGGAGAGGAAACCCTACTCACAGATCCTGGGCAGAAAAACTTGTGGTTGCTCCCAGACCAGAGTGAAGGCCAGGAGAATGATAAACTCTTCTCCCTTGATTGTGCCACCTTGGAGGAACTGAGAACTTACAGATCCCTAGAGTGTACCATCCACCTGACAAAGGACTCAAAAGTCAAGTAACAGGCTGGGAAAATGCCCAGAAAGGTGGGAAAATAAGACTATAGAAGGTTACTTTCTTGGTGAACAGGTATTTTGCTCCTTCCTTTTGGATGAGGACAAAGGACACCATCAGAGGAAGACACCAAGGTCAAAGTTTCTGCATCCCAAACCTCCAAAACAAATAAGCAATGGTCTCAGGCCATGAAAGAGATCAATAAAAAGATTTTTAAAATGATAGAAGGGAGGGCAAATAGGAGGAGGGAGTATTTAGAAGCAAACACTTTTGGGAAGGGACAAGGTTAAAAGAGAGAATAGAATAAATGGAGGGAAGAATAGGATGGAGGAAAATATAGTTAGTCTTTCACAACATAACTATTATGGAAGTCTTTTTGATAACTACACATATATAGCCTATAGTGAATTGTTTGCCTTCTCAATGGGGATGGGTGGGGAGGGAGGAAGAGAGAGAAGTTGGAACTCAAAATTTTAGGAACAAATGTCAAGCATTGTTTTTGCATGCAAATGGGAAATAAGAAATACACGTAATGGGGTATAGGAATTTATCTTGCCCTACAAGAAAAGAGAGAAGATGGGAAAAGGGGAAGGGAGGGATATGACAGATGGGAGAGCAGTTTGGGGGAAGGAGTAATCAGAATGTGTGGTGTCTTGGGGTAAGGGAGGAGAGAGATGGGGAGAAAATTTGCAACTCAAAATCTTGTGGAAATGAATGTTGAAAACAAAAAATAAATAAATAAATAGAAAAGGTAGTTTTTGATCAAGAAACAATATATCTGGTTTGAAAAATTTTTCTCATTCACAAGGTTCTTTTGACATTGTATTTTCACTGGTTCTTAGTTGTGTTTTCAGTTTTAGCTAATGTTTCTAAGCTCCTCTCCAAACCTTAACACCTCCTAAAGCAACAAGAAAAGAGATATATTTAGAAAGTCATACCTTTCCTGATCCAAGCAAAGAGGTCTTCTGTACTAGTAAGGTTACCATCATTAGACTAGATTTAGCCAGTGAAGACCCTTAGATGTAGGAGGAGCATCTAATTCCTTTAAAAGTATACTGCTTCTGAGATTCCACCACGATTTTATCAAACGAGGAAACCATGACAAATAAGACTTAGTGTATTTCAAAATTGAGTCCTTGTTCATATGTCCATGTGTGTGTAGTATGGAGATTAAGAAGAATACATGGTAAGGATTTGTAAGTACACATGCTCAAATTCATGTACTAAGAGGACACAGATGGCAGATATCAAACAGCTGGTAGTACAGGCTATAAAGAACTTCTGATCCTCTTGGGGGCAGAGTGGGAGAACAAACATTTATTAAGCTCCAACTATATACCAGGTACTGTGCTTGTTCAGTCACTTCAGTTGGTTACAATTCTTCATGACCCCATCTGGGGTTTTCTTGCCAAAGATAGTGGAGTGGTTTACCATTTCCTTCTCCAGTTCATTTTACAGATGAAGAAACTGAGGCAAACAGGATTAAGTGACTTGTCCAAGGTCACACAGCTAGTAAGTGTCTGAGGTCAGATTTGAACTCAGGAAGATGAATGCTAAGTTCTATACCAATTTAATCCTTCTTATTTAATCCTTCTCAGAACAATCCTGTGAGGTAGATGCTATTATCCTTATTTTGTAGTTGAGGAAACTGAAGGAGACAGAGGTTAAGTGACTTGCCCAAGGTGATCACTCAGCTAGTAATTTATGTTTAAGGCTGAATTTAAAATCAGGTCACTCTGACTTCAGGCACACTGTTGTATCCACTGTACCACCCAGTTCCATAAAGGCTGCTGGTCCAGCAGTGTGCCTGGTCTCAGGATTTAAAAAAGATAAGAAAGTCCTTTTGAAGGCAGGAGACTTAAAACTAGCTTAGTCAGGACTGGTTGGCTCACATCCAACAAAGATATGACTGTACTTGACCCATTCTATAGGTCCTGGTCATCTAATCTGATGATACTGTCTAGAACAATGCATCTCCCCTTCCCTCCCCTCCATCATCAGACTCAGAGAATGAACATAAAACTTCTCCCATGATGTTACCATAGAAACAAGAGTCTGATTCCAAAATGACTTGATGGGAGGGGCCCCCAGTGGCAGGACCTACTTTTAGAGTTAGAAGCGTGATCCATGAGGTCTTTTCATAAAGAAGAAACCCTAATGGATAAGACCTCCTGAATTCTACTGAAAAAGATCCTCAGAAACAGAAGGAACTAACAGACTGCTCTGCTTGGTGAAACTCTAAAGATAACAAAGAAAGCCAGAGAGGAAATAACTGAATTAGCCCTACACTTAAGCCGGTCCTCCAAGAGATGCATTTGGACTGATGGTTCAGATATTACAGGACATGAAAGCACTTCAATAAATTGTAAGAACATTTTCCTATACATATCCAGTTGCTCAGCAGAAAGTAGATCATCAGCTGTCTAATGCACTGAATAAAAAGACATTTTCAACTGCCACAGGTCCTGTGTTCCCACTCCAATGTAGGAGTGAGTAAGGTCATCCTCTCCTGGAAGAAAGCGGCAAAATATGGTTTTCAGGGGGGGAAATCTCTTTAAATATTATGGCACAAGTAGGGCATCATGGCCAGGGGTATAAGAGTCAGAAAAGGATATGTGATGATTTGCGCTTTGCATAAGAGCTTCCCTTGGAATGATATACACACAACTTGCTTTCTTAAAATGTTTGTTGAATGAATGAATGTTCTACTTGTACCGGGTCTGCTGTGAACAGCTGAAGCAAGTGACTGATGATTGCCTTCACACTTCAAACAAGTTATCAATCAATAAATATTTATTAAGCACCTACTATGTGTTAGGAACTGTCCTAGGCACTGAGATACAAATACAAAAATAAAACAACTCTTACACTCAAGAACCTGACATGGAAAGAAGTATATATAAATATATATGCAGAAGACAGAAAAAGGGAATAAATACAAGGGAGTTAGGGAAGGAGAAGAACTGCATGGGCAGATCAGGAAAGGCTTCATCCAAAAGATAGTACTTGAGCTGGGTCTTGAAGGAAGAGAAAATCTATGAGGTGGAGGTAAAGAAGGAGTGTATTTGGGGCATGGGGACAGATACTAGAGATGGAGTGCCAGTGCTGTGTGCAAGGAACAGAGAGAACAGTTTGGCCAGATAATTGGTGTATACTAAGCCCTTAAATGCTTTCTCAAATATTCATTCAGGTTGTAGATAGATGATAGATGGGTGGTAGATAAATTATAGACAAATTATATACATTCTAGACATATAGATTGTAAATAAATGATAGATGATGGATAAATTATAGACAAATATGTAGATGAAAGACAGATTATAGATGGATGATAGATAGATAGATAGATAGATAGATAGATAGATAGATAGATAGATAGATAGATAGATAGTTGTTATCACTAGGAACAGTTTGGCATGAAAAATTATCTTAGTAAGTATAGCAACACTCAAAAGTTTTCTAGAACCAAAAATGATAATCCACTCGAGGTGCTTTTTAAAATCTCCTTTCGTAGATTCGTGGATTTAGAACTTAATGAGAGAGTCCTTAGAGATTATCCAGTCCAACTCTTTCATTTCACAGATGAAGAAATTGACCTAGAGAAGTGATTTGTCCAAGGTCTCATAAGTAGGTAAAAAAGTAGCAGAATCAGCTTCAAACCCAGGCTTGATAGTAGAGCAGGATGGGGTATGGGGTCACTGAGTGGGAGGTTATTTAATGAGATTTTACCTTGTGGCAGGTTTCTGTCTCCTTAGCATATACACTTAGCTCTAGTTACTTTATAGAAGTGCATCACTTCTTTTTCTGAGATGTTTGGGTTGCAGAGGTTTGCAGGAAATAATTACTCTGCCGTCTTGCCAATTACATGCTTCTCTTTTCTCCCTAACGTTTTGCAGCTGTTTCATCAAATCAAGTTGTTTCACTGTGTCCTCAAAGCATCATGTTCCCTTGCCTATTCTGCTTGAAATCATCACCATTTTAACTTATTGAACAACTGAGCACCTACTGTTTTCATATAGCAGAAAATTAAAGTATAAATCACTGTTTTTCAGAAACTTATAGTCTAGTTGGGTCACATGAAAGAAAACTTTTGGGACCTTGGCGAATTCAACTGTTTTTAGAAGGTGCTCAGAAGGCTCTTCCTAATCTGGACTCAGAGAAGAAAAGGGAGACTGACATAGAGAGACAGAGCAGGGGAGAGACAGACAGACAGAGAAAGAGATAGAGACAGAGAGAGACAGAGAAAGAGAGAGACAGAGAGAGAGAGAGAGAGAAAGCTGTGTGACTCCTTGATTTGAACCATTCCCACAACAAAATAAAACGAAACCATGGAAGCCCTAAAGCACGTACTCTGTCTTCTCTTCCTTCAACTTACTGTGCCCCTTTCTTTTCTTTCAGCACTTCCTTTTTGTAGGACTCTCATGCTTTAATAGGCATATTTGGTGAATTGATTGGGAGACTCAGTCAGCTCAGTGCCACCATAAATAGTGTGGCACAATATTTGCCACAGACCTTGAGTCAGAAAGACCTGAGTTTGAGTCATGCCTCAGATATTGTGTGACCCTGAGTGAGTCTTTTGGCCTTAGTTTCCCCACCTGTAAAATGGGGGCAATAACAGCACCAATCTCATAGAGTTATTGTGAGGATCAAACCTTAAAGTGCCATATAAATTCACCTATTATTTAAGTGTACTAGATGTCTTGCAGGGAACACAACAAAATGATTGATCAACAGGGGATCCATTCAGAAGCTATATTAACAAGACACTTAGACAACCAGCTGGAAAGTCAGAGAAAATTTTTCTAAAGAAAATTTTTCTTGACCAATGCACTACTAAATAGTCACTTGAACAAATTTCTATCATTTGATTGACTAGTTACTTAGTTATCCTAAATTCAGAGAAAACCAAAGATTCATAAAATCCATTGGGATCCATCATCCACTGAAAGTGAATCCAGTAATGATGGCTGTCTGCCCTTAAGGTTATTTGTCCTTCCTTTTCAAAGAGGGTCATTGGCGTGACTGGTGATGTCTCAATTCATGGGAGACTTAGAGTTAAGCAAGGCAGAGTGGCATAAGGTCTTCAGACTCTCTCTTCCAGAGTCTTCAAAGTCCAGTGGCAAGACAAAGTCAGGATGACTGGCCCTTGCGGTAACAAAGTCCAAGAGGTGAGACCTTAATCTGAAGGAAGTCATGGAATGAATGAAAAGGATGCTATTCCCCTTTCCAGAGTTTTACCAGAAATCAAACGGAAGAAGGTAAGATCACTTCCTTAAGCTGCATGGAATCCACCACCGTTCACACCAGAGGACCAGGTTTGTTAGCATCTGGGGACATCAGTGTGATTCAGCAGCAGTGTGTGCTCATGCCTCAAAGCAATCAGATCATGCTTTCTCCTGTAGGAGTTCAGGGGAACTGAATAGGGTGGTTATCAGCACCACGAGAGGCAATCAGCAGAGACATAATATGCTTCTTTCTCCAAATTCTAAGCAAATAGCTGAGGGGCCAAATAACTTCTATTTCAGGAACAGTAAGTGGGTGGGATTACATGGTCATTTTTGTTCTTGCTTTCCTCCTTTTATGTAATGATTTCCTTTAAAAAAAAATATGCAGAAGTTCTTTAGCATGTTCCATTTATCTGTACCTTCTCCTCTAACAGGTGCTGTCATTTCAGGGGTGTTTGTTTAAGGGAAGCATTTTAGGATCCCCTGAGATAAACCATTCTGGCTAGGTTCTTAGACCAGACATAGCACTCTCCTTCCAAAGCCCAGGTCTGATATTTGGATTGTAAAATCATTAATATATCTGGAACTCCTTTAGTGCCTATAAAATAGTAAAAAATGTATCTATGGTTTGAGAATTGATGATTACAGATTTTGTTTTTCCAGTTACCTTTGATATGCAAAGTAAAACAGAAATAGAATCATATTTTTTTTTAAAGCTAACATTCCCAAACCAACCTCTGTGGTATGCGCATGGTCCAACAGAATCCATGAAAATTTGTTTCAATTGGTTCTCTATTAGTCTACCTAATCCATTGGGAATCCCTAATTACTGAGATAAGTCTTGACTTTCCACAGCTCTAAACGTGCCTAGCTGGCTGCCTAGCATCATTATTCTTCTTTCTCATCTATTTCAGCCTAATATGGGACAAAATGAGCTCCTTTTACCAGGTGCTGATTATAAGCTGACCTGGCAACCCTCCAGCTGGGATTCGTAGGGCAATCCGTTGCTTGCCCTTTCTGAACTTGACCCTCTAGAGAGGAGCATTTTAAAATTCAAATGCAGGGAGATGACTATTAATCATCATGTTTTTGGCAATGACATAATTGCCCCTTGAAGAAATGACTTGGCAGCCTCCCAAAAGAGAAAGAGATTATGTCTTAGAGGGGAGTTAGCTTCTGCATACAAATCCCTCTGACTACTTAGGCTTTAAAAAAAAATCTGAATAACACTCAGATGAACACACAAAATGGAGTCCCAAAACTGTTGTGAGCTGGAAATGGAGGGATGATAGCCAGCATCATACCCACTAAAATGAAGTTGAAAGTGAACCAAATCACAGAAATCTGGGTCAACTGAGGAGACTGACCTAGGCTCTATATTTTTGTGAGAGAAGTCTTTCTCTCTGAAATATGAATACTTTTAAGTTCTATTTCATGGTATGAGAAGAAGCCTGCAATGTAGCCATAGGGTTACTGATTTATAAACCAGGATTATTACTTATTTATTTTGTTATTTATTACTCGGGCTATAATCCCAGCTCTGCCACTAACAAGCCATGCGCCTCTGGGCTTCTGAGTTGCGTTTTAGTTTCCTTGTGCAGTGTATGGGGTTCTTAGACTTACAATTTAGGAAGACCTGTGTCCAAATTCTACCACTGCAGTAGACCACTACTCTGAATCTCAGTTTCCTTGTCTGTTAAATGGGGATAATTTTACTTGCAGTACCTACCTCACAGGGTTGTTAGAAAGCTCAAATGAGATCATAAAATCCCTTGAAGACTATAAAGGCTTATGTAAATGTTGGCTATTATTCATCTATAAAATGAGGGGTTGGACTACATGCCAAAAATTTCTTTCAGTCTGTATCAGCAGTCTCTGAAATGGGGGTTTGGCTCATCCTGTTCAAGAGGAAATGACGTTTAGATTAGGAATTCCTGACCTTTTTGGTTTCGTAGACCTCTCTAGCAGTATGGTAGCACCCACCTTCTCAGAATAATGCCTTAGGTTTTCATAAAGGAATGAAGGAATTCAATGAAAGGCTAGTGAAAATAAATATATAATTTTATTCCCTTTCAAGTTCATAGACCTCCTGGAATCTATCCAAAGACTTAGCTAGGAACCTCTGATCAAAATTGCTGGCTCAGCTTTATGGGGGTGGGAGGGTGTGGAAGATTTCTGGAGTGAAGTTAAAGCACACCTGTCTCTCTCCAACACATATCAACTCCACCTGTCATATAATTAATGTTTTGTAAACCTGAAGTGGCTATATTCAGGTGTGCTATCATGGCAGGTACTATCGTAGAGCTGAAGGAGCACTGCGCTCAGAATCAAAAGTCTCATCTCTGACACTATTCGCACAACTGTGATCAGATTACTTCTTTGAGAAGTTTTCTGGCCTACAAAATAGGGACAATAACACTTCTACTATCTTCCTCTCTCCTAGGGTTTCTATGAGGAAAGTGAATTGCTGTAAACTTTAAGGAGTTACATAGATATAATACTGACTGAAATCTCAGTGATTTTGTCTAAAATTTGTGTTTCTGATTAAAATATAAATAACCCTCAAATGGGTAAATACGTAGTTCCCTTTCCTCTTCTATGGTTTTCTACAGACCTTACTGATATTACATGCATTCAGAATAATTAGACGACAAAGAGATTATGTATTAGTCTTTAATACTTTAGTGTGAATTAATTTATACATTCTTTCTAGGAGCAGATTTTAATAGGGTTAAGAAAGATTGAAAACATGAGGCTTTGTGGGACTGAGAGGTAGAGAAAGAGATGTTACAAAACTAGGGGAAAGAGGAGATGAAGAAAAGGGAGATATTAGGTGTACCAGACAAATTGTACCTCCTTAATGTGTATTTCTTGTCATTGTTGCAGCGGGTTTTTTTGGGGCGGAGTTGTCTATCTCAACTGGGATGGAAGTACAGGGGCTCCTCATAGACCCCTTCCCATTCTGATTAGCATAAGAGATTTGGATTTGCTCTACTTCCTATCCCTCCTGAGGCAGCCTGAAGGCCTCTTAAATTCACAATTGGTGCTGGGCTTAATATGCACACGCAACCAGCTTTAATCTTACTTAAGCTCAGAATTCCAGAGGTCAAGTGATCCTCTGTTCTGTCTTCTCAGTAGCAGGAAGTGTTCGCTATCACCCCTATTTTATGTGTGTATATGTATTATGTGTGTGTATGTATATGTATATGTGTATGTTTATATATGTACTGATGTCAATATATGCATATTATTGTGTCATATATGTATACACATACACAGAGATCATTTTTTTTTAATATGGCCATTGATGACCATGGACCCTGAAGTTCAAGGAACAATGTATGAGGGGAAAAAAGATGCATCATGGCACATCTTGCTTTTGACGTTTTTTTTTTTTTAATATAAATTTATTTATTTAACTTTTTACATTCATTTTCACAAAATTTTGGGTTCCAAATTTTCTCCCCATTTATCCCCTCCCCCGCCAATACACTGAGCATTCTAATTGTCCCTGTCACCAATCTGCCCTCTCTTCTATCATCCCTCCCTTCTCTTGTCCCCATCTTCTTTTTTGTCCTGTAGGGCCAGATGACTTTCTATTCCCCATTAACTGTATTTCTTAATTCCTAGTAGCAAGAACAATGCTAAACAGTTGTTCCTAAAACTTTGAGTTCCAAATTCTCCCCATCCCTCCCTCCCCACCCATTCCCTTTGGGAAGGCAGGCAATTCAATATAAGCCATATCTGTGTAGTTTTGCAAATGAGTTCGATAATAGTCGTGTTGTGTAAGACTAACTGTATTTCCCTCCATCCTATCCTGCCCCCCATTGTTTCTATTCTGTCTCTTGATCCTGTCCCTCCCTGAGTGTTGACTTCAAATTGCTCCCTTCTCCCATTGCCCTCCCTTCCATTATCCCCCCCACCCTGCTTATCTCCTTCTCCCCCACTTTCCTGTATTGTAAGATAGGTTTTCATACCAAAATGAGTGTGCATTTTATTCCTTCCTTTAGTCGAATGTGATGAGGATAAACTTCATGTTTTTTCTCTCAGCTCTCCTCTTTTTCCCTCCACTAAAAAGTCTCCTGCTTGCCTCTTGAATGAGAGATAATTTACCCCCTTCCATTTCATCATTTCTCCTCCCACTACATTTCTCTCTCACCATTTACCTTAATTTCTTTTAAGATATGGTCCCATCCTATTCAATTCACTCTGTGCTCTCTGTCTCTGTATGTGCGTGCATGTGTGTATGTGTGTGTGCATGCATGCTTGTACATGTGTATGTGTGTGGTCCCACCAACTACCCAGATAAAACGTTTTAAGAGTTTTAAGAGTTTTAAACGTTTTAAGAGTTACAAATATTGTCTTTCCATGTAGGAATGTAAACAGTTCACCTTTGGTAAGTCCCTTATATAACTTCTCTTTGCTGTTTACTTTTTCATGCTTCTTCTCATTCTTGTGTTTGAAAGTCCAATTTTCTTTTCAGCTCTGGTCTTTTCATCAAGAATGCTTGAAAGTCCTCTGTTTCATTGAAAGACCATATTTTCCCCTGAAGTATTATACTCAGTTTTGCTAGGTAGGTGATTCTTGGTTTGAGTCCTAGTTCCTTTGACTTCTGGAATATCCTATTCCATGCCCTTCGATCCCTTAATGTAGAAGCTGCTAGATCTTGTGTTATCCTGATTTTATTTCCACAATACGGGAATTGTTTCTTTGTAGCTGATTGCAATATTTTCTCCTTGACCTGGGAATTCTGGAATTTGGCCACAATGTTCCTAGGAGTTTCTCTTTTTGGATCTCTTTCAGGAGGTGATCAATGGATTCCTTCAATACTAATTTTGCCCTCTGTTTCTAGAATCTCAGGGCAGTTTTCCTTGATCATTTCATGAAAGATGATGTCTAGGCTCTTTTTTTTTGATCATGGCTTTCAGGTAGTCCCATAATTTTTAAATTGTCTCTCCTGGATCTATTTTCCAGGTCAGTTGTTTTTCCAATGAGATATTTCACATTCTCTTCCATTTTTTCATTCTTTTGGTTTTGTTTGGTGATTTTTTGGTTTCTCATAGTCATTAGCCTCCATCTGTTCCATTCTAATTTTGAGAGAACTATTTTCTTCAGTGAGCTTTTGAAACTTTTTTTCCTTTTGGCTAATTCTGCTTTTGAAAACATTCTTCTCCTCATTGGCTTTTTGAACCTCTTTTGCCAATTGAGTTAGCCTATTTTTCAAAGTGTTATTTTCTTCAGCATTTTTTTGTATCTCCTTTACCAAGGTTTTGACCCATTTTCCATGCTTTTCTTGCATCTCTCTCATTTCTCTTCCCAGTTTTTCCTCCACCTGTCTAACTTGATTTTCAAAATCCTTTTTGAGCTCTTCCATGGCCTGAGCCCATTGGATATCTATTTCGAATGTTTGGGGTACAGAGGCCTTGGCTTCTATGTCTTTCCCTGATTGTAAGCATTGTTCCTTATCATCAGAAATGAAAGGGGGAAACATCTGTTGCCCAAGAAAGTAGCCTTCTATGGTGTTACTTTTCTTCCCTTTTCTGGGCATTTTCCCAGCCAGTTACTTGACTTCTGAGATTCCTCTGCACCCCTGCCTAGATCCGCCCAGCTAGTGCTTGGGGTCTGAGATTCAAATGCTGCTCCCCAGCCTCAGGGCTCTCTGTGGCAGGTGGGGCTGCTATTCAATGTGAGCTTAAGTTCTGGTGCTCAGGTGGGGGCGGGGCGGCCTCCCAGGCTCAGTTCCCTCAGGGGGTTTATGCAGAGATCTTCAGTAATGGACCTGAGCTCCTGTCTGCTCCGGGAGTTCCGGGCCGCTGCTGCCTCTGCCGCTCCCGCTGCCACTGCCTCCGCTGCTCCCTCTGCCGCTGCCTCCCAAGGGGGCCTGAGTTATGGAGACACCCTGCTCCCCTCTCGGCCAGCCCAGAGGTCTCTGTCACTGACCTGTAGTGCCTGTGGGTAGAGGAAACTTCATGGCCACAGGAAGTTCCGTCCCTGAAGCCTGCTTGGATCTGTTCCTCTCGGGGCCACACGGCCAAGGCTGGGCTCCATTGTCCGGTGTGCAATGGACCTTTGGGGTCAGTTTTTCAGGGCTCTCTGGCATGGAAATCTCCTCCACTGCGTTGCTGTGTGGCTTGCACTGCTCCAGAATTTGTGGGGAGTTCTTTTTACAGAAAATTTATGGGCTGTGGGTTCAGAGTTAGCATACTTGAGTCTTTCTACTCTGCCATCTTGGTTCATCCCCCTGCCTTTGACTTTTTAAAAAAAAAATTATAATATACTAGAATGGAATTGGGGCAGGGGACAGAAGTAGCTCCTATAGAAAAAACCCCAAACTTTGGGCAGACAGGGTAAGTTAGACAATCAAAGAGCGCCTTGATAATATCTTCCTTCATCTTTTCTTTCTGACCTGGTATGGAACTCCTGGTATGAATCTCTGCTATTGCAACTGGTTTTTTTTTTTTTGTTTGTTTGTTCCAGCACCTTGGACTTCAGTACAGCAAAGACAACTTGGTACCAACTTGGTCTAGCTTTTTAGTTTATGTTTGTTCATCTCAGAATCTGGACCCAACTTCCTCTATCCTTTAGGAAGGATTGCTCATCCCCACATCTGTGTTGCTTAATCTCTGGCCAGTGAAAGTCCTTCATACAGCAGGATATGATAGGAATGAGAAAAGAGAATAACATTCATGTATGAACACAATGACAAAACACTTTTCACACAAATAAAGGCAAATCAAAATAATTGGAAAAATATCAGTTGCTCATGGGTAGGCTGAGGTAATATAATAAAAATGATAATTCTACTTAAATTAATTTATTTATTCGGTGCCATGTCAAGCAAATTACCAAAGTTATTTTATAGAGCTAGAAAAAATAATAAGAAAATTTATCTGGAGAGCAAAAGGTCCAAAATATCAAGGGAATTAATGAAAAGGAAGGTGGTCTAGCCATAAAAGATCTAAAACTGTATTATAAAGTAGCAGTCATCAAAACTACTTGATACTAAGAAACAGAATGGTGGATCAGTGGAATAGGTTGGCTAAACAAGATACAGTAGTCAACAACCATAGTAACCTAGTGTTTGATAAGCCCAAAGACTTCAGCTTCTGGGATAAGAATTTACTATTTGACAAAAACAACTGGGAAACATGGAAAGCAGTATAGCAGAAACTAGGCATAGATCAACATCTTACACCATATACCAAGATAAAGTCAAAATGAGTACATTATTTAGACATAAAGGGTGAAACTATAAGCAAATAAGGAGAGCAAGGAATAGTTTTATCTGTCAGATATATGGAGAAGAGAAGAATTTATGACCAAACAAGAGATAGAGAACATTATGAAATGCAAAATGGATAATTTTGATTGCATTTAATTAATAAGGTTTTGCACAAAGACAATGCAACCAATATTATAAGGGAAGCAGAAATCTGGGGAATAATTTTTACAACCATTGTCTTTGACAAAGGTTTTACTTTTAAGATATAGAGGAACAGAGTCAAATCAATAAGAATACAAGTCATTTCCCAATTAATAAATGGTCAAGGGATATGAACAGGCAGTTTTCAGATAAAGAAATTAAAACTATCTATAATTATATTAAAAGATGCTTTAAATCACTGTTGATTAGAGAAGTGCAAATGAAAACAACTCTGAAGTACCCTATCATACTGATCAGATTGGCTAACACGACAAAGCAGGAACATGATAAATGTTGGAGAAGATGTGGGAAAATTGGAACATTAGTGCATTGTTGGTGGAGTTGTGAACTGATCCAACCATTCTAGAGAAAAATTTGTTCAATAGAACAATAGTTCTAGAACAAATGCCCAAAAGGCTATAAGACTGTGCATGCCGTTTGATCCAGCAATACTACTATTATATCATCTCAAAGAGCTCATAAAAAAGAGGAAAGGACCCACATGTACAAAAATATTTATGGCACCTCTTTTTGTAGTGGCAAGTAATTGGAAATTGAGGAGATACTCATCGATTGGGGAAGGGCTGAACAAGTTGTGGTATATGAATGCAATGGAATACTATTGTTCCATAAGAAATGGTGAACAGGCAGACTTCAGAAAAACCTGGAAAGACTTGCATGAACTGATGCTGAGTGGAGTGAGTAGAACCAGGAGAGCACTGTAATACACGGTAATATTATGCGATGACCAACTTTGTTAGACTTAGCTCTTCTGAGCAATGCCATGATCTAAGACAGTTCCAAAAGGCTCATGATGGAAAATGCTAACCACATCCGGAGAAAGAACTATGGAGCCTGAATGAAGATTGAAGCAGACTATTTTCTTTTGTGGTTGTTGCTTTTTCTTTCCAATGGTTTTTCCCTTTTGTTCTGATTCTTCTTTCACAACATGGCTAATGTTGAGATATGTTTAATATGATCACACATGTATAGCCTATATCAGATTTCATGCTGTCTTGGGGAGGGAGGAGAGGAGGGAAGGAGAAAAATTTAAAATTCAAAATCTTATAAAAGGGAATGATGAAAACTAAAAATTAATTAGTTAATCTAAAAAAAAAGAGAAAATAGCATTCAGACAACTATTGGATCTACCTGTATGGCTACGTACAACACTTAGGACTGTTGGAAGGGCCAAAACCAAGGATCAGGTGGGAAGGAGATAGGTGAGAACACCTCCTCCACCATCACCCCCACCAGTGCTGCCACTCAACATCATCACTACCACTCAAAGGGAGAATATTCCACCAAAGCATCAGGAATTACAGCCAACGCGCAACCTCTGTCTACCTCCTCCGTACCCAGAAAGCAATCTGTTCCCTCTAGTTAACAGATTCCTTCTACTCATTCTACACCAAAAACATGCTAGCTGGGCTAATGAGCAAAGCAAAGTCTATGAGCAAAGCTCAAATCAGCAGCCTTCTTGCTTCTTGGCACGAACAGATTCCTGCTGTGGAAAAGCCTGTATAAGCAACCATTCCCCTCATCACCTATTCCTCTTAGAGTGGTGAGAGCTGAGGAAGGGGACCATACCCTTCATGCTGGGAATGGCAATAGCCTATGTATTTAGTGTCCCAGACCTATGGCACCCCAATCTCTCAGCACAAGCCTCATTTCCCGACCAAAAATCCTCTATTTTAGCCAAGTTGGAACATTCACTGTCCCCAGGGCATGTCATGGGAAGTCTCCAAATTGACGTGCCCCACCCCTTCTTCTCTTTTGCTCATACAATATCAAAGTCATAATCACAGGGGATTGCCAACTCTTCTCCATTTGGATGGGAGGAGACTCACAGGAATGTGAAAACACCAGAATTATTGGCTTGTGTCAGAACCAGGATCCATCCAACTCCATCAGTACTCGAACTTTGAGCACCAGAAATAAATTACAGAAGTAAGGCAGAATCGTCCATCTTAACACCAGCCCCCACAGATGCAGGGTGTGGGGAGGGGGAAGGGTCTGCATTTCAAATATTTCAGTCCTCAAAACACTGTTCCCTGCTCTCCAATCCCATATATGGGTTGTTTTCCACTATTAGAATGTAGTAGACTCATTGATGATAAGGGTTATTTTACTTTATTTTAATTTTTAAATTTTTATCCCTAGAACTTAGAAAAGTTCCTGGCACACAGTATATACTTAATAAGTATTGTTTTCATTCATTTAGCTTTCTCATGCTTCTAAATATTTTTCACATTCATTTTTATAATACAGTAATAAACCAATTATGTCCACATACCACAGTTTAGTCATTCCCTAATCAATGGAGAACCAGTCCCCACCTCCACCACCACTCCCAGTTCATTGCTACTATAAAATGTACTATAATAAATACTTTGGTGAGTATAGGACCTTTCTAACCTCACTGGAGTACATACCTAGCCATAGGATTTCTAAGTCAAAGGGTATGGACAATTTAGTCACTTTTTAAATATAATTCCAAATTGTTTTCCGAAGTAACTAGTTCCACTAACAGTATATTGGAATGCTTGTCTTTGTTCAAACCAATATTGGTTATGTCCATCATTTGTCACCTTTGCCAGTTTAATGAGTATGAAATGAAATCTCCTTATAGTTTTATTTGAATTTTATTTTGAAGCAATCTTTTATGTGACAGTTAATAGTTTGCAGTTTTTATTTTGAGAATTGTTTGTTTATAAGTACTTGGTCTTATTTATTTGTTAGCTCTTTTTATATCTTTGATATCAGGCCCTTCTCACAGGTATTTGACTCAAAGATTCCTCTTTTCCCTCAGAAGCTTTCCTTGTTTTCCTCATTGCATTGATTGTCTGTTGTTGTTGGAGAAGACCTTTTATTTTTTAGGTTGTTTACACTTTTAGTCTGTAGTTTTTTCTGAGGAAATGAGCTCCAGAAGCTTCCCACTTCCTATAGAAATTGTAGTTCCTTCTATTTGTCTAAAAGATACTATGTTTAAAACTTTAAGAGACACTATAAAGTTCCAGCATTCTGAGACTTGAGATCCAAGTCTGTGTTCATCCTGTCTGTAACCACCACAAGAAGAGTTGATTTTGATCCAGTTCTCTCTGAGACAACATGACATGGAGTCAGATGACCCAGACTGGAATGTTATTCCTGCTGGGAAAATCACAGCTTTTATGGGTCTCAGTTTCCCAATCTATAAAATGCAAGGGTTACATTAAATGATCTCTAAGATTCCTTCCTTCCAATTCTAAATTCTATCATTTTTCAAGAATGAAAAAAAAATGATTATTTTATATTGCCATCATATGGTAGGCTCCTTGCCCTCTTGTATCATTCAATTGCCCTTTTCTGGATCTTTTCCAGCTTTATTATCTCTTTTTTGAGAGGTCAGAATCTGAAGTGCAGTCAGTATTCCAGGTGTAAATTATCTGTTTTCTTTACAAGGACAGAGTAGTACTGTTAGATTGAATATTAACATGCTTCTTAAGGAAAGTCAACATGGAGTAGTGGGTGAAAGTTTGAACTGAAATCTAGGGGCAAGTCTCATTGTACTACTTCATAGCTTGATCAGGGCTGGAAGGAAACCTGCAGTCCAGGGATAGAGAACCTGCAACCTTGAGGCCACATGTAGTCCTCTAGGTCCTCAAGTGTGGCCTTTTGACCAAATCCAAACAGAATTGTTCTGTGAGAACTTGAGGATTAGAGGGCCCCATTTGGCCTCAAGACTGCAGATTCCCTACCCCTATCTAGTCCAATCATTTCATTTTACAGATAAAGCAACTAAGGTCTATTGAGGTTAAGTGATTGACCTTCATTTTCAAGATAAAGAAATTGAGACCTAGAGAAGCTATGACTTGCCCAAGGTCACACAGATTTCCCCTATTAGATTGTAAATTCCTATAGAGCAGGAATTCTTTTCTATTTGTTTGTTTTTGGATGTTTGGTTTTGTTTTTGCTTTCCTTGTATCTTAGCAGAGTTTAGCACATTTCCTGGAACATAGCTTAATAAATATTTACTTACTGATTTACTTTCAACTGAGCTCAAGAAATGTTGCCAACTCTTTTCATAAAATCATAGATTTTAGAGATCTTAGAGATCATTTTGTCTAATTATTTTATTTTTCAGAAAAGGAAAGGGGAGTCCCAGAGAGATTAAGTACTTTGCCCAAGGCCAAACAAGTAGTCTTGTGACATTACATAGGATTCAAACCTAGCTCTCTGCTCACTGTGCTCCAAGTCATATCTTCTCCACAAAGAGTGAGGGAGGAAGATAAAAGAATGAAAACCTAAAAGTTTCCCCATTTGGTCTGATTGTACTCTACCTACATCAGCATCTCTGAACATGAAATGTCATGAAAAGAGAATAGAATTCTCTTTCCTTGATTCATATTTCTTCCTCCATCTTTTCCTATGTCTATTGCAACAAAACATCAAGAAAAGGGAAATATTTGCTCATCTAGGTATCTATAAAAATTGGTCATGATTTAAAGAAAAACTCCTGAGGTCACTGACTTTTTTGCCCACTTTTCATCTGGACTTTTAGGAAAATATAGATATTGCTTCTGGCAAAATAATATGCTCTGAATCTTTCAAGGTCAGCCATCATAAAAACAGTCTTTGACTCTCCTTCCTTAGGTCTAATTAGTATTGTAATTAATTGATCTGAGTCTGAGTATTTGCATATTTGGTGAAGTGAAGTTATTGTTTGTCTTTGCATGGTTTTTAACATCTCTGATGAAAATGAAATATTTAAATTGTAGAGTATGGGATTTCTGCTCAGAAATGAACCATCTAGAATTTACTTCCCTCAAAGAAAATTAGAGGATGATAGCAATATTTCTTCTAATATGAAATGTGGGAGGATAAAATGACCTCTAAGTTCCCTCTCAGCTCTAAATATAAGATCTGTGAAAAAAATCTGAAGTGAAATTTATTGCTGTTTTAAAGTAATATATTGCTTCTATCATTGCTGCATATTTGTATCACACTATAGATTAGTCATTTAGAGAATAGGAGTCTACTAATGGTGTCATTCCTTCCTCCATGATTATATCCTCCACAGGCAAACTACCTGTATTTTTCTTCCCTCTGCTTTCTTCCAAAATGCCATGAACATTGTTCAAATCATCTCTGTCACTGTTCCTGGATGGGGTGTGCCAATCCACCTCTTTATGTTTCCAACCATATACTGTACACTGTCCAGGTTTCACAAGCATACAATAATGAGATCAACCCAATGGCTCTGTAGACCTTCAGTTGGGTAGGCAATCTACCACTTCTCTCCCACACTTTCCTTTGGAGCATCCCAAGTACTGAATTAGCTCTGGCAATGCCTTCATCAACCTCATCATCTATGTGTACCTTCCTGGAAAGTATACCATCAAGGTAAGTGAACTTATTTGAAATTTCTCCATTTTCTGTAACTGATGGTTCCACATATGAATGCTGTGGTGCTAACTGGTGAACCTGTGTTTTCTTGGTCTTAATTGTTAGGCCAAAATTAACATAAGCAGCAGAGAATTGATTCATAATTTTCTGCATTTCAGCCTTAGAAGTTGCATTGAATGCACAACGATCTGAGAACAAAATAACTATGTACCAACTCTCCCCCATTTTAGTCTTGGCTTGTAGCATTTTCAAGTTAAATAATTTACTGTAAGTGCAGTAGCTGACCCTGATGCAATTTTTGTCCTCATTGAAGGTGTCTGACAACATCACTGACAACATCATACTAAAAAGCATGAAAGCAAGTACATTGCCTGCTTCATTCCATTGGTGACTGGGAAAGTGAGAGAGCATTGTCCATTATCCAGAACTCATGTACACATGCCATCATGAAACTGACATATAATACTAATGGACTTCTCTGGACCACCAAACTATGCCATGATCTACCACAGTATCAAAGGCCTTGGTCAGATCAAAGAATGTTGTATACTATTATATTCTATTCTGCTCCTGGGATTTCTCCTGGAATTATTGGGCAGAAAAGCAACCATATCAAGTATTCTTTGATCCTGGATCTTGGGAAGATGACTGTCTTCCAGGTGAAAGATTGACCTATTAAGGAGGACTCTGGCAAGAATATTGCCAGCAATGACTAAAAAAGAGCCCCCTCTGTGATTGTCACAAGACAACCTATTTCCTTTTCCTTTACAGAGATGAACAATGGAGGCGTCCTTGAACTCCTGTGGGATAACATCCTCGTGTCATATAACCCAGATGATTTCAGTCAGCTTTTGCATGAGCAGTGAACCTCTGTCCTGTAAATGTCAGCTGAAATAGAATCAGCACCAGACACTTTGCCACATGAATGGAGCCTGATAGCATTCAAAACCTCTTCTTCAGTTGAAAATTCAACTATGGAGGGATTGACTTCAGACTAAAGTATAGGGTCGATGGCTTCAACATTGGTTTATTATGGTCTATTGAGGGGTGGAGCCAAGATGGCAGAGTAGAAAGATGGACCCATAGAAGCTCCCCCACATAACTCATAAAATATCTGTAAAAAATGACTCTAAACAAACTCTAGAGCAGCAGAAGCCAGAAAACGACAGAATGAAAGAGATTCCAGCCCAACTCAGCCTGGAAGGATGACAGGAAAGGTCTATCACTTTGAAAACAGAATGGAGGGGAGCACAGTGTGGCAGGGACAGGAACAAGAACAGGCTTTAAGGAGCCATTGGCAGCAGTAGTTCCCACATTACTCAACCCACAAAGGCCAAAGACAGCTTCAAAGGTCAGTGAGAAAGTCTTTTCATCTGGGTGAGAAGGGAATGCAGTCTGGTCCTGCCAGCAGCAACCACTACAACACCTCCATTTTGGGAGCCCTCTGCCTAAAGCTCCAGGGGAACTGAGCAGCTGATCTGAATCTCAGCCTAGAGCCCAGCCATGGGGTGAGAAGGAACACTGGTGGTGGAGTTGGAGACAGTTGTGGAGAGGGAATTCTACCTGTAGATCCTGGGAAGAAGTTTTTGATTGCTCCCAGACCAGTGTGCAGGCCAGGAGGGGAATAAACTCTTCTCCCTTGATTGTGCCACCTTGGAGGAACTGAGAACTTGCAGGTCCCTAGAGTATACCCACCTCTTGACAAAGGACCCAAAAGTCAAGTAACTTGCTGGGAAATTGCCAAAAAAAGGGGAAAAAATAAGACAATAGAAGGTTACTTTCTTGGTGAACATGCATTTTCTTCCATCCTTTCAGATGACGAAGAACAAAGTATAACATCAGAGGAAGTCAAGGCTTCTGCATCCAAAGCTTCCAAAATAAATATTCAATGTTCTCAGGCCATGAAAGAGCTCAAAAGGGATTTTGAAAACCAAGTAAGAGAGGTGGAGGAAAAATTGGGAAGAGAAATGAGACAGTTGCAAGAAAAGCATGGAAAGCCGGTCAATACCTTGCTAAAGGAGACCCAAAAAATGCTGAAGAAAATAACATCTTTAAAAATAGGCTAACTCAATTGGCAAAAGAGGTCCAAAAAATCAATGAGGAGAAGAATGCTTTAAAAAACAGAATTAGCCAAATAGAAAAGGAGGTTCAAAATTTCACTGAAGAAAATAGTTCTTCAAAAATTAGAATGGAGCAGATGAAAGTTAATGACTTTATGAGAAACCAAGAAACTACAAAACAAAACCAAAAGAATGAAAAAATAGAAGAGAATGTGAAATATCTCATGGGGAAAACAACTGACCTGGAAAATAGATCCAGGAGAGACAATTTAAAAATTATGGGACTACCTGAAAGCCATGATCAAAAAAAGAGCCTAGACATCATCTTTCATGAAATTATCAAGGAAAACTGCCCTGATATTCTAGAACCAGAGAGCAAAATAAATATTGAAAGAATCCACTGATCACCTCCTGAAAGAGATCCAAAAAAGAGAAACTCCTAGGAATATTGTAGTCAAATGCCAGAGTTCCCAGGTCAAGGAGAAAATATTGCAAGTAAATAGAAATAAACAATTCAAGTACTGTGGAAATACAATCAGGATAACGCAAGATCTAGCAGTTTCTACATTAAAGGATTAAAGTGCTTGGAATATGATATTCCAGAAGTCAAAGAAACTAGGATTAAAGCCAAGAATTACCTACCCAACAAAACTGAGTATAATACTTCAGGGGAAAAACTGGTAATTCTATGAAATAGAGGACTTTCAAGCATTCTTGATAAAAAGACGAGAGCTGAATAGAAAATTTGACTTTCAAACACAAAAATCAAGAGAAGCGTGAAAAGGTAAACAGGAAAGAAAAATCATAAGGGACTTACTAAAGTTGAACTATTTACGTTCCTACATGGAAAGATAATATTTGTAACTCCTGAGACTTTTCTCAATATTTAGGTATATATATATATATATGTATATGTATATATACACACACACCCACACCCACCCACCCACCCACACACACACACACACACACACACACACACACACACACACACACACGAGAGTACAGGGTGAGATGAATAAGAAAGGATGATATCTAAAAAAAATAAAATTAAGGGGTGAGAGAGGAAAATAATGGAAGGAGAAAGGGAGAAATGGAATGGGGCAAATTATCTTTCATAAAAAAAGCAAGATAAAGCTTTTTCAATGGAGTAGAAAAGGGAGGAGATGAGAAAGAAAAAGTGAAGCTTGCTCTCCTCATATTTGGCTTAAGGAGGGAATAGCAGGCTCACTCCATTTGGTATGAAAATCTTTCTTACACTACAGGAAAGGGGAGAAGGGGACAAGTGGGGTGGGAAGAATGACAGAAGGGAGGGAAAATGGGAGGTGGGAGTAATTAGAAGTAAATACTTTTGGGGAGGGATAATGTCAAAAGAGAGAATAGAATAAATGGGGGGCAGGATAGGATGGAGGGAAATATAGTCTTATACAACATGACCATTATGGAAGTCTTTAGCAATACTACATATATATTGTCTGTATTGAATTGCTTGCCTTCTCAGTGGGAATGGGTGGGGAGGAAAGTAGGGAGAGAAGTTGAAACTCAAAGCTTTAGGAATGAATGTTGAAAATTGTTTTTGCATACAACTGGGAAATATGAAATACAGTTAATATGGTATAGAAATCTATCTTGCCCTACAAGAAAAGAGAGAAGATGTGGATAAGGGAAGGGAGCAGTGTGATAGAAGAGAGGGCATATTGAGGGAAGGGGTAATCAGATTATAAGATGTTATGGCATAGGGGGAAGGGAGAGACAGGGAGAAAATTTGAAACTCAAAATTTTGTGGAAATGAATGCTGAAAACTAAAAATAAATAAATAGACATTAAAAACCAAACAAACAAAAAACCAACCAAACAAAAAAAGATGGTCTGTTGAAAACCTTAGAGAAGTAATCAGTCCACCTCTCCAGGATCTTGTCATTATCACTGATCAATGTGGCTTCATCAGTTCTGAATATTTGAGATGTGTCATAGGCCTTTGGCCCATAACTAGCCTTCAGGGCATCATAAAAGTGTGTTGGATTGTTACTATCAGTGTAAAACTGAATTTCATCTGCCTTCTTACTGAGCCAAGAATCCTGTATCTCTATCAGCTCCGCTTGCTCTTTGGTTTTGATGGAGAAATTAACCTTATAACAGCTCTGCACAACAGGTAAGTGTCTGTGATTTTTCTTCCCAGTGTGCAGATTGTCAAATTTAGCAGTCTGTATTTCATAGTGAGTGTTCCTAATAAGTAAAGTGGTTCTTTGTTTTTTTTGTGTGTATTAGTGCTGGGAGAAACCTAAAACAAATATTTGATGGTGTCACTTTGTATTATGTGTTCACACATGTAGAAATTAAAAGATTAAGAAAGCTCTGAATACAAAAGATATAAAAGCCATAATTGTATCTGTAAGTACACAATAAAATCAAAGGCTAGAAATCTAAATCAATTCAGTTTTCTGTTTAATTAAATATTGCTAGAGTAAACATTTTACTTCTGTAGACATGTAATGTTAGTTTGGTTTCAAACATATACATATATATATATATATATATATATATATATATATATATATATACATACACACATATGGAAAAGATAATCAAGAGTCCATATATCCTGTAGAGCTTTACAATTTAGTGGAAGTGGCTCCCTGCTCAATAAGTTGTAAATTAAGCTGGTAAAAGGGATATACATTTATTTAACTTATATGCAGATTATACCATATGAAGTACCAGAGTAGATGAATCAAAAGCTGGAGGAATTATCAATAATCTCAGATATGCAGATGATAGCACTCTGAAGAAGAATTATGAAATCTCTTGATAAGGGTGAAAGAGGAAAACGAAAAAGTTGGAATGAAGTTGAACATAAAAAAACCTAAGATCTTAGCAACTTGTCCCATCACTTCCTGGCAGATAAAGGGAGATGGAATAAAAGCAGTGTCAGATTTTATATTCTTGTTCTCAAAGATCATTGCAGATGCCAGCTGCAACTATGAAATGAAAAGATGCTTGTTCCTTGGAAGAAAAACTATGGCAAATGCTGAACAGCAAAGACATCATCTTGCTGACAATTCAAAATGTGGTCCAAGGACCCTTGGGCGTCCCAGAGACTCTTTCAGGGAGATAGGTAGGACAAGAATTACTTTCATAATAATACTAAGGCATTATATAATCATCACTTTTCCAACTACACATCTGTGTGAGGCTGGATTCTCTTCATATACTTCATATAGTCAAAGCTATGGTTTTTCCAGTACCAACATATGGCTGTGAGAGAGTTGGACTACATGGACAGTTGAGGTCCACAGAATCAATGCTTTCAAATTATGGTGCTGGAGAAGACTTTTTAGAGTCCCTTAGACAGCAAGGAAATCAAATCAATTCATATTTATTCATTTTATTCATTTTTCTCCCACTTAATAGTATTTTATATTTTCCAACAATATGTAAAGATAGTTTCCAACATTCACATTTATAAGATTTTGAGTCCTCAATTTTTCCTTCTTCCCTACCTTTCCCCTCTTCAAGATGGCATGCAATCTACAGTCAATACGTGTACAATCATATTGTATATATTCCACATTAGTTACTTATAAGTTAATAAATATTTAAAGAAATTAATTCAGACTATTCATTGGAAGGACAAGTACTAAAGTTGAAACAAACACTTCAGCCACATAATGAGAATACAGGACTGATTGGAAAAGACCTTGATGAAGGGAAAGATTGAAGGCAAAAGGAGGAGAGCAGAGAATGAGATGAATAGAAAATACCATGGAAATAACAAACATGAGTTTGAACAAACTTCAAGAGTTAATGGAAGAGAGGAGTGTGTTGTGATCCGTGGGGGTCACAAAGAGTGAGAAACAACTGAACCACAGCAACAAAGCAGTTAGGGACTGAACCTATGGTTTCACTGACAGAGAAAACTTCTGGGTAGAGAAATTCCCTCCACCAGTGCAAATTGACACCTTCTAGGAAACTTAAAGTCTTAGGGAGTTTCCTAGAAATCTGAGAAGTTGAGACTATCCTAGAATACCACAGCTAAGGCAGCACCTAAACATCAGTCTTCCTGGCTTTGATTCCCCCTCTCAATCTACTTACTACACCAGCAATTTTCAAAATGTGGTCCAAAGACCCCAGAGACTCTGTCACGGAGATCAGCGAGGCAAGAATTATTTCCATAATAATACTAAGATACAAATTAATCCTCTCTTTTTCAACTATGCATCTATATGAGGCTGTATTTCTTCCTATACTTCAACCAAAATAACATATTGCGCAGGATTAAATGCAGAAGAAAACATGAGAATCTGTCTTCTATTAAGCTAGGTATTAAAAGTAATTTGCAAGAATATATAAAACAATGCCACTCTTCTCACTATTTTTAAATTTTGGAATATATAGTAATTTTTCATAAAACAAATGGGTTACTAGTTTAAGTGAATTAATAAATATTTTAAAATTTATCAGTTTTAATTTCTAATACAGTAAACATTGATGACTATAACTCGCATATAACAATTCTTTGGAGTCCTCAACAATTTTTTAGAATGTAAGCGGCTCCTGAGACCAAAAAAAAGTTTTAGAGCTTCTGTACTACCATGCTACCTAAATATGTTATTGTGGCCTCCAAGGGCTCAAATCCTCAGTTTCTCTATTCCTTTCCCTTTCTGATTCTCCTGATTTTAAACCTCTCTAAAGGAAGGATGAGATACACTCCTTCACTCTGAATTGTAAATCATTGATAAGACAGAATGTTTCTTTCCTCCCAGAGGTACTTGCTTTTTGCCTAGAGACAAAACCTTAAACTAAGGGAAATCATCTTTAATCATAAAATATAAGGCAACACCAATTAGGTGAACAGGGCAGTTAGGTGGTATAGTAGATAAAAATCAGGGCCTTGGATCTGAAAGACTCATCTTTTTGAGTTCAAATCCCACTTCAGAAACCTACTAGCTGTGTGATCTTGGGCAAGTTGCTTAATGCTATTTGTCTCCATTTCCTCACCTGTAAAATGTACTGGAGAAGAAAACGGCAAATCATTCCATATCTTTGCCAAGAAAACCCCAAATAGGGTCATGAAGAGTCTGAAACAATTGGACAACTACAAAATTAGGTGAACAGTTATCTTGTGGGGTGTGGGAAACTGAGTGAGGCAGAAGAAGGGAGGCCTGTTCCACACGGAGATCTACCTATAGTCTGCTGGCTCCTTTTTTAAGGTGTGGTCTAAATAACTCTGTGCTTCACCCCAATTACTTGAAATGTGTTGAGGAATCAACAAAATATTATTTAATCAGGAATGAATTTCCCAATTTTCCCATGCAGTCAGAGTTAAGACTTGAACTCTGATTTTCCTTGCTTTGATAGATCTTCTCTGTCTCACATACCAAGCTGCCTAAGTAAGTGATATGTTTTTGGCACTCCAGTCTCCACTTTTTTATCTTTCCCACCATGTGTCCAATATACTCAGTCTTGTCTCTGACAATTTATCTTCCCACGTCTCCTTTGCGTCATCTGAGCTTTAGCTGTGTGACCAGAGAAACTTCACATCTCTGGTCTGTGTTTTTCTTATTTGTAAAATAAGGGGTTTTCACTCCATGATCCTTTCTAGCTCAATTTAAATCCTGTGAAAACTTATTGACTTGGCTTACAATGGTATTCCTTGGATTATGTAATGAATGACTTAGAAATCCTTGGAAAATACAAAGAGCTATTTCAAGTCTAAGAATAATTGTGCTCTGGGGTTTTTAAATATATACTCAAGCCTAAAACTGGATAATCAGCAGCAGTAAGTGAAGATTCCATTTCAGCATGGAGCAGAAAGTGTCTGTAACTTGAAGCATCGCCGGAACGGCACTATCTCAAATTACATCATCTCACTTGGGAATTTAGTGTAATCTGAAACTATGAAGCAAGCTGGAAGAAATCAAAGTTACGACTGCTGAGTATTCCAGGTTTTATTTTTCATGTTAAGACATGAATGAGTAACTGTGGTCATCAAATATCTGCGGATAAATGAATAGATTTTGAGAGCTGGTAAGACTAGATCTTGACCATAAAATGGTGGTAGAAGGAAAATCAGAAGAATGCCAGAAAATGACTAAATTTGACCCTGAGAAACCAAGTCAGGATAATTAATACAAATTTATTCATTTTTGAAATGAATAGCTTTAGGTTTTTCGTCATCTTTATTTCCAAATTTATCTTTCCTTCCCTTTTCTACCTGGACAACTTTCCCTTCTAACAAAGGGAAAAAGAAAAAGAAAGCAGTTTGGTGAAATTAAACAATACCTCAGAAGAATCTGATAATATATGCAGTTATCTACACTTATAGGCCACCACTACTCCCAAGAAGGGCGAAATTGCCTTTTCTCACCTCTTCCTTAAGAACAATCTTGGTTAATATAATTATACAGCCCTGAGGTTTTGTATTACTTTCTATTTTGTGTTTTATTTTTAAGGTAAATATTATTTCTCCCAAATAAAAGTTAAGTTTCTTGAGGTCAGGGATTGATTTTGTTTTTGAGAGGCTTTTTGTTTTGTTTTGGGCTCTGTATCATCTAGGTGGTGCAGTGGATAGAGCACCAGTGCATGAATCAGGAGGACTTGAGTTCAAATCTCACCTCAGACACTTGACACTCACTAGCTGGGTGACCTTGGACAAGTCACTTAACCCCAATTGCCTCATGCTGGGTCATCTCCTGTCATGCTGATGAATATCTGGTCACTGGATTCGGATGGCTCTGGAGAAGTGAGGCTGGTGACCTGCACAGCCCTCCTGACTCAAAACAAAGTCAAGTGCAAGTCATGCCATTATTTCTCTGATGGTATGGTCTTCTTCAACAACGAAGGAAGAACACACCTAGCCCAGTCACATAATAGATGTTTAATAAATGACTGTTGCATGAATCAATTTACAATGTTGTAATAATTTTGTTTTCCTGGTTCTGTTAACTTAGATTTGCATTATTTCTTATTTCCCCATGTTTTCCTATATTCTTCGTATTCATTTCTTACAGTGGATTAACATTCTATTATATCTATGTGAACAGGATTTTACCATGCATGCCCAAGTCACTTAAGCTGGAGAGACTTGCTTTTGGAAGAAAGCATCTACCATTCCCCTACCATGTTGGCTACATTACCAAGGCAGTCTGTGTCTTTAAAACTTGAACAATCTTTCTTTTAGTGGCATCCAAGAGATGAAGGTCCTATTCATCCAAAGTTTAGGCACCATGCACTGAGCTGGGTGTGGGGGAAGGGTTACCCTCCTCCTTTCCCAGTTAGGGACCCTGGGCACTACGAATTGGGGTTTGGCTCTCCTTCATCTGTCCTTTTCAGTTCTGGGCTCAGGCATTGGAGTCCCTGGACCTAACCAGGATCAAATGAAAATTATTTGTAAAGCACTCAGCACAGTGCCTGGCACAAAGTAGAAGCCAGATAAATACTTATTCCTTTCTTTCCCCTTCCTCCTCCCAGCCCAGCAGGAAAGAACAGAGAAGCTAGGGCTCTGACAAGTAAGCCCAGGGAAATTTTGCACTTGGATCCTGGAGATACTGATGCTAGCATTAGAACTGAGCTAAGCTGTGAGCCTCATTCCTCACCCCATCTGTAAGGAGGAATTAATACACAATGTTTTTTCTTGTTATACCTTTGAAATAAATAATCCTTTGAAAAAGCTAATATGATAAGTGGTTAAATGGAATTAGGGATCTGGAGACACCGAAAATTAGGGGAACATAATCAGTTGAGGTGGTTTGAGCCAATGGCAGAGATGAGGGTAGAAGGAAAATAAGGAAATTAACAGGGAGAGGTAAAGACAGGCATAGCCTGCCTTTCACACCCCCTTAAGGTGAAAACCCTGGGAGAAGGGTGAGATATAACATACCTGCGTTTTAGGAGTGGAAGCAGTGTACAAGATTACATATGTACCATAATTTGTTTATCTATTCTCCATTGGATGGGCATCTCCTTTGTTTCCAGTTCTTTACTACTACAAAGAGTGTTGCTATTAATATATTGGTGTATAGAGACCATTTCTTTCTATCTTTGGATTCTTTGCCTATGTGCCTAGTAATGGGAATTCTAGTTTACTATTTTTTTACGCATAATCCGAAATTTCTTTCCAGAATGGCTTTATTAATATAGTGTGTTAGTATGTCTGATTTTCAATAACATCTCCAACATTATCAATTCATGTCTTTTTGTAATTTTTTGCCAGTTTGCTGGGAGTAAGGTAAAATCTCAGAGTTTTTATTTGCATTTCTTTTACTATCAGAGATTTGAAGTAATCTTTCAAATGATTGTTAAAAATCTTTCTAAGACTATATCTTCTATCACTGTTTACATTACAATGAGAATCTGCTGGAGTTGAAAATATTTTGAAATTACTTGGTAGCAATTAAAAATCAGAGCAATATATTTTTCAAAAATGGTATTCTCACGGGGTATGGTACCACACCCTCCCTGCTAATGGGGAGGCTGAGGGTGGTAGACGTCTTGAGGAGTTCTGAACTATAGCAGGCACAGTTGATTGGGTGTCTGCACTGAGTCTGGCACCAACACAGTGAGTGCTATCAGGCTGAATAAGGAAGGATAAATCAGTCCAGGAAACTCCCAAAGTCAATCAGTAGTGATATCAGGCCTTCTGTTGCCTCAGAGAAAATTGGCAGGCTATGCCTGTCTTTACCTCCCCTGCTTAATCTGCTTATCTTCCTTCTACCCTTATCTTAGATTTTAGCTCCTTTGTGAAAAGGATTTCCTGCTCCTTGCCCTCTCCTCCTCCTTTCACCTCATTATGAAAGTATTTATTTCTTCCTCAAATATTCTTATAGAACTTTATCTGAATATCTCCTTTGGATCAGCAAGGATTCAAATTGAGAGACTGAACCAATATGATGTCTATGTGAATGGAGAGAAGGGAATGGGGAATGGTCGTGGTTTGTTAATGGAGGCAGATATGAGATTTAGCAGCTGATTAGCTAAGTAGGCTGAGAGAGTGAGAGTATAGGATAACCTGAAGGTTGCAGTCCTGGGTGACTGGAAATGCTTTTATATCTTCTATAGAAATACTTATATATGTATATGTCTTGAGAGTCAGTGTAACACAGTAGATAGATTCTGGAGTTAGGAAGACCTCGCTTCAAGTCCTCTCTCTGAAACATGAAAACAGGGTTTGTAGTTATCTATCTATCTATATCTATCTATCTATCTATCTATCTATCTATCTATCTATCTATCTATCTATCTATCTATCTATCCACCTATCTACATACACACATGTGTATATACACACATATATTGATTAGGATGCATTTGTTAACCTCTCAGTGACCAATGCCACTAATCAAGATTATAAATTGCTAATGAGTTGTCAATATATATCAGCAGAAGAGATTTCCATACTGACAGTTTCCTATACCACTGAAATCACAGGTCTTGATTTTCATAAATGTATACAATACATATTTTTGTTTACCCCATGGTACGGAGTATGGTGCTTTGTATAAAGTGAACCTTTAAGTATTATTACCTATTATTTTTTGAAAAAAAATGAATAAAAAGGTCAAATCATCAAGAAATAGAAATCATATCATCACAATTATCCAGGTATGAGACAGGAGATTCTTTTTACTTACCCACACCTATGCACACACATAATTTATATATATATATATTATATAAATATATGTATGTGTGTGTGTGCGTGTATGTAAGTATATACATGAATATGTGTATGTGTGAATATGTGTAGATATTATGCATACACACACACATAAAAATGTGTGTGTGTATGTGTGTAATCTTTGGATGGTTCAGTTACTTCTTAGCTCCCATATAATAATCTAATTATTACACATAGATTTATTAGATAAGCACAACCAAAAATAATACCAGAAATGAACAAATGAACTCAACCAAAACTATAGCCCTAGATCTGCCATCATTGTGTAGACAAAATCATACTGAAGATATTGGACATGTTTATCTGCCAGAAACTAAGTGAGTCAACTATCTTTGAATGAATGAAATCTGTGAAACAATGCACAGAGGCTGGGTGATCAGCAATGTCAATCTTCTTGACTGGCTTAAAGCCAAATCTCCATCCCTTTATGTAGTGAATACAGCAGACACAACAGGTGCTGCAGTGAGTATAATAAAACACCATCAAATTTGAATAAAAAAATTCCTACTCAATGAATATTCATGCACCTGTTACATGTGTTTCCTAGAGCTGGACATGTGCAAGGGATAAATGTCAATAGGATGCTTCGGCAGCTGCTATGCAGAAGAGTCTTAGGATAATTGGAAGGACAGCAGACAGAAGTGCTTCAAGCTTTGTTGATGTAACAGATGATGTAACATAATTATGGACTTTGGAAAGAACTGTGGTTCACAGACCTGCTATGTGGTAATCAGAGACAGGGCAGACTGGTTTTTTCATTTTTTGAGAAAAGATATCAAGACCACTAAGGGTGATGTTCCCCGAATATGCCAGAGAAGAATCTGCATTGTGCACACAATTGAAAAGGACCACTCATAAAAATTAGCCAAGTGCATGTATGAACATTAAGCTATCTGTGGCATTATCTTGGCACCGAAAGGATGATGGAATATTTTCTAGGGAATATACATAAGAAAAGGTTCCTATTCCTTCATTTAGATTTATGTTATGACTTATCAGGGTAATAACAATAACTTCAGGCAACTTTTTCATGTCCTTTCAGGGATATGCTGGTAAATATTTTAAAAAAAGAATATTGAAATTGCTTCACAAGTCTATCATATGCCTAATCAGACGGCCCACTTCAACATAGATTGCTGTTCTCTCTCTGCCTCCTTAGAAAACTGAGAAATTAAAAAAACATTTTTAATAAAAAATGATAACTTTTTGAAAGCCTATAAAAAGATATGTGTATGTGTGAATATAGACTATTATGTGCATATGCAGAGGTGTGCTGGTAAATATTTAGCTCTGGGAGGGTGAAATGCAAATATGATACACTTTTAAATTTAATTGGCATCATTGATATCTCCATTATATTAAATGTGGACAATCAAGAAAACAAAAAATCAAACCCTGATTTATAGTTCTGCAGATGTCTGAGATGGAAATGCTCACCCTAAACATTTGACAGTCAACCCTCTAAAACCAGTTAGAACTGGCTCCAATACATCACAGCAAACATGTATGGCTATCTATACATACAAAGAGAATGAAGTCTCAGGTTTTAGAGATGCCTTTGGGAATATTATTTTTGATATCTAAAAGTTCCAGATACCAGAATATTTATCCATTTTAAGAGCAAAACTAAAACTTTTAAATGTTTCAGATAAAAATCTTTCTAAAATGATAAAAATATCTCACACTTTGATAGCTCACAGAGCCCCATTAGAGATATTATCTCATCTCATTATCTCAACAATATTGTGAGGTTGGGCAGGGCAGGATTTTTTTTTTCATTATACACACACATATATATGTATGTGTGTGTATATATATATGTGTATAATTTTCATCTCATTTTTGGGCATATGAGGCAGAATGGTTTAGTTCAGCCATTCTCATCCTTTTTTGTGTGGCCACAGGTTTCCCTGGAAGAGTGGTGAAGCCTATGGACCTTTTCTCAGAATGTTTTAAAATAAATAAAACAAAATACATAGGATTACAAATGAAACTATACTGAAATATAGTTATTATACATACATATACACATGTGTATATGTATATATGTGTATATACATGTGTGCAGGTGTGTATGTCTATATGTGTGTGTATGTGTGTATGCATGTATTATGTATGTATATAAAAGTTCATAGGTCCCTGGTCAAGAACTCCTGGTCAGTTGACGAAGAGCTTGACCTCAGGAATGTCTGGTTTCAAATCATATCTGCAACACATTCTAGTCATAGGAGTATGGGCAAGTCATTTAACCATTTAGTGCACCAGGAAACTCTCTAAGATAAGTTATCTATCTAAATTGATGCAAGGAGTTCCCCATATTGATGATAAAACAGGTCCAATATAACCCCCCCCTTTAAAAAAAAGAGAGGCACCTTACTTTGGGATAGCTCCAACTGTTAAGAAATTTTTCCTTACACCAAGCCCATATGAATCTCTGCAACTCAAATCTAGTTCTGCCCTCTGAGGACGAACATAAGAAATCCAATTCTTCTTCCCCGTGGCAGATTTCTGAATATTTGAGGATGGACACACTATCATCACTAGGTCATGTCATCTCCAGGTGCATTCTCCTCAGTCTTTTAATCAGTCCTCATCTAGCATAGTCAATTTCCTTCCTAAACTGTGGTTCCCAGAATTAAACACAATTCCCCAGGGGTAGTCTGACGGGAGCACCACAAAAGTATCCCAGTCATTTATGCCCTTCTAACTGCAGTTAGTTATTCATAAGTCTTCTGAATGTCGTGCTACTTTGTTACTGATTTTGGTCTTGTATTCAAACTTTCAGACCTTTTTTATGGGCACTGTCTTCCTCATTGTGTTTTCACTTCAAATCTTTGCATCTCCTGCATACTCTCCTTTGTATATGTGATATTTTTTTGTTGTGGTTGTTAAAGGTAGCCCAGCAGATTTTGATTCTTCATTCTTAATATAACCCACCACAACCATAAAGCTTATCCTGGTAATTGCAAAAATGCTCTTCCATGAAACCACTGCATTGACTTGACTGTGTTATCCACCTTGGCTTGAGAAGAAGGGATGTAGAATTTGCTTATCTTCTATCTTCCCTTTGCTTTTCTGTTTGTCTCCTCAATTCTACTTTAGCTGATGAGAAATAGTTCCATTTTAGCTATGATTCACCCTTTCCTCGAACAACCTTCCATGTTCCTCACATGACTGTCTCTTCCCCCTGTCTGTTTATATGGTGACCTCACCAGGCAGAGACTGCATCTAATTTAGTGATAAATAACCCATAATAGCCACCACCACCACCACAACAGACTGCAGGAGGCTTTTCCAAGGCGTGTTCATTCTATTTTTACTTCTAGCTAGCTTCATGAAAGAGCTTATTAATATAATTCCCATTTGAGTGCAAGGCCCTGAAAAAGCTTCCTCAAGGGTTAATTCCTACTTAGGGCAACATCTTATGAATTCTGTGGCCACCTCAATGTGCTTGGAACAATCTATTCTCTCTGTGCCTAGCAGTTAAGAAAAATGCCTTATCTTTTCATGGATCCACTGCTTACCCGATATGAACTGTGCTCACAGATTGGATTAGCCTCCTGTCTTTTATACCCAGACAAGTTCTCTCATCACTACCTGACACAAAATGGTGTCTTTTATGTGCAGCTCGGTGCTCATTTAAAAGATTTTCCTGAATACTTTCCCTGTTGCTTTAATGACCAAACAACAAACGATAAGCCCAGCTTCAGCTTCCAGAGAGGCAGCACAAATATATTAAACGTGCAACTACTGGTGCGTGACAACCTCCTAGAGCTTGTTTCTTCATTTGTAAGGTTACTGCAGCACCTCCATTACAGGCTCCTTCTGAACATCAAATACGATGCGTGTTAAAAGTACTTTTCAAATCTTAAAGTGTCGTTTAAACGTCAGTTACTATTATTATCCCAGCCTGGAGAGAGACTGTGATAGAGAGGACTTGATACATGGGCAGGATTTAGAGCAGGAAGGGGATGAAGGATGCCATTTATTCCAATTCCCTTGTTTCTCTGAAATGATAATTATCATTATCATTCTCTTGATGTAGCTGGATAACGAGTCACTGAGACTTGTGTCTCTCTCCTTCCAAATCAACGCTTTCCATTTTTGCTTCCTCTCCACCTGTCAAAGGCTTGTTTTCCATCAGAGTCGTGCCCAGCCCAATTTGCCCACTGCCCGGTGGGATGATCGGTGGAAAGAAGTGCGGTGTAAAAGGAGCGTGAGAAGGCGTCGTGTGCGGGAGTGCGTGTGTGTGTGCCCGTGTGTGTGCGCCCGTGTGTGCCTGTGTGGGTGCGTGTGTGTGCCCGTGTGTGCCTGTGTGGGTGCGTGTGTGTGCCCGTGTGTGCCTGTGTGGGTGCGCGTGTGTGCCCGTGTATGCGCGTGTGTGTGCCTGTGTGTGTATGTGTGCCTGTGCATGTGTGTGCATGCAGAAATCCAGCATCCATCCATGACCCAGTGCTCTGACAGCTGCTCAGTCCGTCCAAAACGCCCAGGCGAGGTCCTGTTTGCCTAGCCCGGGGGCAGCTCGGCTTCACACTCGCACCCCGTCCCCCCACTCCCCTTCGCTCGGGCTCCCCTCCCTCACAATCCATGCAGGAGATGGGCAGTCAGACGCTCAAGTCCAGGTGCCCAGGTACACCAGCCGCCGGGGCATGCCCAGTAGTCACCGAGGGGTGGGTGGGTTGTTGTGTTTATTTGGGGATTTTTTTATTCTTTAAGTGAGAAGGGAGATTTGTGAGGGGGGCGTCAGCTGCTCCGGCTGCCGCCGCCGCCGGGGTGCTGGGCTTTGGTCCGCGCGCTGGTGCTGCAGAGGGCAGGGGGAGCGCGGGAGCCAGGGAAGCCGGGGGCACCGCGGCGGAGCGGCAGAGGCGGCCTCGCGCTCGTGCCCGCGCCCCCGCTCGCGCCCGCGCTCCTCCCCACCTCCCTCCGGGGCGCGCGCGCGTGCGCACACAGGACACACGCGCTCGCGCTCGTGCTCCTCCTCCCCCCTCCTCCGGCGCGCGCGCGCACACACCCCACACACGCGCTCTCGCGCTCGCTCTCTCGCTCCCACCCCCATCCACCCACCTCCCCTCCTCCCGCCCGCCCAGCCGCTGCCCGAGCTTCTGTAGTATGGCATCGAGGAGAATGGAGACCAAACCCGTGATAACCTGTCTCAAAACCCTCCTCATCATCTACTCCTTCGTTTTCTGGGTGAGTACCCACGCAGCGCCCCCCGCCCCGGGCTCAAGGAGAGGGGAAGCGGAGGCGGGGACTGTGTTGCCCCGGGTGTCCGTCGGTCAGTCGGTGTGGGTTTGGGAATTAGGATAGACGCCGGGGGGCACGGCTGGGGGGCGGATAACGGTGCGCTCGCGCGGGGGCTGCTGCTTCTGTTGCACTGGGGGGTTCGTGGGGGAGCTTGCTGCAGCAACCTCGGCGGGGGTGGCTGCGCCAGCTCGGGTACCAGCTCTGGTACCAGCTCCAGCGCCAGCGCGGGGTTGGGTGGCATTTCTGCAGGACCAGCTATCGTGGACGCCCGCCTTGCCCGGGGTCCGGACACTTACGGGGGTGGGGGGGGTTGGGGTGGGGGTGGTCGCAGCCCGAGAGGGGTGGGAACGGTGCGCTGTTTTGGGGGTCCCTGCTATTCTGAGGTTTCTTTTCCTTTGCTGGTGGCGGGGGGAGGAGGGAAAGTCAGAGGATGAAATTGACGCCCCTTTAGAAAGTTGCGAGATTGGATTTTATCCCCCTCCCCCTGGGTGTAATCGACAACCACCGGCGTCTCCGCCCCGGCGTTCGCTCCTAATGAGCCTGTGACAGGCAGCCTTCCCCTGGCAGGAGCTGTTACCTCGAAGCAGACCCTTGTAGGGAGCTGGCTTGGGTATACGTGTGTGTGTGTGTGTGTGTGTGTGTGTGTGTGTGTGTGTGTGTGTGTGTGTGTGTGTGTGTGTCCGTGTGTGTCCGTGTGTCCGTGTGTCCGTGTGTGTTGAATCCAGAGGTGGAACAGACAGCCCTTGCTGTGCTTAGGTCCAGCCCTGCCGAGCCCACCTTAGGTCCTGGACAACCCAGGACCGATCATCCCAGGAGGGTATTTGTGGTTTTTACAGGAAGTGCTTGCAGGTGCACGTCGAACATGCTCAGTGACTATAAACAGTGGCAGTTCGTAGACCGCCCCCCCATCTACACCCCCTCACCACCCCCTTCACCCCCTCCTCTTTTGCAAATAGCAGATTTCTCCCACCCCCTTAAATGTCCTTTTCCTTCCTTTCTGATGAATAAATCGTGGTCCTCAATCAGCTGGTGACAAGGCTGGCGTCTCCACTCCGCTAGGATTGTCGCGGGTGTGCTCCATCCCTTTCCATTCCCTGCTGCCGGGTTTAATGCAGAAGGGTGACGTCATACACGGACTCAGCCCGGGTGCTGGGGATAGGGGCTGGCGTTGGGAAGGTAACACCCCCTTTGAGGCTTATTGCTGATGGGAGGCAGGGGGAGGAGGTCGGCAGGCTCCGTGGTGGTTAGTTAGAGCTTACGACTTATCTCATTCCAATCTGCTCATGTGACAGGTGCAGAGGTGACATTGCAATGAGGCCCTTTTTTTTGGGGGGGGGGGCGGTGTCGAGAGAGTAAATAGCCTCGAGTAGGATTTAAAGATTTCGCGTTCCTTATTTGCTTTGGTGTTGAAAGTCCACATTTAGACTTGATGTCATAAACCCACAAACTGGCTCCCTAATAATGTAAAAGCCCAGTGTTTCATCAATGGGTGTAGATGTAACCCGACTTTTTCTTCCTGCGATGTGGGTCATTCACTCTTCCAGTCAGTCACCTTGTAAATCGAGACTGCAGAAAAAGTCAGTGTTGTCTCTGATTTGCTTAGCCAACATCCAGGCCCCCTCCCCCATTTGCCCTAATTTTGGTTTGTGACTGTGCACAAAGATATGAAGCAATCCGCTTGAAATGGCTGGAAAAAAATAAATTATGATTTATGGAAAGAAGAAAGTTGTGATTAAAAAAAAAATTCTGACTTCCCCAGGATTCACAAATCTTATCTAGAATGGTAATCTCTCATTCCTTGGATCAATAATGTAAGTGATATCTAGGTAGCACAGGCTAACGTCTCTCAGCTGTTTGATTGGGGGTTGGGGGGTGAGGATCCTTAATTGGTGCACGGGAAGATGAACAAATAACAGGTTTTATTTTACGAATAAAACCATACGTCAGACCAATTTTGATAGTTATGTATGCTCTAATAGTATTTCATTTAGTTGCTGGAAATGTAGGTTAATTGTTAATTGTTTTAAATTCATAGCAGCCATTTCCTTGATCTACTTTGCATTCATTTAAAAAAATAAATTATTAAATTCCTTCCTTTTCCCATGTATGCTTTGTTTTCAGATTTGGATCTGATGTAATTGACTTAGGTGACTATTTTTGTTTCTAGGGAAATAGAATTTATAAAATATTATTAATAAAGACATTCTCATAGGACTATCAGAATCTTACTATCTTTTTAACTGTACATATTTAACTGTACATCTTCCTTCCCCCCTTAATATATCTTGCTTTCCATCCCTCAAATTATTCTATTCCTTTCCTTTTTGGCTCCATATCTTTGTTCTCTTTTTCCCTTCCTCACCTTCAGTTCCATGGCAATTAATGTGGTATAAATAATCTCAAATACCATTTTAAGTATAATCCAGAAGATTTTAAGATATTTTAACCAAGAATGACAATATTCGGCAGCCACAGCAAAAAAAAAAAAAAAATTAGGAACGATTTAAATACCTTCAACTCTATAAAACCAAAAGTCATTTTAAACTAAATCATTGTTTGCCTTATATAATGATTGCTCTAATGATTTTTCTAATAGTTTTTTTTTCATCACATTTTCAGTAAGCACTAGGAGGACTTTACATAATTTTGCTGATACTAACATTTAAGATTTTTATGGGAAGGTTTGGTTTGAGTAAATGGATATAACAGAAAATTAACAAAGAGATGTTTTAGAGTTTTTGTGTCTTTTTTCCTAGAGAAATGTGATGAAAAGATTGGTTAGGGATTATATCTTTGTGTTGTTTTGATCAAATGATCACCTCGGTATTAATGTATTGACTCTCAGTGGCATTGGGGAAATGGAGATCAGTTTGGGAATTACTCAGAGTGGCCTCTCTTCCACTGTCCCAAAAGATCAGCTTTCAATACACTGCCTCTTCAACAGAATTTTTCTTCAGTGATTGGGCCACCTGCTGTCTGCATCTGGCATATTTATTGTGCCAGGCTATCTAGGAGGTCTGGCAGAGGTGAGCCCACTGTTTCCATTTCTTTGGGGTTTTGGATCTGAGCAAAATTTAGCCTTCTGCTGCTTCCTCTCAAGTCATTTCTATAGGGATATTTTTTATTTCTGGGAAGATTTAGGAAAACATTTGCACAGGCGGAACATTACTTCTGGTACGCATTTCTTCACCATTGTCTTTCACAAACCCTCTTCCTTCAAGGTCCAGCTCAGGGGTTCCCTCGCACCAGAAGCTTTCTGTGATTCCTCAAGTTTGAAAGTATTGTCTTCCCTCTCAGAGGTTCAAAGAGCCTTTGAATCTCTTCTTTGCCCCCTTGACTCCCTACTTTGAGTTGTTATTATATGTGTTCAGGTCACTTTCTACCACCTCCCTCTTCCTTGAAACATTGTAGCCTGCCTCTCATTTTAAAATCTTTTTATTTGCAGGCTTACCACTGAGTGTGGAGTATAATGATACTTTATAGATAGATGTTTTTGACTTGGGAGGTGGTACCAGACCTAGAATTAGCACAGTCCTGGCTAAAGTAATCCAGTTCTGGCATCACAATATGCAAATACAACATACATACTCTTTAGTCATGAGTGTCAGTGAAGCCGGAACTAGACCTTGGTAGAGTGTGAAAGGTGAGACACTTGTGTCTTATACTGTGTGTGTTTATTTGCTTGACTTTTATAGTTATTATAGTTCAAGAATTGACTCATGATTTTCTTAGGGCTAATTTTCTGTCAGTAGATAGCTTCCTCTTTCATTCAACTATTTTTCTATGTGACTTAAACTGAATCAATACCATCAAAATTCTGTACTCATTTATTCTGCCTTATTTTCAACAAGGTAGCATACATTTCTTTCCTTAGGTGGTGTGAATGGTTTTCAAGAACAAAGATCCAAGTGCCCAAGTAGACAAGTTAAATAGTGCCAGCGATCTTTCCGTTTATCTTCCCTTACATGCTGTGTAAGCTGGTGCTTTATTTAACTTAGGATCATAGCTCTAGAGCTGGAAGGGAACTTGGGGCCATTGAATTAGACCCCCTCGTTTTTAAAGATGATGAGTAGTGGGTAGAGATGGGATTTGATTTAAGCTCAAGTCTAAAACCAGTGCTCTTCTCATGGCACCATTTATTTGTATGTTTTTGTTTTGATGCTTACATTCTAGGAAAAACATTCTAATAATAGCCTGTATTTACATACTAACAAAAGCCCTGTTTTTATGGACTTGTGGTTTATTTAGCATGAGAGCTTCTCCTGATTTATTTCAAATCCTTGAGAGTCAGGAGGGTCTTTAAAAATAGATGCCAATATGGCCAAGGTTACTTGAAGGTGATACTGCTAGCACTTTGGAGGAGAAGGATGGACTGGATGACTTTTAATCCTGTGATTTCGTGGTAATACTAGCTAAATTAATGATCAAATATATCCAAAGAGTTTTGTGGAAATTTTTACATAATATACTGAGTGAAGTAAAGTAAAACTTGTCCTAATTTTTAGGGAAAAACCCCTCAAAACATTATATACCTCTCATGCTTAAGAGTAAGGATTATAAGTTTTCCAGGATATATGACAGCTTTAAAAATTTGATTAATATTTAAGGTTTTGCTATTAGGCATTAAATAAAAAATGACAATAACATAAAACTACTTTTACATTTAAGGTCAGTTTTTTAAAGCAAAATTTTCCATACCTACAGATATTGGGGTTGATTTCTCCCATCCCACAAAAACTTAGGAAAATTAGAATAGTAATTGTATTTGAAATGTAGTATCTCAAACTCGTCTTTCACTTAAAAAGAATTGATAATTCTTTTTGGAAGGTCCAATTTTAAAATCAGAATTGAAACTTATTTAGAAAATTAGTACATAAAATTTTGCTTTCACTTGTCCATCCTTATTTTTGTTTCTTTCTAACTCAAATATTAGTGTTTGTGTGTATGTATGCATATTTATTTTATATATATTTAACTTACCAGAAATTTTTATCTCAGCTGATTTTAAGACTTTGATTTCTGTTGTTCCCCCTTTAATGAGAGATTCCTTTTCCTTCTTGGTTGGTTTTTTTCTACCTTCATGAGCTACAATCCTGAATGCATTGGGGGAATAAAAATTTTTATTTTTCAAAAAACCTTACCTTTTTGTTACTGAATCTGTGCTTCTGGTAAGAACCTGTCAGTCTAAGGAATGTGAAAAACAGAATTCTGGTGTTAGAGAAATTTTCTTTTTAGCAATGTCCCTGGGAAGTATAAGGGACTTTCTTACCATGATGTTACCCAAGAGGTGAGTGTCGTTCTAGTCTAAGTTCTAACTAGACAATCTAGAAAGAGCTCAGAATTCAAGAGAAAACATGGTGGGCCTGGTTAAATCGCAGGTTAGTCTTAACCTTAGGTTGAAGGTAGTGTTATAGGGACTGAGATGTACAATAGCTAGGCAAGTGAGAAACTGATTTTGCATTGGTTTTGCTAAGGAGACTTCAATGTATTTTTTCAGTTTGGGTGAGGAACAGATGAAAGAGATTCTAAGGAGGTTCCTCAGTGTCCCAGTGAAATGAAGTTGATTCTGGTTCTTCTTCTTCTACCACTATTGATGGGGTTTAGACTTGGTAGAGAAGGTTGTGGTGTGAAAGAATTCACTTAGATCTTCTCTGTAGCCATTGAGAGCTTTATTTTATGTGAAAAAGCAGCAAAAGTCTCCTAGCAAGAAAGCGAAATGAGACCCCAATATTTGGGGGAGCTATGTTTATGTAGAGGTTTCAGAATGATGATGTAGTTCTGCAGGGTTTTATGGGGGTTGAAGATCAGGGAGGATGACAGGATAGGAGACACAAGATAAGGGAAATGGAATGGAGGAGACAAGGAATTCTATGGTCCAGGATAAGGGGGAAGTTCTATAGTTTAAGGATTTAAGGACAGGACAGGATGATACAGGTTAAAAATTAAAGGACAGGGGAACACAGGATAAGGGAAACAAACAATTCTTTTGGTACAGGTTCAAGATAAGGGAGGAAAGGGCTTTAGGGTGCCTTCAGGTTACATAATAAAGTAAATAAATAAAGTACTTCACAAAGTACTGGAAAAGCAACTTTTAATATTATTTTTAACCCTTAGGGCACTGTTTGTACCCATATTACTACCACCAAGTCTGGTGGGAACAGTGCATTAGTTCAGTTTGGACTGCCTCCCCCACTCCCCAAAAAGGTACCTGGAAGCCTTATTGAATAGTCACCCAAATTTACAGAGACTGGACCTGTCATTTCATTGGTAAGAGAACTCCCCCGTAAGGATATACTCTCCACCAGTATAAGTTGGCACCTTCTCTCTGCCACTTAAAGGGATATTGCTTAGTGATAGAAATATAAGTATCCTCATTTTCCTGTCTAGTGTGAGTAAATATGACTTAAATGCTGATGCACCGCATGTAAAACAAAGGAAGTATTGATGATTATCTTCATAGGCATAAGAGTTCACAAGGAAGAAGAAGTACACCAGGAAAGCAGTGGAGATCCAGTGAGCTAGACAAAAGCATTACATATGGCGGTGCCAGCACTTCTATTGTGACTTGGCCAAGTTACTTTATCTCATTAGGACCCAGATTTTTGTCTAAAATAGGCATAATATTGTATACTAGGTATCTCATAATGTTATTTTGAAGAAAGAACTTTGCAGACTCAAGAGAGCTTCATAAACATGAGCTCTTAATGTTAGAGTTGATCAGTGGAATTCTTTTAAAATATATTATAATCTTCTAATCCACATAGAGTGAATGCTTAATTGCTTGTTGAGGAAAGCCTCAACTTCCATGAAGAACCATATTTAGGTGATTCAGAAGCTTTATTATGTTCTGCTTATTAATCTTTCTGGCCTCAGCTGCCCTGTTTAAAAAAATGGAGCTAGTAATTTCTTTTAGCTTTTATAGCTCTGGTTATTCTTAAAGAATGAATGAGTGTAATTGTGTTTTGATTTTTTTAAAGAAAGTTCAGCATCAATACAGAGCAGAGGTAATTACTATACAGGTTATAATGCAAGGAAATATTTGTTTGGCTTTGATCCAGTCTGGATAACAAATGGAGGTGAACTGTACTCTCAGGCTGCAGCATCACTGAGAAGTTCACATCAAAGTCTCTTAAAAATATGACATCTGGAATGAGTTAGTAGGTATATGTCCTTTATTTGTGGAAGAAAAGCAGCTGAAAGGTGCATGCAGAAGCTGTTTTGCTGTTATTTTAAACTTGCTCCTTATGTCGGTTTTCCCCAAGATGGCTTGCCCTCGCCGTGTGCGGTGTCTTTCTCCCTGCCTCTCCGAGTGGTATTGCAGCATAGCAATTGTTTGGCCATCTCCTATCTGGCAGTAAAATTCTGTTTCATGTCATCAAAATAATGCAAAGGAGAGAAACATCGTTTTCTGCTAAGCCTCTGGTAGCATGAATCTTCCTGATTTTTCTGTGTGCTCATGTATTTTTATCATTAACATATTAATTTCAGCATCTGCGGTACAGTCATCTGCTTAAACATTCAATTTAGCAAACTAACCTCCTATATTCACACTGAGCAGTGTGCTAAGCATGATTTTAAAGCAGACGTGATCCCTTTCTGCTTTGAGATCACTTTGGAAAAGAAATAACCTAAATACCTGATAGTGCTTTTTCCCCTCTGATCTCCCCATCTTGCCCAGGCTGGGAGTTCAGGAGCAACACTACCAGAACTGAAAGGTAGCTTCAGCCGGCTCCATTTGTGAACTGGGCTGTTTATTTCTCCTTCGACAGTCTGGTACCTGCTGGGTGTACTGTATTGATGCCAAACTTGGTGTGGATCTCTGGTCAGCAGCTGCTGCCCACTGCAACACACAGCTGTAAAGATCAAGAGATTTGTCAGCCTCAGTCACCCTGCTAGCTGGAATTATAGACTTGTATGACTACTCCTAACTAGAGTTGTTTTTTTTTAAAGTGAACTAGATATATGATCATGAACAAGTTAAGCTCTGAATCCCAGTTTCTTTGTAAATAAAAATGGGGATAAAAATACTGCCTCACATGGTGGTTGTGGTGGAAAGCATTTTGTAAAATTTAAAATATTATCAGTGAAGAACATTCTCTGGCTCCTTTCCCAGCCCTGCACCCAAACTTGTAGGTTGGATATCCAGGGAGATAATTATTACCAGATTCAAGGTACCCTATGGGCCCAGATTCCTAAAATTATATGCCACCACGGGTACACATCTTTAATAGAAATCACAGCTCACATGCAGAGCATTTAGTGAGATATGATAGTGAGAACAAGCTACAAAATATTCATACCTATAAAGCTGGGGCACTCTATTGCATAAGTACACGTAATATCAGTGAGATGAGTGGGCACATACATAGGAAGAAAGGATAGAAAAGACATATATAGAGAGAATACACAGGCCAAGAAAACTTATCTCCCTGGCCCTGCAGGCCCTGATCCCCTTCTCGTGTTGTATTGCGTGTACATAATTCTCTCTCTAATTCCCTGTTCTAGTGAGTGCAAAAGCAATAATAGATGAAGCATGAAAATCATATAACCCAAATAATGATACAGCTAAATAAATTATAAATCATGTTAAATAATAAATTAAACCCACCAATTTGAGTGTCCCTCTATAGGCAGAAATAAAGCAATAGTTAGTATGTCTAAAAATCTAATGTTTTAAAAGATGAAGCCCAGAAATGTGAATGTATATCCTAGAAATATATGAATTTTCTATATACACAGGTTATAGGTAATAGTATAAACAAATCATGCTAAAGCAAGAAGGCAACCTCAGTCTCCTAGACTTAATGGAGTGAGACTCATGACTGAAATATCCCCATGAAAGTTGTTCAGATTCTGCACTGGAATGAAATGAGACACTCATGGACCATCTAATAGTTAACAAAAGGAAGTTTACTTAGCCATAGCATAGAAAGGATACTTAGCAAGGATACGACATGGATTCTGTTTAGTGGAGCTTCCCCTCTTGCCTTTGTATGGCCCATGCTAGTGCATCAGTTAAGCCCTGAAGGAGAGCAACTCCTGTCTCCTTATGGACTGGCCACTTAAATCTTAAGGATAGTTTCAGTACCTTTTCAGGGAAAATTAGCCTAGCCTACATAGCAGATATTCTTCCTTCTATGGAAAGGTATACCATATTCAAAAGGAGAAGAATAGATATAAAGGATAGTGTAATTACATATTAAGATATAGTCTGTAAAGAAATCTAAGAATAGTATTGGAGAAGAATGCCTGGAAAAGCTCTTAGATTAGGATCAATATGTGGAAAAACTAAACAAATATTTTTGAGGGAGTATACTGCAGATTACTTGCTTATAGATTGGAGTCTCCAACCATCTGAATATTTGTTTGAATTTTCTACTCCATATTGGTGGTAAATAAGACTGAAGTTGAACACTGTTTTATGTGAAGGTAGGAGTTTTTGAAAGCACACTGTGCATCAGGGAGTTATATCCCATTACTTAAAAGCCAATAGAAGTAGTTGGTAGGAGGGTGATGTAAATTTTTCAAGACTGAAATAATGAAAACATAAAGATTCTGATGAATCAAAAGACTTTCTAGAATGGTCAGCATAGGTGCGCAGGGGATTTGTCAGTCTCTTCCGATTTTTAAACAACATGAGATGGAAGAGGGATGCAAAACACATGGTGGAAAGATCAACCAAGAAGCATTGACTAAGTGCTTCCCAATGTACCAGTTGTTAGGCTAGATTCTGGGGGTCCAAAGACAGAAATGGAACCATCCTCAACACTCGAGGAGCTCACATTCTGTGTGTGGCCACCATGCATAGACAATTCATTTAATGATCAATGTAAATGTGGATACACAGTAAGAAAAATGTTAGTAGCTCAAAATGTACTAAGGCCAGGGATGAAGGCTTGAGACAAAACAGAGTTTTTTTTTGTTTTTAAGCTGTGTGGGAGACGAAGACTATCAAAGAATGTATAGCACTGGTGCTTGGTGGTGAAAGGGAGAAAGATAACAGATTGTGATGAGGAGACAGCTCCTAGATTCTTTGCTTCTGTTTTTTCCGCTAATGAAAATAAATAGGGTTTGATTGGAGGACAGGAAAAACAATGCTTAGTAGGGAACTGAAACCAGACAAGATAACAGGAGAGAATAGAATTGTTCCCATTGAGTTCAAGACATGAGACCTGGGTTACTTATAATAAAAGAACTGTAGTAAAAGTAGTAAAAGAACTGGTAAGGCTCTGTCAGTGATCTTTGAAAGATCTTAGGAGTGCCATAAGGTGCAGGCCAAGCGATGGCCAGGATAGAGAACTTGACTTGGAGCTAGGGAGAGCTGATTTCAACTCCTGCCCCAGAAATTGATTTGGGCTTGTGCGAGTCACTTAACTTTTCTGTGCCTCATTTTCCCCATCTATAAAATGAATTGATTGGCCCTAAACCCCAGCTTTTATATTGAAGACTCACTATTTGACAAAAACTGCTAGGAAAACTGGAATGCATTTAGGGATGTTAGTTATAGACTAGCGTATCTCACTCTATACATAAGATTAGATATGTTACTTTTAGATGCAAAAGAACACATTGTCAACAAAATAGAGGATCAAGGGAGAAAATGCCTTTCACAGTTATATTTAGGGAATTCGTGATTAAATTTGTAAGAGAGGATTGCAGAATTAAAAATAAACTTTGATGACGTAAAATGTCAAATTTTCATACTTTAAAAAAACCATTGCAGTTAAAATTAGAAGGAAACCAGTTAACTGCGGGGGGAAAATCTTTTGAGCAAATTTCTCTGATATAGATTTAACTTTCAAGATATACATATATATATATGTGTATATATATAATGTATATGTGTGTATACCTACCTACCTACCTACATACATACATATATATATAATTTCCATGATATCTATATATACGTATAGATCCCATTTCTGACATGTATGTGTGGTATATATGTAGAAAATATGTGTGTATGTATATATATATACATATATATTTATATCAACAAGAGTCAAGTCAAAAGATACAAACAGGTAGTTTTCTCTCTTCTTTTTTTCTAATATGTTTTATTTTATTTTTTCCAATTGCATGTAAAGATAGTTTTCAGCATTCATTTTTATAAGATTTTTATTCCAAATATTTCTCCCTCCCCCTTCCCGAGACAGCAGGCAATCTGACATAAGTTGTACATGTACAATCATATTAAACATATTTCTATATTAGTCATGTTTTGAAAGAGGAATCAGAAGAAAAGGGAAAAGCCACGAGAAAGAAAAACTGAAAAACAACAGCAAAAAAGAGAAAATAGTCTACTTCAATCTGTATTTAGATTCCATTGTTCTTTTTCTGGATGTGGATAACATTTTCTATCCTGAGTCTTTTGGAATTGTTTTAGAGCCCTGCCTTGCTCAGAAGAGCTAAAAGTCTCACAAAGCTGGTCATTGTTACTGTGTACTATACTACTGTATACAGTGTTTTCCTGGTTCTGCTCCCTTCACTCAGCATCAGTTCAAGCAAGTCTTTCCAGGTTTTTCTGAAGTCTTATCTGCTCATCATTTTTTATAGCACAATAGTGTTCCATTACCTTCATATACCACAATCTGTTCAACCATTCACCTCAAGTAACAATTCTTTGCCACTACAAAAAGAGCTGCTATAAATATTTTGGGGTATGTGGGCCCTTTCCTCTTTTTTATGATCTCTTTGGGGTTACAGACTTAGAAGTAGTATTGCTGGATCAAAAGCTATGCACAGTTTTATAGCCCTTTAGGCATAACTCTAAATTGCTCTCCAGAATGGTTGGATCAGTTCACAACTCCACCAATATTGCATTAGTGTTCCAGTTTTCCCACATCTTGTCCAACATTTATCATTTTTCTTTTCTGTCATAGTAGCCAATCTGTTAGGTGTGAGGTGGTTATTTTTTCATAAGACTGTAGATAACTTTAATTTCATCTGAAAACTGTTTCCAAAGAAAGAAATCCAGTGTCAACAATATAAAAATGCTCCAAATCATTAATAATTAGAAAAATTCAAATTAAATAAACCCTGAGGTTTTACCTTGTATCCCTCGGATTGGCAAAGATGTCAAAAAAAATGGTTGTAAGGCAAGGGTATGCTGGAGCCAGCTTGAACAGGCTCATAAGAGCTGATTATTAAATTTTCAGGGTGAGCATTTACATCTTAGAAATCAGCATATATTACAAATCAGGACTTGATTTATCATTTTGTTAATTTTCTAGACTTAAGAAAATAATGGAGAAAATATTAATAACACAGATTTAACTTAAAAGTCTATTTGTTTTCTTCATAAAGCTGATTGTTGAATATTTACCAGCATCCCCTGGTTTTCGGGGTCATGGAGAGAATAATAATGGTAGCTAATCCTCATAGAGTACTGGGTTGGGTGCTTTCTAATCATTATCTCATTTATCTTTTTTACTTCTAAAATGGAGGCTATCATTATCTTCATTTTCCAGATGAAGGAATTGAGGCCAAGAGAGGTTCAGTAACTTGCCCAGAATTGCACGACTAGTAAATGTCTAAAGTTAGATCTGAACTCAAGTTTTCCCGAGTCTAGGCCTGGCACTACCCAGTGTACCACCTTGTTGCCCACATCGTTGCGTTATTGTGGGAGCTGCTAATAGTTTTACTGTTCTAGAAAGCAGTTTGAAATTGTACCCCCAAAGCCATCAAATTATGCATACCATTTGACCCTACTATTTAGTCATATCTCGCAGGGAGATTGAGAATAGGAGGAGAGGACCTATCTGTATAAGAATATTCTTACAGTAATAAAGTACTGGAAAAAATAGGTACCCATGATTTGGGGAATGGTGGAAAAATTTGTAGTATAAAAGTAATAGGTCATTATTTCACTGTTACAGTGACAAATATGATAGTTTCAGAAAATATGGGAAAGATTATATGAAGTGCTTCAAAGTGAAATGAGCAGAACTGGGAAAATAGTTTATGTGATGACAAAGATAACATGAAGAAAAACCACCTTTGAAAAATCTTGAATTCTAATTACAGAAGCAGAAATTAATGACCTCAAAAGACTGATGACTCTTGGCAGAGGTCAAGACATCTGTGTTTTCAGATGTCACCAATGTATTGACTTGTTTTGCTGGACTTTATGGTAGCTAAACTGATAGGCAAAAAAGCACCAGTAAAATATTTTTTAAACTCATAGAAGAAAACAAACAAAAAAAAATACAACACAAGACTCAGAGCAATTTTGTTATGACCCTGTTTTTAAATGTATGTCTGTATGTATATATGTGCATATGCATATATGTGTATACACACATATGAATGTGTGTTATATATATATGTGTTATATGCATACTAATACTACATGCACATACATTGTATATATGCACACATTTTTTAGCAACGAATTGTACATAACAGAAATTGAGGCCTCTTGTTCTTTTTTGTATATTGAAATGCTCATCCTTGTCAATAATTAAGTGCAATTTAAAAAACAGTTACTTTTAAAAATAAAATAAAGGAATTGTACATACTGACCTCTGAGGTCCCTTTCAGCTCTACATCTAGGACCTGTTATCCCATGAATGTGGTAGGAGAAGTGTCCCAATCTTCAAAACAGAGAAAAGGGTGGAGTCTTCAAATTATAAATTGATAAGATTGAATTATGTTCCTGGCAAAATTCTAGGACATATAATTGAAGGAATGGTTTGTAAGCATTTAGGAAAGAAAAGTGGGGATTACTGAAAGCTAGCATGGCTTTACTAGGTCATACCAGACTCACCTACTTTCCTTTTTTGATATAGTAGTGGAGAAATGCAGGCTGATAGTACAGTTAGGTTGAATGACCATTTGGACCCCAAAAGTATTCATTAATCATTCTATGTCAGATTGGAAGGAAGTTCTCCGAGAATCTGTTCTTGGCCCAATGCTATTTAACATTTTTATTCCATGGCTTGGATGGTGACATGTTTATCAGATTTTCAAAGGACAGGCAGCTGAGAGGAATAGTTAACACATTGTACTCCAGACTAGCCTTGTGGGAGGAGATAACTATGTCCTGGGAGGATTCATCTTCACCCTTTTCTAGAACAGAGAAAAGAGAAGAAAGCCACAAGTACCAACTAACCAACTCTGTTCCTCGCAGTAACACCTGCTGGCTCTGTGATGACTCTGGATAACATTGTCCAATAGGACAAATCTCATATCTGTCCTCTCTGCTCCACTCACAAAGTAGTCATACAGGTTCAGGTCCTCATTCCCTCATACCTCAACCGTCAGAATACCCTCATTGCCCTCAAGAAGGTTACAACTTACCATGTCACAGGCACTTAACAGATGTTTGAATTTAATTGAATTTCTCCTCTTAATAACCCTTCAGGGGGGAGGAGCCAAGATGGCGGGGTAGAAAGACTCACGTATGCTAGCTCTGAACCCACAGCCCATATATTTTCTGTAAAAAGAATTTCCCACAAATTCTGGATCAGTGCAAGCCGTGCAAAAACGCAGGGGAAGAGATTTCCATTTCAGAGAGCCCAGGAAAGCCGTCCCCAGGGGTCCCTCACACAACTGCACTTCCCTGGCCGCCCGGCCCCAGAGGAGCAGATCCGAGCAGGCTTCAGGGATGGAACCTCTGGTGGCCGTAAAGCTCCCTCCACCCACAGGCACTACAGGTCAGTGAGAGAGATGTCTGGGCTGGCCGAGAGGGGATTGGAGTGTCTCCATGGCTCGGGCCCCCTCGGGAGGCAGCTGCGGCCGGGAATCCTGGAGCAGACAGGACCTCAGATCCATTACAGAAGGTCTCCTCATAAACCCCCTGAGGGAACTGAGCCTGGGAGGTGGCCCTGCCCCCACCCCAGCACCAGAACTTAAGCTCACATTGAATAGCAGTCGTGCCCGCCACTGAAAGCCCTGAGTCTGGGAAGCAGCATTTGAATCTCAGACCCCAAGCACTGGCTGGGCGGATCTAGGCGGGGGTGGAGAGGAATCTCAGAAGTCAAGTAACTGGCTGGGAAATGCCCAGAAAAGGGAAAAAAAATAAGACCATAGAAGGGTACTTTCTTGGGGAACCAGTGTTCCCGCCTTTCATTTCTGATGATGAGAAAGAATGCTTACCATCAGGGAAAGACATAGAAGTCAAGGCCTCTGTACCCCAAACATCTGAAATAGATAACCAATGGGTTCAGGCCATGGAAGAGCTCAAAAAGGATTTTGAAAATCAAGTTAGACAGGTGGAGGAAAAACTGGGAAGAGAAATGAGAGAGATGCAAGAAAAGCATGAAAAATGGATCAATACTTTGCTAAAGGAGACCCCAAAAAATGCTGAAGAAAATAACACCTTGAAAAGTAGGCTAACTCAATTGGCAAAAGAGGTTCAAAAAGCCAATGAGGAGAAGAATGCTTTCAAAAGCAGAATTAGCCAAATGGAAAAAGAGGTTCAAAAGCTCACTGAAGAAAATGGTTCTCTCAAAATTAGAATGAAACAGATGGAGGCTAATGACTATAAGAAACCAAAAAATCACCAAACAAAACCAAAAGAATGAAAAAATGGAAGAGAATGTGAAATATCTCATTGGAAAAACAACTGACCTGGAAAATAGATCCAGGAGAGACAATTGAAAAATTATGGGACTTCCTGAAAGCCATGATCAAAAAAAGAGCCTAGACATCATCTTTCATGAAATGATCAAGGAAAACTGCCCTGAGATTCTAGAACCAGAGGGCAAAATTAGTATTGAAGGAATCCATCGATCACCACCTGAAAGAGATTCAAAAAGAGAAACACCTAGGAACATTGTGGCCAAATTCCAGAATTCCCAGGTCAAGGAGAAAATATTGCAAGCAGCTAGAAAGAAACAATTCCAGTATTGTGGAAATACAATCAGGATAACACAAGATCTAGCAGCTTCTACATTAAGGGATTGAAGGGCGTGGAACAGGACATTCCAGAAGTCAAAGGAACTAGGACTCAAACCAAGAATGACCTACCCAGCAAAACTGAGTATAATCCTTCAGGGGAAAATATGGTCTTTCAATGAAACAGAGGACTTTCAAGCATTCTTGATGAAAAGACCAGAGCGGAAAAGAAAATTTGACTTTCAAACACAAGAATGAGAAGCATGAAAAAGTAAACAGCAAAGGGAAGTGATAAGGGACTTACCAAAGGTGAACTGTTTACATTCCTACATGGAAAGACAATATTTGTAACTCTTAAAACACTTCAGTATCACACACAGATGTACACCCACGCATACGCACACACACACAAGTACACGTGTGTGCACACACACATATACACATGCATGCACATACAGAGACAGAGAACACAGAGTGAACTGAATAGGATGGGACCACATCTTAAAAGAAATTAAGGTAAACGGTGAGAGAGAAATGTAGTGGGAGGAGAGGGTGAAATGGAATGGGGTAAATTATATCCCATTCAAGAGGCAAGCAGGAGACTTTCTAGTGGAGGGAAAAAGAGGAGAGCTGAGAGAAAAAACATGTTTACCCTCATCACATTCGACTAAAGGAAGGAGTAAAATGCACACTCATTTTGGTATGAAAACCTATCTTACAATACAGGAAAGTTGGGGAGAAGGAGATAAGCTGGGTGGGGGCGATGATGGAAGGGAGGGCAATGGGAGGAGGGAGCAATTTGAAGTCAACACTCTTGGGGAGGGACAGAATCAAAAGATAGAATAGAAATAATGGGGGGCAGGATAGGATGGAGGGAAATACAGTTAGTCTTACACAACACGACTGTTATTGAAGTCATTGGCAAAACTACACAGATAGGGCCTATATTGAATTGCCTGCCTTCCCAAAGGGAATGGGTGGGGAGGGAGGGATGGGGAGAATTTGGAACTCAAAGTTTTAGGAACAGCTGTTGAGTATTGTTCTTGCTACTAGGAAATAAGAAATACAGTTAATGGGGAATAGAAAGTCATCTGGCCCTACAGGACAAAAGAGAAGATGGGGACAAGAGAAGGGAGGGATGACAGAAGAGAGGGCAGATTGGTGATAGGGGAAATTAGAATGCTTGGTGTATTGGGGGGAGGGGAGGGTCAAAAGGGGAGAAAATTTGGAACCCAAAATTTTGTGAAAATGAATGTAAAAAGTTAAATAAATAAATTTATATTAAAAAAAAATAACTGAAATGTGAAAACCTATATTGTCAAGATATTTTTCTGGAATAGGAATCAATCAGGTAGAAGTCTACATACAGGCTTCTTTGTCATCACAACTTGAGGACTGTCCACTGCTTCAGCTCTGCTTTGCTCTATGGTACGTCTGGATGCTTGCCTTCCAGGGTTCTGCACTGTGTCTTCTGACCCTATTATGTGCAGCTTTCCTTGCTGCTAGAGTCCTCTGCCTACACTCCCTCCTCTAGAGCATCACCCAGATTCTGTCTGGCACAAAGTCCTGCTTGTTGGGAGATTCTTCTTTGGAACCAGGCATCCCTGGAAATACAATCTCTTCTACTAAGTGTCTCCACTAAAAGCAGATCATAGATAGAATCTTATTAATGGAACGCACCTTAAAGATTGTATCTAATCCAAGTTTCATTTTATACCACATTTTATAAGTGGGGAAATGGAAGGAGGTTCAATGATGTGACCATGGCCCTACAGCAGGGCAGGGAGGGACTTGAATCCAGGTTGCTTTTGTCTTTAGGAAAATGTACTTTAAACTCTACCCTACTCTACTACACTGTACCCTGCCCTTACATGAGCAGTTCCCTACATTTATATAATCAGAATCATTGGAAAGTATGAACTACAGGAAAAAATATACATTTTTATTTTTAAAATCTTAAAATTCATGATATAAAATTTTTCTTCTTTTTAAATCCCTTAATGTTTGCACATGGTGACCAGGTTCTCATTTGTCCAGGTGAGTTCAAATTTTAAAAATTATGTTCCTCTTATCCCTATAAATATCCTGGTAATTGAGTTAAGTCAGTAAGCATTATATCATAAACATCCCAAAGAGTCTAGAAGTCTGCACTTGCAGCTGAGGGTTCAGATCTTGTCTGGAAATGAACTTATGAGTATTACTTTGGGCATGTCACTGGACCTTGCTGGGTCCCAGGTTCTTCATCTGGTGAGAGGTCTACAATCAGAGGGCTGTTGGCAGGAAAAGTATTGTATAATCCCTAAAGCCATTTATAAATGTGAATTTTGTATAACATAATGTCACAAGAGAAAAATCAGAGACTGAATATCATTAGATACCCATAAATGTGTAAATACTAGCTCATATTATGTTTATATATAACTGTGCAAATAGAATATATATGTAGTTTGTGCAGTGGTATAAAGGTGGCCATGACATTTTAAATGTAAAGCCCCAGAACAGCTTTATGTGGGGGCTAATGTAAGCACGATTAGTTTTGGTAACATGATAAAGGCAATTGGTATTGAAAGTAATTGTGATGCTGATTATTACCAGATATTTTTGTACATAGTTAATATGTATATAATTTGAAGTTGTTTTCAGTGTAGTCAAAATTATTTGATGTCATTTTAGCTTTTAAAGTAAAGGTAATTTATTAAATACATAAACAAATCTGATTGAATGTTTATACTTTTAGAAGATTTCTGCATAATAAATTCACAACTCAAATCCTTTATCAGACCATGTCTTCTGATTTTTGGTTTAGAAAATGCAATTACTATAATTCTGCTTAAGAAAGATGAACAATATTTATAGTCACTTCAGAAAATATAATTTTTTGGTCTGTATGTCAACTAGGAAAACATGATTTCTTTTCTTGATTGCTGTATATGCACTTTGCAATTAGCATATGCTCAATATCACAGAAGGGAAAAATATTTGTCTGAATTCCTGGCATATGCATTATATGCAAAAAGAGTGGAAATTTGCATTTTGGATACATAAAAACATACCATTAGGTCTGGCATTGTTTCAACTCATTCATTTTACAGACAAGGAAGTTGAAAGACAAGGAGGTCTACTGTATATGATAATCCATGTTAGGAAGTTCTGTGAGTAGATTTTTATGTTCCTTTCATTACTTTGTGTCCTCACATGTTTGTTTTTAGTGTGCAGTGTTTATCGCAAGGGCGCTAGGTGCCACAGTGGATAAAGTATCAGGCTTGGAGTCAGTAAGACTCTTCTTTCTGAGTTTAAATGTGGCCTCAGACACTTACTAGCTGTATGACTTCGGGCAAGTCACCTAACCCTACTTGCCTGTAAGTTGGTAAAAGGAACTGGAGGAGAATTTTTCATTGCAAACTATTTCATTATCTTTGCCAAGAAAATCCCAAATGGGGCACAAATAGTTGCAGACATAATTGAAAAATAACTAAAATGCATTGTCTAGGCAGCATTGTTTGTCTGTTAGAATGCATATCTAGGATAAGTTATACAATTGGATAGTGATATAGGCCCAAAAGTGAGAAAGAGGGACAGAGTAAGCTGTATTACTTTTTGGAAATTTCAGAGCACCTTTTGTTAATGATTCTAATTTTCCCACTAAAGAAAAAGTTTGTTTTTTTTTTTTAGGAAATAAGGAAATACTTTATTCAATACTTTACTCATAGAAAGGAAAATAGTTTCTATCAAAAATAGGAGGAAAAAGCCAAAGAGGATAGATATGATTATTTGATGTGAATGACATGAAGAACAGTGGTGTTATTACTGTTATTAAAATAAGCTGATTACTGTTATTAAAATAAGCTGATCACATCAATGGAATCAAGAAGATTTTTTCCAAAAAATAGTCTAAAACCTTTCGCATTTTTATTTTTATTAAATTTATTTTAAATTATTTTGTTTTCAGTTTTCTACAAACATTTGCCTCTATCTTAGATTTCCCCCTTCCCTCCCTTCTCCCTCCCCGAGATGGCATGCAGTCTTATATAGGTTCACATATATGTTTCTATTAAATACATTTTCACCTCAGTTATGTTGCATAGAAGAATTAAATTGAATGGGAGAAACCATAAAACAAAACAAAACAAAATATGACACAAGAGAAAATTGTCTGCTTCATTCAGCGATCAAATTCCATAGTTCTTTCTCTGGATGTGGAAGGCATTTTACCTCGAGTCCATTGGGAATTTTTTAGGTCCTTGCATTACTGTGAAGGGCTAAGTCTACCAGAAAAATTCCTTACATGCTGTGGTTGCTGTGTACAAAGTTCTCCTGGTTCTGCTCCTTTCACTCAGCATCCGATCATATAAGTCCTTCCAGGCCTCTCTGAAGTCTTCCTGTTCATCACTTCTTATAGCACAGTAGTATTCCATTACATTCATATACCATATTTGTTCAGCCATTCCCCAATTGATGGGCATCCCTTTGATTTCCAGTTTTTTGGCCACCACAAAGAGAGCTGCTATAAATATTTTTATACATATGGGACCCTTTCCCATTTTTATGATCTCTTTGGGATACGGTCCTACAAGTGATAATGCTGGGTCAAAGCGTATGCACATTTTTATAGCCCTTTGGGCATAGTTCCACATTGCTCTCCAGCATGGTTGGATCAGCTCACAGCTCCACCGACAATGAATTAGTGTTCCAGCTCTGCCACATCTTCTCCAACATTGATCATCTTCCTGTTTAGTCATGTTAGCCAATCTGATAGGTGTGATGTGGTACTTCAGAGTTGTTCTGATTTGCATCTCTCCAATCAATAGTGATTTAGAGCATTTTTTCTTATGACTATAGATAGTTTTAATTTCTTCCTCTGAAAACTGCCTGTTCATATCCTTTGACCCTTTATTAATTGGGGAATGACTCGTATTCTTGTACATTTGACTCAGTTCTCTATACATTTTAGAAATGAGGCCTTTATGACAGATACTAGTTTCAAAAATTCTTTCCCAGTTTTCTGCTTCCCTCCTAATCTTGGTTGCCTTGGGTTTGTTTGTGCAAAAACTTTTCAATTTAATGTAATCAAAATTATCCATTTTGCACTTCATAATGTTTTCTCTCTTTTGTTTGGTCAAAAATTTCTCCATTCTCCATAAATCTGACAAATACACTAATTTGTTTATAGTATCAGTCTTTATACCTAGATCATGTATCCATTTGGAGTTTATTCTTGTGTATGGTGTCAGGCACTAGTCTATGCCCAGTTTCCGCTTGCTCAGTTTTCCCAACAATTTTTGTCAAACAAAGAGTTCTTGTCCCAGAATCTGGGGTTCTTGAGTTTATCAAACAGTAGATTGCTATATTCATTGACTACTGTGTCTTGAATATCTAACCTATTCCACTGGTCTATCCCTCTATTTCTTAGCCAGTACCAAGTGGTTTTGATGATTGATGCTTATGAAGATCTGGTAGGGCTAGGCCACCTTCCCTAGCATTTCTTTTCATTAGTTCCCTTAATATTCTGAACCTTTTGATCTTCCAGATAAATTTTAATATTACTTTTTTCTATCTCTGGAAAAATAATTATCTGGTAATTTGATTGGTATGGCATCAAATAACTAAATTAATTTAGGTAGAATTGTCATTTTTATTATATTGGCTTGGCCTACCCATGAGCAACTAATGTTTTTGCACTTTACTTAAAATCAGTTCTAAGATTTTATTTGTGTGAAAAGTGTTTTGTAATTGTGTTTGTATAGTCCCTGGGCTTGTTTTGGCAAGTAGACTCCCAGATACTTTATAGTGTCTACTGTAGCTTTAAATGGGATTTCTCTTTCTATCTCTTGCTGCTGGCTTTGTTAGTAATACATAGAAATGCAGGTGATTTATCTGCGTTTATTTTGTAACCTTCAACTTTGCCAGTTGTTTATTATTTCAAGTAGTTTTTTTACTTGATTCTCTGGGATTCTCTAAGTATATCATCATATCATCTGCAAAGAATGAAAACTCAGTTTCTTTGCCTATTCTAATTCCTTCAACTTCTTATTCTTATTGCTAAAGCTAACATTTCTAGTACTATATTGCATAACAGTGGTGATAATGGACATCCTTATTTCACCTCTGATCTTATTGGAAATGCATCTAACTTATCCCCATTGCATATAATGCTTGCTGATGGTTTTAGGCAGATACTGCTTATTATTTTATGGAAGTTCCATTTATTTCTATGCTCTCCAGTCTTTTCAATAAGAACAGGTGTTGTATTTTGTCAAAAGCTTTTTCTGCATCTTTTTTTATCTCAGCGTGGTTTCTTTTAGTTTTGTTGTTGACATGATCAAAAATACTGATAGTTTTCCTAATATTGAACCAGCCCTGCATTTCTGGTATAAATCCTACCTGATCATAATGTTTTATTCTCATAATAGGTTACTGTATTCTTTTTGCTAATATCTTATTTAAAATTTTAGTATTTGTATTCATTAGAGAAATTGGTCTATAATTTTCTTTCTCTGTCTTGGCTTTTCCTGGTTTACATATCAGAACCATATTTGTATCATAAAAAAGAATTTGGTAGGATTCCATCCTCACTAGTTTTCCCAAATAGTCTATATAGTATTGGAATTAACTGTTTTTTAAATGATTGATAGAATTCACTTATAAATCCATCTGGCCCTGGGATTTTTTCCTAGAGAGTTCATTGATGGCTTGTTCAATTTCTTTTTCTGAGATGGGGTTATTTAAGTATTCAACTTGCTCTTCTGTTAATCTGAGCAATTTATATTTTTAAAAATATTCATCCAACTCATTTAGATTGTCAAATTCATGGGCATACAGTTGAGCAAAGTAATTTCTAATTATTGTTTTAATTTCCTCTTCATTGGAGGTGAGTTCACCCTTTTCACTTTTGATATTGATAATTTGGTTTTCTTTATTTTTTTAATCAAATTAACCAAAGGTTTATCAATTTTATTGGTTTTTTCATAAAACCAACTCCTAGTTTTATTTATTGGTTCAATAGTTTTCTTAATTTCAGTTTTATTAATCTCTCCTTTGGTTTTCAGTCTTTCTAATTTGGTATTTACTTGGGGATTTTCAATTTGTTCTTTTTTTTAGCTTCTTGAGCTGTATGCCTAGTTCATTGATCTCCTCTTTCTCTGTTTTATTCATGTAGGGAATTGCTTTTGCAGTATCCCATAAGATTTGGTATGTTGTCTCATCATTATCATTCTCTTGAATGAAGTTGTTGATTGTTTCTATGATTTATTGCTTAACCCACTCATTTTTTAGGATTAGATTATTTAGTTTCCAATTAATTTTTGATCTATCTTTTCATGGTCTTTTATTACATATAATTTTTATTGCATCATGATCTGAGATGGATACATTGACTATTTCTGCCTTTCTGCATTGGATTGTGAGGTTTTTATGTCCTAATACATGGTCAATTTTTGTATATATGCCATGTACTGCTGAGAAAAAGGTATATTCTTTTCTATCCCCATTCAGTTTTCTCCAGAGATCTATCATATCTACCTTATCCAGAGTTTTATTCACCTTTTTAACTTCTTTCTTGTTGATTTTGAGGTTATATTTATCAAGTTCAGAGAGGGGGAGGTTGAAGTCCCCCCACTAGTATAGTTTTGCTATGTATTTCTTCCTGTAACTCCCTTAACTTCTCCTCTAAGTATCACTTGGAGCATATATGTTTAGTAATGACATTGCTTCATTGTCTATGGTACCTTTTAGCAGGATATAGTTTCCTTCCTTATCTCTTTTGGTTAGATCTATTTCTGCTTTTACTTTGAGATTAGGATTGCCACCTCTGCTATATCAGCTGAAGCACAATATATTCTGCTCCAAGCTATTACCTTTACCCTGTGTGTATCCCCCGCCCATTTCAAATGTGTTTCTTGTAAACAGCATATTGTTGGATTATCACTTTTAATCCATTCTGCTATCTGTCTCCATTTTATGGGAGAGTTTATCCCATTCACATTCACAGTTACGATTACTGTCTCTGTTTTCCCTCCATCCTCTTTCTCTCCATTTGTGCTTTTTGTTCTTCTTTCTCCCTTCCCCTCCACAATAGAATTTTAATTTTTGACCACCTCCTCCCTCAGTCTTCCCTCCCTTCTTTCAGCCCCCCTCCTTTTTACTCCCCTTTTCCCTTGCTACTTCTTCCCTCCTTTTAGCCTTCCCTCTCTTTTCTTTCCCTCTTCCCCTCCCACTGCCTATAGAGCTAGTTAGATTTCTGTACTTAACTGAGTTTATTATTCCCTCCTTGAACCAAATCAGATGAGAGTAAATCTCAAACAATGCTCATCTCTTTCCCTCCACTGTAATATATTTTTGTACCTTTTCCTGTGATGTATTTTACTTCTTTCTGCCTTTTCCTTTTTATATCTCCCATTACATACTCTTCTCACCCTTAAATCACATTTTTATCATTACATCATTTTCTTTATACTTACTCCCTCTATCTATGTATATCCCTTTTGTATATCATAATAATTGTACAATCCTCAAGATTAACAAATATCATCTTCCCTTATAGGGATGTAAACAGTTTGCTCATATTGAATAGCAAGTGTTTTTCTTTTCCCCTGTTTGCCTTTTTATGCTTCTCTTGAGACTTGTGTTTGAAGATTGTATTTTCTATTGAACTCTGACTTTTTCATCAGAAAGGTCTGGAAATCCATTACTTTATTGAATGTTAATCTCCTTTCCCAAAATATTATGCTCAGTTTTGCTGGGTAATTGATCCTTGTTTATAGACCCAGCTCCTTTGCCTTACAGAATATCATATTCCTATCCTGCTGATCTTTTAATGTAGAAGCTACAAAGTCCTGTGTGATCCTGACCATAGCTCTTCTATATTTGAATTGTTTCTTTCTGCCCACCTGTAATATTTTCTCCTTCCACATGATAGTTCTGGAATTGACAGTGATATTCCTTGGTGTTTTTAGCTTGGGGTCCCTTTCAGGAGGTGAATAGTGGATTCTTTTGATGACTATTTCGCTTTCTGGATCTCGGACTTCTGGGCAGTTTTCCTTGATGATTTCTTGGAAGATATTGTCCAGGCTTTTTTTTTCATCATGGCTTTCTGGTAGACCAGTAATTCTTAAATTTTCTCTCCTGGATCTGTTTTCCAGATCAGTTGTTTTTCCAATTAGATATTTTACATTTTCTTCTGTCTTTTCATTCTTTAGATTTTGTTTGACTGATTCTTGATGTCTCACAGAATCATTAGCTTCTACTTGTCCATTTCTAATTTTTATCAAATTGTTTTCTTCATTTAACTTTTGGTTCTCCTTTTCTATCTGTTCCATTGTTCCTTTTAAGGAATTATTTACTCCAGTTAGTTTTTGTACTTCTTTTTCCATTTGTCCAATTTTCCCAGTTAGGTTTTGTGCTTCCTTTTCCATCAGTCCAATTTTCCTTTTAAATTCTTCTGTGATTTCTTTTTTCATATTTTTAAAATCATTGGCCAGTTTTTCTTCTACTTCCCTAATTTAGCTTTTAAAATCCTTCTTAAAATCTTCCAAGAAGGCTCTTTGTGCTTTCGATAAGTTCATAGTCCCATCTGAAGTTTCAGATGGGAGTACAGACAGTCTCAATACTGCCCTCTTTGGTATTTGTGTTTTGGTCCTTGTCCTCATAGAAAGATTCTATGGTCTTATCTTTTCTAGTTTGCTTCTTGCTTATGATGATCACTCTTTTCCTGGCTTTTAAAGTGGATCTCTGCTTGTAGGGCACAGGGGGCTCAGTCCCAATGTTCTTGTATTTAGAACTTGAGGCTTTGTGTATTGTGGCCTCTGGTTCTTTCAGGTAGAGGCTAGAATGCTGTAGCTTACCTGGTGCTGAGCTGACTTATGTGTCAAAGCAGAGGCCAGGTGAAGTCTTTCTAAGTTTCATTCTCGTGAACATTCTCGCCATGAAGAAACTCAAGAGGATACTGATGAAACCAGTGAATAGAAGAAGAAATCTATTGAGCTTGGGAATATTTGGTGCATTGGATTAGTCTAGGATCATGAAACCTAAATTTCCAAATGTAAACAGGAAACTGGATGCAAATCCTACCATAATATATCGTCCATTTACTCTATATGCCAAGAAAGCAATTGGTTTCTGATATCCATGTTCATCTGTCATAGATCCAACACTAGGAAGTTCTACAGTAACATCATAAATTATTCCTCCAGTGATGAGAAAATAAGACAGCACCATCAGGGTGTACATTTGATGATGGCATTTGGGCCCATGGTAGCTTCTTCAGCTTCAGGTTGGGACGTGCAAGGACCCTGAAGGGGACTCAGTACAACTTCTCCATGGCAGCAATGGTGATGTCTGATGACCCCTGAGCCCTTTACTCCGTGGCACTGGTTCTACCACTGTCACTGTGGCACTAGAAGGAAGTCCATGTTTTTAATGCCAACATTTTACCAGTGATTGTATGGCAAGGAGATATGGAATGAAACAATCTATGTAATTAAGAGCATCACCAAAGTCAATGGAACGACACTTGGTGTGGGAGATTAAGAGGTTAGTCTATTTAAAGAATGAGAAAGTTCAAAGAGCAGTAAGAGAGATATTCTCAAGAAATTGTATTATAAGAAGATAAGATGGGATGTCCATGTAATTAGAGAAAGGGTTGAGTTTCTATCATATTGATTCCTACAATGTTACTGATTTTATGTTGTATTAATTTTGTAACTGAGTCTGCATCTACTTAAAGCCACGTATCTATGTCCTTGAGTTCAGCTCAGGAATTTAGCTTTAACCTCCCTCTCTTAATCCAACCTTATCAATCATGAGCTTTCAAGTAGTTTCAAGTCTTGGAAACTTAATATTAAAATGTGTTCATGCACATGCATATAAATTTCATTAATTGATAAAATTTTAATATAAGTAAGATAAAATTAATAAAGTCAACTTTATACAAATATGTGGAATATTTGAATCTATGTTATTAGTTCAGGCATGTTTGGGCATCCTTTGGATCCATGAAGCACTGCAGTTTAAAAAAATTATTTTATTTTATCCTGAATTTAATACAAAAATGAACATTTCCATATATAACACTGAATAAGAAAACAGAATTATACAGGAAAAGGCACATCTCTATGATATACAGTTTCCTTTTCAGACAGTATATCATAAATTTAGCATGCTGCTTTCAAAGCTGCTCTGTTTGTCTTTGTTTCCTTTTGAATTTCCTTTTATATGTTCAGTGACTTCTTTTGCCTTTCATTCTTTTATTTTAGTAATTATGTTCTGAGTTCCCCTTTATCCAAAAAAATTCATTTCCTTCAAATAAAAAAAAAACAACAAACCACACCACAACAAACTAGAGTTCTTATAGCAAATTAGCACAGTCAAGCAAAACAACTCCCCATTTGCCCTATCCAGAGCCATATGTCCGATTTTGCATTTTAAGTTCATTACCCTTCTGTCAAGAAGTGGTTAATAGGCTTTAACACTGGTCCTCTGGAATAGTGGGTCAGGCACTAAGTCAGCAAACCACTTGTTTACTATGGACCAGGGAGTGTGCAGGAGGATAGGAATACAAAAAGGCCCTCCTCTTTCTCAAGGCAAGCCCCTTGTACATGTAGCCTCAGTTGTAAATCCTCCTACCTTCAGCAGATCTTCCCCACACAATATTTATTCTCACAATCTTTAAACTCAGTCTACTAGTTTCTCCCTTACTGCCTGCAAACATGCCCATTTGTCTCCCATTCTTTAAAAAAAAAAAACCTTTTTGCTTGATCTGACCATCCTCAATATCATCCTATTACTCTCTTTTGAAGGAACTCCCTGAACCAGCCATCTACAATAAATACCACACTCCCTCTTCTCTCACTTTCTCCTAAAACCCTAAGCATTCATTGTCTTCTGACTCATCATTCTACTGAAACTGGTCTCTACACTGTTACAAGTTATCTCTCAATAGCAAAGTCTAATGGCCTTGAGGATGTTTTCAGTAATTTTTAAGAGTAAGTGGATATTCCTTCTATTACAATGTCTGTGTAAAATCAAATCCCTTTGACTTTCTAATTTGTTAAATCATTTTGCTTCATCACAAGTACCCAAGGTTTAGGAATCTTTATTTGGGTCCTACCCAGAGGACTAGCTTTTATACTGTCTCACTCTTCCCAAACATGTGCCTCTACTGACTTGACTTCTAGAAGAACAGGTTTTTGGTTATTTCTCTCTTCCTTCCTCTCTCTCTTCCCATTCCTTTCCCATTTCTTTTCTCCCTGTCCCCCTGCCCTTTCCTCATTTCCCCCTGCTCTTGGAGAGTAAATTTCTCCTTAAATTTTGTGCCCTGTAAAGATGTAAATGACCTACAGGAAAAGTTGTAGAAACTCTTAAGACAAAAAGACTTTATTGGCTGCTAACTGATAAGAAGGTTTACACAGTGTTAACACTGAGGGGTATTGGTGCTGAGCCAGTGAAGATCAAGGGAACCTCTGATGTCAAGGAATTGTAGATCCAGCTATGCTAATAGAGATATGATTGAGGTAAGAAGGACCCTTCTCAATGCCTAGTGAGGGCTGATTAGCAGTTAAACCAGTAATGCTCCTTGGCACCATTGTTAAATTTATTTGCAAATCACTGGAGTCTGGCTTTATAGTATATAACCCTCACCCCATCCCAATAGCTTTGCATTGAACTTACTTGTGTGATTCTTGTTAGGTTCCTTACTTGGCATATTGATGTTTTGAAAAGGAAAACTGTTTTTTTTTTTTAAAGTGATTAAAAGGTCTGTAAATCCTTAGACTCAGAGAGCTTACCACAGATCACAAAATTCTGTGGAGTTACTGGTAAGAGAAAATGTTTTGCATGTTACCAGTTTTATTTTGTGTACTTCATTTTATAGATTATTTTATGATTATTGTGTTAGGAAAGTGCATATTGTTATAAATAATTATATTATAAAATGTATTTACATCAATCTGTAGCAGAAGATTACAGTTTTTGGTAGTTACAGGAAACTACTCCCCTATTTCTCATAGGTTCATTGTATCAACAGTTGTGCTTTTTACTTTCCTGGCATTTTCAAGGAATGTTGCCCCTGTGAAAATTGAGGATTGACTCTAAATGACTACATTAAGTAAAACAGTTTAAGTGGAAAAAATAGTGAAACAAAACTGGATGTTGCAGCATTGTAATGACCAAGCTTGTTTCTGGAGAAAAGTTAAGAAAATGTACCTTCCTCTCTTCACTGCAGGGTTGGATAACTATACATTCGGATTGTCACATATGCTCTCAGAGGAGGTGTGGGTTGAAAGATCTTTTTGCTTAGGGGCAGGGGACGGTGGGGTATTAGGGAATGAATGGGATGCAAAAACAAAAGGCATCAAAAAAGAAAATGTAGCCCTGTATGTTCTGTATTCATTATATGCTGTCACTTAGTGATTTCATCTTTTCTTGACATCTGTCAGGGACAGAAAATTTTGGCTGCAGGAATGTTGCAGGAACTATATACATTTTTTTTATACTGATACCTCTGAAATCTTATTTGTTCCCTTATATTAGGATTTCTACTTCTTATTTGTTGCCATTTTGGACATTTTGGTAGGATGACATTATACCAAAGTTATTGTATCCTTTTCACCCCTCTTATCTGTCTTTTCTTTTCCCTTCCTCCCCAAGAGGAAAAAAAATGTACTAGTAATATGAGTATGTTTTGTACATATTTGAATTCACGTATAAAATTTTTTTGTTTATTATTAACAAGAAAGAGTATGCATTTTTGAATAAGTGTCTGTGTAGATGTGATTTTTTTACAGGGTTGAGTTGGATAGGAAGTTAGGACAAAGTCAGAATAGTTATATTTGTTTATAGTAAGCCCTCACAATGGTTCCTTGGAATGTGTCAATCAGTAGTGCTGCACAGAAGTGCTGCCTCAGAAGAGAGATGAGCAACAGCTATTTATCTATATTTTTGCTTGCTCTTTCAATGGGAGACTTCACCAAAGATCGACATTTTCTTTAAGGTGTATCTAATTGACATAAAATTCTTCCTAATAGGGTTTAATTACTGTACAAAGAGCATCTTATTTTAATATTTTCCTGCTGATAATGTGGCCCCTTGTCAGGGATGGTCATTTTGGCATTACAGTGAATTCAGCTCCAGGGGAAAAAATTAAATATTGCCTCACTTCATCACATGAATACGTAAGCTATCTATCTAAAGAAAATAATATTGCATTTCAAAGTATTCCCTCTCCATCCTTTCCCTGATGAAGAAATGATGTCAGCTATTCTTATAGGAAGTCTTAGTGTGGCAAGACTAAAGCAGGGTTTTGCTTTAACCAAAAATTGAGGAAGTAGAAAAGTAAATATATGCACTTTTTAGTGATTATGCCAGGGATCTCTTTTGCTGGTTGATAAGTATGGTGTTTTATCTGCATTATTATCTTGGACATTCTGTAATAAAAATCAATTTATGAACAATTTGAAAAGTTTATGCTAGACAGATACATACAGTTTTGATGAATAATGAACGTATTAGATTCTGTTGAGATGGAATTTGGCCTAATAAACTTTATAAAATACCATTCGATTGCCATTTATATTGGAACAGCCAAGCAATGTGACATAGTATGGTGCTCCTTGATCTCTTGCCAAGGAAAACGTATCCTGTGTTTATAAACTCATTGACTCAAGTTGGTGGCTAGGTTTGTAGTAAGAGGACATTGTAATGGGTATTACAAAGACCCTGAAGTCCTTCTAATACATTTGCATTTGGATCCCCTCCCCGATTTTCACAGGCCCAGTTTGGGGTGTTTGGATGATGTCATGTAAAAAAAAAAGGTCTGAGTCCCTCATCATTGCAATGCTCTGGAGATTCCTAGACTATGGAAGGGCCACAAATCTAATTGCAAAGCATTTAACTAGGAAATAAAAGCTTCAGTAACAAGGGATAAATAAGTGAACCTGTCAGATATACATTCCTTGGGATTCTCAAGTTCTGAGCTCTTACAAGCTTCCCCCTAGCCCTCTGTTTACTGGAATTCCTCATCTATCTATCTGTCTGTCCATGTCTCCTGTTTCTGTATCTTTTTACCTATCCTGTTTATATTGAATAAAACATGCACACCCAGAGCCATGATCCAATCACATCCGCTGGGTCTTAACCGATACTTCTGAGATTAAATTTGTTCCCTTACATTAGTGTTTTAGGTTCTTCTTATTTATTGCCTACATTTTGGACATTTTTGTATAAACATTTGAGATCAAGGGTGCTCACTATGGATTCCTTTCTTGGGTTTTGTCTCCTGTGAGTTTGTTTTCCCCACTGCTATTTCTCTTGCTTCTCTCATGCTGTTATTAGGAATACCTAAAAGGGAAGCTAAATGGCACAATGGAGAGAGTGTTGGGCCTGGAGTCACACACTAACTAGCTGTGTGACCCTGGGCAAGTCACTTAGGCCTGAGTGTCTCAGTTTCCTCATCTGTAAAATGAACTGGAGAAGGAAGTGGTAAACTACTCTAGTGTATTTGCCAAAAAAACCCCAAATGGGGTTATGCAGAGTCTGACATAACTGAAACAATTCAAAAGAAGAATATCTAACTTTGGGGAGATTCATAGGTATCCTCCTGCCTCGTATCCTTTGAAAGTTTAAAGCCCTTTTTCATTTCAGTATTGTTAGATTTCTTTAATGTTAGCAGTCCTTTTTAGGTTCCTTCTGGAAGTGAATTGCCTAAAATGAATAGTCATCCATTTTGATAAGTCTTGGGAGGTTCTCAGTTACATCTTGGCTGTGTGCCCCAGGGAGAAAACAGACCTTTTCATGTTGTTATCCAGAGATTCACCTTTTCTTTTTCCTCTGCCTCTATTTCCGTTGGCTTTCCTATTGACAGCTGTGTCTAGTGGGTAGTGTTGGGCCTAGAGTCAGCTCAGATCTTCCCTTAGAGTCTAGTTGTGTGACCTTGGGCAAGTCACTTAATTTTACTTTCCTTGACTGTAAAATTGGAATAATAGGAGCACCTACCCCTCAGGATTATTGTGAGGAACAAATTAAGATGATATTTGTAAAAGTGCTTAGCACAGTGCCAGGCATATAGTTGGTGCTGTGTAAAAGTTCATTCCATTCTCCTCTCCATCTTCCCTTCCCTTCATCTTCTCTGGCAGAATAAATACCTCCCCCTTAGAAGCTCCCTTTTCTTTGAGAAAAGCTTCATTTTCTGCTGTGTGAGGCACACTCATTACTTCTCTATCATCTTGAAAAGGGTCCAGTTCCTCCACCTCAGAAGCCCCTCTTTTCCCCCCATGTTGATGCCTTGGCTCTCTTTCTTTTGGGAACTTTTCATCTTCCCTCAGAACCTGGAGTGTATGTGGAGGAACTTTATTTTACTCCTTTGACCTTCTCTAGGAGAAAAGTCAGAGTAGCAGTTCCTTGGCTTTGGCAGAAGTACAAACGTTACCCACTTGATGCAAATCACTGTGGCTGAGCATTTCAGCCTCGTTTCTTGAAACTACTTGTGAATATTTGCACTTCAGCCCCAACGTTTGCAGCTAGTTATGTTTTAAAAGTTAAAACTTTTTACTACAAGTCCCCTCTGTCAGTTCTATTTACCTTTCCTCAACTTGTTCTCCTTTGTCTCCTAATCCTTCGTAAGCCTTCTTCTCCCAGGTTTCGCTCTCTAAATCCTTTGCTGGCTGAGTCCATTTCTGTCATCCCTAATCGTCTTTAATCCGGCTTCTCTTTGAACCTGGTGGTAGATCAGGTGGTTGGTTGGTCTCCATATTGTTCTCCTTTAGATTTTCTTCCATTTCTTTCAAATTTTGCCAAATTTCTCCTTCCCAAATCCAGCCTGTGACCTACCTCATCCCATTTCAGACTCCTCCAAGTCAAACACAACGCACAACACATTGAGTGCGGCTGAACCAGGGTTAAATTGTAATTGGAAAATATTTAGCAAAATAAATGAAAATACAACAAAACCTAGATAAAGTTAATATATAGTTTTCTAAGTCAAAGTGCAACCAGTAGGGATATTTTTGTAAGGTTTGTGGCCCTAGTTTCTATTTAAGCTTGATACCACTTAACTAGATGATTTCTTAGCCCCAATGCAATTTGCCATTCTGCTTCTACCACGCTAAGCCTGGCCACCCAAGAGGCTAAGACTGGCAGATCTCTTAAGCTTCAGAATTTTGAGGTATGGTAAGCTATGCCTCTTTGGAGAGGGAAGATGGAAGCCTCTGCACTAAATTCAGCATTACATGATGAGCTCCTGGAATGCAGGGGAGGGAGGGAGGGAAGAGCAGGGTATCCAATTGTCTTTGGTTAGAAATAGAGCAGGTCAAAAATGTTCCCATGCCTGCCAGTAGTAGGATTGAGCTCTTGAGCTGATAAATAGCCCCCTTGTGTTTTCCAACTTGGGCAAAATGGGAAGACCTAAATCATTTTTTAAAAAAAGAATTAAAAAATAACTTGCTGATTGAGTAAAGTAGCTGAATGGTGCTACTAATTTACTAAGCTAATCTGATTTTTTTTCTTCCCCTCTGCTTTGTAACTCAAAATAGAGTATAATCAGTAATTTGTGCAACTGACCATTAGCATATCAAAACTGGAATTTAAAAATGAATATCCTTTAGCTTGGTCAAAAAGATATTGCCACGTTGATAGTAGACTCTCTTCTGACTCACCGAAAGTCATGAAATAGCTGCTTTGAGCCTCTCTGGATCTATTTATGTGTCTCGTTGTCAAAATTTGTGTTGAGACATTGAACTGCTGATGTAGCATATCTCAAAAATTGTTTATAACCATACCCAAGAAGATTATAGGATCATTTAATTTTATTGTTGTAATACACCTTAGAGATAATCTTGCAAAATCTCCTTATTTTATAGATGTGGAAACCAAAGCCCCAAAAGATTGTGACTTGCCTAAGGTCACATAGAGAGAAGACTAAAATCTAAGTCTTCTATCTCATAATCCAGTGGTGTCTACGTCTGCCCTTCTCTGTTATAATGTTAGCGTGTCATATAGAAATTTTGCTCATGAGTTTTATTGGAGGCAGTCACTGAGAACAGTTTTTTAAAGTAATAATTCATTATATTTTTCTCCTACCTGAAACATTTTCATTAGCCCTTTCCGTATTTAGTAATGTCAGAGACAGAGTATGTATGACAAATAAGTATCAGATATCTAAGTTTCATCCCCCTCCAAAAAAGACTCCTTCCATCAATTATCGTTATAATTCTGTACACAACGAACTATTGATCGGGCATCATTTGGTGAACCATCTCTATTTCTTCTGACTTTTCTTTCTCTCTGACTCTACTGATGACTTATTGTGAAACCTGGGTAAAGCTGTTGAGTGACTTACTGCCTTTTTTCTGTCTTTACAGGGTATTTGTCTCTTCAGAATTTATTTGTCTCTCTTCTTTGATATTTTAAAAATTAGCCTTTGAGGGAATACTCATCCTAAATACAAGGCAGCAGCATGATGTCCTATTTATCTTATGTGGCTAGATATAGCAGCAGGAGCTCCCGAGGGTGTGTAATGATGATCTAATTGAACCAAACAAATTGGTTAGAAATTGGAAAGTAATAATCTAGACCGGATAGAGCTTGATTTCAAGTGGTTTTGCCAGAGAATCCATGAAATGTAGAACTTTAGGATAGTAAGAAAATAGAGCATTCATTAGTATTAAAAAAACCCACATTTGTAAGGGCAATATAATCAGCATATAAGAAATACATTATTGAAATTAGGAAATACTAAAGAACTTGCATATTACTAAACTATAAAGCAACACAGACTACTGGTTACTTAAGTCATTTTAAGCAATGAATATTCAATACATTCTTCATCAATATATTGAAAATGACTAGGTAAATAAAAATCTCTTCCAAGTCGAGAGGAGAATAAAGAATTTTAAAATGTCAGAATGTATCTGTGTGAAAACGTTAGAAGTAAATCCCTTCCTACCTGTCTTCCACCTTCCAAAGGAATTGAATATTCAAGAAAGAAGTATAGTTGAAGATGATAGAGAGATGCCAAGCATGTTAGGATACCAAATGACCAAATCTCTTATATGTCAATATTAGGCAAAAGGAAGGTGAAAGTAAGTGGAAACTTTAAATTGGCAAAGGCTTTTAATTATGTGTATGTGCATACAAACACACTTACGTAATACCCTGTGAGAATCATTATCTGGTTTTAAGCTTAGGAGCTGTATAAAGGCTGTTCAACTCCACATGCTTCTCTCCTCTGCTACTTTAGAGAGTTTATATTAAACAAAAAGTAGTGCAATCACAAATGCTCAGAGCCCACAGTTAGGAAAATTCCTAATGTTTAACCAGAGGTTTGGCTCTCTGCCTTAATTTACATTTATATTTATCTCTAGATAAACTCTTGACCTGTTTGTGGTTGAGGCAAAATTCAGATTACTGGAAACACTTGGTTAAAGACACAAGCCGATTGTGTTAAAGTGTCTTTTTACAGGAGGAAAAATTGGGAAAAAACAGCCCTTTTATTTAGAACTTGCCTCAGTCTTTGAAGAGGTGGGACCTCAGGACTAATTGTAATTAGGTAGATGGGAAAATTCACATACCTAGGCAAATGGTGTCATCTCCTTGAGAGAGGACCCCTCTCTTTAGCTGAGAGATAGACCCCTCCCGACTCTGCCAACCATAGAAAACGTACTTCTACCTTAGTGGGGCATGAACAAAACCACCAAGGCAAGTGTAAATTCTCCAGCGAGTAATCGAGTTACCTGTTGGTGAAGTAGGTCTTAAAGTTGTGAAGTAAGGAGCAAATCATCTGATAAATAGATTAGCTTACTTAAACTGATTTTAAAAAATAAATCACTGTTAGCTTTTTGAAAGATATCCTCTGTACATTTGGGGCCCTTAGCATGGCACTTCCATACCCCCAAGGAGTCATTGAGCCTGTGGACCTGTGTTATTTTGTTATTTCAATCATTGTATTTGATTTGCCTCTGTAACACCGTTTTATGCATTTGAAAATGTTTTTCTGAGATGAGGTCCATAGGATTCAACAGACATCCAAAGAGGTCCATGACACAAAAAAGGTTTCATAACCCATGAGGTTTTCTTAGATGCAGGAAGAAAGCAAAGGCCTTGCTGAAAGAAAAAGGCAGTAGCAGTGTTAACGTATATCCCATCCCATTCCTTCCATGTTGTGCCCTTAGGAAAAACTTGCATTTTGTAAGAGGCATGCATGCTTTCATTGCCTTTCACTTTGAAACTGATCTAGTTAGAAATTGCTGTTAACGAGATTATCTTTCTTTCTCAGTTTCATATTTATTATATATTTTCTTTTCTTTATGAATCCTTGAAAAATCCCTTTCTAGTGGTAGTTGGTATATGACATAAATTCTTTTGAAAGCAGGCTTTTAAGGTTTCCACCTCACAATATATGCATCTAAATAAACTAGTTTTATGTCACTTGAGAATTCAGTACCTTTCCAGTATCAGGTGAACAGTGAGTTAAGAATCATGGGCAGAAAACATAGCATTCTGTCCTGCTTTAGCTTATCTTATTGGCAAAGTAGCTAGTGATAGAGCATTTCTTGGCTTCCAGTGTCCTCCAGAGTCATTATTACAGGAGGGACTTCATTCCTGCCTCATTGATAATAACTTGTGGATATTTTAATTTTGAAAGAGCCGTTCCCAGCATCATTCGTAATAATAGTGTGACTTCTAGGTGGAGTCATATGAGCATAGAGTTGGCCATTTGAGGGGAAAGAAATGCCTACATCCACTCATTGGGCTACTTCAGAGGCAGAACTTTTCTTGTTGGCCACCTCTATACCCTTGCCCTTGTAGAATGGTATAGAGATCCCAATCTGTCCTAGTTTAGAGCAAACCAATCTGCTAATAAACTAGTGGTTTTCTCCAGAGGTAATGATCTGAATCTGCTGGAATTCTTCCCTCTGCTAATTTGTAGGTATTCATAAAGTAGATTTTCAGTACTTTTTATTGATAAAACAGAGTCCCTCAAACCCCTATATCTTTTCATGAGAACAGATTTGACTTCTTATGTATTTTTAAATTTTTATGCAGTTTTCAGGTAATCACTGCATCTTTCATTAATCTTGGCCATACAGCTATAGAAACAAACCATGTGTTTAATAATAGATCATGTTTGTCATATAAAGGGAAACAGAATCAAAATAAAACAACAAATTAAAGCATGACGAAGAAACATTTCAATATCAGGTGTGAAGTGTGTGTGTGTATGTGAGAGAGAGGCAAACAGACAGACCTATAGTCCTTAAAACAATTAAAAAATAAGTTATCCATTAGACTTAGTCCAAGTTCTTTGATCCGTAGAGCAGAGGTGGCCCTGACACTAGCCTGATACCCTGAGTCCCCAGGCCTGAAGTGATGTTCTTCAAGATGTTCTCAGGGGCTAGGTCACTGTAACACATCTCTCCTCTCTCTCTCTCTCTCTCTCTCTCTCTCTCCCCCTCTCTCCCTCTCTCTGTTTCTCTCTGTTTCTCTCTTCTCCCCTCCATCCCTCCCTCCCTCTCTCACTCTCCCTCTCTCTCTCCCCCCCCCCCTCCCTCCCTCTCTCTCTCTCCCCCTATCTCTCTCTCCCTCCCTCCCTCTCTCTCTCTCTCTCTCTCTCTCACTCTCTCTCTCCCCTTTCTCCCTCTCTCTCTGTCTCTGTCTCCCTCCCTCCTCTCTCTCCCTCTCTCTCCCTTTCTCTCTTCTCCCTCCCTCCCCTCTCTCTCTCCCTCCCTCCCTCTCTCTCTCCCTCTCTCTCTTTCTCTCTCTCTCTGTCTCTCTCTGTTTACTTTCTTTCCATTCTCTCCCTGCTTTTTAAATCTTCCACCGCATCACCTTGACATTCAGCATCTGCAGTGAATCCTTAGTTTTCCCTTGAGCATTGGACTGCAAATCCAGTGATGCTTACTTAACTCCTGGATGCTTTTTTCTTTGCCTCCAGAGCTCAAAGACATGTCACATAAATACAATATATTTTTCTTAAGTGATCTATTCAGCTGGAAGATCTGAGGAAATACAGCATCTGAAGTTTCTTGGTTTTGTGTTTTGTTCCCTGAATATTTGGGGGAAAATCTCACGTATTTACTTCTTAAGAAAGTTTTAATTTTGTTATTTATTTGTTTTAGTATTCATTTCTTTTTAAATGTTGGTTTTCAAATGATCTCCCTCCCACCTCCTACCACAACTACTGAGAAGGCAAGCAATATTCAGTTATACATGTGAAATCATGCAAAATATATTTGCATCTTAGTCATATTTTTTTAAAAAGCAAGAAAATTAAAATGAGATAATCAGACTGCAGTTTGTACTCATAGTTCATCAGCTCTCTAAGGTGAATAGCATTTTTTCATCATGAGTCCTTGGGAATTGTCCTGAATCATTGATCATAGTAGCCAAGTATTTCACAGCTGATCATCATGACAACATTGATGTATGATCTCCTGGCTTTTCTCTTCACTGTACATCACTTTCTATAATTCTTGCCATGTTTTTCTGAAACTGTTCTCCTTGTCCTTACTTACAGCACAATAGTACTTCCATCATAGTCACATACCATAGCTTGTTCAACCATTCCTTAAATGTTGAGCATCCTCCTCTCAATTTCCAATTTTTTGCTCCCACAAAAAAGTTGCCATGAATACTTTTGTACGTACAGGTCCTTTCCCTTTGATCTCTTAGTGCTATAGACTTAGTAGTGGTATTTCTGGGTCAAAAAGTGTGCACAGTTTTAAAGCCCTTTGGACATCATTCCAAATTGTTCTCCAAAATGGTTGGAATAGTTCACTACTCTACCAGCAGTTCTTTAGTGTATCTAGCATTTGTCTCTTTTTATAGGTGTGAAGTAGTACCTCAGAGTTTTTCTAAGTTGAATTTCTCTAATCAATAGTGATTTAGAACTCTTTTTATATGACTAAATAACTTTGATTTCTTTTTTTTGACAATTGCCTTTGATGATTTATCAATTGGGGAATGGCTCTTAATTTTATGAATTTGACTCGATTCAATACTCAGTATATATTTGAGAAATGAGATCTTTATCAGAGGAACTGGAAAATAAATTTGTATTACATCATTGTCTTTGGTACGTTTTAGCATAATATAGTTTCCCTGATTATTTCTTTTAATTAAGCCTATTTTTGCTTCTGCTTTGTCTGAGTTCATGATTGCTACCTGCCTGTGTTATGTCAGCTGAAGAGTATTAGGTTCTACTTGGACCCTTTAATTTACATCTGTGTCTTTGTTTCAAGTGTGTCACTTGTAAACAACATATTGTTGGATTCTGGTTTCTCATTCATTCTCCTATCTGCTTCTGTTTTATGGGTGAGCTCATCCCATTCACAGTTGGGATTATTATGTATTTCCTTTCATCCCATCTTCTTCTATTTCTCTCTCTCCCTCTCTCTCTCTTTCTCTCTCTCTCTCATCCTTCCTGAAAGTCTCTTTTGCTTCTAACCACTGCCTCTCTTAATCCACCTTCCCTTTTATTCTCCTCCCTCTGCCCCACCTCCAGTATCTTTTCTCCTCTTCTCCTTCTACTTCTCTGTTGTGTACGTTACATTGTCTGCATACAACTGAGTGTGTGTGTGTGTTTCCTCTTTGGACCAGTTCCGATGAGCATGAGATTCAAACATTGCCTATCCCCCCACTTCCCCTTCCATTTTAAAAGCTCTTTCTTTCTTGAATGCTCCTTTTGTGTGAGGCACTTTCCCCCATTTTGCCTCTTCCTTCCCCCTTCTCCCAGTGCATCCCTCTTTCTCACCCCTTCATTTTTGTAATCTCCATATAATCCACTCACATCCATGCCCTCTGGCTATATAAACTCCTTTGAACTCCCCTAGTAATGAAAGAATTCTTATGCATTGTATATAACATATTCCCACAGAGGAATGTAAACAGTTTAACTGTATTGAATCCCTTATGATTATCCTTTCATGTTTATCTTTATGGTTCTCCTGAGGCTTCTGTCTGAATGTCACAATTTCTGTTCTCTTTTTCATTGACTCTCCATTTTTGCTCAGAAGGGTTGCCCTCAGTGTTGCTTGGGTAGACCGTTCTTCATTGTGACCCTGTTATCTTGCCCTTCAAGCTGTTGAATCATGTGTGATCTTGACTGTGACTTCATGATACCTGCATTGTTTCTTTCTGTCTCTCTGACCTGGGAGCTCTGAAATCTGGCTATGACACTCCGGGAAGTTTTCATTTTGTGATCTCTTCTTAAGAGGTGATCGATAGACCCCTTCAGTTTCTACTTGACCCTTTGGATCTAGGATATCAGGGCCATCTTCCTTCATGATTTCTTGGAAGATGATGTCTTGGCCCTTTCTTTGACCCTTGCAGGTAGTCCAATATATTATCTCTTAAATTCTTTTCCAGGTCATTTGTTTCTCCAATTATTATTTTACATTATCTTTTTTTTTTTATTCTTTTCACTGTTTTATTTTTTCTTCATATCTCATGGAGCCCTGTTTTCTTTAGCAAGATTTTGTATCTCTTTTTCCATTTGACTAATTCTGCTTTTTAAGGAGTTTTTGTTGGTGGATTTTTGTGCCTCTTTTACCATTTGACCAATTCTGTATATTTTCTTCAGGTTTTTTTTTTTGTGTGCCTCTTTTACCAAGCTGTTCATTGTCTTTTCATAATTTTCTTGCATCACTTTCATTTCTTTTCCAAATTTTTTCCTCTACCACTCTCATCTTTTCTTTAACTCTTTCAAGAATTCTTGTTGGCCTTGGGTTGAATTAGCATTTTTCTTTGAAGCTTTTTAAATAGCTATTATTACATTGTTGTCTTTTCTGAGTTTGTGTCTTCTTTGGGAAGACCTTATGGCAGGTCTTCCCTGCCACTGTAGTAGCTTTTTACGGTCAGATTCCATTTTTTTTGCGTGCTTATGTTTCCAGCATATTTCTTGACTTAAAACTTTATGTTAAAATTCGGCTTTGCTTATCATGGGGTGGGTTTATGCTGCTGTTTTCTCAACTAGTTCTAGGGATCTATAAGTTTTTTGCACTTCACAAGTGTGTGATCTGGGAGAGGATCACTGCCCTCCTGGTCTGCTCTCTGATCTTTATCCAGGAAGGGCCCCTGCTCCCCTGTGACTGACCACCAAGTGCTCCTGTCTGCCCTGACACTGCAGCCTAGAACTGTGCCTGCACAGTGGAGATGCTCATCAGTGCCAGCTGTACCCAATGCCCATAAAGGAGTGTCCTGTAATCTCTTTCTGATCAGTTGTCTGACCCCCTTGCCATCTCTAGTCTGAGAGCTTCCCAAGCTGCTGCTGTGGTCTCTGTGATGACCTTTGTTGCCACCACAGTGTATGAGGTCCAGGCCGCCCTCCACCCTGGTGCCACAGACTTCTCCTGCTGACCTCTTGTTTTCTTAGGCTGGAAAAATGTCTTACTCAGACCTGTAGTTGGCTCTGATGTTCAAAATTTGGTTTGAGGTTTTATTTTATTTTTATATAAAGTTGTGTGAAGAGGAATTTTGGGAAAGTTCAGCTGAGTGACTGCCCCTAATCTGCCATCTTGGCTTCATCACATATTTACTTTTTAGAGGCTACCATTTTATTTCTTCCTTTCATTTTCTTTGGAAAATTGGTTTCATTATCCAAGTTTTTGTGCTTGGCCTGTTGTGCTTAGGTGGTCTATGTTAAGTTTAAAAAAAGTTTTTTTGTTAAGATTTCATAAAGCTTAGATGGGCAAAAACTCAACTGAATCTAATTTTTCTACTGTTTCTTGGTTAAGTGGGAAGAGAAAAAGGAAAGAGTATCATTTTATTTATTTGATGTCCCAACTCTCACTATGTAAATGAGTAATATGTGTGTGTGTGTGTGTGTGTGTGTGTGTGTGCGCGTGTGTATACACACATATGAAATGTGAAGATTAGAGCAAGGATTCATCGTAATAAGAAGATGGATCCACTAGAAATAATGGTATTTTTGTATTTGCTGACTGATCTTCTTTAGGGATTTTAGAAAGCTTTTTTCTACTAATTTAGTTTGTTCATTTGTAGGGACAGTCCTGACTCATCATTAGTGAGAATGTGTTTTGAGTTGTTTTCCTAGTAAGAATGGTTTATACTGCATCTCCCACAGTTGTCTTACATATACCCCATATGATGGGCAAGTGAAGGATGTTGTCCATGGCCTTAGAGGAGAATTCTGTTTTGCTGGTTCTACTGCTTTTCCTCTTCAAATAAAATGGTTCATCAGTGAGTAAAATTTGACCTTCATCTATTAACTCTGTTAGTGAACTCAGTTAACCTGTACATAAATTTCATATTTAAAGCACTGTCAGGTATTATGAGAGATTTAATTATGTACATATATATAATGTATGTAATATATATGTATATATTAGATATACGTATATATGGGATATAATTTAAGATATGGTACCTGACTTTAAGGAATTTTAAAACTTAGTAGGTCAAATAAGAAATGTATACAAATAACCATAATAAAAAGTAGGCCTTAATAAATGTGAGAAGAGCATGTTATAGGAGTTCAAAAGAAGAACAGAAAAATCTTGTCTGATTTAACAAGTAAAATTGGATATTCATCCTTCTCTTTCTTCCGTGTGTCTGGAAGTGCTAATGATAATGAAATGAGTTGGATAATCAGAGAGAGGAAAGCAGTAGGGGTGTGGTTGAGGTAGAGAGTCAAAGAATTACCTACCCCTAGTGTCAGGTTTTAGGAAAGTTGGAGTCCTAATAGAAATACATCCTTAACAAAGCTGTCAAAATTGTCTTCCTAATTAGGTCAAGTCTGGACCGTACGCTTCCATTGCTCAATCTCACTGCAGTTCAAAATTTGAACTAGTTTGATTTAAAATGTGTGCTTTGGGCATTAAACTTGTTCTACCTCATTTCATTCTCATTCCTTAGCCTACTAGAAAAATGTAATTTTAAAATAATTATTATTAAATATTTAATAAATTTTGGCTATTGAAGGGGAAGACTTCTAGCTTGTGAGAGTTTGGGATATAGGAAAAAAGATAAGAGATTGCCATGGGACAGACAAAGGTGGGTAAGTGGGCTTTGAGGTGTGTCTTCATTGTCTGTATTTGGCACATCAATCCATTAGTAGGAAAGAAGCTCATTTGAAATGAACTTAAGAGGATATGGAATTAGAAAGTTCCCTAAAACTTCCTCCAGGTAAGAGATAAATGTGTAGATATATAATTAGATTTTAGTACCTTTTGTTGTATTTAATTCTTAAGGCCCAACTGGATTGTTATAAATGATGTTCCAGTAAAATCAGTAAGAGAGGACCAAAGCATAATTAGATGCTGAACATATACACAAGAGATCATTATTAGGAATAGATTTGGATAAGCTGACCTACCCACATGGTCAGCATAAGCTAGTGTTAGCACCTTTGTTTTATCAGAGTACACATTTGGTTAAAAAATATCCATTCCAGATGCCTGTTTAAAAGAAAATGACACTGTTCTGCAAATGGATAGGTGACAGTAATTTAATATCCAACCTTTGTAGAAGTATTCTCCCTGAGGCAGGTGATGTACTGATCTTAAAAAGCATAACATAGGCAGAAAACCAGGCAGCCACTTTGAAAATGAATACTGTTTTGGTAAAAAAAAAAAAAAAAAAAAAATTGTTCTCATTAGCTTCAAAATTTGCTGTTCAACCATAATTAAGTAGCACTTCAATTTTAAGCAGTTGCAGGCTGGGGTCAATTTTGAAGGGTAGTTGATGACTGGAGGATGGAACTTCACACACCCTCTCTGCAGCTGCCTTGCACTACTATAATAATGAAAACAGCCCTGTTTTTAGTTGGTGCCTATGATTTATGTAGCGCTGTGCCTTGCACATAGTAGGTGTCCAGGACATGTTTAAATTGAATTTATTGCATCCATGTACCAGAAGTAGACCATATAAACGCCTTGTGAAAACACCTTTGGGTCATTATTTTATATTCTCATAGTTGAGAAGGTGATACAGTGGGGGAGCTTTCTCTGTCCATATATTCATTTTAAGAACACTCTGGTGGTGGTGGGGATTATTGACTGACAGTACACTAGTGTCCCAGTTTTCCCACATCCCCTCCAACATCTGACATTTTCCTTTTTTGTCATATTAGCCACTCTGATAGGTGTGAGATGGTACCTCAGAGCAGTTTTAATTGGCATTTCTCGGATTCATAGTGATTTAGAGCATTTTTTCCTGTGGATGTTCTCCTTTCTTACCTCTGTTCTACTTCCTTCAAGACACAGCTCAAGCATTGTATTTCTGCATGAAGCCTTTCCTGATTCTCCTAGATGTTAGTATCTTCTCTCCATTACTACCTTGTAATGAACACTTTTTATGTATTCACATTTATTAAATTTATTTTTATGCTATGTATATTAGTATATGTACTTGTCTCCCCAATTAGAATGTAAACTCCTTGCAGATAGGGATTATTCATTCATTGTACATGTAGCCCCAGTACCTGATAGTGCCTGGAACAGGGAAGGTGGTTGGCAAATGCTTATCAGTTATTTAATACAACCTATGTTACTTAAACTTTTTTTTCTTACCCTAAAATATATCTATCTCTGTCTCTATCCCTCTTGCTTTCATCAAAAAGGGAATGTTTTTAGACCTCTGGCATTGTTATTACAAGAACCCTTAGATAAAGTGAATATGGAGCATCTGAAATAAATTGTGGTAGAAAAATTGGCTTGGATCTTTTTTAGTCTGAGAACCAAGAACTAGTAAAGTTATAGAAGAGCACCTTGCCCTCTGATAAAAATAGAATGGATAGTCTGTTGTTCTCAAAGGAACTTCTTATTCTCTAAATATTCATTTTGAATCCTTGTAGAACAGTTATTCTGCAGTGTTAGTTTTAAATTGTTTTAAATTGTTTAACAGTGATGTCAAGCTCAGAGAGAAACATCCTTCCTGATCATTTATCGACTTAGAAAACCACATGTTGACATTATCTATGTTGTATTTTTATTTGTTTTGTTAAACATTTCCCAGTTGGGTTTCAGTCTGGCTCTGGCTACACTTGGGAGTTGTGTGGATCATTCTAGCACTTGAGTTTGACACCTCAGATTTGCAGGTACTGAGACATTAAGTGTTTTGCCAGAATGTCAGATGTACGGTTCTTCCTGACTCTGAAACTGCTTCTCTAACCACTACACCAGGTTGCCTTCCTTTGTGTTTGTGTAGGGAAGCAAAAGTTATCATAACATGAAAATTAGAGAAGTGTCCACTTAGACAATATTCCCTGTGCAAACATTTCTTTTTACTTAACGCTGTCTTCTGTTTCTGTCCACTGTATCAATATCCTCATTCATCAGTCACTCATTATAAGTAGGTGCTTTAAAAGAGAAGGATTAAAGGATTGATAAGGACCCTTGGGCAACTTTATGAAGCTCTAAAATATTTTTGAAACAATGGGCTCTATGATCTTGTGTGAAAGTCAAACTTGATTTGAAGGATGTTATATTATGCTATTATACAATTTCGGGAAAATATAGTAAAAGTAAAAACTTTTCATTTTTTCAAGTGATTGGGATTGGGCTTACAATTTTATTGTTTAGAGAGCTGGTGGGTGTGGAAATTCCCTTTACCAATTCAGGTTATCCCCTTCTCTGAAATTTATATTCTGAGAGAGTTGCCTTGATCATTGAGAGGTTCAAGTGACTTGTTTAGGTCATATGGCTAGCTATGTGTCAGGGGTAGGACTGAACCCAGCTTTGTCTCTGAAGCCATGTTACTTCTAAATTTTATTAAACATAGGATAAAATAAACTTATTTCCATACATTGTTCTTTTCAAGATAAAGGCCCAAGTAAGCCAATTTTCCTTACTACTTACGATGAAATGTTGGTTACTGACTTTTTTTTAAAGTATTCCTTGTCAAAAAGTGGGTTTTTTCCCATTACCAATTTAATTTCACATACTGAGGGACCACCTGTATTAAATTCCTATGCTCTAATGAATTAATTTAAGGACAGAAGGTTGGAGTAGAGTTTTGAGTTCATAAATGGTATGTGTGTATGTGTGTATGAATGCCCTTTAATGTAATGGCCCATATATATTTAATTTTTAAAGATCCTGATGGGCTTTAGGGCCTCCAAAGCTGGACTGATTCATATCAGTATCCTCATTTAATTCATTCTTCCTACAGTCCTAATCCATTTTCACTTTGGGTTTGAACCATGTGCTACAGGCACTATTACAGTGTGGCCAGCTGAAGTTGAATAATTCATTTGATAACTTTTCTTAGGACATGGGCTAGGGCCATATTCAAGCTAACAAGAATTGGCCCCTACTCTGTTACTGCTATTAGGAAATTGTCATAGAGATGTAAATATAAGAGGTGTTGGACTACATGGAATCTGAGTTTTCCCTCTAGCTCTTAATCCTACCACCCTAAGTGAGAGTTTTAGCTTCTCTTTTAATCTCTACTACCTCTTTTTACCAACTTGTGCCCCTCCTCCATTGATTCCAGAAAGATTTATACCAATGTCATTTGTACTAGTTTACATTTTTAATTTTAACTTATGCATGTTTTAATGCTTAATTTTAACATAATAACAAATAAATGAAAATAAAAATAAGTCAAATAATAGAATCATAGACTGTCAGATTTTGAAGGTCATCACCTCCCTGACCCTTTTCCATACTGAACAGGAATACTCCTTGTAAACCTCCACAAGAGGTCATCCAGCTTTTACTTTGAGCTCTCTAGTGATATGGAACTCATTGTGTCCCAAAGAAGCCGTTCTGCTTTTGAACACCTTTCATGGTTAGTACGTTGTTATATCAGGCTAAAATCTGCCTCTTTCTAACTTAATCAAGTTCTGCCGTCTTTAGGCAGAAAAGACGCAGTTGTGCATCTTTAGCACAACAGGACAAGACAACTCTTCCTTCTGTATCATAACCTTTTACAAACCTGTCTAGGGCTATCATACCTTTCCTCATTCTTTTCTACATGTCAAACATCCTCAGTTCCTTCAGCTGCTTTTCCTATGGAGGAATTCCAGTTTGCTCATGATCCTAGTTGTCCTTAAGTATTATGTGTGGAAATTTTAAAAATTAACTGAGGACAATTGGAGCTTCTCTGTCTTTTCTTCAAGAGCACAGAAAACTCTCAAAGCAACAAGATTAAAAATAAAAAACTAATGCACTTTATTTTCATATAGCCTGCATTAAGAAAATTATTCTGGTTGCTGTAAATACAACACTTAGATTTTAACACTGATAAGTCTAGCAGCTCGAAGGGGATGTATTAAATGACTGAGAAGGGTGGATCCAGTAAAAAAATTTCTCTGTGTCATGTTAAATTTTCCTTTTAGACCTCACAGATTCCATTGTCAAAGACGCAAGAGTAAGAGAGCTTACGTTTGCCATCAAAAGGGTGAGAGGTCTTGCTCCAGAGTATGAACTGGGTCATAAAATTAGGTATGGCAAAAGATAATTTTGTTTGATTTTGAATTACTCTAATTTAATCAGTTCAGCTGCAGACTTCTTTAAGAGATTTGCAAAACCTGATTGGCCTTATTTACTTCTGCTGCAGCAGGCATTGAACTCCTGGCACGGATTAATTTATATTTTTTTTGGAAGAAAGATGTGATGATCTCTCTAAAGATTCATTGACCTTGGGGTAGGCTATTGGCTGGTAAGTAAGAAAAAAGGTTCAATAAATACACTGTTGGCTTTCTAGGGGGGAGGAGCCAAGACGGTGGAGTAGAAAGACTCACGTATGCTAGCTCCAAATCCACAGCCCATAAATTTCCTGTAAAAAGAACTCCCCACAAATTCTGGAGTACTGCAAGCCACGCACCAATGCAGTGGAAGAGATTTCCGTTCCAGAGAGCCCTGGAAAGCCGACCCCAAAGGTCCATCACACTCCGGACAGCGGAGCCCACCCCTGAGCTGCCCTGGCCGTGCGGCCCCAGAGGAGCAGATCCGAGCAGGCTTCAGGGATGGAACCTCCGGCGGCCACGAAGGTCCCTCCATCCACAAGCGCTACAGGTCAGTGAGAGAGACGTCTGGGCTGGCCGAGAGGGGAGCAGGGTGTCTCTGTGGCTCGGGCCCCCTCGGGAGGCAGCGGCAGAGGGAGTGGCGGAGGCAGTGGCAGCCTGGAACTCCCGGAGCAGCAGGCAGGAGCTCAGGACCATTACCAAAAGGTCTCTGCATAAAGCCCCTGAGGGAACTGAGCCTGGGAGGCGGCCCTGTCCCTACCTGAGCACTAGAACTTAAGCTCACATTGAATAGCAGCCCCTCCTGCTGTGCAAAGCCCTGAGGCTAGGAAGCAGCATTTGAATCTCAGACCCCAAGCACTACCTCCGTGGATCTAGGCAGGGGTGCAGAGGAATCTCAGAAGTCAAGTAACTGGCTGGGAAAATGCCCAGAAAAAGGAAGCAAAATAAGACCATACAGAGCTACTTTCTTGGGAAGAGATGTTCCTTCCTCCTTTCATTTCTGATGAGGAAGTACAATGCCTGCCATCAGGGAAAGACGTGGAGGTCGGGCCTATGTACCCCAGACATCGGAGGTGGATGTCCGGTGGGCTCAGGCCATGGAAGAGCTCAAAAAGGATTTTGAAAATCAAGTTAGACAGGTGGAGGAAAAACTGGGAAGAGAAATGAGAGAGATGCAAGAAAAGCATGAAAAACTGGTCAATACCTTGGTAAAGAGACCCCAAAAAATGCTGAAGAAAATAACACCTTGAAAAATAGGCTCACTCAATTGGCAAAAGAGGTTCAAAAAGCCAATGAGGAGAAGAATGCTTTCAAAAGCAAAATTAGCCAAATGGAAAAAGAGGTTCAAAAGCTCACTGAAGAAAACAGTTCTCTCAAGATTAGAAAGGAACAGATGGAATCTAGTGACTTTCTGAGAAACCAAGAAATCATAAAACAAAACCAAAAGAATGAAAAAATGGAAGAGAATGTGAAATATCTCATTGGAAAAACAACTGACCTGGAAAATAGATCCAGGAGAGACAATTTAAAAATTATGGGACTACCTGAAAGCCATGATCAAGAAAAGAGCCTAGACATCATCTTTCATGAAATGATCAAGGAAAACTTCCCTGAGATTCTAGAACCAGAGGGCAAAATAAGTATTGAAGGAATTCATTGATCACCGCCTGAATGAGATCCAAAAAGAGAAACTCCTAGAAACATTGTGGCCAAATTCCAGAGTTCCCAGGTCAAGGAGAAAATATTGCAAATAGCTAGAAAGAAACAATTCCAGTATTGTGGAAATACAATCAGGATAACACAAGATCTAGCAGCTTCTACATTAAGGGATTGAAGGGCGTGGAACAGGATATTCCAGAAGTCAAAGGAACTAGGACTCAAACCAAGAATCACCTACCCAGCAAAACTGAGTATAATACTTCAGGGGAAAAAATGACCTTTCAATGAAACAGAGGACTTCCAAGCATTCTTGATGAAAAGACCAGAGCTGAAAAGAAAATTTGACTTTCAAACACAAGAATGAGAAGAAGCATGAAAAAGTAAACAGCAAAGAGAAGTCATAAGGGACTTACCAAAGGTGAACTGTTTACATTCCTACATGGAAAGACAATATTTGTAACTCTTAAAAAGTTTCAGTATCTGGGTAGTTGGTGGGACCACACACAGATGTACACATACACACGCACACACACACGCACATGTACATGCGTGCACGCATACACACATACACACATGCATGCACACACAGAGACAGAGAGCACAGAGTGAATTGAATAGGATGGGACCACATCTTAAAAGAAATTAAGGTAAATGGTGAGAGAGAAATGTAGTGGAAGGAGAGAGGGTGAAATGGAATGGGGTAAATTATCTCTCATTCAAGAGGCAAGCAGGAGACTTCTTAGTGGAGGGAAAAAGAGGAGAGCTGAGAAAAAAACATGAAGTTTACCCTCATCACATTCGACTAAAGGAAGGAGTAAAATGCACACTCATTTTGGTATGAAAACCTATCTTACAGTACAGGAAAGTGGGGGAGAAGGAGATAAGCAGGGAAGGAGGGATGATGGAAGGGAGGGCAATGGGAGGAGGGAGCAATTTGAAGTCAGCACTCTTGGGGAAAGACAGGATCAAAAAACAGAATAGAAACAATTGGGGGCAGAATAGGATGGAGGAAAATATAGTTAGTCTTACACAACATGACTGTTATCGAAGTCATTTGCAAAACTACATAGATATGGCCCATACTGAATTGCCTGCCTTCCCAAAGGGAATGGGTGGGTATGGAGGGATGGGGAGAATTTGGAACTCAAAGTTTTAGGAACAACTGTTGAGTATTGTTCTTGCTACTAGGAAATAAGAAATACAGGTAAAGGGGAATAGAAAGTCATCTGGCCCTACAGGACAAAAGAGAAGATGGGGACAAGAGAAGGGAGGGATGATAGAAGAGAGGGCAGATTGGTGATAGGGGAAATTAGAATGCTCAGTGTATTGGGGTGGGGGGAGGGGATAAATGGGGAGAAAATTTGGAACCCAAAATTTTGTGAAAATAAATGTAAAAAGTTAAATAAATTTGTATTTAAAAAAAATAAATACACTGTTGTAGCTGCATTTTAACATTAGATCTACTAAAATATTTCCATATGTTGAGTTAATTCATGTTTGATTGTTTTTTAAGTGAAGTTTTTTGTCTTAGAAGCAAATTACTCTCCTAGGTTCTTGTTCCAGTCGTGTTGGCTTGCGGAGAGTGTATTTCTACCCGTAACTCAGATGTCTGTTTTACCTAAAAGTGGTGAGGATATGATGATCTCATTCAAGTCAGTGTAGAGTTGATTTTAATCTTCATTATCTAAATTCTGAAAGCAGTTAAAAGCAGACTGTTAGAAATAAGGTTGGGTAAGTCAAGACCATATGGCTTACACAGCAAGATACTGGCATTGCATTACCAGTGACATCATTTTTTTTAAAGCATATTACTCTATTTGATACCTTCTGTGAATATCTGTTCCAATAAAAAGGAAAAAAATAACAAGAAACCGAGAGAATACATCTGACTGCTATTAAAATAGCTTGCAATGTCTTTCAGGGGAAGTGTATATTTAATCATATCAAGTAAATATACAGCAATAGAGGATATTTGCCATACAGTTATGCCAATAGTTACGGGAAGTGTAAGCACTTCTAGTGTTATCTGCTTTAAAAAAATGTTGACAAAGTGAGACTACTGGTCCCTATTTTATTATAGTACTGTCAGTTTGTTGAATAAAGAATGAAACCCTTTAGATTATAGGGTAACACCCCCCCCCCCCCCCCCCACCGCCAGACACATGCATACATACCTTTCGACTTGGAAGCTACAATTTCTTTCTTAGGTTTTACTCCCTAGATTACAAGGGTCTCACTACTGATTAATAAAGCAGAGTATTTTTCATTAAAACTGTACATTGCACCAAATTATATAAGGTCCTTTTTGTTTCTTCTTGTCACATCTAGGTATTCTGGACCAGGCCTGTCCTAGGCCTATCTTGTGAGTTAGGCTCTGGGGTGAAAATACAGTAAGGTCCTCCCTGGCTATAATATGCAATGCAAACAAGTTTACTAATAAGATATTAAAATAATACAATTTCTGAAGGATACTACCTCAAAAATATTTCTCCTTTCTTGCTGAACAGTTGGTCACTGCTGTAGCCAGGTCCTTAGGACAGGAAGGTGGTCCGTGGATGGTGGTAGTCTTTGACACCACCTCCCACTGGGCTGAGGCTTTATGTCTCAGGGATAAAGGAAGCCAAGGGGCTTCCTTGGGACCTGAAAGGAGGCTGCAGCCCAGCCTCTATAGAGCAAGAGTTCTCACCACATCCCGTCCCTTTTGTGGTAAGCTTCCAAAACTATTTTGGGAAGGTATTCACCATTAAATAATCTTTTACCAAAGAAGCCCTAACTTAAACCTTACTGGAGATGAAGCTTAATGTCAATAATTGAAAACCACCACCAGCTAAGCAGTCCTGATGGGTGGGGCCTCTCCCCACCTCTGCTGGAGAGAGTGGAAAGTGGATTGGAGACTCCACCCAGATCCTCCAACATTTATGGAAGGAGCTCAGGGCCTTTCCCTCATAATTTCCTACTCACCTGTTCTCCTGGACTTCATCCTCTCCAGAAACTCATCCTGCAAGATGAAATCAGTTCTGTAACTCATACCTCCTGAGATCATTTCCTATTACAACTGCGGGACTTCATTATGCCTGTAGCACAGTGCCCTTAATTGAGATGTATGGGTTGTTCAGGGAGGACTAGCCCTTCTGGTATGAGGGCTTGCTGAGAGCCCTTTTCAGGGTTGCTCATTTACTTTTGGTGTCTGTCAGGCACTCAGCTCTCACCTGTGACTCCAAGAGGCTGTAGCATGCCTAGTGGCCATACCCCAGTAAAACCTTGGCAGAAGGGCTTAACCAGGTTGGGGATAACTGACAGATCTAAAGCCCTAAGCATGTGAAGACTTCTTCCTCTGGAATGGGCAGATGAAAACAGTTTGTTCCAATGCCCACTATGACAGCTGAAGCAGGTGCCTTGGAGCGCTTAAAGCTTGGGTAGACATCACAGATGCCAAGGTCAGCCACTGCATCCTGAGTCATCAACAGTCTTCTTGACTTTGGATGACTGCATGACTCAGGAGCTGAGACTGATGACTTTGTGCAACTCTATCCCAGTTAAATCCAGTTCATGTACAAGTAATGCAAAGAAATAGAACATATTATTTGTAGTTTTATATTATTTGCTGTTAAAATTTAGAATTTTAAAAAAGGAAAATTTAAAACATGAAATGTCCTTCCCTAATTGATAAAAGGTCAAAGGATATGAACAGGCAGTTGTCAGAGGAAGAAATTAAAACTGTCTATAGTCATGAAAAATGCTCTAAGTCCATATTGATTAGAGAGATGCAAATCAAAACAACTCTGAGGTACCACATCACACCTATCAGTTTGGCTAACATGACAGAACAGGAAAGATGATGAATGTTGGAGAAGATGTGGGAGAGTTGCAACACTAATTCATTGTTGGTCGAGCTGTGAGCTGATCCAACCATTCTGGAGATCAATGTGGAACTATTCCCAAAGGGCTACAATAATGTGCATATACTTTGATCCAGGACTCTATCCCAAAGAGATCATAAAAATGGGAAAAGGTCCCACATGTACAAAAATACTTTTATCAGGTCTCTTTGTGACGGCCAAGAACTGGAAATAGAGTGGATGCCCATCAATTGGGGAATGGCTGAACAAGTTGCCGTGTATGAATGTAATGGAATACTACTGTGCTATAAGAAATGATGAACAAGAAGACTTCAGAGAGGCCTGGAAGGACTTATATGAACTGATGCTGAGCGAAAGGAGCAGAACCAGGAGAACTTTGTGCACAGCAACAACCACAGTGTGCTAGAGTTTTTTCTGGTAGACTTGGAATTTCATTGCAATGCAAGGACTTAAAAAATTCCCAATGATCTCTTAAGGCAAAATGCCTTCCACATCCAGAGAAAGAACTGTGGAATTCAATCACAAAATGAAGGAGATCATTTTCTTTTGTATTATGATCATTTTCTTTTGTATTATGTTTTGTTTTCATGAGTTCTCCCATCAACCATGTGCCATCTCAGGGAAGGAGGGAGAGGGAGGGGAAAAAGTCTAAGATATATGGAAGTGACTGTAGAACACTGAAAACAAATCATAAAATAAATGAGTAAATAAATAAAACAGCTTTTCTATCAATCAAAAAAAAAACCAAAAAATGAAATGTCCATGTCTCCTTTATCACTAAAATAAAACCCAGTTCTTGATTCTCTCAGCTGGTTGTCCTATAGCTTGTCTTTTACTTAAAAACTTTTGATAAGAACATTTGCTTCCTCTGCTTCCTTAACCCACATTCGCTTTTCAGCCCCTTGAAATCTGATGTCCCTCACCTAGCCCAGTGCCTGGTACAGAGAAGATGCTTAATAAGTGCTTGTTCGTGGGTTGTTTCTTTTTCACACTGGGCTGAGCCTCATGCCCTGGTTTACTTGAGATTCATCCTCATGTCCTACTGAATTAAAAACCTTTTCTACCTGAAACTCTTTGCCACGCACCAAGACATCTTAATTCTTCTTTAATTCATTTCTCAACACAAAACTATTTAAAAATGCATATGTCTGTAAACATTTGCTATTTGTTCCTGCTTTCCAAGATCTTATAACCATGCGTATAATTGTATGTTGTATGTTGTGTGTGTTGTGTACACATACACATGAGCACACATTGCTTTAGCCAAAGGTGTCATACATTAAATAGGCACGTAAAGAGGAATTATTTACAACAACACTTTTGAAATTTCTAGTTAGGGGAAAAATCATGTCATATAATATTGAAATGCAAAAGAAATATCAGTCATAGTTTGGCTAGGAATTTCAGTGCCAAATCTGTGAGACTAAGTAGAATAATACAAAATAATTTATGTAGAATTTTGCTGAATAGGATTTTTTCTTCTTCATCTTAATTTAGTGATTGGAGTATCAAAGCTGAGTTTCAAATCCTGTTTTGTAGCTGGATAGAAATTGTTTTTTTCCCATTCTAAAACATTCCTCCCCTTTTGACCATGTTTAGGTTGATTTATGAGATGATAAATTTTCTTATCTCCTTTAAAATATTATCAAACACTTCCTATTTGAGATTTTTAGGATAAGCAGTAGAATACTTTCATGAGGATACACATAGTGGAACCTCATTAGAAGATGGTTAAAACATTTAGACTTTGTGCACTTAAGTGACCCAAATTGTATACATCCAGGAGCTGAGCTCTGATTTTCAGTCGCATTGTTTACAAGATGTAGGGGCCTCCCTAAGTCCCTTCTCTCCCCAGAATTCAAGGACTCCCTCCTTAGAACAGTTGGCCTTATGGGAATGTTGTCATAAAAAGAAGCATCTGCATTGGGTGGGTAAGGCCGGCCATGAAAGGCAGAACATGAGCTTGTATATCTTCCTGTGATTTTATCATTTATTGTTTGGGGTGTTTGGGAAGCATTCCTGCTGCCCATCAGAGGGAGCAGTAGTGAAATATAGGAGTTCAAACCCAGGTTCTTATTATGCTTAAGCACAGGTCCAGAATTTAAAAAATACTCCAAACCTCAACCAGAGGGGTTTTACAAAGCTTATATAGTTCTAATTATATCAGGGAAACAAAAATAATTCTTAGTTTTTACAGTTGTCAAAGATGGGGGCAGAATCTCGCACATTACTCTAAGGAAAGAGAAACAAAGTTTTAGAAAGATAAATCAAGAGAATTACACTTCAAGGCTAGGTTTGTGAGATTTATGCTGCAAGGCTGCATTTGGAGAATTTCTAAGGGCTAATTGAGAGAGGGAGAGATTTATAAGCCAAAAGATAACTATGGAGCCAGAGTTGGTTATAGATGTATAAATAAAAGAGAAGATTTGTTAGGAAATTCATAACCACCAGACGCATGTCATAAATTCTGCGTTCTCAGTTCTGCTGCCTCATTTTAGAAAACAATCAGATAAACAAATGACTGAGGATCCCAATTAATTTTAACACACCAGGAGAAAGAACCCAGCCCACTGTGTGACCCTTCCAGCAGTGGTGGCAACTCTGGATTCTAACCCTTATTCTAAATTAAATTATATTTATTTCTATTTAATCTATAATCTAAATCTATTGTTTCTATTTAGTTCTACCTAAATTTATTCTAAACTAAATTCTACATCAAAAATTCTTTCTACTAGTAGATCATTTAGATCTCTTTTCTACCTAAGGAAACTGAAATCCTATAGTGTGAGGGGTGGAGATGGTATAGAGGGAGTGAAGTATCCTTTAACCTCTGAGAGTAAGTTTAATTTAGAAAATGAGACAAAAATCATTCAGAGCCAAGTCAGGTAAATAAAGTAGTTGCAGAGTCTGCATAATTTCATCTATAGTCACAATTCCCTCGAAAAGTAGGTATAACTGTAAAGTAATGAATAATTTCCTTGTGTGGTTTGTTATGGGTTCTGAAAGTAATTCTGAAGATGAATTATGAATAGTAATAGCATTGTAAGAAAGTATAGATACCTATCTTCCTAGCCGTCCACTCCCCCCCCAAGAAAACTCACTTTGGTAGCTCGAGTTCTGACATGTTTCAGTACTTGAATGGGTCCATCAACTCAGGTGGTAAGTTCTGCTGAAAACACCAATACACAAATCCTTCATTTACTTCATGGACTCTACCTATTTAGAAAGAAACAAATTTTGTTAGGTTATAATGCCAAACTTTTAAGTTGTGAGATCTCTTTTTTTTAAATCAAATATTTCTGACTTAAGGAACTCAAAATCTGTCAGAAGAGCAGTGCCTATATATGTACGTAACGAAGCTTTTTTAAAAGTTTAAAATTGGATGTTTTTAGTCTGCCTCCTTCCGAATTTAGCCGGCTACCATTATAAAGTAAATGTGTCTACCAAACTTTCATTATTTACAAGGTCTGGAAACTCTATCATTCAGTCCTTTAAATGTCAGTGATTCTCTCACCCCCACTCCTTGCATCTGGAATGATATTTATGGCAAGAAAATGGGGATGGCATAAAAGAACATCCTGTAGAAGTGTGAGAAGGCTTATGTATGTGAAAGGAACATGTTTAAGAGAAAGGATGAAGTGTTTTCTTAAGTTAGAACATCTTTAAGCAGAAAAGAGAAAAAGAGTAATGTTTAAGCTTGTTTTGCTTTGTTTCATTCTACTAGTGATTCTCTGGCAAGTTAGAACATTCTAAAATTTTAGATTAATTTATAAAATGATCTTGAGTCCTTGGTATAGTATAATATGGTTGCTATATGCTGTTAAATTTAAGACTTTGATTTATTGCTGGGTGTCTAATTTTATTCTAGCTGAAAAAAGTGTAATTAATGCATGTGCCTTTTTGTACTCAAACTCTCCAGATTAATGGCTCCAAAAAACACCAAACCATCATTTTTAAAAGGTAGTAATGTACAGACCTTTCCTGACAAATAATGGAGCTAAATTCTTTATAAGATTATATTCATGGTTATAGGACTCTTTAGATTAAAAAGAGGGTCCAATCGTATTTATTGTTGTATCCATGTAGGTATGATAAAGGTTGTGTGTTTATAGGGAATTGCAATATCCTTAGAATGGAAAACAGAATTAAAGTAACGATTTATGCACATGGAATTTTTAGCAATATTTACATATACCTATCGTTTTTATACTTACAAATATGTGAAGTATTTGTTGTAGCTATTTAGGAATTTTGGAATATTTTTCACTTTCTCTTCCCTTCTTTCCCCATTTTTGCATCTAGTACAGACTGGGTCTATACCGGAGTAGATCCCAACGACCCTTCCTAGCCTTAGGGATTTCTTGAGAAGATTTCCTGGAATACAGTAATGTCATGTCATGCAGAGAACCTACATCACAGTCACTGTAATAGCCTTTGCTCTTGAAGGCAAAGTTCAATATTTCTCCTGTCAATTAGCAAGACGGATCCCAAATGTTAAATTTCTCCTTCAAACTTACTGAGAAATTTTGTCCTTTAATCTGCATGATGGAAAATGGTATTTTGGCTACATTTATCTATTATGGGCAAAGTGAATTTTTAGAAACAAGATTATCTACTTATGCAAGATCATTTTCTTATTATTAAATTTACTTTTCTAAAGGCTTGAAACCAAAATTTTTTTCCTACTCGAATATTTCAAAATTACTAAATTTCTTGACAGATTTTCCTGTGCATCTTCAATTCACATAGTAAGCTGGATATCTTTTTAGGCACTTACAATTACTGATGTTTATATGGGCATTATATGGGCATTTATATGGAGTATTTCTTGGTAGGGCTAACAGTTTGAAGGTTTGGGGAAGTTTATTGGGCCAGGAGAAAGAATCAGACTTGGCAGTAAATTAATGATTTTGTGGTAAGACAAGTGACCACATGAGAGAAAGGAAAGACAGCCTACATAAAAAGATGTGTGTATCTGGAGCTCGGTTTATTGAAGAATGTTTTGATTCATACACAAATGGGGCGTGACTGTTGAGAATTAGAATATGGGTGTTAATTCTCTTGTTTTTTACGTGTGGGAGCTTGTCTCATACCACTTGTGACTCAGTTTCTAAGAAGCCCAACCTTTGGGTTCCAGTACATAGTATGATAGCAGCAGAGGGATTTTCAATTTTCCCTTCGTAGACAGAAAACACCTTCATCTCTGTTTTAGGCTGCTGTATCTTATTGCTTGTCTGAAGTTGCATTTGAAATATTTGCCTCACTAATAAATCTAGTCTTAATAAGATTAACTACTTGGGAAAATAGCACATGCAAACATATATTAGCTTACAAATGTGTCTTACATTTATATTTTGAATTTAAATTCAGTATGTGGCGGAGGGATAACTCTATCTTCAGGGTGAAAGTTACAGAAATAAAGACATCTTCAAAATAGCGTGGGTACCAGAAATTTAACAAGGAATGTGAGGCTTACATTATTTCCTATATTGAAAAGGGCCCTATCCACATATACAGGGGCTTGTGTGTGCATTACTTAAGGAGGACAAGAGAGCCCATAAGGTGTACACAGGAGGAGGAGCACAGGATGTATCTCTCAGTGACCCAGGTGAGACTGAAATTTGTAGAGAAGTGCTTCCCTGCATTAAAAGAGGAAGCTTCTCACCAAGGGCCCCTTAGGCCAGTAAAATCACAGGTCTAGTCCCTAATCCTACCCTTATCCCTGTCCCTAGATAAGTGAACTCATGAAGACTGGAAACTGGAACAAACTGATGTTAACACACAGGCTGCACTTAATGTTTAACTACGCGTTTGGCTGAGCTACTACTTCAGAAGTTCAGCCTCATTTACATTTTGTCAGCAAGATGTAAAAATTTGAAATAGTTGGCCTTTTGGCATTTAATTAGTCTTGGAAAAATTGAAATTTAACTATGTCTTAGGATTTTTCTTTGAAATTCATTCATCACTTTTATTGGTATCCTACCAATGATTTCTGTTAAATAGGCAAGCACCCATTTTCAAAGCCATGGGCTGTGAAAATAATTACTTCAAGGTAGTTTTGTGTTAGTAACTGGTCAAATAGTTGTCAGTCTTGGAGGAGAAAGAAGATCGAGTCCAAGAATGCCAGTCAGAAATCTGGTGACCTTCCATATTATAACTGGGTCTAGGGTAGATTGCATGTCATAAAGCCAGTAGCCAGAAGAGACCTTAGAAATCTAGTACAGAGATATCTAACTTGAGGCTTGAATGCCAGCACTCCCTGAGGGCCAACGTTCCTCAAGTGCTCTCCTCCCGATAAAAGTATGTAATGGGAAAAAAAGTGCAGTACAATATCAAAGATGTTAATTTGTGGTTTTCTAAGTCAAATGCATGGGTCTGGGAACTGTTTCTATTATTTTGACATTATTAATCCAGTACACCTTTCCCTGAAACTTGAATCCTTTCCACAAAATTGTGACAGATGGCACTGCCTAAGTCCCTCATAACGTATCCTGGTATCACTGTTAACTCTTGTTAGAAAGTTCTTGATGTTGTTGACCCAACTTCTGCCTTCTTCTAAGGCCCATCTGTTTAAAATAAATTCCACCTCGGAGAACACTTCAGGACAAATCTCTTATTGACAACCCTTCCAACACTGCAAATTTATTAACCAGTTTTGATGACATTTGAAACAATCCAACATGAATAACTAGGCAGTGACGCTTTTTTTCTTTTTCCTCAAAAAAAGATTTTTTCTTTGATATAAACACTGAGGTTAGTTTTCTCAATCTATGGATTTCAGCTTTAGGAGTTATGAAGAATGCGTTTTGAATTAATGTTTTTTTATATTTGTAAAGGTAGGGTTTACCCCAACCCAGTTAAACATAAGGGCCCAGGCCTATGGCTTGAATCACTTAGATGTTTAAGCCAGGTGTGAACAAGTCCTTAATCAATTTGGAAGTGCAGTCCCTGGATCATTATTGGAAATCAGAAGATGTCACTCCAGAAATGCTTCTGATTGCTTAGCCATCAACAGCCATACACAGCTCCTATGGCATGATGTAGAATGCAGCAAGCCCGTTCGGCATCTGGCTATCTAGCTGCAATGAGTCAAATAGTTAAGGGAATTTCCCTGGGACAAGGGGAGCATAGAATTTCTCTTTTCCTCCCCATTGACCAGAGGATGACCTTGTAAACTCTCAAAGGTCAGAAGATCTGGAATTCCCCATTGGTAGCAGTGTCCCTAAGCAACAGGGTCTGGTGATAGCGACTGCATTAGGAGCTGAGAGAATCCCTCAGAATAAACGAGACACTGAAGAAAGAGGCAGCTTTGGCGCTCTCTACCTGGGTACCTATAAATTATCTTTTAAGATTAGAGTTTAAAAGAGAAATAGCAGGACTGAGTATAAGGAGCGGTGAAAAGACCTGGGTCATGAACCCAAGACAGACACAATATATTGATGTTGAGTCATTTCAACTGTTCAGAAATCTTCTAGATTTCCTTTTAGAAAATCAGAGCAATTGATCAAGTCTTGAAAGCTACAATGATAATTTCATTCTTCAGAAGATTGAAGGTTCTCATAAACATGGCATAAAAAGGTTCATATCTAGAATATTAATCTACAGTATAACATTCTGGGTCAGAGTTAAGGAAGTTTGATATCAACATGTATGATGATAAAGATTGATATTAGGATCATGGATATACAGCTGGAAGCTATCTTAGCTTATCTAGTCCAACCCTTTAATTTTGCAGAGGAGGAAACAGAGACCTGGAGGGTTCACAGGGGTAGTTATTGCTAGAGGTTAGACTCAAGCCCCAGTTCTTTGACTCCAGGTCAGAGGTCTTTCCATGGTACTATGCTGCCCCTTGCCAGAAGAAACTGCCCTAAACCTCTCCAGGGAATGTAAAATATTAAAAATTGGAAGGAGAAGTTTGATTGCAGTAGAATTGGGCATAAACCTAGGGGGAAAAACTAATTTTAATCCTTTATATTACTGTCATAACTCTTAGAAAATTAAAACAAGGAGAAAATAGGAAGGATACTGAAATATTTGATTTGATTTTTTAAACTAATATATTATCTCTCATTAAAGTTGATAATTGTAATAAATTTGAAGTGTCTTCTCAGCCTGGTACAAGTGAATTTGGTTTTCAGTTTAAATGAGAACGCCCCAGTGAGCATGGTAAAGTTAGCAGAGCCCCAAACTCCCAATTGTTCCAGAACTATGCTGATGTCAGTATAATGTACACAAGGGAAGGGTTTGGTATCAACAAGGTTATGGATAGGTCACAGTTATCTGAGACACCCATTTTGGCACTCTTTTTGCTGAGATGTGCTAATATTTGTGACTTTCAGTTAGAATGAAACCTTAAGTTTATGGAAGAAAAGCCAATGTACAAGCTGCCTTCCAAACTTCAAGTGCACTGTTCTGACCCCGACACCTTTAGAATCCTTGACGTCCTTTAAATTTGAGATCAGGTCTTATCTCCTAAGATAGCATTTGCCATTTGCCTCTCTCTTGCTTATGGGGTGTTCTCACCCTCTCAGTTAATCTTGTTTTCTTAACTGTGCACATGTTGTATCTCTCCTTCCACCTTACCCTCCAACTGTATAAATCCATTGAGAGGGGTCTGTTTCTTCTCCCCAGAACCTAGCAAAATACTTTGTATATAATAGTTGCTTAAACATTTGTTGAATTAAGTTGTATTTGAGACTGCAAACCATTTTTCATCCTATTCCATACTTTGGTGACATTCTGTGGGGTTAAATCTTTATTTTAGCTTTGTATATCTTAATAGAGAATGGAAGAAAGGGGTATAGAAATAATACAAAGGAAATTTCCAACTGGATTGTGCAGAAAGCCACTTAAAGTTTCCCAAACCAGTAGGTCTTTATCAGCTGCATCCTGTGGAGGAATGCAGCCAAATACTGGTTTTGTATAATTTGGAAAGATGCAGCAGATTAGGTAGCATGTGTATTTGACTATCTTTATGCCACCATTAGAGAGATGGCTGTGGTGTAAAAGACAATAATTGAATTTGGATGTAAATCTCAGCCCTGATACATACTAGTCATAGATCCTTGAGAAAAACAACTTGTCCAAACCCAAGTTTTCTTCTATAAAATGGTGATAATGCCCTACGCATTTGTAATGAAGAAAGATCTTTGTACACCACAAAATAGCTATTGTAACTTATAGGAATGCTTAGCTACATACTTTGCAAATCCATAGTGCTTTTTTCAGTTTTCATCCTTTTTGACCCCTCTACAGCATTAACTCTATGGATCCTGTCTATTCTCCTAGCTTTTATAATAACTCTCTCTGTGCACTTCTCATACCTTGGTTTCATTTGCTTGCTGAATCTTCATGATAACTCATTAACTGTGGGGGTACCACAGGTTCTGTCCTGGGCCATCTTCTCCATTTCTGTGTACTACCTTTCTCATCAGCCCCTCAGGTTTAATTATCATCTTTATGCATTTGACCCAGATCTATATATCCAATCTTAGTCTTTTCCTGGGTCCTAGCCCCAAATCATGAACTATGTGTTTAACATTTCAAACTGGATATCCCATAGATACCTCAAATTCAGCATGACCAAAGTAGAACTCACGTCTTCCCCCTCAAACCAATCTCTTTACAAACTTGCCTATTTTTGTCAAGGGCACCATCGTTCTTCCGGTCACCTAGGTTCTCAACTTCAACTCTTCATTCTCACCCTTTATAGTCAATCAAGTTGCCAAATCTTGTCAGTCTACTTCTACAAAATCTCTTACACTTGACCTCCTGTTTCTTCTCACCCAGCCACCGTGCTAGTTTAGGTGTTCATTCTCAGGAACACGACAGCAGGGCTGCAGGTTCAGCAACACAGTGATTGGAAGCCTCATCACCATTGAGTTTCCAAACTGGCTTTTTTGCTATTATATATACGTGGCAGTCAATCTCTGATCTCCATGTCTTTGCCCTGACTGCCTTTCATGCCTGGAATGTACTTCATCCTAAATTCTGTTTTCTTTGGAATCAAAACTCAGCTCAAATACCACCTGAGACCTTTCCTGATCCTTCCAGCAATAAGTGCTCCCCTCCCAAAAATTACTTATTTTTATTTTGTATGTGAATTGTATATACTTATATATATTATATATATATATATATATATATATATATATATATATATATATATATATATATTTAGTCCCCTGATAATTTGAATTCCTTGAGGTAGGAGACTGTTTCAAGTTTTTCTTTGGATTCACAGTGATTAACTTAGTGCCTGGTATGCTTGATAAAGGCTTGTTGTTGAATACTTTTTCCTGCTGATCATCTCATTTCATACACATTTTTTCATAGAGTTTGGGCAAAATAAGTTTTCTTTGTTTTACAGAAATAGGATTTAAAAGGATAAAGACTAAATATCTTCATTATTCCTTCCAGATTATTGATAACAGGAAAAAAAAGTTAGAACTTTATTTCTATTTTAGAGATCTCATGTAATATAACCACCAATCAGAATTAGATTCTCTCTTTTTCCCTTTTCTCCCTTTGGGAGATGTGAAGGCATCATTGTGCCACTCTGGATTTGAGTGTCATTTGTAGTTCACAAAAGTGATATTTGCTAAGTACTAGGTTTATGCTCAGTTGATTGGCATGTGAGGCTAAGTGTGGGGAGATACGGGTTACCACTACCTTGAAAGAAGAAAACAACTTAAAAAACATGTGGCAGAAGATTAGTATGGGTTACAATTACATTAAAAGCCTTAAATATGAATGAGAATACTGTTTAAAAGCCAGAGTGATGAACGGAAATGTTTTGCTTCTGTTACCGTGATTCACGTTCCTTTACTGTGTCATGCCCATGTCTGATGTGCCTTTACCTATACACCTGGTTTTGGTGATGCTATTTCTCTACCTAGAGTGCTCTTTTTGCAAGTCTGTCAGCCCTCTTCATCAAACACTGCTCTAGACTCAGCTCTTACCAGGAAACATTCCCAAACCTTTGAGTTTGAGGAACGAAGAGATCATTTCTGTCTGTGGCAGTCACGGAAGCCTTCATGAAAGAGATGGCAAGTATTTGAAGAAAGTGCCTGAAGAATGGGTAGAATTTCTGCAAAGAGAGAGAAGTCCAGGCACAGACCTGTTTGAGAGGAAGGGAAAAGTTTATTTTGCTTGGAGCATAGATGTATGTAGGGGAGCAATATGTGAGGTAAACCTAGAAATCAATCAATAAGCATTTATTAAGCTCTTTACCTTGTGTCGGGGACTATCCTGGGCTCTGGGGAAACAAAGATAAAGCAAAACAGTGCTGCCTTTAAGAAGCATATGTTCTTGTGGGGAGACAACATGCACACATATAAGTATACAAAATATATTCAAAACGAATACAAGATCATTTCAAGGGGCAGGTCCCTGGCAAGGGAAGTGGTAGTGGATTGGGGAGATAAGGAAAGTTTTCCTAACAAAAGTGATATTTGAGTTGCATTTTGGAGGCAGCAAAAGATTAAGGAGAGATAAGGAGGTCATGGGAGATGGCCAGAGCAGAGACATCTGTAGGATGCCATGTGAGAGAGGAATAGTAAGAAGGCCAGGTCTGACTGGACCACAGAGTACCAATGGAAAAGTGGTGTATAACAAAGTTGGAAGGGTAAGTTGGGGCCAGATTGTGTAGGGTTTTAAATGCCAAGCAGAGAAATGTATAGTTGATTCTAAAGGCAGTAGAAGAGCCACTATAGCTGAGGTAGGGAAAGTGACAAAGTCAAACCTATATTTTAGAAAAATCATTTCAATATTTCTGTAGAGATTGGGTCCAAGTAAGCTTGTTACAGTCTAGGTGAGAGATGATGAAGGCCTGAGAGGTGGTGACTGTGTTAGTGGAAGCTAGAGATTATATGCAAGAGATACCGAGTGGAAATTACATTTGGCAACTAACTGGATATGTGGAGTGAGGAATAGTGAGAATTTGAGGATGATTTGAAGTTATAAGCCTGAGTGATCAGAAAGGAAGGGATATACTGAACAGGAATAGGAATGTTTGCAAGAAGCAAGAGTTTTATGGGAAAAGTAATTAATTCTTTTTTGGATGTGTTGTTTAAATGCTTCTGGACATCTATTTTGAAATGTTCAATGAGCAATTGGAAATGTGCACCTAAAAGTGGATTGGATCTATTCTGAATAAGGCCTTGAATGCCAGACTAAGGACTTTGGGCTTATTGGCTAGGTACTGGGAAGTCCTTGACAGTTTTGACCAGTAAAGTAACTTCATTAAGGCCATGAATTACTACGTGCCAGGCACTAAAAAGCTATGTGCGTTACAATTATTATCTCATTAACTCTCCCAAGAATCCTGGGTTTTTCCCCATTTCACACAGGAGATAACTGAGACAAATGGAGGTTAAGCGATTCGCCCTGGTATACAGCCTGAGGCCATGTTTGAGCTCAGGTCTTTGTGACTCTCTATGCTTGGTGCTCTTCCCATGGTACTGCCAGCTGCCTTAGAATAAATGGTCACCTTGGACAAATCATGTAACCCCTCTGCACCTAAATTTCTTCATCTGTAAAATGAGGTTGAATTAGATGACCTCCAATGTCCCTTCCAGCTAGAAATTTATAAACTAGAATGGATGACAAGTTTGTTAATGCTTTTATCCACTCTTAACTTCTCTTATAATGGGTGTCCCTGTCCTCTGTGTCATTGTTAGTAAAATTTAATTGTTATCCTTACGAAATAGAGCTTCATCAATTTTAGCCCCTGTGAAAAGCAAGGAAGCGTAATAAGCACGTAGAATTTGTTTGCCTTGTTTTTTTGGTGGCAGCTTTGCTTCGTTTCAGCAAAGCCATTACTGGACATCTCACTGAACGTATGTTCACTACAGCTGAGTATACCCCAGCCCCGCACATAAGTCTTCATATCTATTCTAAGTGCAGAATACTCTGCCCACTCCCACATCCCATTCTTGGTAAGGCAGTAGTTTGGATAGCAAACTCTTCCTTTCCTGGTGGATGTCCTGCCCTTATAGGAGCTTGAAATAAGATTTAAAACTTGGCTTCTTTTCATGTAATCTCTACCCTCTTCTCCAGACTCTCATCTTGTCATATAAGAAATAAACTTGTTCAGTTTCTTCCATATATAATTATGGCAGGGACAGCAGGTAAATTAATAGAAAATCTGTCTTTGCTATGAGGTTAGGGAGACTTGTTCTAAATGAATGTGTGTGACTACTTCCCTGAGCTTTGGGTTCTTCATCTATGGAATGAGAGGAACTGCCCCAAGAGGTAACACGAGTATTGTCCTAAAAGTGCCTTGCAAAATGAGAATACTTCCCATGCTTTCTCATAGAGAAATGTGAGGAGACGGTACAACCAAGTGGTCCCATGCCAAGCATGGGAGAAGTTCACGTTCCTTTCACTTGACCACAAAATCTGGGAGCTCTAGCTTGGGGCTGTGAAAGAAACTGTTTTTCAGATATTTGCTTTAAAGTCTCTGTATTTTTGAGAATAGATGAATGAGTGAAAAAGCATTTAAGTCCTTGCTATGTGCAAAGCAGTGTGGTTAGCATTGGGGAAACAAACGAGCCAGTGTTAAAGCTGCTCTCAAGGAGCCTGCATTCTAACAGGGGTACAGTTAGGTGAGTTCTGTAAAGCCAAGCCTGTGTTGTGCCCTATAGTTTGCTGAATTAAACAGAAGGGGTTAGGGCATCAAATTTCTAATAGCTTAGTCAGAACCAATTTCAGTCTTGCCTAGGAATTGAATGAATGGTATGGCAGTGAAAGATGAAATGACTGAGGAAACAAAGGTTTGAACTTTCAAGCATTTTGATTTATTAAGCAGTGCATGCCAATTGCCTAACGTATCAGGACCTGGCCCCTTCTTCAACTTAGTCCTGGACCCTGAATACAATTTTTGTACATTAAAAACAATCAAATAAAGTCAATTAGTCCTGGACCCTGAATACAATTTTTGTACATTAAAAACAATCAAATAAAGTCAATTAATTAAAATGAAACAATACAGCATTAGGTAATCTGAGTTCTAATTGGAGGAAAGTTTAGGGACTTTCCAGGTTGGGAGGAGAGTGAACAAGTGTCATTCCCTGAAATGAGAAAAGGAGGTGTCCCACTCCCCCAAGTGTCTGAACATTCAAAGGATTATGGAAACAACAACTGATTATATGGAGCCAGTTTTCAGACAAGACACCAGGGTTGCTTGAGATGTTCAATTGTGAAAACAATGGTTTCTGTCTTTGGATCTGAACAAGTCTTGATCAGCATAACCTAGGTCCTTAGTTAAGGGTTAGGTGATCCAGCGTATCAGCCGTCCAGGGCTTAGTTCAAATAATACAATAAGGTTTTCTCCCAGTTCCCACAATTGAATGAAGTTTTCTCCCAAGGCAGAAATTGGACTGGACTCATAATTGAATAGAAGCTAAGCTAGGTCCAGAATTGAATCACAAGGAGAAGTCAGTGGGGCTCACTCAGTTCTCACAATTAACCAGGACTTGTCCCAATCCCCTCAGTTCCCTCAGTTTACTCAATGATAGCCTACTTATGATGGAACTGAATTTTAATGAATTGACTAAGCATTGAACATCTGCTCTGTACCTGGCTCCGTGCTGGGATTGTTTCACAGTCATCCTGCCTTCCAGGAACATACAACTAGCATGAAAAATATGAGATAATTATAGTAAAGGGTTAAAATGATAACAAACAAGGGCCAGACTATATACTGTAGGCAGTACTGTAAGCAGTCTGGAAGAGGAGAGATACCACTGTGGGTTGTAGTTATTGAAGGAGATTTCCTGGAAGTGAGACTTGAAATACAGTTTGGAAGCGTGGCTAGTTTGGATAAATAAGAACGGGGCGAGAGATCATTACAGATATTGGGTAGGTAAAGATCAGCATGGGATGCCATAAGCATGAGATCTGAAGGAATGAACCCCACCCCCCCGATCTGAGTACTGTAGATGGAAACAAATAATTTTGCCACACAGTGGAAAGAATTAAATGCTCTCATACTTCAGCTCTGCTGTAGAGCTTTACAGGCTATTTCTTGTAGGCAAAGGAGTGAATGGGGAACTCTGTTCACAAAATCTACTTAGAGATTGAGCTCTGCCTGTAGTGGATCCTTCAGTGGGCTTCAGCAGTACCTTGAAAGAAATAGAGTTTCTCTTCCTTGCATATTAATTTCATGGTGAGAAATGTGTGGTTGCAGACAGTCCGTTTCTCATTATAAATTTGTTTGAGATGTAGATGAAGACTTTCCCCTACTCCTTTCCCCCTAGTTATAATGCTGAAAAATAGTGGTTGTGACCCTACAACCCTCAGAGCCCTCCAGTGTCAGAAAATGGAATTTGTAGATCTTGTTCAAAAGCATTTACTTACTGTTTGTCCCTGGAAAGTATCGTCGGTTGGTACATAGAGTATTTCATCGATATAAAGAGCTTAGGATGTTTGGCAGTCAGCCAAGGTAGTTTTCACGTGAGCAGGAGATCATGGGGGAAAACAGGAAAATCTGTTTATTTGCAGCACTCCTTCATGAAATGTCGGTAGGTAGTAAGCCTGCTAATGTGACCAGTGTTTAAATGACTAGCCCTTAGGCCATGAATGTGATTTTTCCAGGATGTTACTCTACTAACATGTTAAAAAGCAGCATGGATATCAATTTGGAATTTAGGGATAGTGGTTTAAGGATCCCCTAAATATCAGACCTGAAGCTCTTTTCAATTACTATAGCAGGCACTGCTTTCCAAGCACTTAATTTCATTTTATGAAGCTTTACTCGTCTCTCTTGACAATAGACATTTATCTACATGGTGTCTGTTTCATCAGTTAAACCAGTTATGAACTATATCCTACCAGACTGAACTTTCAGTTTCTTACTTTCTACTTTGAAATCTCCAGGAGACTTGGGAAATTGAAGGAGTAAGTTCATATGACTTACATAAGGCATATTTTGTAAACCCTTCTGATTAAGGTCAATCAAAAGCCAAGCTATAAAGTAATTTGTGTCCTCTTTTGAAAATGTTTATATGAAACATTGTAAGGTCAGGAAGCTCACACAATAAGTAACTGAGGAAAATCCACCTTGATTTAACAATTCATAATAATAAATATGTTAATAAGACTAATGTTATTGTGTTATACACATACTGCCTTTCATTAGAGGTTCTTAGAATAAAAGAAAACCAGTTTTTTAAAAGTAGATGAAAGAAGTGATAGGGAAATATCAAAAGTCAAAAAAACCAAGGGTAATGGAGATAAAAAGGGAAACTGAAGTCATAGATTTAGAGCTGGAACAAACCTTAAAAGTCATATAATCCAGCTCTCTCATTTTCTGAATGAGGGGAATTGGTTTGTTCATGGTTACACAAGTAAAAGAAGTCAAACCAAGGGCTTTAGAATCCACATAAATGCAGCATTCTTTCCATTCACTGGGGATTAAGCCCTGGCCTTGGTTTGTGAGTCCTGTCTGTCCTTTCCACTCTCCATGTGACCTTGGAAATGTCACTTCTGAGTCTGTTTCCTCTTTTCTAAAATAATAACAACAGCCAATAGACATTTATTAAGTACCTGCTCAGCCCTGGGGATGTAGAGAAAAAGCAAAAGAAGTCTGTCCTTGCCCTCAAGGAGCTCACGGTGTAATTGGAGATGCCAATTGCCAATAATATAACTTGCTTTACATATATGTATTTGCGTGTTGTTTCCCTCTTACTGTTGTAAACTCTTTGAGGTCAGGAACTTGCATTCTGCCTCATTTTATATCCCCAACACTTAGCACAGGGGATACTTAACCGGTCTTTACTGACTGACTAAATATGAAATAATCAGTGGGGAGAAGGGGGATGAGGAAAAGCTGCTTCAGCCAAGTAAGATTTTATCTAGTACTTGAAGGAAGCCAGGAGAGAGAGATGAGGAAAGAAACCATCCCAGGAATAGAAAACGAAACACGGCTGTGTAAGGTTGTTGTGACAAAACCACCCTATAAGATACTATTATAAACATGAAGTATCAGTCCTTCTCTATGGGCAATCTGACCCCTCTTTGTGATCATGTTCGTTTCCACACTTTGCACCTCTCTTAGGTGCTTAAGTTACATTTGTAATAAAGTTATATCACACCAACTGCAGAGACCTTGATTTCACAGAGCCTAAAATTTTATTTATTTTTATATTTCTTATAGCACAGCTGTGTTAACTTAAAAGTATTTAATAAATGTTTGGTTGAATTGAGTTGAAAACAGTGAAAGTAAGTTAGACAGGTTCTAAGCCCCATCCAAAGCTTTGGGATTTAGGTAATGAAGTAAGGAAAGGGCTCCGTTGTAAGAGGACTTCACCAAACGAAGCAATGCCATATTTGCTAGAAAAGCTCCCAAGTATAGGCTCTCAGCTCCACCTTAAATATAGATTCGGGTATTTCTAAGCAACAGTTTTATTAAAAATTGACTACATATAAGGACATAGAGAAATTTCAAATGTAAAAAGGCAGAAATACTAAGCATTATTTATGGACTACAACACAATAAAAATATTAATTCAGGGAATATAAACACAACATAGAGACCTAAATGGAGACTTAGTGAAATCCTAAGTAATGAGTGGCTCAAAGGACAAATCATAGTAACTGTAATTAAATGAAAGGCCATGATGGTGATGGAATAACAAAAATTTCTTGGATGCAGTTAAAGCAGTACTCTGTCCTTAAATATACTTAACAAAATACAAAAATAGAGAATTGTTGAGTGATTATGCATTTAAAAGAATTCGAAACCCAAGAAATAGACACAAAGGGAGCACGAAAGAAATATTGACGTTAGAGGAAAAGTGGTTAAACTAAAAGTTGGTTCTTTGAACAAACTAACAGAATTGATCATCCTTTAGTGAACTTTAAAAAGAAGAGGGGAGAAAATCAAATCTCTTACTACCAAAAAATAAAAGAACAAAACTAGATTGTAATGGAACCAAGATAAATAAAAACAATTATCTGAAAAACAAGATTAAGAATCTCAAAGAAAGAACATTACTTTAAAAATATAAAATGCCCAAACTAATAGAACACCAAATTGACATTCTTAAATAATCCAATTTCACAAAAGGAAATAGAACTAGCTTTGAAGGAACGACCAAAGGAAAAAATTCCTAGGCCTGGTGTATTTGCAGAAGAATTCTATCAGACTTTTAAAGGACGCTGCAAATTGTCTTCAGATAATGTTGAAGGCCAGACTCCTTTTATGAGACAAATATAGTCCTAATACCACCCCAAACCATAAAAGGATGAAGCAAAGACGAAATACATGCCAGTATCTTTAATGAGTATCAATTCCAAAATGTTAAATAAAATCCTTTCAGACCAAAGCCATTTATCCAAGAAATCATTCATTATATAACCAACTGGGATTTATACCAGGGCTGCAAGGATGGTTCAGAATTAGAAAAACAATATAATTAATTATATTAAAGACAAAAACATCCCAAACCACATGTTTACCTCAGTAAATGTAGAGAAAAGCTTTTGGCAATGTATGGCACATATCACTGCCACCATCATCATACTCATCATCAGCTTGTAATTTATATGATGCTTTAAGATTGATGGAGAAGTTTGACCTATGTCACCTGATTTGATCCTCACACCTACCCCAGGAGGTAGGGGAGAGTAAGCCCCATTTTATCGAACAGGAAACTGAGATTGGGAGAGGTTAAATGACTTGCCTGGAGTCACAGCTAGTTAAGTGTCTGAGACAGGATTCAAACTCAGATCTTCCTGAAACCATATCCAATGGTCTGTCCACTATATCACCTATCAGCCTGCTTGTTCTAAATACCTTGCAAACTATAGAGATAGAGGGTTCTTTTTTTTAGTACAATAAAAAATATGTCCAAAACCAAAAGCTGTATGTACCTGAGATACATTGGAAGCCTTCTCGATAAATATAGACATAAAGCAAGGTCTTGCTCTCTTTCATAATTGAAATATAGAAATTCTATATTTTTATATTCATTCAGTATAAAAATGGTAACAATATAAATAAGACAAGAGAAAGAAATGAAATGTGTTAAGGTAGACAAAGAGGAGACAAAATGATCTTTCTTTGCTGATGACATAATGGTTTGCTTAGAAAATACTGAGGATTCAGCAAAGAACCTAACTGAATTAATGAATCACTTCATCAAGACTCAGGATATAACAATACCACCCTTCCCCCATACATACAAAAAATGGACTCAGCTCGTCATCTTAGTTCAGCACCTACTTAGCTGTATTCTTCAAGCACACACCTGAGAGGGCACCAGTGAAATGCTCAGCACAGAGTAGAGCACCCTGTAATGCTGTGCATCAGCTGACTGGAGGTCTTCACATGTCTCTTTGATCACGGTCATTATATTTCTCATTATATCATAGCGTATTAAAGATGGAAGTTATCCCAGGCATAATTCCTCCAGTCCATTCATTTGGAATCAAGGTATAGATGAAGAAATCAGGGTACAAGAAAATTAATTGCCTTGCCTTTGTTCACATTGCCAATTAGTGGAGTCTTAAAGTTAGCCAGGCATAAAGGAATTTAGTTTACTATGAAGCAATCATTTACTCTACTTCCTAAGGAGAGAAATTAAGTATACTGAATCTTGGACCAGTAAACTGTCAGATCTAGAGTTATAACCCCCTAGCAACTCATATGGCCTTGTGTGTGTTGTTCTTTTAAATCCCTTCTGAATATCCTGTGATGGAAAACTCTCTTTTAAAATCTAGGTGAAAACCTAGAACTCTCAAACACCATTTGTTTTGTGCTAATGTCCGTATTTCTGCCCATTGAACTTGACTCCAACAGCTCTCCAGGAAAGGAATGCTTTAAATATGAAATATAATTAAATGAGGCTTTAGAGGAGTATGAGAGTAATTAATTAAAGAGGGCATGTCTAGGCCGGCTTAGTTGGAGCAGAACACGATGCCATTGAAGCTAAGATTGTGTTTTCAGTCACCCTGACACTGTTTAATCACTAACTATACACCTTGTCCACATCCCCTGCTGGCTATTAATCTTCCTGACTGAAACTTTCTCTCCTCTCTTGGCTTCTGTACCATCTCAGCTTTTCTCCAAACTCTCTTGACAGTTTGTTCTGCCTCCTTTGGGCAGAAAGTTCTCTCTTCTCCCAAATCCTAAACATGGGCATTCCCTAAGATTAGCTTTTGGCCCTTTGTTCTTGCCTCTCTCTGTAATCTCTCTATCAGGGGCAGCTAGGTGGTGCAGTGGGTAGAGCACCAGTGAAGGAATCAGGAGGACTTGAGTTCAAATCTCACCTCAGACACTTAACACTCACTAGCTGTGTAGCCTTGGGCAAGTTACTTAACTCCAATTGCCTCTAGTAGTCCTGATGGGTACCTGGTCACTGGATTCAGATGGCTCTGGAGGAGAAGTGAGGCTGGTGACCTGCACAGCCCTCCCTCACTCAAAACAAAGTCAAGTGCAAGTCATGTCATCATTTCTCTGATGGGATGGTCTTCTTCAGCAACAAAGGACGAATACACACACACACACACACACACACACACACACACACACACACACCCAATCTCTCTATCAGAGAGACTACTACCAGGAATGACATCAGTGAACAAACAGAGGAAATTATTTTTTTTTTTATCCTACAGGCAATAGAGAACCACTGTAGTTTATTGAATAGGAAAGTAGACTTGTCATGTCTGCACTTAAGGAAAATCACTTTAACAAATTATGGAGAATGAATTAGAGTAGGAAGAGACCTGGAAGCAGGAAGATCAGTTAGAAAGTCACTGTCCAGACAAGAGATGATGAGCCCCTTCAGTAAGGTGGTGGCTGAGTAGTGAGAAGGGTAGACGGCCAAGATGTTGTGGAAGTAGAAGGGGCAAGTGTAGACGACCGATTGGATGCGTGGGGTGAGGGAGGAGGAATGAAGGATAATGCTGAGATTTTGAACCTGGGAGAATGGAAGGATGAGTGGGTCTCTGTATGGAAATAGGGAAGCTCAGTGGAAACAAAGGTTTTTGGGGAAAGGTTATGAGTGCTATTTTAGACATGATGAGTTTGATGTGTCTGTGAGATGCCTAGTTTGAAATGTATATAGTTGGTGACATAGATCTGGTTCTTCAAGAGAAAAGCTAGGGTTGGATATTTGGATCCTCTACTCATCCATGTAGAGATGATAATCAAACCATTGGTGGCTTATGAAGTTATCACGTTTAGAAGGTAAAGAAAGGAAGACCCAAAGACTTGGTCTAGGCTCCCAATTAGGGGTGTCACATAAATGGTAAGCCAGCAAAGGAGACTGAGAAGCGTCAGTTGGTTGTACAAACCAAGACTCATGTGCCAAATGTAGCCCACCATCTGCTTTTATGAGGCCTATGAATCAAGATTTTTTTGCATTTTAAAATAAAGATGTAAAAAACATTCTTAGTGAGCTGTAGTTGGCCCTCAATGAGGTTCTCAATGGAGAGGATCAGGGATGACAGAAGAGGAGGTGTAGGAGACCTGAGTAAAGGAGAAAATTGATTATCACTACCTCACTCAGAAGCCTTAAATGGCACCTTGAATGCCAGACCTTCTAAACAGACCTCATGCTTTGTGCCGTCAGTCTCCTATCCCTGTTCCTAAGTGAGGAAGGGAGGAATGAACAAAGGAATGATGTAAAGGAAAATGTGTTCAGTACTAACTATATGCCAAGGCTTGGAAAGTTACAGGGTTGCTGAATGGTGGTAGGGTGACATACCCATCCAGCATCTATGGCAGTATTGATGTGATTATGGCTCCAGGAATTGAAGGCACGTAGGTGGAGGGTCTGGGAGGCGGTAAATCCCTCTAGCTGCTGAAAAGGTGGCAGGGAGTGTGCTTAGCAGAAATCCAAACATCTCCGACAAGTCTCCCCTGGCTACCCTCACTAAAAGTTCAGTTCAGCGAATGTTTATTAAGCCCCTGCCCTATTCATGGTCCTGTATTCAGCCCTGGAGGTACAAAGACAGAACTCAAGGACCTTCCATGTGACAGGGAAGTGAGAATAACATATACACAGAGATATAAATACAAAGTTCTACCAAATTATTGCAAGAGGGAGAGAACACTGACTACTAGGGGAATCAGAAGAAAAAAAATGATATAGGCTATGGCATTTGAACTATTACTTTAAAGAAAACTAGAGATTTGTAAAAGAAGAAATAATGAGGGGAATGCAGTCTAGGAATGTAGACTCACCTACACAAAGGCACAGACTTGGGAGAGAGTTTTCTGTGGAGCACAGCTAGAAGTTCAGTTTGACTGAAATGGAAAATGGGAGTAATATGAAATAACCCTGAAAGGGTAGGTTGGAGTCATAGTTCGGAGTCTTTTAAATGATACGGTCAGGGTTATCTTATCTCAGAAGAAATAGGGAACCCCTGAATATTTTTGAGCGAGGGAATGACAGGCCCAAATCTGCGTTTTGGGAATATCATTTTGTCAGTTCTGGGAAGAATAGACCGGGAATGAGAGAGGCTAGAAGCAGGGAGACTGTTTGGACCAGGGCTGGGGAACCAAGGCCACATTTCTCAAGTGTGACCCTATAATAAAAGGCTCCCTACCTCTGAATCAGACTATAGGAATAGTTCAAGCCAGAGGTAATGAGAGCCTGAACTTTGGTGGAGGCTATATCAGTTAAGAGAAAGCACATTTTTCCATCTGGGTCAGAGAGGAGATGGTAGTAGAGGGGGTGTTGATGGGTAGACTTGTCTAGCATATGCCCATGTTTAATAGATTTTAATTCCTTCTAGAAAAAATTCTAGTCTTCCTATAATTTAACATTTTTATTGTGTGCTTGTTTCATAAAACTTTTATTTATCTACTTTGCATTTATATATTGTCTTCCTACTAAACTGTGAACTCCATGAGGAAAAGGATGTTCATTTTTCACGTTTGTGTGTCTCCTGTTTCAAGTATAATGCCTTAGAGATGGTGATCAGGTGATAGCTGCGTGAATATAAAGGAGAAATATATGGAGAATGTTGGGGAAGAAGCAACAAGGTTTGGGAACTTATTTAATCTGCGAGGTGAAGGAAAGTGAGGGATGGAAGATGACGCTGAACTTGAGAGGATGGTGTGACTGAGGGAATGACAGCGTCCTTGGTGGTGATGGTGTGTTTGTCCTTCATTCTCAGAGAGGACCGTGACGTCAAGATGATGCCATGACTTGTGGTAAACTTTGATTTAAGTGAGGGAGGGCTGTGCAGGGTCACCAACCTCACCTTCTTCTCCTGAGCCATCTGGGTTCAGTGGCCAGATATTCATCAGGATGACTGGAGATGGCCCAGGATGCACGGGGAGATCCTTGCCCTTTCAGGCTAAGGTCTTACCACATTCTCACTTTGAGTGAGACACACCATTCGATGCATAGGCTTCTTTAAGTAGTTACTCAAGGGATGGCCCCTTTAAGAAAAAAAAAAAAGGGGGGAATACCCTCAGGGTCCCTGGTTAAAAGAAGAACAAGTACTATTTAGTTGTAAGCATTAAATAAGATAATAAACATAAACTCTGTGAACCTTAAAGCTTTATGTATGAGCCAGTTGTTGTTCACTGTGTCCTGTATTCATTTCAGGAAACTTTGGGGTGATCTTTGCCTCAGATACCAAGTGTTTTCTGTTCTTATGCCATAAACTCCTTGAATCTCTGTTTTCATTTTGTTCCAAATGCCATCACCTATTTTTCTTCTCTTTTTCCACTGAACTTCCTCTCCGTGATTTAGTACTTATGTGTTAAGGTCATCTCTTAAGAGGCCTTTCTTTATCCCCAGGACTAGATTCCCATGATACAATTTTTTTATCTCTCATAGCCCATCTTATATTCTGTAGTTAGGAAAGTTGGGAAGAAGGGTTGGTTTGGGGGAAAAGATAAAGTACTTATATCTACAGTGCAGATTGCAATGTATTCATGCCCACTTGTCCTATATAATGAAGGAGGCAAAATGAAAAAAAAGAGAGAGAAGAGGTCACTAGCCAGAACTACAGAATCTGCACCAACGACATGATCTGAGGGGCATGTCATTGAGTTGTGGCCTCTTGGCACTTGTCAGCTGTACTGTGAGCTGCTGGTAGTCCTGATGGAACAGCCATCGCGGGGCTCAGAAGAGGGGAGATTGAGAGCTTGCATGGATTAGAGTGATGTTAGTACATTAGGACGGGTCTAATTGGGTTGGAGATAAGCCTCATCGTTGGCAGTCACCGTAAGGATGGGACGTGCTCCATCTTCTCTCCCTTCACACTCTGCTTGGGTTCAAAGGGACGGTCTCTTACTTTGGAGATCACTGAGCTAGGCAAAGAGCTCACCTAGAATCGTGTCTTAGAATTCTCTCTTCTCCCTCCCCTGCATGCCTAGCACATAGTAGGTATGTGATAAAGATGTGTTGCTTTAATGACTGAGTGGCATTCCAGGCCATTTGTCACAAGGGCAGCTGTGCAGAAGAGGGGATGAGTCAGGACACATCCTGCTTCTGCCGTGTCAGCAATATTGCTTTTGTACACACGGGACATTTTGGTGATGGTGGTTAACAAAACAGCTCGTGTTTGGACGACCGTATGGAAATATAAATGCGAGTGTGAAAGCTGCCTTGCTGAATCCTCTGTACTTTTGTTTGTTTCTTACTTGCTTAAAGAGGGGCGTGCTAAAACAACATGTCAGGGGTACTAAGCATCTTTTATTTTTAAGGTTCAAATTTGTATTTGCATAAATGTGTATGCCTTTTGAGTATTCCGTAGCTTTGCTTGGCCGTCCTTCCAAAGTGCAGCCAACCAACATAACAGTAAGTTTGTGGAAATATCCGTTTCTAAATTTTTAAAATAAACACCTTTATTTCCCCAAACCTCTAACTGAAATTTAGAATTTCCTTCAATTAAGATGTAGGCAATGAACTACAGTAATATTTAGGCTTCACCAGACTGCCAAAGAGGGGCGTGACACACGAAAGGTTAAGAACCTGCGCGCTGAAGACTGAACTGAGCCAGTTAGGTAGCTGAATCCAGTGATCTCCAGTGCTGTGATTCTAAGAGGTGGTAACCCCCAACCACTGCTGCTGATGGCTGTTCTGTTAGATGTGCTAACTTGTGGTTTACCTGGAGGTTGCAAGGTGGTAGGTGGTGTTTGCACCAGACCCTAAAATGTGATTTATCTGTCTCTGCTGTGTCTTTTACTGTGTTTTCTTTGATTGGAAGCAGGAGTAATTTTTTTTCTTAAGGAAGAAAAGCTAGTATAGGCATTAAAATAAGATATGTTGACTTACTTGGGGAATGGGTGTTTCTTTCAACTCACAGCAATGATAGTTGCTTCGGGGAGTTACGAAGTCTGTCCTAGTAGTAGAAAGCAGAAAACACCCATTCGAAATCCACAACTTTACAGTAGATCTTGGGATCTACTATACAAGCAGAGAATATCCTCCTTGAGAAAATGGGTGTATTGAAGATAAGGAAAAGGAAACGGAAACATTCGCACACAAATTATAAAATTGGCTCCATTCTTGGGTGTTGCGTTGGGGAGGTGGGTTGGTAGCTGGAGAGGGGGAATTGAAAGACCTAAGAACCAGGCTAAAGCCAACTTGGAGATCTGAACAGGGAAGACTGTTGTTGAGGGGGACCCAAGAATGACAGTGGCTAATTTTTCCTCAAGATTTCCGCAGCACCTGTTTGCTTCTCCATTCCCCAGCCCCCTCAGCTAAGGCCGAGGACCTCACCTCAGACTTTTCAAAACACTGGAAGCCCTTCACTGACAGCTCCCTCTTCCCCCATCTCATGTCAATCAGGTATCTCCTCCTATTAATTTTCCTCAGCCCATCTCGCAAGAAGAGGTGGCCCTTTTCCTCACCAGGGCAAACCTCTCAAAATGCAACCTTGGTCCTGTCCCTTCCCATCTCCTGTAACAGATTGTCCCCACTATAATCCCTCATATCTCTATCTCCTGTTGCCTTATCTGTCACCTACAAACATGTTCATTTAAAAAAAATCATTTGATCTGAACATCCCCACCATCTACCAGCCTGTATATTCCCTCCTCCTTGATGAAGCCAGTGTATTAGGTGGCTCCATTTCCTCTCCACTCACTCTCTTCTAAACCCTTTATGATTTGGCTTCAGACCGGAACTGTGCTCTCCAGACATGTCACGGGTCTCTTTAATTATCAGATATCATGGCCTTTTCTCAATTCTCTGTGGCCTTTTGATGCCTCTTTCCTCCTAGATTCTCTCTCCTGGCCAGATTTTTACGTCACTGTTCTCTCCTGGTTCTCCTTGTACCTGTGTGATTCCACCCCTTCGGTCTCCTTTGCTGAATCTGTTCAAATCATGTCCACCAGCTGTGTGGGGATGTCCCCCAAGGCTCAGTGTTGGGACTCTCTTTCCCTTGGTACCGTCTCACTTGTTGATGTCATCAGTTCCCACGAGTTCCATTGGCATCTCCATGAAGATGATTTCCAGAGCCGTACAGGGCATCCCGTGAGTCTTAATGCAGTTTTATGTACCGTAAGCTCTGTATATAATGTGTTGTTCATCGACATATAAATTTTATACATTAATGCTGCAGCAGTGACTGGGTATTATTATAAAATATAACTTACTTTGTATTCCCAAATTTGGGGCTGAAATGGTAATTTTACAGAATTTAAGATGAAAGAGACCCCAGAGGGTCCAACTTCCACCTCAGTAAGAATGCCTCCTACAATATCTACTCCCCCCTTCTCCCACCAAAGCAGTATGCCAGTCTGTACTTGAAGATGTCCAGTGATAAGGAATGCACTACCTTCTGGCAGCTCTAATTGTTAGGAAGTGTTTTCCTTACATTCAGCCTGCATTTTTCTAATATCTGTCTCTGTGACTTTCAAAGAGCAGGGAGAACAAGTATAACCTTTCTCCATATAACAACCCTTCACATACTTGAAGACTGTTATCTTGGTGGCCCCCCATCCCCTGCCCCAATACCTTCTAATATCCAGCCTCAACATCCTTAGTATTTTACTTGGTCCTTATAACCTGCTTCATTTCATCAGTATCTTTCTGAAGGGGCAGCTAGGTGCAGTTGATAGAGCACCAGTGCAGGAGTCAGGAGGACCTGAGTTCAAATGTCACCTCAGACACTTGACACTCACTGAGTGACCTTGGGCAAGTCACTTAACCCCAATTGCCTCATCCTGGGTCATCTGCAGTTATCCTGATGAATGTCTGGTCACTGGATTCAGATGGCTCTGGAGGAGAAGTGAGGCTGGTGACCTGCACAGCCCTCCTTCACTCAAAACAAAGGCAAGTGCAAGTCATGTCATCATTTCTCTGATGGCCTGGTCTTCTTCAGCAGTGAGGGATGAACACACACATCTTTCTGAAAATGCAGTTTTCAGAGCTGAACACATATATCAGATGTGATCTGACATAGATCGGGTAGAGCAAAACGTTAGCTGCCTCAGTCTGAATACTATGCCTTTCTTAATGCCATCCAAGATCATGCTCTGTAACAATACAGGGCCTAGGACACACTCCCTCCTTGGAGTATTCCAGTAGAGATCTACCTCCATGTTGACTGTGATCGACATGGAGGTGCTACTCCTGAGAATCCTTTGAATTAACTTATTCCAAATCCACCTAAACCTATTGTTGTCTACATCTCCTTCAGTTATCAGAACTTGCCATTTCTACTTACATAGCATCTTTTACCTAGTGCCGTCTACCTATTCGCACAACCACAATCTTAATTTAGGTCTTTACCACCCCTCTCCAAGATTATTGCAACAACTTCCTGATAGGTCTCTCTGTGTCAAGGCTTTTCCCACTTCAATCCATTCTCTCTCATAATTATCGAAGTGATTTTAATTAAGGGCGGATCTGCCTACATTACTCGCCTACTCGGTAAATTCTAGTGGTTCTCTGTTGCTTGTAGAATAAAACAAGCTCATCTGTTTGGCTTTTAAAGTCCATCATGACATGAGGTGAACCCATCTCTCCAGTTCTGTACATTTCTTCTTTTCCTCTATCCTCTGGTCTAGGACACCTGGACTTCTCTTTTTCCCTCATGCATGTACAGTGAAATCCATCTCCTTTCTCCACGCAAGGGCCTTCTCCGATATCTAGAATACACTCCTTCCTCACCACTGCCTTGCAAAAATTCATCACTGTCTGCAGGACACCACCTTCTACATGAAGTTTTTCCTGGTTCTTCCGCTATTACACTTAAACTCCTTGTATTTCTTTTATGTGAATTTTATATTCTTTTATTTGGACATGTCTCTATTTCATTTTTTTGTCTTTGTATCATCAGCATCAGCAAAATTCATGGCACATAGTTAAATATTTAATGAATCCTTGTGGATTGATTGGTTGGTCTTTCCATTTTGTGCACAAGCATATCATGAGAGACTTTGTCAAATGTGAGATCAAATTATGTTCTATCTATGGAATTCCCGTGGTGTATAGAGTGCATTTCTGAATTGTTGAATGTTAAATTACTGTGTGGTATAACAAGTTTTCTTGACTGCTCAGAACATTGGTTGATATGGTTTTAGAATAATTCATTGGAATCCAAAGATGTAGATGTTCTGTAGATGTAGTTGTATTTGTGTGTATGTATGTATGTATATACACATATTTGTGTGTATGTATGTATGTATATACATATATATGCACACACATATACATGCACTATTTTATCTTATCCACACTCCCAAGTATCTCTCACATTTATGGTAACCCCAAGTTATTTAAACACTCATATATGAGATCAGGTAACATTTTATATTTTCCTTCAATAAGTAGGTAGGAATGGGAAAAAGAAATGGAAATATTTTCTCATTGTCCACTAGATGTCAGCAGAGAACACAAAACGTGTCATCCAACATCTTTCCAAGCCTGTTTCACTATTCCTGATAACTGATCCCCCCAGCTACAAGGTTTGTGTGTTTAGTTCTGTTTTTAAAGGTGGCATATCGCTGCTCTCACCTTCTCCCCAGTTGCATTCCAACACTTCTTCTAGCATATCCACCATTGTCTCTTAATGAAAAAAGGGAAATGTATTTGGAGCAGAACTGCATGCGACGTGTTGCTAAATTCTGGATTTCGGAGCTCTCGGGATCTCATCCAGTGGTTCACATGGGGTTTGGGCAAATACGATCGCTTCTAGTCCAGAAGGACTGTTCAGATCCTTCTTTTGTCCTAGAGTTCTACAGTATTGAGTAGTGTTTAAGAAAAAAGGAACTCCCCAAATGGGCTATTAGTAGGGCTTGGAAATATTCTTTTGTATAGAAATTTTTGTTGTAATGGTAATTTTGCTAATAAGATTTAACCTGAAAGAGGAAATTATGTTGTTATCTAAAGAGTAATACCGTAGCTTTCGTTTATGTAGTCACTCAAATACACTTTGCTCACACTAGTTCAAGGGGTTAGTGTCTTTGGCCTTGTTTTACAGATGAGGAAGCACCCTTAAGAAAATTAAGTGATTTACCGAAGATCTCGTGTTGTTGATCAGTCGTTTTTTCAATAGTGTCTGACTCTCCATGACCCCATTTGGGGTTTTCTTGGCAAAGATACTGGAGTGCTTTGCTATTTCCTTCTCCAGCAGACAGGGTTAAGTGACTTGCCCAGGGTCACACAGCTAGTAAGTGTCAGAGGCTAGATTTGAACTTCCTAACTTTAGGCCCAGTGCTCTATCCACTGTGCCACCTAGCTACCCTGCCCAGGACCACATAATAAGTTACAAAGCTGGGATTTAAACTCAGTCCTACTGTATCAAAAGAAAGTCTTGAATTTTTAAAGTTATCCTTGTTGGAGGGTCGCAAATGTACTTCATTGTGAGATACCTAGTATGACCAGACAGTTGGAGAGAGAAGATTTTGGCTTGTAATTTCTAACACCTCTTTGAATTATATTAGTCATTAGGTAATATCATCGATTTCATACGTCCTGTTTTGGCATTGGATGTATAAGGGTTGCATTTTTTAAAATTTGTATTTATTACAAGACTTGAACACATTATGACTTACACATTTTGGGATCAGAACCATTAGGTCTCTGGACTTCTTGACTTAAATTCCAAAAGTTTGTTGCATTCTATGAATTCTAACCGTTCCTCTGAATTAAATACTCCTTTTCTTTCCTCTCCCTCTCTTTCAGATCACGGGTGTTATTCTCCTGGCAGTTGGAGTCTGGGGCAAGCTTACTTTGGGCACATACATTTCTCTTATTGCAGAGAACTCCACCAATGCCCCCTATGTGCTTATTGGGACTGGCACTACCATTGTGGTCTTTGGCCTATTTGGATGCTTTGCCACATGTCGTGGAAGCCCATGGATGTTAAAACTGGTGAGTGTGTCAATGATGTATGTTGCAGTATTAAAATTGCTTATGCCATGATTTTTTTGAAAAGGCATACAGATGAAAAATGGTGATTCTTTGGGCAAGAAAGGCCTCAGCATCCACAGACTCATTTAGCCATTATCTCTCTGCTAAAAGCAAAAATTCAGTTTTCACCAGACCTAATTAACGCAAGGAAGAGTGCTAAAACAACAGTGTGTCCCCTCTGTGAGGCTGACTGGCAAAAGCTGTTGCTAGGGAACATAAAGATGCCCTTTATAACCTCATGGCAAAATGCCCTGATGCCAGCTTTATGTGCCACACTGGAAACTTCCTTCAGCCACATTACACATCTTCGCTAAGCAACTCAGGAGCCTGACCAGCAGCCTTCCATTTGGAGTGACCTCCTTGTTCCCTTTTGGGAAATCAATTTTCTCATCTCAACTGTGGCTGCGCTTGGCACTTCTCCCTCCCCTAAATCAGCACCGTCTAGCCACAAGCCACAGAGGTCCAGCTGTGTCACAGAGCACGGCGCGGCTGAAAGGTTGCACAGTGTCACGTTTCCTTCTCCGGGCCTAGAATTACTGCTGGGCTTTTCACCCTTTAAAAGCTGTTGTGTTATTCCTCCTTACTGACCCTATATTTAGAGAAATGTGAAAGAGAAGAGGCAAAGTGATCAACAGCCGGCAAAACTTGACTCTTCTGAGGCACCGGACTCCTCCCTTGGCTCCCTTGAGTTGCTTCATTTCTTGCTGCAGTCATAAAGTACCAGCTGTCAGGACCAGTGTTAAAAGTATATTTCCACTTTCACACTGTATTTACACTAGAAGATATTTAGCCTGTATTTCCATGAGCGAGCAGAAAGAGTGGCTAGACTTTGGGGTTGGGTTGCTGCTGGGATTATCAGTGCTGTGGCCCGCCGCTGGTCTACGTTTTGTACTCAAGGTGCCTTTCATAGCACTCTTCATTTCTGAGAATTACTGTTGTAGTTTTTGTAAATGAAAGGAGGTCAGGGCCCCCACTTAATGTTAATTGCATGAAATGGGGCCTGTGTTAAATGTGCCACCCAGTGAACGGGAAAGGTAGCAAGTCTTTGAGCCCCGTCTTGCTTGGTTTAGCTTAACCCTGGGAGCTGATAGCATTCACTACCATCTGATGACAGAACTTGGTCTGTGCCCAGTTCACATCGAATAAATCACTTTGACAATCGATATTAATTGGTTTCTCTTGTCAACCTCGATAGGAGGGATGAGCAGTAGGATCCCATCCACTAACCCTAACGCTTTAGAAGTAAAAAGAGTCCAAGGTGCATCACGGCTGTTCCTGTGTTCCACGTATGTAAGGGAACGTGTACTAGTACTAGTGTCCTGCCCAGAATGCACTAGTATTGTGAGTGAGGCCTGTCCATCTAGTGCTTCTCACAAGTAAGGTTGTTTTTAATGTGCCCAGGGTTGACCTTGGGCAAGAAAAGCAAGGGGAGAGAGAAATGATTATTTTTAAAGCAATGGTTACTGACCTAGTAAAAGAATTTAAGCCTAACATAAATACACATACAGATCTGTGAAATAACCATGTTTCCTGCCCAAACTACAGAACCACTAAACACTGCTACAAACCTGTACGACTACAAGCTATGACTTTAGATAAAAGTGACTATTTGGGAGAAGTTTCCTTTGGAGCAGGAAAGAGAAAGGTGTATACTAACCATCAACACCTGGGCTCTGCCTGTGTCCTCGGACAAGTCGTGCATCTCTCTGGGTTTAATTTTTTCTTCTTTAAAATAACAGGAGGCAAACTACATAATTTCTAAGGACGTTTTCAGCACTTTATTATTCTAAGGAGAAATTTTTTAACCACGGAAAAATAAGGGAAAGGGAGCTTTATACCCCCAATCTTGTGTTCATTTGTTTTTTCACCTGACAAGATTCTGTTTCCAGCGCTGGGAGTATCACCAGAAGAACTTACATGTGGACTGGGCAGGGTAGCTGTGTGATCCCTGGAGGATTTGCTCCCCATAAACAAATATACCAGTAATTCAGGGATAGTATACTGGCTGTTTGAGGGGAAAGGAAGCTGATGAGAGGAGAGCAGAGGATAGGTTAGAAAGAAGTAGCAGCTTCAGCTTCTGACGCCTGTTTCTAACACAAGCTTTTCTTAATGGTCATGGTACTTCAGGTATTACATCTCCACAGAGAAGACAAACACCTCTACTGCTGTGTGTAAAAGTAGAGTTTCCAGGATTAATACTTTGCTAACCTTTCCTCCTCCCAGTACGCCATGTTCTTGTCCCTGGTGTTCTTGGCTGAGCTGGTGGCGGGCATCTCAGGTTTCGTCTTTCGCCATGAGGTAAGTGCATACAAACCAGGGGGCAGGAACCATCCGTACTGTTTTTGGAAGGGAAGATTCATTGATACTTTTTAAGATGTGCATAGCACTTGCAAACTGCTGTTTGGTTTGAATGGGGGTAGTTTTTTAGCTATATCATGGGCTGAAATTATGATTTCAAATGAACAGATTTGACCAAAGCTCAGAAGCTGACTTATTAGCTACTTACCCTTATGCAGTCTCTATGTGTCCATCATGAAAGGTCATTCTTTAGCCCTGTTACAGTGCCAAAGCTTATAATATAGAATAAATATGCTTTTGAAATATAGCCCTTTCAGTAAGATGTACACTATATATATATTATACACACACACATATATATATATACACATACGCATATATGTATATATACACATGCACACATAATAAAGGGAGGATTTTCAAGGTTGCAAAGCTAAGCCAAATTAATTTCTCTGATATATTTTAAGTATCATGTCTTCCCAGAAGTAACAGTAAAATGCATATAGAGATGTCTTTATGATTTTAAAATCAATAAATTAATTTATGCCAAAAATTCAAAGAAGGCCATTAAAGGAAATCCTTTGTCCATTTTTTCTTGAGTAAATGTTGGTCAGTGAAGCCTGTCAGTCTCTTTTTTTTTTCCTTCCTGAGAAGCCATGGGAATTTCTACAGCTGGTTTTAATATTCCTTAAAATGACCTGTTCTTTAGAATTCTACTTTGAGTGAGACTGAGTAAAAGCATGGAAAGAAACGCAAATCTAAATCAGATGCTTGGAGAAAATAGCTAGTTCCTGGCTTAAAATATAGTATTTCCTTCACCTTGGTTCAGCGTTTCAGCCACAAACTCTCCTCTCCTAAGTACTATCCCATCTTTGACAGTCTCCTGCTTCCACTTCATTAAATACCTTTTCCCATATAAATGACAGAACCATGGCCCTAGTATTCCCAGGCAGGTGATAAGACGTAGTATTTCAGTAATAGATCATTTTCTTCAGTCAGTTCACTACACTCAACACTATCCTCCCCTAAGTCACACTTTTCAAATGCTTAAATAAATCTGATTTCATCAGTTTGGGTATCCCCTCCAGCGATGCAAATTGCAACCTGTGCAGGACTGTCCACACTGCAGGACTCTTCTTCTCATGAATTTGCTACAAGGGTCCACCCAGTGTATTGTGAGTCTCTCCCACCTCCCACCATCACAGAGATAACAGGACTGTCCAGCAACCACCTTTCTGCTTTACTAGGTCATAAGCACCAATCCTCTCTTTCTATACATTTCCCAGATGATGTATTGCACACTGCTTAATGCCCCTTCCCCAAGCACCACTTCACTCTTGTATTCATCTTTAGTTCTTAAAAGACAGTTATGTTCCATGTCTCATAATTATACAATAATGCTGATAGAATTTTGGTATTAAAAAGATGGACTTTTGTTTTTAGAAGGAGCTTGATGTATGTAAAGATGTTTTTCAAATTCCTGAAAATAATCCAGCCCGCTTTCCTCCTTGTATTTAATTCTGGGCCCAGATTACCCATTTATGTTGTCAGTCCCAGACATTCATACTTAGACAGCTCATCAAGCAAAGTCAAGCTTCATTCTTGTTTTATAAAAATATTGAAAATACTTAAAATATTTTGATAGCAAACAAAAGACATCTGATAATAAAGGATTTTAAGAAACAACTCTAGGCCTTAGTTTCTTCCTGTAAAAAAGAAGGGATCAGGCTGAGTGATCTCTAAATACCCCTTGAGCTTTCAGAGTCGTGTCTCCTCCTGAGCTCTTAACTGCCATGAGCAGTTTTCCCAAGGGTTATCTTAAAATGAAAACCAGCATGTTAGCATGAATTTACTTCTCTTAGCATCCTCCGCACTTGGTGTGTGCTGGCGTATAGTAATTCCTTCCTAAATGCTTAACTGATGTAAAAACCTCATGTTGCCTATCTGCTATCCTTTCTTAGATCAAGGACACCTTCCTTAGGACATACACTGAAGCCATGCAGAATTACAACGGGAATGATGAGAGAAGCCGTGCAGTGGATGATGTGCAGGAGAGTGTAAGTTTAAAATGGCCAGATAGTCAGTTAAGGAGAGAACTCGCAGCAAAGTCATTCATCAGTTGCAGTTTGGGCTTTGTGATGTGCTACCATCATTAATTTTATAGCCTTCCCCAGTGTATGAGGATTTACTGTTATTTTTTGATCATGTCATTGCTTTAGAGATAAAATAGTACCCCTGAGCTCAGTTTCCTACAGATATGCTTTCAACAATTTACCCAGATACAAAGAACTTCACAGAAAAAGCGAATCTCTCCTGGTCACATGCCTTTGTAGCTAAACATATACCTTTCCTTTCTCAATACATGCCTTGCTAATAGAAGAATTGTGTCCATTGGAAAGCTGATATATTCAATAGGCAGGTGGTAATGTGGGGACTGGAGTTTAGAAGAGAGTCTGGGGCTAGATATATTGATCCAGTGGTGATCTAAATTAATGTGATAATTAGATTCATGGCAGCTTTTAAGTTCACCAAGAGAATGAAAAGAGGACCTAGGATAGAGCCTTGGGGTAAAGTCTGGGTGATGGTCCAGCTGAAGAGTCTAAAAAACATTGGATAGATAGGTAAGAGGAAAATCAAGGCAGAATAGTCTTAGGAAAACTCAGGAGAGGACATTCAGTGGAGGCATCAGGTTGAGAAGGATGAGTACAAAAAAAAAACATCAGCTTCATCATTTAGAAGGTAATTGGCAGTGTTAGAGCGAACAGTTTCAGTTAAATGGTGAAGTCAGAAACCAGAAGTCAGATAGTTGAGGAATGAAAGAAAGTGAATGAGATGGCTGTAGATGGCTTTTTTCTAAGAGTTTGATTGAGAAGGGAGATAGGATGATAGTTTGAGGGACTGGTAGGGCCCAGGGAAGTGAGGGTTGGGAAGACTTGGTCATATTTGAAGGCAGCATCAAAGAATTCAGTAGATAGGGAAGACACTGAAGATTAGAGAGAGAAAATGTGGTTTTGAAGGTACTCTGCTAGAGAAGATGGAGAGGGATGGAGCCAAGAGTACACATGGGGAGTGGTCTTAATGAGGAGAAAAGCTGCTTCATCAGAGGAAGGACTGGGAGATGAGACTGAGAAGATCACAGGGAATGATTTCATGTTCTCACTATAAGAAATGTTGGGGACCGTTAGAGAAACTTGGGTAGATTTCTGTGAACTGAGGCAAGGTGAAGTGAGCAGAACCAGGAGTACAGTTGATAGAATAACATCAATATTGTAAAGATGAAAGGCTTTGGAAGACTTAAGACTGGTGATAAATGCCACGACCAACCGTGAGTCCAGAGGACTCCTAGTGAAATATGCTGCACACTTTCTGAGAGAGAGGTTATGAGCTCAGTTTGAGATGTGTACATATTTTTCTGGCCAATGCCAGAATTCGTTAGCTTGACAATATATGCTGCTCGGATTTTGTTTTCCTTTTCTTTCTCATAGTTTGGGGTGGGAGGAAAGGAAGGTGGTTTTTCTCTATTTGAAAAAAATAAAATTTTAATTAAAAAAATTCTTGAAGAAAAGTAGGAGATGAAAAGGGAGTTTGGAACAACCTGTGTTTGGAAACAGTATAGAAAGCCAATTAGAAGGAAGTGAATGATTGCCTTGCCACAGTGAGGATCCAGTGATTTATGACACTGGACACTGGACATACTATGACAGTGATTTATGGCTGGGATTTGGTAAGATATGAGTAGTGATGGTACCAGGGGACAAGGAAATTCAAGAATGCAGGAAAGTATGGGCTTGAACTGGTTAACAGTAGCATCAAAATTGGAAAGTAAAGTCAGAGAGGAGGTAATAACTCAAAAAAAAGGACTAAGGGATGAAAGGAGGTCTCAGTGATGTAGCGAATGTCTCAGAGGTATAGAGGAGGGAGATGGAGTGATAGTAGATTAGCAGATACAAGAATGTTCTAGCTTTTTATTGTGTACATGAAACACTTCTGGGTAATGGTGAGACCCAGGATCTGACCACTCCTATAGATGGTTGAGGTGGAATGAAGTAGGAGGTTGTTGGCTTTGTTGGTTGAGGAGAAGATGTCTGAGGGAGCATTAACATGGATGCTACCATAAGCTTCAAGCTGGAGACGAGAGGAAGGTGGTGAGTGAGGTATTAAGTCATTGTGAAAAAATTAGAGAACAACTACTCCGTGATTCTCGACCTCACTCTCTTTCCTATAGACAGTCAGTGACAACGGGGCAGGGGATCACGATGTCCGTAATTCCCCACTCTTGTTTTCGTCCTTTGTAGCTGAGCTGCTGTGGTGTTCAGAATTATACTAACTGGAGTACCAGCCCATACTTTGTGGAACACGGGATCCCTCCCAGCTGCTGCATGAATACCAGTGATTGCAACCCCCAGGATCTGCGCAACATGACTGTGGCTGCCACTAAAGTCAATCAAAAGGTTTGTTCCCTTGAGGCCTGTGAAAAATTCCCCCTCAGTAACTTTATAATTTCTCCAGTTGATGTGGTAGATTAGAGCAGGGTGAGTGGGGGAGAGGGATTCAGGAGGGGTGGTTTAGGTTTTGCTTTGTTTGGTTTTTTTTTATCCATGAATCTGGGAAAGATGTTGGAAGCAGAAACCAACAGAAGGGACTCAGAGTTCTGATGTTTCTGGTACCTCATTCTATGCTCATTTTCCGAAACATTAAGAATATAGGAATCCATTACTTCGTTCAGTCCACTTTTTCTTCTTTCCGTAATCCATCAAAAAGCTAAATAGCTTTAGAGTTAGCAAGTGTGTACAGGTATACTTATGCCAGGCAATAGATGTCACTTTTCTTTCTGGGTTTCTTTTGCAAACATGAGAGTGTTAACATCTGGAGGCCAACACTCAGGCGGAAGGAGAAAGAGAGATGCAGGGTGACTGATGGCGAGTATTGTGGTTCCTTTGGAAATGTCAGCCTTCACCTTAGTGGACTCATGGTGCTGTAGGAACAAGCCAACACACCTTTCCTCAGCTCACTATCTACTCCCTGCACCCTGTGAAATTAGAGGGACAAGACTGCCACCAAGAGAATCTAGTAGTAATAAGGGAATTTAAAATGTAGAAATGAGAAGAGGAAGAAAGGGGTTCTGTATTTCAATTTGCCAAAAGATGTGACAGAGCTAAAGGGACAGCTCACCAATGGTCTAAAAGAACTATTTTCGATAATCCCATTTTAATCTGTGTAAATCTCTTTTGTAAAGTACTTTTCAAGTTGTCTATGTTATGCAAATATAAGCTTTTTATTCATTCTAGCATACTTTTTTTTGTTTTAATTTCATTACGTGTGTGTGTGACAGAGAGCAACAAGGGAAATGATAATAGCTCATGCTTGTGTCCTGCTTTATAGTCTACACAGCACTTTGTTCATGAGAATCCAGTGAAGTATGTGTTACAACTCTTGTCTCAATTTTACACACGAGGAGACAAAGTGGTTCTAACCTGCTCCAGGTCATACAATTCAGTCAGCATTTATTAAGAATCTCATACATTTAAAGAACTATATTGAGTGCTGGGAATACAAAGACCAAACAGCCTCTCCTCTCAAGGAGCTTATATTTTCTGAGACATGGAGAGCTACGACTTACCCAGGGATAAGTAAATAGAAAGTATATATTCAGCTATGGGAGCTTATAAAACTCTACCAAAGTTATTTGAAGCAGAAGGTAGATAACTTGGGATAACAAGAAGGTAGATAACTTCAGATAACAGATATCTGAAGCAGATAACTTGGGTCACCGAAAAGGCCTCACTCTGGAGATGGCTTCTGGAGAGCCTTGAAGGGACTGAAGAATTCACACAGGCAGTGGTGAGGAGGGGAGTGTTTCAGGGCTTCTGGACCGTAATCACTGAGGCAGACATGGGAATGGAATGCTGTATACAGCACACACAGCGTAAGCCGGGGGAGGGGGAGTGACACGAGCTAGGACGTGGTAGGCTGTATGTGTGTATTAGGATTATGGAGGGCTTTATTGCCAAGCAAGAGTGTGTGTTTCATGTGAGAGGCAGCCAATGAAAATTCTTGAGGGGTGGAGTGACGTGGTCGCACCCTGCAGTTACTTGGAGAAGAGATCAAGAAACCATTAGGGAGACTTAGAGCTGTGCAGGTTCGAGGTGCTGAGGCCCTGAACTGGGGTGGTGGACACATGAATGGGAAGCAAAGGAATGGGACGCGTGAAGAGCCACGAAGCGCTGAGCTTGTGCCTGGAAAGAAAGACGGTAATCCCTCTGACAAAAGTGGGAAAGTGAGGAACAGTGGAAGGTGATGTTTTCAGTCCTGGGATGTGTGAAGCCTGAAGTGCCTTTTATTCTTTTATCATCCTGTTGTCCTGCCTTCCTCTCCTCAGAGGAGACTCTTCATCTCCCTCCGCTTCCCAAGCACCGCCCTTTCGCTGGGGGGTTTCAGTGGCCGTGTGGATGATTTCACAAACGATCACAATCGCCTGATTCCCTTTAGAACAAAAGCAGATAAACCCAGCAAAAAGCCCACCCTGCCCCATCTGACCATAACCTCCATAACCTCTCCCTGTGCCTCATCTCTCCTAAAGCTGCTCTTTATCCTGAAGACTTCCGGCCTTCCAGTACCCCTGAGTACTTTCTCAAGCCCTTACCCTCTAGTTAACCACATCAGCTCCACATCGTTATTGACTCTGGAACCCGACCTCCTGTCCTGTCGGTACTCATCACGTGGCAGACCTCAGCCTGCCATTGCTCCACCAGCCGCCTCCTCCACTCTCACACGCGGCTGAGTGGAGCTCGAGGAAGCCATTCAACCACCCTGCCTGGGTACACTCTCAATTCCTGTTATCCAGCTTCAGCAGAGCCATTATCGCAGCATGACCCTTTTATTTGTCCCTAATAGAGTCCCTCTTTCACTCCCCACAGAAACTATTAGAAACCCTCTCTTCTCTCCTCAAGACTCACACACTTCTCCCTCCCACCTTTTACTTAGCTGAGGACTCTGACTTACTTTAGTGAGAAAAGCAAGGCCGTTTGCTGTGAGCTCTGCTCTCTTCTCTTTATTACATAATCCCTTGGCACCAGCTCCCTGTCTGCTTCTTTTCTCCCGCTCTGACAATAAACTTGCCTCTCTTCTTGCCAAGGCTGACTCTTCTACACCTTGATCCCACCCCCTCCCATTTTCCCTAGTATGCTAGCCCTGCAATCATGTTCTCTCTGTAATCTTCAACTTCTCCCTATTTATTCCTTCCCTAGTGCCTTCTAACATGTCCAAGTCTACCACATTAAAAAAATCTCTCAACAGACCATACCATTCCCTCAAATTATTACCCCACATCTCTTAGCCTTTCTCAGAAAAAGACTGTTTAGACTCGTTGCCTTCGCTTCCTCCCTTCTCACACCTCAGCCCTTTGCTTTCTGGCCTCTGGCCTCGTCACTCAGTTGAACTGTCCTCTCAAAATCACCAGCCATTCTTGCCATGTCTGAGGGTCTGCTCTCAGTCCTCATGCTTCTTGACTCCTCTACTATTTTTGACACTGTCACCAACTCTTTCCTCCTCTCCTCTCTGGGTTTTTATGACACTGTTCTCTTCTGGTTGTGTTCCTCCTTGTCCAACTCTGCAATCCCCAGCTCACCACCCCATCCCACGCTCCAACAGTGGGTGTTCCCAAAGGCTCTTTCCTGGACCTCATCATCTCCCACTGATTTAATTATCATCTCCATATGGGATGACTGCCAGATCTATATATCTCTTGAATTCTAGTTTCTGTATCACCAGTTGACTGTTGCACATTTTAAATGGGATTTCCTAGAGTTATTTTACAGTCAGTATGTGCCCAATAGAATTCGTTATCTTTTCCCTGTCTGCAAACTTCCCTAGTACCCGCCTCTTCTAGTGGCCCAAATTTGTTATGTTCGCATTATCCTCCCCTCCTCCAGATTTTGTTCTTTTTTGCCTCCACACATCTGAACGTTTGACACCTTCTCTCTGTTCACAAGGAACTGCCCCCATCACCTCTTACCTAGAGTAGTGCAGTGAGGCTAACTGGTATCTGTGGCTCCAGTGCCTCTCTGCCCTGATCCATCCCCCACGGTGGAACACACAGTGACACCAGTCTTTGCACTCCCCTACCCAGTAAACACCAGTGGCTCCCCAGTGCCTTCGGCTTTTAAAGCTGGCCTCACTTTGCCCTCCCTCTGTTCCTACACACAGGACTCCATCTCTGGCCCCTCTCTGCTCCCTCTCTCATAACTTCTCCTTTGCCTCCTTTTTGCAGAATTGCTCTTTTCCTACAAGATTTAGCCTAAGCACCACCAACAGGAATCCCTTCCTGTCCTTCCTTCCCCTAATGCTTTTCCTCCCAAGCTGCCTTATTTGTATATTTATTTGTATATAAATATTTATGTACTTGTGTGTGCCTCTGCTTGAACGTAAGTCACTTGAGAGAGCAATCGTCTTATTCTTTATATCCTGGGCATTTGGCACAAATAATGCCTGGCCTAATTAATAAAATACCTGTTGGTTGTTCCAGGTGAAAATATCCATCTGGGACTGGACCTTGGAAGAGAGATGAGGGCTGGAAATCTGTAAATCTGGGAGTTATTTGAATAGTGATTATTGTTGAACTGATGAAAACAGATATGATCACCAAGAAGGAGTATAGAGAGAAAAGAGATAAAGGCTGGGATACACCCACATCTAAGGGATAGGTCTCGATTGAGAGTCCTGTAAAGGAGATGGATAAAGCACGGTCACACACGGGAGGAGAAAGTAGAGAGAACAAGGAGGGAATACGTCCCCCATGTCAGGTGATCGAGAGGAATCCAGAACAGTGAGGATGGAGAAGAGGCCTTCGAATTTAACCACTAATAGATAGATAGTTAAATGTCTAACAGTAGGGGAATGAATAAATCCATTTTCGTGCATTTGTATAAGGGAATACTATAACGCAGTAAAAATGGATAAGAATCAGGAAAGAAATCTGGAAAGATCCTTATGAAATAATGCAAAATTCAGTTCAATTCAGTAAACATTTATGAAGCTTCTGTTATGTGCCAGGCACTGCACTAAGTGCTGAGGATACAAAAAAGACATTTCCTGTAGGAGCCTATTCTCCAATGGGGGTGGGGGGAGGGTGGGGGCATCTGGGAAACAAATAATACAAAAGATAGCTAGAGAAATTGGAAATCATTAACAGAGGAAAGGCACTGATGTTTGGAGGGGCTAGGGAAGGCTTTTTGTAGAGGAGGGGATTTGAGAGAGAGGTCAGTGGTCAGAGCGGAGGTGGTATAGCGTTCCAGGTGCGAGGGACAGTCAGAATGATGAAAGCAGAACGAGAAGCGTGGAGTGTGTGCATGATGTGACCACGTAAGGGGCAAATCGAGCATCCTGAAGCCTTAGATGGAATGACCAAAAAATGATCCTATTTTATACCTTTAGCTAAATTAGCTTGAATATTTTTGGGTAATGAGAAAATCACATTGTTTGTACTGGTGTTCATTATTTTTCATCAAACACTTTACTTTTTAACAAGCAGACCCTTTTTGGTCATGCAGCCTTGTCCGCAGACTTCTCCAGCACCAGAATCTCCAAAGAAAGGAATTCTGTACTAGTTATACAGAGTAGTTATACCTAAAACCAGCAACAAGTATTTATTAAGCGAGTTACTGGGTGCTGGGTACCAGGGGTCAAAAAAGGGGATAGTCACTGCTTCCAACAATCTTAAGTTGTCCATTGAGACCCCACCCCCACCCCCACCCCCAGCACACACACCCCTCTACAAAAAAGCTGCAAGGTGACTTTGGCAGGAGGCAGGTAGTAGCTGGGGTGATTAAGCAAGGTGTCATTCGAACTGAGTCTTGAAGGAAATCAAGAATTCTTAGAGGTAAAATGAGGAAGATGGGAGTAACAGGAAATAATTCTAGGAAACTGCCTAGTACTTCTCAATATAGGCCAGAAAAGCTTTGACTGAGAGAACCCACAGGCCACTACCAGAATATAAAGGACACTTCAAATTCCAAGACATGTTCGTAGTTAAGTCTTGCAATTTCAGCAACAAGTGCATTTTGAAAGCAGCCAGAAAACCTCTTGAGTGTGAAGGAAAAGTAGGGACGACGCAGGACCATCAATAAGCGTTTGTTAAGTGCTTACCTAGTGGAAATCACAACACAGAGTCTAATAACATATTCCAGAAGTGAAGGTGGCATAGAGAGTAAGAGCACTGGGCTTGGAAGAAAAAGGACTCATCTTCACGAGTTCAAATCCCGTCCCAGACCCTTCGTAGCTGTGTGACCCTGGCAAGTCCCCTAACCCTCTTTGCCTCATTTCCTTACCTGTAAAATGAACTGGAGGAGGAAATGGTGAACTGCTCCAGGATCTATGCCAAGAAAACCTTCACATAGGGTCACAGAGAGTCAGACCCAGCTGAAATAACTCAACAGCAAAGGCAAAGGAGCTCACGATGTAACCCAAAATATCATGTCCTGCAAACTTGGCCCTAATCAGAAGTGAAGAAAGGACATTCAGTGAAATGGAGGCATTGAGGCATTTCTATCCTCCCCATCCAAAGAAATAAAATATTAGTGAGCATTGGTACAATTTGCAAACACTTTACATCAAAAGCACAAAAGGGTAAATATAGCTATGAAGCAAAGACTTATTTTCTCATGCTTGCTGCCTGTGTGGCCTTTAGTAAGTCCCTTTAACACACTGGGTTCCAGCTTTCTCATCTGTGCAGTGAGACGCCTGGACTGGCTGATCTCCAGGGTCCCTCCTAGCTCAGAATCTAGAATTCTAAGATAGATCAATGAGTCTGCACCATCCCAACAAGACCAATCCATCAGCAAGGAGACAGAGCATATGTCCTTTAAGAAGTGGCCAAAAAACAGGTGCAGCTCCATGGGAGAGGGCCTAGGTCTAGAAATCTGTATCACCTCTGCTCCACTTTGCAACTAACATAAAAATGTCACAGTTCTGAGACACTGGTTTTATCAGCTATGCACCCAAAGTGTTGGACTGCTAAGGTTTTAATGCAGCTGCTCTTTACTGTGCACATTTCCAAAAGGATGAATGTCAGTCGGGTTTGTACAGTTTCGGCTAGTGTTGCCCTTAGTGAAGTTTATCATTTAAAGCAATTCTGAGACAAAAGTTTTTGATAAAGTGGAAGCAGGTCAGTATACTGGAAAGCAACTCCCCCAGCCCAAGAAGCCTAGCTTTAGTTCTAGCTCTGTCAATGGCTTTGTGGGTGAGCTCAAAAAAGTCATTTAATGGTTAGCTGTGTATATTGTTTTCCTAACTTGGCAAATTCATGTCTTCTCTTGCTTCTCTGAGTTCTTCATATTCACTGTTTCTTATCAAGCAGTAATTATTCTTTTACCATAATTAGCCGCTCTCTCAGTCGATGAGCATTTCCAGTTCTTTCTTATAGAAAAGTGCTTTTTTCAATATTTTGGTGTATTTGAGAACTTTCTATCTTTAATCTCCTTTTGGCATAGGCCTAGCAGTGGGATCTCTGAGTCAAAGGGAATCAACCTTTTAGTTCACTTTATTAATTCCAGATTGTTGTCTAGGACAGTTGGAGTAATTCACAGCTTCACCAATAGTGTCCAGTTGTCTCTGTCTTTTCACAATCCCTACAATAGCTATCATTCTCATCTCTGAAAAAGTCACTTGAACTCCCCTGTTTTGTAAAATGACAGATCTAAGCAAGGTGATCAGTATGGTGTCTTTCAATGTATGTGGCACTATGAAAAGCCTACATGATTTTACAAACATTAGGTTGTAAAATTTGCTTCAGTATTTGCATATTTACTGGATTGTTAGCAAACGGTGCTTTTATATTCTTTATTCCATACATATTTTTTATCCCTGGGGGGAGAGACATCAGTGATGGTCAGGAAGAAAATATATATCCTAGGCTTTGTTGTTTTTAGAAACTATTTGAAAATTCATTTTCCCCCTCTTTTTATTCTTTCTTTGAAAATCAGCATAGAATTATGTCCATGCTCATAAAAGTTAAAAACCCAATTGCCGACTATAAACTGAGTAAAACTTCGCAAAGTCCTCTGAATGGTATTTCCATTATTTCCTTTAAAATTTGCATCAAATAACTAGGGATTAGAGTTTGTCAATTGCGATGAAAACACAAGTCATACAGTAGTTGCTAAGTTAATGTGGTTTCTTTGCATGACAGATTGTGGACATGTAAAATACAACTTGTCAGGAGATATAACTCAGCTGGAATTTTCACACACCCCAGGGAATGTGCAAAATAAGGGGGAAAGCAGTGAAAATGTTAGCCTGGCAAATTGCTAGGAACTAAATTAAGATAAACCAGAAAACTGTGCTTTCCTTTGCTTTAAAATTAGACATGTTATTTAAAAATTTACTCAGCAGCATGCTTTTCCTGTTTTAACTAGCACAACCTTTAGTCTGGCTAATGAATTAATGTAACTGTTAGTTTTTAGAAGATGTAAGCTCTATGCAAAGTTGAGTTGATAGCCTTTCAAGAAGAATGGAAAAATGCCAAATTATATACCCTTTCATTTATAGAATAAATTCTAAAATGAAAATTGTGATGTTTAACTTAATTTTATGCTGTATAAGTGATGGAACAGTGATTGTTTAATGAAATAAATGGAATGGTCTCAAGTGGACTGAAGAATATGGCAATGTTTTTAAAAATATCATTAGTACATGATATTAATGCTGAAAGAGCTTTGTAGTAGATTTGTATCCCTGCTCCTGCATAATGTCTATCAATTCATATTATAAAATCAGTTTTAAAAATATTACTGACATCTTGGACCTTAAATGTCTGTTTGACAAGAATTCGTTGGAATTGTACCTCCAAAGTCACTCAAATATGCATATTTTTGACACAGAGATGTGACTTCTAGGTTTCTACTCCAAAGACATTAAAAACAAAGGTCAAGGGCCCTTGTGTACAAAACCATTCCTAGGAGCACAGTTTGTGATAGCAAAAGAACAGAAGCAAAGTGGATATTGACCAGTTGGAAAATCAGCTGAACTGATTGTGGCGTATGAAAGTAGTGAAATATTATTGAATTGTAACAAGTGATAAAAGATATGAATTCATAGAAATCTAGGAAGACGTACGAACTGATGTGGAGGGAAATGAACAGAAGCAGGAGAAAAATTCATATAGTGACCATAAAATTTTAAAGAAAAACAATTCTGAAAGACTTAAGAAGTCAGAATAATGCGACAATGAAGCATGCTACCAACCCCCTGCAGAGAGGTTACGGGTTTGCGGTTCGGAAGAGGTGTGTCCAATATGTGGATGCGTTAAGGGTGGTAGGACTCATTTGTGATGCAGGAGAGTGTGGGGTGCTTTGGTTTCTTAATTGAAAAGGGGGACTTTTTTTTAAGAAAAGAAGGAAATAGAGGTTCGAGCACAGATAAGCAATATTGCAGCTGGCAGAATTTATGTGTTTTTAAAGAGTTATTCCTAGTACAGTCATGGTTCCCATGCATATTCCTCTTTTCCTTCTTTTCATGAAGAAATGTTCATATTAATTGATATTTGTTAAATGTAGAATGGCAACAAGAAATACATTTTTAAAAAAGACAGTCATTTGGTTTTGTTTGTTTGTCATGAGGCCAGGCGCAAAGTATGTCTTTTTCCACTTGGACCAAATTGACGTGGCAGATCTCAGAAAGGGCAAATGTTGTCTAAGCAGCGACACTCCTTTTACTTCTAAGCTAGCTGAGTTTAAAATCATCCATTTAGAAAAGCGTCACTTAACTTTATCAGTCATAACAACCAAGGTTAAAACTCAAATTAACAATTAAATTTTGTCTCCTTTACCACCACCACCCCTTCACGACTTCCCCCTCAAAAAAAGCCCGCCATCACTCCCTTTCATCTGTATTGTGGAGTTCAGACCCCTTAGCCTGGCACGTGAGGTCCCCATAATCAGGCAACACCCTTCCAATCTTTGCTTTAAATTTTACTTTCCATAAAACAGGAGCTCTAGTCATTCCATCTGCTGTTTGCAAGTTTGACTTTCACTACTCTCTGATAGGAACCTTTACTCTAAGAAAGAGGACCTGAGTTCAAATCCTGGCTCCTCCATTTACTGCTTACATGGCCTTGTGCAAGTCACTCCACCTCCATGGATCTCTGTTTCCTCATCTGTAAAATGAGGAAGTTGAACCAGATAGCCTTTCGAGTCGCTTCCAGCTCTAAGTCCATTACACCCTCAAATGTTCCATCTTCAGCTAAGACTTTTAACTTTACTCATGCTCTGGTCTCAACCTGGAATGAATGCCCTTTTCCTTCTCTCTAATTCCTATGTCAACTAAGTAAGTCCAGGTGAAGGCCCAATTCCTCTATGAAGACTATTCAGTTTGAACCCGTCATCTGGTTTTCTAAGAGAGAGAGAGAGAGAGAGAGAGAGAGAGAGAGAGAGAGAGAGAGAGAGAGAGAAATTGTGCCTAGTACAGAAAATATATAAAGTGTAGAAATACTTCTCAAGAGACATCATTGTATAGTGGAAATAGGGCTGCTTTGGAATCAAAAGATATGGTTACATATCCCAGTTCTGCTACTTGGAATCATAGATCTAGAGCTAGAGCCCATCTTATATCTTCAGCCGTCTCATTTTATTCATGAGGAAACTGGGCCCAAAGAAGTCAAGTGACTTAAGATCCACCAAGAGCACATGAACTAGCAAATACAGCACAGATTAGAACTCATATAATACTTGGATAGCTCTATGAGTTTATTCATATGAATACTGCTTCCAGTGAGTGATAGATTTCACGTTAAAAGTGAAAATAGATTTCTAAATTGGTAAGTATGATTTTTAAAATATTAATTTTCATTCAGTTTGGTGGTCTAGTTAAGATAATTATTCCTTTAATTAAAAAAAAAAACCCTTTACTGCTCCACAGGCTTAACATTGACTAGACCATATTTCATATAATGAAGTGTGAAAAATGCACAGGAATTAAACCAGATCCAGGATCTCCTAAGCCATGTATCATAAAACGTTCTCTCCCTTTTCCCCCCAGGGTTGTTACGATCTGGTGACCAGTTTTATGGAGACCAATATGGGAATCATAGCTGGAGTGGCTTTCGGAATTGCCTTCTCCCAGGTATGGGACCTGCTTCTTTGTCGCCTGGTTTGTATAATTGGTGATTGATTTGATGGCTGTTCTTTCTGTTTTATCCCCCTCTCTTGCCAACTTTCTTGCCCCTCTGCCAGTGTGGGATGGAATGGGGATAGAGCAGAACACTTACTAGTCCTCAGGTCTTCTGTTTATTGATTTTCCTTTTTCAACGTAAATGAAGTTTTTCCATCAAGGGAATATCAGTTACAGTTCAACTAATGACCAGCTCTAGAAAAACAACTTGTCTCTCCATTAGGTCAAATAGAGGTTAACCCAACAGAGTGCTGGTTTAATTGGAGGATAAACAACTCAAAACATCAAATAACTGATCCATATTTAGGAGGGTTTTTTTTCCTTTGCTAGTTGACCTGCTCCCTCTCCTTTCCCTTTGTTACTATGGATTTTGTGGAAGTTCTCTGCCATTAATGGGGCCCGTTTCATTTCACATTCATTCTCACTCTTAAGAGTTAGCTGATTTTTTTTCCCATTGTCTTCTGAAATGTCAAGTAAATTTTGTCATGTACGCAGGGACTGTAAAGCCCAACTTTTCATCTAGGCAGTCATGTAAATCAAGCTGAGGAACTGAAGATAAACACGACAACTTTAGAAACTTAAAACATACTTAGGATCTTTTATAAACATTGAAAAATCTCACCTCTGGCTCTAAGGTTTTCTTTGGGCTGCTAAGGTTTTCTGTCAAGAGAAGCGTGGGAAAGTGTGAAAAAAAATATTTGTAACTTGATAAAACAAACATCTTAAATCTAACTCAGCTCATCTAAACCCAAACAATTAAAAATGAGCTCTCCCTTAATTAATATATTTCTGTAACTTAAGTTTGGGGAACTATAATTTTCAGATGTATATCATATGAGAGTAGAAGGCAGCAAATGAGCTGCTTTTTTTCCCCGTCCAAATAATGTTTTTAAAAACTAAAGGCAATCATCCTAGGAAATAATGTGGACCCATTTATTGAAAATGTCTATGGTGATTTCTCCTTGCAGTTTTAGAATTCTTTGTTGTAACAGTTAGATGAGTTTACTAAGCCCTTTAAATGCATTAAGCACTGTCATGAAACAACAGATCAGCTAGAAATGATCACAAACAAAACTGAATCAAATACCTCCAGCATTTCTGAGGCAGTGTTATAAAGATCTTAGTTGGGTTTCAAGTCTAGGGTTTTCTGATCTACTCCTTTCTGCTCTACCCCAGGGCCTCTCATTGGCTTGTTGTGAATTGTAGGAGTATTATTACAGTAACACTTGGCATTTCAATAACATCTTGACTGCCAGGATGGTATAGCCTTTGAAAGTAGATTCTGAACTTCATGTGTAATTGTGATGTATAGAGCTCACTACATGGTCCTTGAAATACAGCCTTCTCTGGATGCTGGCAGTGTCCAGATGTACAAATTAGAAAGGGCAGGTTTGTAGTTAGTATCAAGGATGTCCCTATCCCTGGAAAAAAAAGCTAATTTTGTTTAAATTCTTCCTGGTGAATATGCAGAAAAGCAGCATATAGGTCAGTGACTGGAGAGCGAGACTTAGTGTTAGGGGAGGACCTGTGTTCTGGGCTTGCCTGTGACACACACTGGCTGTATGACCCCATTTGAAGTGAGGGCAATAGTAATGTCTATTTTACAGGTTTGTTGTGAGAATCAAATTAGGTTTTATATATATATATATATATATATATATATATAAAATGTGTGTGTACATGTGTACATACATATATACATATGTATGTTTTATATGCGCACATTATATAATATGTTAATATATGATATATACACATGTATACGAATTGTGCTTATTATAATTTTATATCATTGTATATTATTCTTGTTCCATTTTTTAATTGTTCAGATTGTTAGGAAATTCTTCCTCATATGAAACTGAAGTCTTCCTCCCTTTATATAATGGGAACATTGTATTTCCACCTTCAAGGGCTAAGTGGAAATATCCCATTTCTTTATGTCAACCTACTAAATAAATCCTTTCTCTCCCCAACTATCCCTTTTTTAAGCTGAACATCTCTAGTTTCTTCAGTCTTTCTTCCCTTTCTCTAACCATTCTACAAATACACACCAGCCATGTGCTTCCTAAAATGTAGTACCACGAACCTAGCTCTGCATATGTGTTCTAACCAGGCAATCAAGTAACACTGATGAGGGCTGGAAGGGGGGCAACAGGGGCAGGTTGTCTGGGAAAGAATTCACGGACTCAAGCATTGTTGAGGTCAAGGTAAAGATTTATTACTCTTTTCAGTGGGCAAGAGTTCTCAGGGAAACTGCAACCTTGGAGGGCTACAGGGAAAGTTTATATAGGATATTCTATTGTGTCACTTGTGCCAAATATGCTAACAAGGTGATTTGGGGTGGAATTAGGGAATGGTTAAGGTGTGGTCAGTTCTTAAAGGAACATGCACTTTGGGTATCTCCTGTGCAGGTATTTTACCCAAAATTCCTCAGGAAATAGCCTACGCGGAGTGGGGCTACCTGGAGGTGTGTTTTTAGTCCTGAAACATCACTAAGTCAACCAATGGTCAGGGCTAGCTCAGAAATATTAGGTTGCTCCCATCGATGTCTTATTAGACAACATAAATGTAAGGGCATATAGGTGTGGCTAAGTCTAGGATACACGTGATTTGTCAGTGAGACTTAGCATTATGACCTAGTGCCCATCCCATTCAGCCAGCTGGTTCAAACCAATGAACTCTATAGGTGCAGCTGGCTACCATAGCAAGAAAGGAGATAATGGCTGTTGCTAGGGCAGGCTGTGTCCTTGGGCTGGGGAGAAATTGCCTGGGATAGTGTTTTGAAGCTAGGGAGAAATGTGATTTTTAAAGAGAAATGTGATTTTAGAATTGGGGCCCAAGTCTATGCACCCAAGCACCTCATCAAAACCATTACTTCCCTTATTTTGGACACAGTGCTTCCTTTAATGTAAACCAAGGTCACATTATCTTTTGAGGCTGTCGTGTTGTACATACTAAACTTACAGTTGTCAGCTAAGTCACTGAAATCTGTTTACCACCACATACCTTCTTCCCTTCCATACCCATATGAAGAAATATATTTGCTTAAAAGTCAGCTGGCACCTAGGAGAGGATAATGATTGGAAAAGAAATTTAGGCAACATGTGTCAACATTCTGGATATTTCCCTTTAGCATAAAGTGAGGAGAGAGTAATGCCTTTGACAAAACTAGGGAACTTGGGAAGAGGGAAGGGTTGGTAGGGGAGGGAGAGGGTACTGAGTTCAGTTGGGGGAATGTTGAGTTTGAGATGCTTATGGGACAGGACTAGAACTTGGAGGAACAGCTGGGTGGATATATAGATCTGGGAGTTATTTACATAAAGGTAATAGCTGAGAGTATAGAGAGAGAAGAAGAGGTCAGAACCTCCAAGGAGTCCTACAGTTAGAAGGCCCCTGCCTGCATGGATGATGGGGCTGCAAAGACTGTGATGACATAGGTTCCCCCTTAGCCAAACAGAAATGATCCATTACCTTGAATTTGTGAACTTTGGTCACATATGTCAAAGTAACTTAGGCCTGGAGCCTCAAGAGGAACTTAAAAAATATTCATCAAAAACTTTGGCTTTCTTGCCAGCAGGATGATATGAATAGTTTTAAGGTTTATAAAGCATTTTCCTCACAAGTCTATGAGGCAGAACATCTTATAACCTCCTCCCACCCCCATCTCCAGAGGAGGAAAATAAGTCTCAAAGAAGCCACATGACTTGCCCAGGGTCACACAGCTAATGGGTGTCATAGTTGAGTCTCTTGATCAAGGGTGTCTTGATTCTAGCCCTTCCTGCTCAATCACAGGAACTCCCCCTCAAGTCTTAGTGGGCAGTGGGGTTAAAGATCCCTGTATAGGGATGAGGGGCAATGAAGGAAGGTGAAAATGTAGCTGTCCTCTTCCCTGATCTCTTCTCTTCTCCCACCGTATTGTCCCTGTCTACCTGGGTCACCCCTATGGTACCTGTTCTAGGAAAATATTATGATTTCCTAAGTGTTAAATACAGGAAAAACTGAATCCAGGTGTAGTCTTTTGGGAGGGTGGTTGTGATGCTGTGGGAAAACCTTTGGTTTACACTCATCCTTGGAACCCTTGAAATCTCCTTCTGGATGTCATGTGAGCATCTTTTAGCACCTAGTGGTGCTGGGACAGCTTTTGTGACCAAATTCCATCTTCTTCACTTTCCTGAAGAAAGGAATCTGTTTTTCTCTATTTAACAGACTGCCCTTCTGAACGCTGGTAACTTACAGTATTGAGTTTTAGTGGTAACTGTTTCCTAGCATTTCTCCTTCCTGGCTGAGTTATTCCCATAAAGATACAACTTTAATTTGAAGGAAGTCAAGCCACAGGTCAGCCTAGCACCCCTAAGCATTCTCATGTACCTTGTGGTGGGAATGTCACAGCAGTGATGATACATAGCTTGTTACTTTCATAGAATTGTAAGGTATACAAAATACCCTCCTCACAACGTCCCCAGGAGGTAGAAAATAATGACCTTTATAAAGCATTTAAGGTTTTGTAAAATAATATTATTTTGTCTGAACCTCAGAGTGGCCTTGTAAGGGGAACAAGATTGGTATTGTTAGCCCCATTTTATTGATGAAGAAACTGAGTTTGCCTAGAGCTATACCACCTTTAAGCATCAGAGTCAGGATGTGAACCCAGGTCTTCTGACACCAGATCTAGGCCTTTTTCTTCTATATGAGACTGCCTCAATATGGAAAACCAGATGGCCTGGGTCTGTAAGGACTGAGAGTCCTAGGTTTTCTCTTAGATTTTGTGATCTGTCCTGTGGTTCCCTCAAGAGGACATGGCATTTAACTAAAACTTCAGGGCCTAGGGTGATTGCCCCACCCTTGGTCCTACCTAAGTTCACAACCCACTTGCCTGGATTCAAACTTGAGAAGACCACCAGGTTCTCTCACTTTCTCCCTGGTGTTTAAAAAAAATGCATCAGCCAGTTGTATTTGATGACAAGATACCTCAGGTGTCTGTGTGCGGTTAAGAGGTACAGGACAAAGGCATGTTCCTTTGAGGACATACATTTCCCCCCTTGGCTTCCTCTCCCTCTGTGCCTTCCTTCTTCCAGCTCTCCCCTGTCCTCTGGGTGACCCTGGCAGAGGCTACGGGCATCTTTTGTGGCTCCCTTGGAGAGCAGTAACTCCTTCTCCCTAGGAGCACCTTGCCCTACCGGGCACATGTACAGCCAGAGAGAGATACTGCTTTTTTAGCTCCCATTTGACGTTATTTCATCATTTCTTTCTAATAATAATCCAAAAAGTTTGGAATTACTTCCCATCATCCTTGGCTGAGCCAAGGAAGTTTCCCAAGCAGCATTTATTCGCTTCCAACGTGGCTTAAATTGTTAGGAGTTTTCCCAGAAACCCAAATGAAGTTCTCCGTTGAGTCATTAATGTATAATCTTTCCAACTTCAAAGTAGTTTCAGAGAATTTGAGCGAGTGCTTGTCACTCGCCTCATTAGCTCAGTTTAACGTTGCGGCTTTACTTACCTGCCCCATTATGCTCTGGAAACCCTGGAGAATAAAATCATTAACCGGGGGAAATGAGAGGCTTTGTTTGCCATCTGAGGGTCTTTCTTCGTCTCCCTCTGGTCCAAGGCCCTCATGCCAATATGCCTTCTTCACCCTATCTGTTGTGATTGGTTGCCAGCAATTTTCATTTCTCCCATGCTGACATCCACAGCACGATTGCTACTCAGTGGTTCCAAACAGCATTGCTGTTGGTGCTAGAGATGGACCTAGAGCTTGTTCCTAGGTAGGGGGTCAACACACAGCCTTTGCTGTAGAAAAGACCTTTCCTTTTCCATTTCCCTGCTTTAAAAATAAAATCTTACAGATGCATAGTTCCCCAGAGGAATTCCTGATAAGAAGAAAGAAGAATAAAACATTGACAAGGCAGGTGGTATTAAAGTTTTGTTTGGTTAGGCATTAGATTGGGAGTGATGACTAAGCCCTGTTTAACCAAATATAAGTAGTGGTACGTATCTCTCTGGGTGACTAAATTGTTCAAGTCAGTGGCCCCATGAAGTCCAGGTGACCAGCAGCCTGAGGTGAATAAGCTCCTTCTCTTCTGTATTTCTCTTGCTTTCTAGTCTTGAAATCTTGGTAATAGCACATCAATGAGAATTTTTAGAAAAGATTCCTTTTGGTTTTATGGTAGACTTAAGCTCCATGGTTCTAAAATAAGAAGAAAGGTGATGTACAGATAGTCACAGGGGCCATCTCCCAGCTGTAAAATAGAAATACATTCTATGTATGCTAATTAATCTGGTATTTGTTTAATCTGAATAAAGATGGATGGAATTTGCCGTGTTCAGGTTAATCAAGTCTGGCAGTCATGCATTGTTTATTGACCCAGGCTAAATGAAAGGACAGATGCAGCCTGCCTTTGTGTGTAGAACATGACTTTACTTTTATGAAGATAAAATATTTGGTTTTAATTTTTTATAACAAAATACCTTGGACAGCATTTCCTGCCTTTAGCCTCGTTTGATAGGTAAGGAAATTTGGAATATAATTATTTCTCAACTAGGGAGAAAATACTGATTTGATGTAAATCAAATGTCTCCAGCAGTAGGAATAATAAGAAAAATTCACATTTGTGTGTGATACTTTAAAGTTTACATGGCTCATTCTTAACAGCATTGTTTGATAAGTAATGAAAATGTTATCTCCATTTTACAGAGGAGGAAAGTGAGAATCGAGGTTGGTAATTGACTTGTTCACCATTGCAGGCTAATAAGTGCTAAGAATATGCTTGGGAGCTGAGATTTGAACCTAGGTCTCCTAACCAATAAGCCCAGGCTTCTTTTTACCATATAAACTTCCAGTATAGAATGATTAGCTAGAGATAAATCCCTTCTAAGACCTTCAAAATACTGGATCTCGGCTTTTGTTGTCTAAAATAAAATTCAGTGTGAAGGCAAGCCCACACATATTTTCATGTGACTTGAATATGCTTCAATTTAACACAATTTTTGGAAAAACAAAATTCTTTTTACTGACAGATATAAAATAAAAAAATCTTTTTCCTCCAGGCAGATGAGAATGTGTTTATGCTCCAGAAATGAGAAGCAGAAATGAATTTCAAGTGAACAGCATTTTTCTGCCTATTTTGTAGTTGTTTCAATGATAAAAGTTACTATGTCCAACACTTAAGAGCTGGATGTCTCCTGCTTTACTACGAAACTGCAGAATGGTGTTTCCCTGAAGGCCATGGATTTGCGTACAAACAATATTTAACATAGTGTTCTGAAGTGTTTTCTTGATCTGTTGTCTCTAAATTGCAGCTGAGGAGTCTTGTGCTAGAATATTTTTCATGCTAAATGTCTAAGAACTACAGAACATAGTAAAAGATTGTATTATGGGTATGCAAACACATATGCAGTGATAAAGAGGAAAGCAAATATGTGAAAGAATAGATCTGAGGAAGAAAAAAATGGAGTATTTTAAGTTAAATACAAAAAATCTTTGAACTTTTCTTAAGAATTTAAGTAACTATAACCTGTTGAAATTCAGCAGCAGGAGAAAACTTAGGTCATAAGAGGGGAGTGACATTTTATAAAGGGAAGATATTTTGGAAGATGTATATCTTGCAGCAGTAATTCCAAGAGTGGGAATTATTAAGACGCAAATAGGTTTTTGGAGAATAAGTTTGTAACCGAGCTTCCAAAGCTCATTGATCTGGGACTGTCCCTTCAGTAGTGGAGATCTGTGTGCCATTCTTGCAGGAGAGGTGGGGCAAAGTGGGTAAGGGCAGGAGAGAGGAGAAATCAGGTCTCCTCGATCTCTTCAGGGCTTCAGAAGATCCATGATGCCACCCTCTCCTCAGGTCACTGTAGAGGGAAAAGCCAATATAACAGGGAGTCACGGTGAGAGGAGCTGTCATGTCGCCTTTTCCCAGTTTCTCTGGGGTTTCTTTCCAGACTTTTGCAGTCTAGCTGGAATCTTGAACTCCTTAAACAAAATGGTGAGATCAGATCTTTCCTGTCTCCTACTCTCATCAGCTCTGCCCCAGCTCACGTACCGCAATGGGGCATTGGTCTCTATCATTAAAGAGAGCATCCTTGTAGAATCAGGTTCCAATTAAGAGGACAGGATGGCAGGATTCATTAATAGGAAACTGTTTTGGATAAGACATATGGAGCTAAGAGATTAAGGCAAAATATATGAAAGCTAAGAAGGGAAGGATGTGTGTATCCACATATACATATATATATATATATATATATGCGTATACGTATATATATATATATATATATATATATTTATTCAAGGGGGATAGATTGCTTTTCATTACTTTATAATACCATTCTTTTCCTATATTTTCCCATAAAATTTCTTTCCTCCAACCTCCTATTTTTATTACCCAGGCTACTAATTCATCTGTTCTTTAGAACATCTAGGGTTTGTTCTTCCACTTTCTTTGCCAGATTTCTTTAGTCTCTACCAGTTAGCTCTGTCATTGGCCTTCTTCTTGTCCTTTTATTTGTAACAGCACAGTAACCATACATTTATTGGAGATGGTATAAAAAGGTACAGTGACCTTGGAGGTCTGATTCTGTGAATGCTCTGAAATTTGATTATGACCCCTGAAGAATAAGGAACTTACTGTAAGGCTCAGCTCTCCTAGAAACCCAGTAATTTCTTCTTCCCGTTCCTTTCCTCTCACCTCCCATGCCCATCTCCCTAAGATTAAAGCTTGTTTATGTGCAGCAGCCACACTGGTCCTGTATCATTAAGCCTTGTCCCTAAGGTCAAAGATGACAAAGTCCCTCTGCCAAGTACTGCCCCCCATAAAATGTAATTCGGAAATAGTTAACAAAATATTGAATAATACAACCTAGATAATGTATTTATGGTTTTCTCAGTCAGTGTGCAGTCTCCAAGACTCCTTTTCTGTTTGATCCCTCTCCTCAAGGCCATCTTGACTGCCTGATGCCTGTTCATCACTAAAAGAAGGGAGTGGCACGAGGATGGCTATGAGAAGCACTGTACACCATGTTCTCTCTCTGAATTACACTACACTGGCCAGTTTTACAGTTGTCATGAGAGGCAGCTGAAGCCAAGAACCGTCATTAAGCTTACCAAATAAAATAGTAAACGTGGCTAAATTGTTCACAGAGTAGGTGTTTGCTTGGATGAAAAAAGGAGTAGGCTCTAACACTAAAATATAAAAGTGGACTGTCACAGTAAGAATTTTGCTTCTCCAAAGATCACAAACCAAGATTTGCCCAATATTTCTTGGTGTCACCACTCCTTTATCTGAACCATCTATGCCTTAACTTGAATTAAAGAAAAGTACCTATTTTCTTTTGTTGAAGCAGCATTAGTCTGTGAGCAGATTGTTCTATTTTTTAATTTATTAACATGTTTCAGTATTCTAGGAGTCAGTATTATAGTTGATGATTATAGTCTTTTAAAATTTCTGTTGAGAGCTAAGCTAGAAGCCAAACCCTAAACCCAAATTCCTGATGCTCTGGTTTCCCCCACATTTTGGGACCAACAACCCTGAACTCAAGGTGTTTAATATCATTTCCCCCTGTTGGGCCTGATCGTTTTTGGAAAACCAAGCCAGAGAAAGGAGCATACAAAATTAAGTCCCAGTTGTCCCCAGTGGCCCAAGTCTGTGCAGGGACATGGAAGGAGCGTGTGAGGACCTTGATTCTCTTCTGCTTTTCTCTTTCCTGAAATAGTTGATTGGCATGCTGCTGGCCTGCTGTCTGTCTCGGTTTATCACTGCCAATCAATATGAGATGGTGTAATAAAAAGGCAAGTTTTATTTACGTTTATATGTACTTTTGGTCATATTTATATGTATGCATACTTGTCTACGCATATGTATAAGTCATAGAAAACTCAGTTAGTGGGCAAATAATGTGTTGCTAAGGTTTGGCAGCTGGAGGGACCTTAACAGGGAAGAGCCTTCTGGGATGCCATCAAATTCTGATGGTAGAGAAGAGTATGCTTTATGCTTTTAAAAGTGTTTTCTTTTACTGGATCCATGTTGTTTAAATAAACCGGTATTTCTTAAATGGCCTACTGTGTGTCAGACCCTGTACTGATAGATCAAGCTTTTATTGAGCACTTTCTGTATGTCTGGCACTGGGCTAAGTACTAGGATACCAACAGACAAGTACATGTGGGCAAGATGGTCCCTTCAGGGAGTTTACATCCTACAAGAGGAGAGAAGAGAGAGAAGACCATGCACAATGGGGACCCAGAAGGGATGGAGAGGGGTCAGGAAAGGCATCTGTCAAGAAGAAGGAACCAGGAGAGAGACCTGTGAGGGCTCGGTACTGGAGATACAGATATGAAAGTGATATACGCTGCTTAAAAAACCAAACCCGCAAGTCTATGTTATTGATTACCAGCCTGATAATCAGTTAATTTTCTTCCTTAGTCTTTCAGGGATGTTGGGGAAAGAAGAAACCTGTTTCCAAATTGGGAGCTGCAACAATCTAGGAAGAATTTTAAGGAATGTTACAGCATACTACACACACACACACACACACGCACGCACGCACACTCTTGTGTGCATCCATGTACACTCGAACTCCAACAGACACGAAGTCTCAGCTCCACTTGTCAAATCGTACCATGCCTAGCGTTCCATTCTGTGAAGTACTGTTGTGCCACAGAGAGTAGCCGAAATGGTTCTGCATCTAGTACTGTACAGTACTCCATCTTCAAAGGCTCTGCGTAAGATGGCGCTATTGGTATGCCCCTGGCCATACTGTAGCTGAATGGTAATTTAAAGGTCATCCATTAACACTGTTGATCAGACTCTGCATGTAGTGGCTGGAGGGCATCCTTAGCCTTTCACCAAGGTTAATAAATGTTGCACATGTTCATCTAAACAAGTATATGAAATATATCTCTCTTCTTTTGGTTTAGTCTTTGGTTGTGTTTTATTTACTGCTTTACTAAGGACTTTTCCTCCCCTTCCTCAAACTATCCTGATCCTAGAAAGAAAAACCAGTAACTGACCATGAAGACATTCAGAGGGAAATTTTTGAAAATGTCAAACTCGAAGGAAATTGCTTTTCTTGATTTTTAGCATCTTTGATTATTGCTCTGTTGTATGCCTAGTATGTACATAGAACATTTAGTGCATTTTTGCCTCTGACTTTGAACCTGTGTAGTACTGTTACAAATCTGTGTTGTTGCTCACCGTAAAGGCAATAATGTCACCTCTTTTTTTCCCTAAAGATTCTATAAACTAATCCTGATTGTGCTGTACTTGGACTTTTTTCTTTCTATAATTATATTTTTCATGCGTTGATGTTACAGTCATCAAGGATATCATCAAATTGATTAAAAATGAGTATATGAGGAGGAGCAAAAAATTCAAAACCTTTAAAAAATAGAAATTTTTAAATAATGCCTCTGTCTAGCATGCTGAGAATGCATCAATATTGTGAGCATTTGTGATACGTGTTAATAAATGGAGCCATTATGGGTTTGTTGGTGTTTGCCTTGTTTTTCTTTATTACTGCTTGATTTTCTTCTCCAACTTCACAGACACAGATGCACATTCTCTCTCTCTCTGCCTCTCTCCCTTTCTTCCTCCCTCTCTCTGTCTCTCCCTCCCTCCCTCCCCTCTCTCTCTCTCTCTCTCTCTCTCTCTCTCTCTCTCTCTCTCTCTCTCTTCCTCTTCCTCCTTCCCTCCCTCCCTCCCTCTCTCCCCGCTTTCTGTCTCTCTCAGCAGATGAAACCTAAATATAGAAGGTTTGGCTTATCAGTGAGCATTCTGAAAACTTTAGGCACCATTGTGAAGTGGATGTTTTTGCATGAGGAAATAGAGCTGCCAAAATGATTTTAAATCACTGCCTCAAAATCTTGTGAAGTGAATGTACAGGATTTGGCTGAATGAATTGCAGACTCTCCTTCCCTATTTCTTATCATGTGAATAAAACTCAGTCTATGGACAAAGATCACATTATTCAATTTTCCTTATGCATAGATAGATTTTATACCAGTGTGCTAAAAGTGTGAGTTTTTTTGCACTTGATTAAAAGGAGCATTTTAGTTTAAAGGGGCAGTGCGTTTCAGTGATGGTAAGTGTATCAACTTCATTGGTTTCCCAACTCAAGACCTCAATTCTTACATAAATGAATAGGGAAGATCAATGATATCCTTACAACCTGAGGAAAAATGAAATTGTTTGTTATTTTTGAGCATTCTATAATTAGTAAATAAAGAAGGTTGCTTCCTTTTTTCTTTTTTCTTTCTTTTTTTTTTTGGAGGCAATCAGGGTTAAGTGACTTGCACAGCGTCACACAGCTAGTAAGTGTCTAAGGCTGGATTTTAACTCAGGTCCTCTTGACGCTCAATCCACAATACCACCGAGCTGCCCCAAGGAGGTGACTTTCTAAAAAAATCTATGCGTTTATTGTCTATATTTCTCCATGAGAACTTACAGAACTTAATAGTTGGCAAAGCAATTTCATAAGCTTTCTCCTTGGTCCTTACAGCTAGAGGTAGGTACAGTACAAGCAATATCTTTGTTTACAGAAAAGGAAACCAAAGTTTAAACATTTAATGTACCTGTAGTAAATAGCATAGCTGAGTCATGCATCCTGGTCCTCTGCCTCCTAAGGCTAGTGCTTTTTCCACTGCAATACTATATAAAAAAGAATTGTATGAACTATCCTCAACTGTAAATTTTGTATCTATCAGGGAGCCAGTATTTCAAAGGAGGGCTGTTTTATGGAAAATCCATTATTTCATAACTTTTCTAATCAATTAAAATATGCAATTTTTGTATAAAGTAATACAGATAGAATTTATATAGCATTTTAATATTTGCAGAGTGCTTTAAGGTTATCTCATTTAATCCTTATAACAACCCACTGAGATAGGTTAATTCCCTCAGTTTCCCTATTTAGCAAAGGAAGTAGAGAGAGTTGATTAGGCAATTTATCCAGGTTTGTATAGCTAGGAAGGATGTGAGGCAGAATTTGAACTCAGGTCTTCCTAATTTCAAGTCCAGCACTCTATCCAGTAAACCGCTTTTACATACTATGTAAATGGCACTTCTATGCTACTCTTCTAACTAACATACTTAAGGTTTTGGTCCCCAGAGGATAGTGGCAAATTCAAGTTGCAAAAATGACCCTAGACCTACAACCAGGGATGTGATGGTAAATGTTTAACAACAAACCCTCCACAAATTTTATACACACATATATACATATGTGCACATATATGTATGCTCAGTGATCTGCATAGCAATATATGTGTGTGTGTGTGTATATATATATGTGTGTGTGTACTTGGGGCATACTTTTAAAGTTCAATTTGCATTATTAACATTTTCTCCATTTTCTTAAGTCTATATCATCAACAAAACAATTAAGTCCTGATTTGTAGTGTTTACTGATTTCCACATTGAACTAAAAATTGAACACAAGAACCGGTTCCAGTAAACCCCGTGCTACACCTTTTCCTACAGATCATGAGCCCCCACAAGTGTACTTCTGATTAATTATACCCATTAAAAACAGTACACACAATTAGCTTTTAGTAAAGGTATTTACTAAGATGTCTTAGTAAGAATAGTTGCATAAAACAGTCCTTCCATAAATCTAGGCTGCGCTATCCCCTCTCACATTCACAAAGTATCTGTGTGAAGAAGGAGCTCAGACTGTAAGTACAGTGCTAGTAAGACAAGTATATGATAAAGGAAACTCACAGCCCCTGGTGCTAAAAATCCTAGAACTTTTCTTCATAGAGCCATCATGGTCGCTTCATGGGATGTGCTCCTTTTCATTCTCACCAGGAATCATCCATGTCTATTTGGAGAGCCTTTGTTCCCACATGATTCAGTATCTATTGATAAAGTAGCAGCTCTTCAAAGCTATGTGGGCAAGGGGGAGAAAAATATGTTCCCTCTTTACCCTTTTCAAGGGTCTCCTTCTATAAGCGATTCCCAGTGTATAATCTCTCCTACTCTCAAATTGCTGAATGGGCTATTTCTGGAGGGTAGCTAGGTGGTGCAGTGGATAGAGTGCTGCGCCTGTAGTCAGGAAGCCTCATCTTCCTGAGTTAAAATCTGGCCTCAGACACTTACTTACTAGCTGTGTGACCTTGGGAAAATCACTTAACCCTGTTTGCCTAGTTTCCTCGTCTGTAAAATAAGCTGGAGAAGAAAATGGCAAACCACTCCAGTATTTTTGCCAAGAAATCCCCAAAGGAGTCACAAAGAGTCGGACATGGCTGAAATGAACAGTAAAATGCTATTTCCTATTTGGGGGTCAGAGTTGAGAGGGAAGGAAGAAAAAAATCCTTTCTCCCTCCCACTAAGGGTCTGACTGCACAACTGTGCCAAGTTTTAAATACTTTGAGTTTGGGTTTAGTTAAGCCCTTAGAGACTTGGCTAATTTATTTTCTTAGCTTTCTTAAGAAAGTTACACCAGGGTTGAGCCTGAAAGACGGAGGAATTTCAACAGAAATGGGAAATAAATCCATTTCACGAATGGAGCTAGTATAAACAAAGACAGAAGAAAAGCCTAGGAGGATGAGAGTTAGGGATAAAGAGTAGTCGAGTTCAGCTGAATATGGGTAGAAATATAGTTTGAAGTAGACTATGGAAGACGACATGTCAGGAGCAGACATTTATTGGAAGGCAATTGGGAACCACTAAAGATTTATTAGTAGAAGAAGGGCATAATCAGAATAGTACATTAGGAAGATAACTTAAGCAGTGGTATGAAGGATGGAAGGAAGGAAGAAAGAGAGATTCGAGATAGACCAATTCCATCTTGTCTCAGTGAGGTAGGGCTCAGGGTGTAGCTGCATCTCCATGCCAGGCTAAGACTTCATTAACACCTTGTGTTACGTTCTTAACCTTCCATGACTATATTCATAAAGAGGAGGAAGGGAAAAAAACCTTTCCCTTATTATTATGCACATACACAAATAGATTTTCTGTTAGGAAAACCATAAATAATGTTCTGTAACATCCAATTATTTGTACACTAAAAATTTGGGATGACAGCATTGAATACTTTTTTGCATTGACTATTTAGGTCATGCAGCCATGCTTTAATGTACATGGTATCAAATCCATTGATTTTCATGAAAATCTTGTATAATATTACAGAAATTGGAGGACAACCAATGGGGGAAAGTTAACAGCATAGACATCCAAACAGCCTTGAATGTGGAGATGATCGCTGTTCTGAAGTAAATGCTATTCTGACAAGATTATTATGAAACTGTGACCTTGGTATGTATCCTAGTGTTGGTGGACCATCAAGGTCATGAACGGTCATCTGCTCGCTGGCAGAAGCGCATTAGAGACAACTGGAATATTAAAGATAATAGACACCTGCATTTTTTGGAGGGGAAAACCTCAGTAATGCTAATTAAATCACTGGTATGGAACAGCCTTAGCATTATGCCACTCAAAATCTTCCTTTTGGAAAGCTCCTCCATTTCCATAGTTTTTAACTCAAAATGTCTAAAACAGAACTCCTGGCTCCTCTTTCCCTAAACATCCACCTCCTCAGTGTTTCTGTAAATGGAGTTGAATCAGTGCCCCATAGAGCCAACTCAAGAAAGCTTCTGTTTACTGCTTCCTTAAGCAGAGTGGCTGGCATCCACAGCCGCTGCCTGTTGTCACCGCTTATGGAGAGCAAACTCCCACCACCTCTTACTCTCTCAAACCCTGTTCTAAGAGTGACTAAAGGTTGGGAATATTTGGATAACAGGGAGTACAAGCTATTCCTTCCACTTCCTAGCTTTCTTTAAGCCTCTGCTGAATTCCCACTACAAGTTATTTTGGCCCCCCCTTAATGCTAGTGCCTTTCCTTTGGGATTGCCCCAATATATCCTGCCTACTTCTTACTTATACATAGTTGTCTCTCCCATTAGATTGTGAACTCCGTAAGCAGAAACTATTTTCGCCATCTTTTGTAGTGCTTGGCAGAGTGCCTTACATATACATATATACATAGCTATAGGTGTAAGATACATATGCATATCTATAGGTATAGACATAAATGTGTCTCTGTAGTCTTTCTTGGCAGCACCTATCATATCCATCCCCTTCTTTTTACTCACAGAGTCACCACTCTAGTTCAGACATTTCTCCCCTCTAGCTTGGATAATTATAAAAGCCTCCTAATTGTTCTGGCTGCCTTTATTTTTCCATATCTATCTGCCAAAGTCATTTTCCTAAATCAGAATTCAAATCATATTTCTCCACTACTCAATAAACACAAGTGGGTTCCTATTGTTTCTAGAATCAATAAAAAACTCCTCCATTTAGTAATTAAGGCTCTTCACCACTTGCCCCCTCTCACCTTTATTGGCTTGTTACAAAGATCCCCTTAAGTTCCAATGAAATGGCACTTGTCTCTTCCCCTTTATACGGATCATCCCTCGTGACCTTCTTACTCCCATCTCTTAGAACCTTAGTTTGACATTCAAAGTTCAACTCTAGCATTACTTTCTATACAAGGACTTTCCTGATCCCTAAATGCTATTGCCTTCCCCCAAAATTATATTTATTCTGTATATGTTTCATATATACTTTCATATGTACATATTGCCTCTCCTGATAGAATGTAAGTTCCCTGAGGTCAAGGGTTGTTTGTCCTTTGTATCCCCAATACTTAGGACAGAGCCTTACGTAGAAGATGCAATGATTATCAATTGATTGGCTCTACCCGGGATTCTAGAACTGTCACTTTGGAGTCATTGGCTCTCCTCTCCCAACAGTTATTTGCTAAAATCTGCTGTTTATAGCCCCAGACCTGCCCGCTATCTCTCCCTTTTGGCCTCCTCTCTTCACACTTCATTGTGATACAACCTCTCTCTGTCCTATGGTAATAAGTTCTTGGTCTTCCTAAACTTCAGTTGATTCTCTCCCCAGTGTATCCTCAATGATTGAGTAATCTTTGTAATGATCTATCAAAGGTCACCATTATGATGTCACCCCTTGTGTTAAAAACCTCCAGTTTCAGGGTTTGTTCAACCATGCTCTACTCTTCATAACTCCACTTGGGGTTTTCTTGATAAAAGATACTGGAGTGATTTACCATTTCCTTCTCCAGTTTATTCTACAGGTGAGGAAACTGAGGCACACAGCATTAAATGACATGCCCAGCTAGTAAGTGTCTGAGGCCAGATTTGATCTCCTAAAAATGAGTCTTCCTGACTTCAGACCTGGCACTCTATCCGCTGTCACCTAGCCACCCAAAAAACCTTCATCAGCTCCCACTTCTTCCCTAATAAAGTATAAATCCACCATTCTGGCATCCAAGGTCCTCCATTAATCTGGCTCTGACTTGCCTTCATGTTGTCCCAGCCCCTTCACATATTCTGTGTTCCAGCCAAACTTACATACATTTCATCTGTAATTCTTGTCATGCCTTTTCCTTCTTCCACATCCTTGCTCATGCCATCCCCCATCATCCTTTCTCGCCATTCATATGCTGCCTCTTCCATGAAGTCTCCCCTGATCCCTCCTAGGTGAAAGTAACTCTCCCTTAGGTTTCTCATGCTGTTTTGCCTGGTTCCTTCAGTCTTTTTTTATCCCAGTTTTTTTCTTTGTGTATGTGTGTGTGTATGTATGTGTATGTGTATGTATGTGTATGTGTATATGTGTATGCTTGTGTATATGTATGTGTGTGTATGTGTATATGTATGTGTATGTGTGTGTATGTGGCTTCCCCCCAAAAAAATCCTTATCCCACTTGTATATTGCAAGCTCCTCCCTAGGTATTAGATTATTTATAAGGAATCTGCTCATAGCTGCTTGTAACAGTCCATATGAAAAAGTTTTATTTGTTTAGAGATGTGGTCAAAGGGTCTACATATGCCTTGATTAGATATAGTGGAGAAATAGTTCATATGCATGGCTCCAGTCCTTTATTCCCAACTAAATTTCAATTTGGATGTCCCACTACCACCTCAAGCTTCATTTTCCATCCTAAGTCAGCTTATCGTTCTGTCTTCTCTATTCATGTCTATAATTATCAGGTGTCACTGTGTAGGACAAAGCCCGTGGCTAAGGAGGGCTTTCCTCCTTCCCAACAAAAAAGAGGCAGAGTTAGGTTACTTGGAAACCACATTGTCTCCTCTCTTGGTTTTGAACCAAAACTTCCCTATTAATAACCACCTCCTCATCCCTATTAATTCCTTTCTTGTTAGAGGGTAGAGATCATTGTTTAAAATTACCTAGAGCAATAACAAAGAAGGTTATCCAACTCCTGACCAAGTAGTAACAGTCTAAACATACAGAATGAAGTACATTTTTTTTGGATATGACCAAAATAGAAATTTATTTTGCTTAGCTATGTATATTCGTTACAAGGGTTTTGCTTATCATTTTCTCCTCCAGTAGTAAGGGTGGGAGGGAGAAAAGGATAAGTAAGTGATGACTGAAAAAATAAAATTTAGTTACAATAAAGTGATCTAACTTGCTTGCAGACAATGAATAAGTTCATGGTTTTATACTAGGGCAATGGTGCTCAGGTTAACAGGATCATCTTTTGTTCTACTTATTTAGGGATCTTAAAAAATACAGGTAAATAAAATTCTTAACAGTTCTGAGCCCCCAGGTCAGCATACTTTTGATCACCAGTACAGAGTACATCACTGATTTATATAAACTTGTGTGTTTTCCAATAAGTTGTTCCCATTTTTCCTTCTGCATTCTCTGTATAGCAGGATTCAAAAATAGTTGAAATTGATCTTTACCTGTAAAAAGGCTTCAAGGTGCTATTGAAAATAAAAAGTAACATTTAAAAAAGAATAGCAAAAATAATTCCATTTGGTAACTATTAGTACACATAGGTACAGCAAGAAATCAGTGCAAGAGATTTTAAAACTTTTTATCTCTTTTTCAGAAGACTTCAGCACCATACATTCGTCCTGACAGGTGAAATCTGGGTTCTTTGTGCCATAAAACAGAGACTGAGCTGACAAAGAGCTATAGTCCCACCATAGAAATCTCCACCATCACCTCCTTTGAAAAAATATTATGGTACTTTGAACTGTTCAGTAGCATAAACTTCATTCAGAAAAACCATGGTAATAATAGCTCACCATCTAGTGCTTACTGTGTACCAGACTCTGTGTTAAACACTTTCCCATGATTGTTTTATTTGGTTCTCTTAACAACCCTGGGAGGTGCTGTTATTATCCTCATTTTTACAGATGAGGGATGTTAGGTGAAGAGGTTAAATGACTTGCCCAGGGTCACACAACTGCTAAGTGACTGGAGCTGGATTTGAACATGTCTTCTTTGTTGGGTGGTACAGTGGTAGGGCACTGGGCCTGGAGTCAGGAAGAAGACTCATCTTCCTGAATTCAAACCTGATCTCAGACATTTAATAGCTGTGTGATCCTGAGCAAGTCATTTAACCCTATTAACCTCAGTTTCCTCATCTGTAAATTATGAACTGGAGAAAGAAATGGCAAAGCACTGTAGTATCTTTGCCAAGAAAATCCTACATGGGATCATCACGAATTGGATGTGACTGAAAAATGACTGAAGATACACACACACACACTCACACACACCTTGTTTCAAGGTCCAGTTTTCAATCCACCAGGCCATCTAGCTGCCCCAAAGAATTTTTGAGTAGTTGTGGTAAAAGTGGGGGAAATGAGTTGGCTATACATCATATGTAGTGCCTCAAATTTCCAAAAGATTTCTGTGTTGGAACTTATGAAAACTCAATGTAATAACCATGTCACACATTATAGTTGTTCTATTTCCAAAGTTTTAAGTTTTTTGTGTCTCCTGTCAGCTAAAAGATCCATATTACAGAACATCATACCCTATGCATAGTCTACTGTCCATCATACCATTAATGATACCATGTTTTTTCTCTCTGTTACAATTCAGCCCCCAGCTCCATCTTCTTTTCCCACTCTCTCACAGACTAGCCCATGTTAGGAGTGGTTCTATTATGTATTAATTATCTTAAGAAAAGAGTTGAAAGAAGGTGAGGGAAATATACTGAGGAAGGGGGAATTATATAAACAATGAGGAGAGAGTGGGGAGAAGCGGGTGACATTAAACTTCATTCTCATCTGAACTTGTTAAAAGGAGAAAGGACCCTACCCCCACCACACACACATACACACACTGAATTGAGTACAGAAATACATTTCACTCGAAAGGGAAGCAGGAGGGCAAGGGAAGAAGGGAGGATGGGAAATTAGAGAGAAGATAGATTAGAGGGAGGATTAGTCCTAAGCAAAACAAACCCTAAGGTTGGACAAAAATATGGACCTACCACCACCACCCCCAAAAGAAGGCTCTTTTCTAAGTGGCAAAGGATGAGACTCTGAGGAGATGCCCTTAAGTTGAGGAATGTGTCATGAAATTATGGTACATAAATGTGGTAGAATCCTATCATGCTAAACTCTCGTCAGCATAATGACCAGCTGAGATTCTAAAAGGCAAATAAAACATGCTGTGTACCTCCTGATTCAGAAGTGAAAGACTCAGAATTGAGAATGAGGCATGACCTCTGTTTTATTTTTTTTTGGACATGATTAATACAATACAAAAAGTTGTTTTGATTCTCCATACATGTGTGCAATGAGTTTTGTTTTGGTTTTAAGTGCTCAGGGAACAATAACTTTGCCCTTGCCTCGGCCAAAAATGGTTCAGACCCTTCCCAGGTTAGGAAGATTATGAGTCCCAGAATCTGATATCAAGCAGCCTATAACATTACTTCTTCTTGAGGGAGAATTAGCCTGACTCCTTCTGAATAAATGGTTACATGTCTTGACTCATCCATATTTGGAATTTAGGAGGTCTCTTCAACTCCTTTCCCTTATTTACCCTCTCTATTCAATTTTTCAAGTTTCTTACATTATCTGATAAATTAATTCTTTCTCTGTTCCCACTCATGTCCACCATTTTGCATCTAAATAAGTATAGTAGCTTCCTAATATGTAAACCTTCCTCCAGTCTTCTCCTCTCAATTCATCGTGCACATGACTGTCAGGCTGATTCAGTTCAATTTAACATCATAGAGACCATGCATTGGGGGGAGTGCAAAGATTAGCCAAGACATAGCCTCTACCTTCATTGAGCACAGTCCACTGGAGAGGGGAGGAGGGAGCAGGGAACTTTCCAATGCTACAGTTTATGAGCCATCATCAGTCTAATCTCTCTCCATTGTCAGTTGATATATCAATTGGATAGCTAGACTTAATTGTCTTTTTAGTAACTGGCTTTTACTAAAATGGTATGGTAAGGACAGTTGCCCACCATTACATACAGAGTTCAGGAGAAAGTGGGCTCAAACATGAAGAGCACATGTTGAAAAGAGGTAACATAGCTCCTAGAAGTCGTTTATTGGAGTCTTCAAGATTCTTCTTAGCTATTGTAGCTTTATGTCTGAGCACATTGTAGAAAAATCTCCTTCCTCATTGAGTCCAGTCCATTGCTACCTCCTGATACAGACACTGCTGCCAACCTCTGATGCCTCTGGGACATTGCTAAGAAATCAGTGGAAAAAGTGTGAATCCTCTAGTCCACTAAAGTTCATGAGGTCATTTTCCAGCCATGGGTCATCCCCATCAACCTATTTCTTCTCAGAAATGACTTTCCTTTCTACCCCCAAACACTGAAATACCTGAGGTCCCACACTAGTCTATTAGTTTATACAAAACCCTAGATCATGACCAGTTTCTTCAACCAATCCAAACACACTTCCTGTATGATGTGACTTTATTTCATCCAATATTTGAAAACTTCCAAATTGATTAAGGACTTTATATACTTAGTCTAAAATTTATTATTGATTGATTCAGTGGAAAAATGTTCCCACTTGGTTAAGGCATCAGGAATCATCCTGAATGGTACTTTAACTGGGATGGTTTGAGGGACTGACTTCATGGAGTCCCACCTGTACACTCCCCTCAACTTACTCTTTACAGCAATGCCACTGCAGTGTGTGTGGCACAGTCTACAATCCCAAATCCTAGAGTGACTTGGAGAGGTTTTTAATATTGTCACTTTTGAATACCTTGTACTAAAGAATCCCAGGAAAGCTATGTAGCATGGTTCATAATCAATACAGTAATTAATAGCATTACATGGTCCAAATACTTGCTAATAGAATTTAACAAATCAATATAATTTTACAAAGTTCTAATAGGTTACCACCTTCCTTTGCGCTTGCAACAAAGATTTCCCCAACCTTAAAAGAATAGGTTTGGGTAACTTCCAATGAGAAAACTCCTTTTGCAACATATTGTGACACGCACATACACTTAAGCACACATACACATATTCATATGTGTGTAATGCACACATATGTGTAGCATATGTCCAACACATGTGCATGTGCACATGTGTATATCTGGTGTGAGATAATTTCTCTTGTTATTTTAGGACAAAGGGGTAGCCTATTATTTCATGAGATAGATAGAATGAATCCCCTTTTCCTCATTGAGTAATATAAATACACCCTCCTTAATCTGTGGGAATATCCCATTTCAGTACCAAAATAGCTATATGTTAATACATGATATAAACTATTGCTGAATTGTCAGTGATTTTTCTACTTCAGAGAAGCCTTTTTGTTTGTAGCTGTGACCTTACCTAGACAGTAAAAAGGGACAGTCCATGCCCAAAATATTCCTTCTACCAATTGCTACTAAAGATAGAAATGGGAGTTAACATACTGCTTTCCCAAGTAGTCTTCCTTATTATTAGAATAGATTTATTAGTAGGAAAATAAGTGTTTCTAAAGTCTCTTTGTTTCTTCAAGTTCCCATCTCTGAAGGTTCTTTTATTTCCTTCTCAGAAACTATTTGACTTTTAGAATGTTATCTTGGTACAATGGAAAGATTGCTCAATGTAGAATCAGAAGACTGGGCTTGAATCTCAGCTCTTCCATTTATTACCTTTGTGAATTTGAAGAAGTCATTGAATCTTTTGAAATTTCAGGTTCCTCATTTGTAAAATGAGAGGATTAGAATAGTTGACTTCTAAGGTTTCCTCCAACCCTAAATCTATAATCCTATAAGTCTGAGACACCTGCATAGGGGAAAACAGAAAACAAAAATTCTTGCTCAAGAGAAGGAACAGAGTTGTTTAAAACTCTCTTGTTCTGATTTTTAAAATAAAAAAAAATCAGTGTTTGACATCTTTATTAGGTAGAAAACGTATGTGTATAATTATGTATCTGTATATGACATATATGCAAATGTTTTTAGCACAGGGTTTATCCCTTCTGATCAACTGACCCCCTTTTATTCTACTTGAAAAAATTATAGGATGTCATTTAGTCCTTCAGTTGTGTCTGACTCTGTGAGCCTGTATGGGGTTTTCTTGCAAAGATACAGGGATGGTTTGCCATTTCTTTCTCCATTGGATTAAGGCAAACAGATGTTAAGTAATTGACCCAGGGTCACACAACTAGTATATGTCTGGGGCCAGTTTTGAACTCAGGTCTTCCTGACTCCAGGCTTAGTATTCTATCCACTGAGCCATCTAGCTGCCTCTCATAAGTAACAGGTAACAGAAATATGGAGATTTAACCTTTCAGTACACCCCTTTCAGACTTTGAATAGCCTATTTGAACCTAGTAATAGAGATACTTAGAAATTACACAGTCCTTCCCCTAAAGAAGTCTTCGTTTAATTTAGGGAACGAGTGGAAGTTATTTACTTTGATACATCCATGGATATATGATCTTATCAATGTGAAGACTCAATGCCTTCTCATTCTGTGTTATCCTTATCCGTGTCCTTCCATGAAGGCTTGCCAGGGGAGCATAGTTGAAAAGGAATCCTGATAAAGTCAAGATCTGGTTCTAGGACCACTTCTAACGTATATTAGCTGTGTGACCATGGGCAAGTCACTTAACTTCTCAGTTTCCCCTGGCAACTCATTTAGAACGTAAGCTACTGACAAGTTGCTGATATTATCTGTGTTCACCCCAGGAATTCACCACACCAAAAGAATCACAGTTCTGAATTAAAAAACAAAGATGAGAGGAAAAAATTTTTAACACCCTGGAAAACTCTGTCTGGATTTTTAAATATTTTGATAGAAACAATACTTACCACTATGTGTTTTTAAAAATCTTTGCTGCATGGTCAATCAACCTTCTTTTATGGTCACACATATTCTTGATCGTCTTTTATATCTCTAGAAACCTTTTGTAGTCTCTTAAACTGACCATATGTTTCTCTATTGCCTTTTGGGGTCTGTTCTCATTTTCAGAAGCTGAAAAAGTCATGTCTCTCCTGCTCTTTTCCAAATATTTAGTAGCTGATTCTCTATAAAGAGATAATTATTGGTTAGCATTCCCAGTATTACATTAGGAACTGACAAGAGATCCCAATACATACTTGTATTCAAAGAGAATTGAAAGCAAATGAAATTGATTGACATTTTCAATGAATTGAAAGCTGTTCATATTCTAATGTGTTGGGAAGGGTCCCCAGTACGTAACTGCCTCTGATGTTCCTCTCAAGCCTCTGATAAGTCTTACTATCTCACTAACTTTCCTGTCTATGGCAAATACAAATCATCAGCTACAGTCTAGATTATATAACTTTTTATCAAAGTCTCATTTCTTTTGAGCTGGGCTTGAAATTTGAAACACTACTGGTTGGCCAAGAAACAAATAGCTGCAGTCATGGACTTTCCTTTGGGCACATGATCTTTGGCATACATTCAATACCTTCAGTGACCTTAGACGTAGCCTCTGTTATCTTAATAGAATGCCTGTATTGGGGAGTTTTTCATAATAAATGTAAGTATGACATATTCAGGAACCATGAGATACATCTATCATTTTGTTGCTGTTGGGAGCAAAGGAGTAGCCTGCCCAATGCAGTTGCTAATGATAATTCAGAGAATCACCCTGAATCTCCTCCAGTTCTAAATCTATGATGCTAAGAAGCTACAATTATCTGACAGTATGGACTGCTTGCAAAAGTTAAAAAGGGAGGGGGCGGAGCCAAGATGGCGGAGTAGAAGGACGCACATTTACGAGCTCCGAGCCCACAACCCATGGAATTGAGGTAAAAGGAGATCCCCATAAATTCTGAATCTCTGCAGGGGGTGCATAAACATAGGGGAAGAGATTTCCGTTCCACTGAACCCTGGAGAGCCGTCCCCGGGGTCCATCGCACTCCGGAAAGCGGACCCCACCCCCACCCCTGGCCGCGGCCCCAGAGAAGCTGACCCGAGCAGACTTCAGAGAGGAAAGCTCCGGGGGAAGCTCTGGCAGCCGGGAAAGTCCCTCCGCTCACAGAAGCTACAGGTCAGTGAAAAAGAAAGCCAGGCTGAAGGAGAGGGGAAGCGGGGCGTCTCCGTGACTCGGGGCCCCCTTGGGAGGAAGCGGCGGCAGCAGAGACGGGGGCAGGAAGCGGCGGAGGCAGAGGCGTGGGCGGGCGGCTGAGGCGGCAACGGCCTGGGACTCAGGAATCCCACAGCAGCAGGTAGGATCTTCAATACTGAAGGTCTTTCCAACCTGAGGGAGCCGAGCAGGGGAGACGGCCCTGCCTCCACCCTGCTCTACTACTGAACACCTCTGAATAAAACCCCCAAGGGAGCTGAGCACAGCAGGCGGAACCCCCCACCCCGCCCCCACCCGCTCTGTTCCTGAAAGTCTCTGCGGAAAGCCCCTGAGGGCCCAAGCTTAGGAGACGGCCCTGCCCCCACCCCTGAGCCAGAACTAAAGCTTGCCGCGGGAAAGCGCATTTGAATCTCAGAGGCCAAGCACTAGCTGGGCGGATCCAGGCGGGGGTGGAAAGGAATCTCAGAAGTCAAGTAACTGGCTGGGAAAATGCCTAGAAAGGGGAAGAAAAATAAGACTTTAGAGAGTTTTTTCCAACAAATGCAAATGATCCCGACCTTCGGATCTGATGGGGAGGACGAGAACGTATTTTTCCCATCAGGGAAAGATGTGGAGGGCGGGGCCTCAGTACCCCAGACACCCCAGGGGGGTGTTGGGTGGGCTCAGGCCTTGGAAGAGCTTAAAAAGGATTTTGAAAAGCAAGTTAGACAGGTGGAGGAAAGACTGGGAAGAGAAATGACAAAGATGCAAGAAGAGTATGAAAAAAAGGTCAATATCTTGGTAAAGGAGACCCAAAAAAATGCTGAGGAAATTAACACCTTGAAAAATAGGCTCACTCAATTGGCAAAAGAGGTTCAAAAAGCCAATGAGGAGAAGAATGCATTCAAAAGCAGAATGAGCCAAATGGAAAGAGAGGCTCAAAAGCTCACTGAATTTAATAGTTATCTCAAAATTAGAATGGAACAGATGGAGTCTAATGACTTTATGAGAAACCAAGAAATCACCAAACAAAACCAAAAGAACGATAAAATGGAAGAGAATGTGAAATATCTCATGGGAAAAACAACTGACCTGGAAAATAGATCAAGGAGAGACAACTTAAAAATTATGGGACTACCTGAAAGCCATGATCAAAAAAAGAGCCTAGACATCGTCTTGCATGAAATTATCAAGGAAAACTGCCCTGACATTCTAGGACCAGAGGGCAAAATAAGTATTGAAAGAATCCATCGATCACCACCTGAAAGAGATCCAAAAAGAGAAACTCCTAGGAACATTGTGGCCAAATTCCAGAACTCCCAGCTCAAGGAAAAAATCTTGCAAGCAGCTAGAAAGAAACAATTCCAGTACTGTGGAAATACAATCAGGATAACCCAAGATCTAGCAGCTTCTACATTAAGGGATCGAAGGGCGTGGAATAGGATATTCCAGAAGGCAAAGGAACTAGGACTCAAACCAAGAATCACCTACCCAGCTAAACTGAGTATAATACTTCAAGGGAAAATATGGTCTTTCAATGAAACAGAGGACTTTCAATCATTCTTAATGAAAAGACCAGAGCTGAAAAGAAAATTTGACTTTCAAACACAAGAATGAGAGGAAGCATGCAAAAGTAAACAGCAAGGAGAAGTATTAAGGGACTTACCAGAAATGAACTGTTTGCATTCATACAGGGAAGGACAATATTTCTAACTCTTAAAACTTTTCAGTATCTGGGTGGTTGGTGGGACCACACATACACATGTACACGCATGCACACACATACACACATGCATTCACATGCAGAGACAGAGAGCACAGATTGAACTGAATAGGATGGGACCATACCTTAAAAGAAATTAAGGTAAATGGTGAGAGAGAAATGTAGTGAGAGGAAAGAGGGGGAAATGGAAGGGGGTAACTATATGTCATATAAGAGGCAAGTGGGAGATTTTTTTAGTGGAGGGAAAAAGAGGAGAGCTGAGGAAAAAAACAAACAAACAAACAAAAGTTTACCCTCATCACATTTGACTAAACGAAGGAGTGTAATGCACACTCATTTTGGTATGAAAACCTATCTTACAGTATAAGAAAGCGGAGGAGAAGGAGATATTGGGGGGGGGATGATGGAAGGGAGGGCAAAGGGAGGAGGGAGTAATTGAAAGTCAACACTTGGGGAGGGACAGGATCAAAGGACAGAAGAGAAACAATGAGGGGCAGGTTAAGAGGGATGGCAATTCAGTTAGTCTTACACAACACGACTATCAGAAAGGTCATGTGCAAAACTACACAGATATGGCCTATAATGAATTGCCTGCCGTACCAAAGGGAATAGGTGGGGAGGGAGGGATGGGGAGAATTTGGAACTCAAAGTTTTAGGAACAATTGTTTAGTATTGTTGTTGCAACTAGGAAAGAAGACATACAGTTAATGAGGAATAGAAAATCATCTGGCCCTACAGGAGAAAAGAGAAGATAGAGACAAGGGAAGGGAGGGATGACAGAAGAGAGGACAGATTGGAGATAGGGAAAATTAGATTGCTTGGGGTATTGGGGTGGGGGGAGGGGATAAAAGGGGAGAAAATTTGGAACCCAAAAATTTGTGAAAATGGATGTAAAAAGCTAAATAAATAAATAAATTAAAAAAAAAAAAAGTTAAAAAGGGAAAAATTCAAATTGTTGAATTTTTAATAGACCAGTTAAGAGGTTAGAAACAGTTTTGATCTACTTCAGAGAAAACTGTTAGCTCTTTACATGAAAGCAGAAAAGGATTGTAATATACTACACTTAAAACAAGTATTTCTTCTACTTATGAATGTAATTTCTCCAAATTGGGGTTTTACTGGACATTTCAATAAATAATAAATGGATGCAACCCAACATAGGGGCTTATTCCAGAACTGAGCTTTACTTTGCCAGACAAAGTACTGTTGAATCATGAGGTGGTTCATAGCAAGGCACTTAAGTCACTGCAAGAAAAAGTCCCCCTAGAACAAGTTCCCATTAATTTTTGTTCTTCAGAGATACTGGCGTTCCATGATTCATAATTTAATAGCAACCTAGGAGAATGCATTGTAGAGATGGCCTTTTGTGTGAGGAAGTATTTTATGCCTGAAAGTCCTTCAAAATTTCACAAATGCAATCTACTCTGCCCTTCTATCTAGTTCTGGAAGGTGTAACATGTAGAAAATAAGCATGTTACAAAGATGTGTGCCTCAGTTTCCTCATCTGAGGATAATAGTGCCTGCCCTGCAGGATTGTTATGAGGATAGAATGAAATAATATTTGCAAAGTGCTTTGTAAATCTGAAAAGGTTATATTGATGCTAGTTATAAAAACAACAGTAATTATAAAATAATTATTTTAAGTAAACTGCTACTGTATTTGGTTAATAATAATATAAATAATTATTATTATCCATGCATGTGAATAACAATGATTGCTATTATTATGTGTCTATAATAGATGCTTTCTGGGAATAGAGAGAAGGGTGAGGAGATGTAGAAGTTTCTACGCATAGACAAGAAACACAGTCATTGTCCTTTGTGGCTAGATTTGAACTCAGATCTTCTTGAATACAGACAATGCTTAGGTAACTTACCCAGGGTCATATAGCTAGTAGGTATTTAAGGCTGAATTTGAACTCAAGCCTTTCTGCTCTATCCACATTGGCCACTATGTCACCTGCCTATAGTCAAGTCAGGATTCAAACCTAGGAGTTTTAACAATTTCTGGCAACTACCAGCACTGGGAAGTGGTTTAAAAGTTCATGTGTACATTTCAGTTTGTTGCATTAAACCCAAAATGGAAAAATTTCTTCAGCATTTCTAGACTGTCAATGCTAGTTCTCTTTCCACTTATGGCCCTGAATAATCCAAGGTTGAAAAAATAGAATTTCCAATGACATATGAGAAGACATCATTGAATAGTTCATTTAGGTAAGCTGTAGAGTGACAAAATTATAATGGTGCATTAACAAATTAACTTGGGCAGTGATATGAAGGGTGAGTTAAAAAAAGTGATACTTGAGACTGAAAAATCGGCTAGGAGAACATAAAAAAGTTTTTGATAGTAACATAATAATAATAGATAAATGTAACATTCTTTTTCAGACCTAGATGAATATACAAAGAGATAAGATGGAAAATATAGAGCTGAATGAATTATCAGATCAGCTAGATTTGATTGATGTATGATTATTTTGGAATGGGAATACCAGAGAGTACATATATTTCTTAGGATCTTACTGTACCTTTACAAATAAAGATCATGTACTTGGACATAATGGAATCACAAACAAATATCAAAAAGCAGATATAACAAACCTATCATTTACAGATAGCAATGAATTAAAATACTGACTGATAAATGAAATATAAGTAATGGATAAAAACCTAAATTGAGACTAAATAATAACATTTTGAATAATGAATGAGTCGAAGGACAAATCTTAACAATATGCAATAATTATTTTAAAGGTACAGTCAATCCTCAACAGTTGTATGTTTAACTTTTGTGACTTCAAGCATTTGCACGATTTTCTTAGTAAGATCACTTTTACTTTCATGCTGGCAACCATGCACGTTTGTAGCTATGTGCAGCAGAGAAAAAGAAAAAGATGAGAGGCATGATGTGCCCAATGCAACTTATATCTGCAAAAAAGGAAGAAAATATTCCTACAAGTGTTCATGATTTTGCTCCAGAAATTGTTAAGATAACCTCTCATATATGTGATGAAGGAATTGAAAAAATTTAAGTGGGTAAATTTCTAGGTAAATGAGATGGTGGTCAACCTTCTCACTTCCTCCTCCTTTGCTCAAAGACTGAGCAAGTGTCCCATTTACCTGCTGCCCATTCTGCAGGGCTCCTGAGCATCCACGCTGGTCTGACAGAACAGCAAGGCTTCCTGGAGCTGCATCCAGCACATGAGAACCTCACATAAAGTCAAAGATTGACTAAAATATAACAGTAAGATAACATGCCAAAATTTACATGTAACAGTAAAGATGTTACTCTGAAGAAAGATATTACCTCTGAAACTATTAATAAAATAGAAAAAAAAGAGATGACCAGTGAATGATTCCAAAAAACCTTAACACCATAATGCAGAAAATAATGGAAGACAACTCCCCAGAACCTCTGAATGTAGAAAATGAAATACAAATTTAAAGAAAAATATCTCACCTCGTGAAAAAAAAATCTGAAAGGTGCAAACTTCAAGACACATGATAGATATATTTAACAATTCCATTTGGAAACAACAAATTCTTCAAGCAGTGAAGAGAAAAACCTTTAAATACAAAGGAAAGAGAGTTTGAATAACAGAGTATTCTACACCCAACAGAAAACACAGGAGGGAATGGGATCCTTCCTTCCAATGAGGACTGAAGCTCAGGATACAGCCCAGGGCTACAAATCGGATTTTAATGTTACATTAAAAAATGCTATTCAGTAATAATGAGGCATTTGAAATCAGATTTGAAGAGTTTATTTGCTTCTCTATTACCTCGATAAATAGAAATTCGGGAGGAATGAATAAATGCTGCAGCCAAGGATAGAAAGGCAACAGAATGACAGCAGAGACTGGGAGAAACGCTTCTTTCTAAATGGAGATAGGGTGAAGGCAGAAGTTTGGTGGAGGTAATAGTGCAGAGGTGGGCCTGGGGCATTGCTGACACCCTTTTATAAGTGCCTCAGTGGTTGGTTGGCTTGTTCTTGTTTATTTTTGTTTTTACAGGGGTAGCAGTGAGGGGTATGTGACCCTGGTGGTCTCAGTAAAAGAAGAACTTGCAGGAGGGTGGGTGGGGAAGAGATGGGAAGAATCAAAATAAGGGGGAAAGGAAGGATGCCTTGCTTTGGTGGTGGGAGTGGGTTCCACTGATGTATGCTCCTATGGATGAAGAGAAATGGTCTATGAAGGGAGATGGCAGTATTACAATGGATGGGATCTAGGGAATTTGGTACTGGAAAAACCCAATTGTCCTAATTTAGGAGGGGAGAACAATCCTGGGGATAACTGGTACCCAGGGGAACAGGAAGGCATGGATCCAAAGAGATGATTTTAAGTCAAATGGGGAAAAAAGGTAGCTGAGGAAGGGTATAAATCAGTGGTAGACTACATACTCAGAAACAGGGTAGAGGAGGTGCCCTATCATGGGACAATGTTCTCCCTGAAACCTTTAATAATTGTAATTGTTCTGGAATGGAGACACAATGGAAAAGAGGAATCTAGGGATAGGTCTACAGGGCAGTGGGAGAAAGTGGAGTGCTTAGAATGGATGACTTGGAATTTCTCAACCATGAGGAATAGAGAGAATAAAGAGACTAGATAATAATTATAAGGATGATGAATCAGAGAATGAGAGTCTTGAGGATACAGATAGTATGGATATTGAAAAGAGTGAAAGATATTTTTTGGTAAAGGTCAGAAATTAAAAGAACAACTAATAGCACTATTTTAAAGGGAGGCATGGCAGGGGGAATCTAGTTGACTGAGAACAAAAACAGGGGAGAAGAATTATATACGTATATAAAAGTAAGAGAAAAGCACCTAACAGATACAACTCTGAAGGGAAATTGGTAACAGATAGGAAGAAGAGGTCAGGGATGAGGAAAAGACACCTTAACAAAAAGATTAAGGTAAAGTAACTGAAGGAAAAGAGTACTTAGTTCACAGCAGAAGGAAAATTATAACTTGGAAAAACCCAATGTTAGAGATAGATGGAAGAAAATATAAACTTAATACTCATAACTTTAAATGTGAATGGATTAAACAATCCAATAAAATGAAAAAGTGACCAATTGAATAAGAAAATAAAACTCTACAATCTGTTGTTTATAAAGTACATATTTAAAAAATATGGAAATATATAAAATAAAATCAAGGGCAAGTCACTTAATTCAATTTTCTCATAATAAATAATAAACAGCATCTACCTCCCAGAAGATTAATTTAGATAATAATTGTAAAGTACTTAACATGGTACCTAGCACATAGTAAATGCTATATAAATGTCAGCTATTATAATCTTGAAATGTGGATAATGGGCCACCAGGGAAATCAGGATGAAGATGTCTCCTCTGCTCCATCCAATCACCACTACTAAGGGAAACAATTTCAAATCTCTCAGGAACATCATCTTTGTATATGAAGCATGGGATAGAAAGAATGAAAATGACTACTCTTTTACTCAGGATTAAGTTACTAGAAGCACTACGTGCCACTGCCTTACCCATTACTCTTCTAGTTCAGTGTCAATTTATTTCGTATAATTGTATGTGATGATTTATCTGTGAAGTTCCTAAAGGAGAAGAAGCCACATGGATAACTCAGTATCACTGAGGCAGGTAAATAGAATGACCTAATGCATTCATTAAACAGGAAAGCAAACAAAGGGAGGTTGATTATTCCAAATGAAGGTTATTGAACAAAGTGAGATTGCTAGTCACTGAGGGAACACAAGCTTCCCTCCTCATCATCTCCAATGCAATAGGTTATTTTTAATGCTTTTTGGGTGAAATAAACTTTTTCTTACTATGAAAGAAAAGAAATGTGGGCTCTAATTTATAAGTTCCAGAATATTCAACTCTCCCAGGTACCAAATACTTTATTTTTGGGGGTCTCTCTCAAGTAGTGCTGATTCAGGACAAGGCCTCCATGTTCTCATTCAAGAACCATGCCTCATTGAGCCTTTGGTCGATGGGATGGGTCTGTCTATAGCTGTAAGCAAGAAATCGAAGTCTGGAAATTACTTTACAATTCATCTGGGGAAGGGGAGGTCAATAAAGTTAATGCTGAGATTTTTATACGCAGACACTCAAACTGGACAAAGTTTCTCTTATTTTTGATGAGTTTTTCATCTTATTGGATCTTATTGGAAAGAAATGGGTGATCCATATATTGTAATCTACATTTTTTTCCTTTTTCCAACATTCATAACTTACTAAAAATATTAAGGTACTTGGGAGGGAGGTGAATTTTCAGCATAAATTTTCAAATTTTTTTGAAAATATTAAGTGTCACCCACTATCCAAATCCTAGGCTTTTTTCAGTGTACCTCACTTCCACACCTACTGCTATATCACCAGCTCCCTATTGGACACTTCCAACTGGAAGTTTTGTAGGCATCTCAAACATCATATGTCTAAAACTTAATCTAGACTCTTTTATCTAACACTATGCCATCTTCCAAATTCCCCTATTTCTGTTCAGGACACTGCTATCCTTCTAGTCACTTAGGTTCATGTTCTTGGAGGCATCCTTGACTTGTTCCTTTTCCAACTCATAGATCTAATCAGTTGACAAGTCTTAACAATTCTAATAATAATAGCTAACATTTATAGTGTGCTTATGACCTACCAGGCACTGTACTAAACACCTTTCAATTATTATCTCCTTTGAAACTTACAACAACTTTAGAAGGTAGGTGCTACTATTATCCTCACTTTACAGAAGAGGAAAGTGAGGCAAACAGGTTAAATGATTTGCCCAGGATCATACAATTAGTAAGTTCTGAGGTTAGATTTGAACTTGGCTCTTCCTGACCCCAGGCCTGTTACTCTATCCTCGGTACCCTTTAGCATCCTTTGAGTAAGAGACTGAATCATAATAGGGGGAGCAAAAGACCTATAGTTTGCCCTCTGTTGCTTCTTGAAAAGGAGTTTACCTCTTTTCCAACAATCCCAGGTTTGTTTTCTTACCAGGAGGAGTTCAAGGCTGTAGGATAGGACTATAAGCATCTCTGAAAATCTAGACTAGTCAGAATGCAGATTCGTTTTCCTTGAATTCATTTAATTTCTGAGGAGAATCCAGACCTTGAGGGTAGAGCTATGAGCGTATGTAAGGAAGACCCTGGGGGATTGGAAGTATAGATTCCCAATAAAAGCAAAGTGTTCTGCTGATTGTTTATGGGCTACTATGAGTCATATATTTTTTTCCTTTGTTTTTGCATTTTCTTTGGGGCAAAATAAAGGTTATCATCTATCATAACCTAGATCTGCTATTGTTGAGTCCTTTCAGTTGGATTCAACTCTCCATGACCTCATTTGGGGTTTTCTTGGTAAAGATACTGGAGCAGTTTGCCATTTTCTTCTCTAGCTCATTTTACAGATGAGGAAACTGAGGCAAACAGAGTTGAATGACTTGCCCATGGTCATATGGCTAGTAAAGTGTCTGAGGCTAGATTTGAACTTGTGAAGATGAGTCTTCCTGAATCTAGACCCAGCACTCTATCCACTATGCCACCTAGCTGTACCAACTTAGACATGGGCTGTATTTAAATCAAATTCTGAGATTTTTCAGCTGTAACTTGGATCAGGGCAAAAAATGCCCGAGAAAGTGAGTGACCTGAGTATAAACCCAGAGCCTATGGTGCTGTGCTACCTAGCTACTTTCCTTTTCTTCTTTTCTTTTTTTCTTTTCTCCCTGATAATTTAATTTCAGGCAGTTTATCTCTGCAAAACTTCTTCTGTAGAGTAATAGAGAGGAAACCAAACTTGAAGACAGAAGACCCAATTTAGGTTCTCAACTCTGATCCATGCTATTTATATGACTCTAGGAAAGTCTTTTAGCTTCTTGGCTTCCATTTCCTCCTTTATAAGATGAGGAGTTTAGACTGGAGGGTACTAGGATTCTTTCTAGAATTGATTTCTACTATTCCAGAAATGGGTACAATATTCTTTTCTTTTTTCTTTTTTGAGGCAATAGGGTTAAGTCACTTGCCTAGAGTCACATAGCTAGTAAGTGCTTGAGGCCAGATTTGAAATTCAGGTCCTCCTGACTCCAGGGCTGGTGTTCTATCCACTGTACCTAGCTGTCCTGTACAATGTACTTCCTAGTCACTGGAACATGCTGTCATAAACAGTTTTCCATGTTGGGAGGCCTGACTATGTGATAATAATCCACTCATGGCTTAACAAGAGGGAAGAGTCGTTTCTTTTTCTCAGTCCTGCTGGGCAAGCTAATTTCTACTTGGTTTTGTAAAAAACCTGCATATCAGTGCGATAGGACGACCACTGGCCTGGCTATCGAAACCTAAATTCTAATCCTGCCTTTTCCCACTAACAAGTTGGTAACCTCTGGGCCTCAATTTTCTTATTAAATTGAGTGTGTTGGTGAAGATTCCTTTCAGTGCTAAAACTGCATGGATAAATACACACAATATTGAAAGATGAAGCAAGGCTGACTTTCCACAGATATTTTTGTGTAATTTGTCCAGAAATAAAAAAAATTATGCAACAATCTGCATAACTAAAATGACACCACTAGAAATAGCCGCTGTTCCTTGGGCAAAGATGTGGAAAGATGTGAAGAAATGCCCTCTTCTTAAGACTTATGTTACATGTTATGTAATCTTTATTTCCTTTACAAGATGAAAAGTTATTAAATGCAAAGTTGGGTTTTAGAATCACTAATATCATTATTAATTGACAGGTGTTTATATGAAATTCATAAGAATCACAGATTAAAGTTAGGATCAGACATTGCCATTGCTTAGTTGTTTCCAGTAGTATGCCAACTCTTTGTGACCCCATTTGGGTTTTGGGGATGCAAAGATACTAGAGTGGTTTGCTGTTTTCTTCTCCAATTCTTTTTACAGATGAGGAATCTGAAGCAAACATAGTCAAGTGATTTTCCCATGGTCATGCAGTTAGTAAGTGAGACCAGATTCAAACTCAGAAGAGGAGTCTTCTTGACTCCATGCACGGCACTGTATACACTATGCCACCTAATGTTTAGGGAGGGAAAAAACGGAGCCGTTAAGAGGAACTAGGATCAGAAACATGGATGATACCACATAGACTAGAGAAGCTATAATGAATAGCCAGAAAAGATTATATGACTTGTCCAGTTTGAAAGCAGAGAAGAAATCTTTAATAGAATTTGTCTAGATAGACCAAAAGGATCTAGAAAAGTGGAGCATATTTAAAAGGAGCTGAACAGAATCACGTGGAAAATAGACTAATGTTTCAGAGATAGCTGGTGAACTAGAACTGAATGAGTTAATAATAATGACAATTACTGAGACAGCATATATAGCACTCTACAAGTATATAATGCTATTTAGGACCTGTAATATATGGTTTGCAAAGCCCTTTACATGCTATCTCATTTGAGCATAATAATCCTGGGATAGAGGTGCTACTTTTATCCCCATTTTACTGAAGAGGAGGCTGGAGTGGAAAGAGAGTAAGTCCAGGGTCACATAACTAGTGATTGGCTGAGGCAGGATTTGAAGTCAAGTCTAAGAGGAAAGAGCATGACAGCTGTTAGGACTAGAATCATTTATTCCTGGAAACAAAAGAGGTGGCAATGGTAAAAACCTAATTCTAACTATGATGAAAGCAAGAAATCCAATCTTGGAGTCAGCAGTCCTTAGATTCCAGTCTCAGCTCTACCAGTGATAGGCAATATGGTCTTTAGCTAAAGCCTCACCCACTTCTTGGGCTCCAACTTGTTCATCTCTGAAGGAGGCCACTGCTTTCAATGACCGGTAAGGTTCTGTCCAGCTTTAATAATCTATGGTTCTGAACTGATTCAAGTGATAAGACTGCTTATCTGTACTGCGTGCATACCCTGAGATTTACTTACAGTGAGAATGGAGTTCAGTATACCCTCACCTACTGATTAAGCATGAACTCTGCCCAAAATTAGGACTAGCCCTCCACAAAATTGTGCAGCCATCAAAGATTATCTGAAGTGTCCTCAGTCTGTGTTGGTTCAGCAGCCTTTCTCCTTTCTTTATTTTCCCACTTTTGTACAATTACGATCATCTTTCCCTCTTACCATCAAAACCCACTCTCAGGAAATAAAGCAATAAGCTCATTCATTATAGGCTTAAGGATTTTGAAAACATAATGGGCTATCTCTCCCAGGAGCAAGCTGTCCAAACTTGAAGCCAAAGAGATACTGTACTTGGTTTTTTTCACTTGTAAAAGGGCAAGGGTGGCAGGGGAGACAGTAATAGTAATATCTGTAAGGATGAAAAAAGATAATATTTGTAAAGTGCTTAGAATAGTATCTGGCACCTAGTAGGAGCTTAATAAATGATTATTCCCCTTCTCCATAGTATGTGCCAGGCACTAGGTACTGAGGATAAAAAGGTACTGCTAGGGTACTAGGGTACTGGGGTACTGCTAGGTACTGACTGCTCTGTGCTGGGGACCACTTCCTGCTGCTTTCCTGTATAATTCTTCAAAAGTAACATGCTGCTACTACTCCTTCCCGTCATGTTCTTCTCCATTAGCCTCTTGAGGACCCTGAATTTTATTATTCAGAGACTTTGATATATTCCATGACTCAGAATCATATAGCATGATCAGGAGATGATTGATGTTGAAAAGATAAGCCTTTGTTTCAAGGGAAAGCTTAGGGACATTAAAATACTGCACAATTTCCCCAAAGTGATGTGGCCCATTTTGCTTCATTTCCAAGCCTTGTTCACTAGTGGTATCTATTGGAGACATAAGTATGAATCAATCAGCTCTGTGAATGAAATTAAGACAAAATCCATTTCTTCAAGTCAAATAGTCTAGAATTGTGAAAGTGAGCCTCTTGTAGATGTTGAAGGAAGCCCATGAAGCTAAAAGGAGTAGAAGAGCACCGTCAAGGCACAGAGGTAAAAGAGGAGTCAGGATATTGAGTGTTGTATGCAAGGAACAGAAAAGAGGCCAGTGTAGCTGGGTCATAGAGTTTAGGAAGGGAGCAGAATATAAAAAAAAAATAGAAAGGTAAGAAAGAACCAGGTTATGAAGACCTGGAAAATACCAAATAAAGGACTTTACAATGAATCTTGGATTCATAGGGAACCACTGGAGTTTATTGATTGAGGGACTGACATGGCCAAACCTGTATTCCAGAAAAATCACTTGGACAGATGAGTGGGGAGTGGATTGGAGAAGGGGAGAGACAAGGATAGGGAGAGTAACTGTCAGGCTATTGCCTAACCCAGGATATGAGGAGATGACAACACTCTTCTAATACTGCCACCCACAATGTGTTTCCTGACACAACTGTACAAACCTCTTCCTCCTTTAGAACGTGATGATACCATGTCTTTGCCCCTTTAAAAGGCTCTAATAAGGATCCTTCTTGTCCCCATCTTCCATAAGGTTTGGGTAAATCTATCATAAAGATCCTGGGACATCCTTGGATTGCCACCAAATCAGTGAGGGAATATCCTCTTCCTTTCAAATAAGTACATTTTCACCATAGTTATACAGCAGCATCAATTTACCTCCCCTACAATGTGAGCATGACTACCTTCCTACACTATCACCTCTGTCTTAAAAGCCCTTTCTGAGAAGTTGTCAGGACCATTTCTGAGGAAAGGAAGCCTGCTAAATGAAAGAGATCTGAGCTGTTTCCTCAAGACTGAGAGAACCTGCCAAGACAAGTAAAGATATTAAGACACTCTATGCCTCAAAAAGAATATGGAAGAGTAAGAGAAAGTCGGAAGGAATTATGTACCAAAGAAATCCATTCTTATCAGGAAACTCTTCCTGGACACTGGATCCAAGAAGTCACTAGGCCAAAGAGTCCTGCTTCCTAGAATGGAACTGATTCATTGTAGACATGACTTCTGACGGGGCTTTATGATTCAGACATTGATTCACAGGAGGAAGATGGAGTAAGAAGGCCAGTTTACAGTATGGGACAGCTTAAGGGTCACGTGAGTGAGGTGGGTACTCCAGCTGGTACTAGGAGTCTAGCCAAGCAGGAGTCTAGCCGAGCAGGAGTCTACCTCATCTTTAATAAAGGGGAATCATACAGTCCCATTTCCAGCAAAGCCTGGTATCCCAACCCCTACTCCATAGAAGCAATGGACCCACTTCTCAAACTCTGCTATTCTTATAAAAGCTCCAGTCTAATTTAATGAGGGGTACAAGATGTCTCTGAGGGATGCTGATATGCCCCGCCCCCCAAACAACAGTATGCAGTGGTAGACGTCAGCACAATTTTTCCATTGATCTTGACCTCAAAGAAAAACGTCTTTGACTGCTCAGTCTTATTTTCTCCAGACCCTAGTCCCCTTGGTCGGACTCATGATCACTGCCCAGGTTATACAGCTGAATATCTTAGTCTCCCTATCCTTCAAAGGTCTCTCACATGTCAGCTAAGCTGCTTGAGATATATACTATGAACATGGAAAATGTATGATTTTATTTTGGTTGACTATAATTATTTTTGATAGGATTGTGTTTTTCCTTGTGTCTTTTTTTCACTTTGGAAAAGGGGGAGCTGGCAGTAATATTACAGAAAGAAAGAAAAAGAAAGAGAAAGAAAGAAGGAAGGAAGGAAGGAAGGAAGGAAGGAAGGAAGGAAGGAAGGAAGGAAGGAAGGAAGGAAGGAAGGAAGGAAGGAAGGAAGGAAGGAAAGAAGGAAGGAAGGAATCATAGTATCACAGTCTTTGCCAAAAGAAAGGAAGAAAGTAAGAAAAGGAAAAAGGAAGGAAGGAAGGAAGGAAAAAAGGTCATTGAAGCATTTGAAAAATTTGTAGGAGATAGAAAGAAATTCAGAAGGAAACACACAGGACAGCTTTGAAAATATATTGAATTTCTTATACATTTAAAAAAGTAAAGGAAACGGAGAGTCATGGTATCATATATAACACTCTATCTGTTCTACTTTTTTATATGGAAATATTTCTTTTGGGGGGTATTTACAAAGTTCAGAATTTTTTTTGAAAAATTTTTTTTTATGGAAGTAGCACATAATCCCCAGCCTTTTCCAGCTTTGACCAATAGTCAGATCCACAACCACACTGTATCTACTAGAAAGCCACCAAATCCCTTAGATCAGATCTGTCTTTTCATTGCTCTGCCTCTTTCTCAGCCATCTCTACCCAAATTCTTCCTGCTATTTGGGTTGGGGTGTGAAATTGTTTCAACTCCCCTCATGATCTTAGAAGGGCCTCATAGATCACCCTGGAACTTCATTTTTAGCAAGACCACAGACGGTTGGGTGAGGTTGGTGCTTTCTCCCCCTGCTTTCCTAGAGTTGCATACAAATTCTGAGAGCTCCCCTTCCTTCCTGTTATTTGATTAAGAATGGGGTTACAGGGTAGGAAAGCTAGAAAGTCAGCTTCTTAGGCATCGATGCTAATGGAAGATCAGTCAGAAATGAAGACAGAGCCAACCCAAAGCTCAGATATCAGCCAGCATGAAAATGACTGACCTTCTCCAAGCTTCTGTTATCCTGCTCCTTTTCAGGAATGAAGCTTTCATTTGAAGCCAGCCCCAATCCTATGTGACTGAGGCCACCAGTAGACTATCCCCAGATTTGCTCCTTGGGGATCAGGATCATTCTGGCTGCCTTGTAGCATGTACCATCAGAGGGAATGTACAGAATCATTTTCCAAGTGGCCAATGCATTTCCCTGGAGTGATTCCTGTCATTGGCTTTACTCCTCTCTTAACATTTCTATTAAATAAGCCTTCCAGGATCTAGGATGGTCAAAGGAAGAGCCTGTGCTGTCTGTCACCCACTCCACTTGGACTTTTGCTCGGAACCTACCATGTTTCTTCTTGGTAACTCCTTTTTGTTCCAGGCATGATTGTACTTTATTCCATGAACTGCTCAAGGCTCTCAACTATTTCCTAGCAGTGCAACAATACAGAAGGAAAAAAAAGAAGAAAGTCTATTTCACATTCACATAGCATTACCAGGGATTCCAGATGTCACCCTCCCAACTTTCTCCCAACCCCACAATAATCCACCCTTCCACACGCACTTTCAAACAAACAGCATTGCCTGCATTTCCCAAAGGAAATTCTGAGAAAAAGAAAGGGTTGTTAATAATCTCCTAAACTGGGTATGGGAATGAGAATGAATATGCCCTTTCCAGAAAGTCCCCAGAGATAAAGAGGGAGATATTGTTTGAAAATCAAAACAACTCCATATCAGAATTAATCTAGACTGGCAAAAAGATTTGGATCCGTCAATCAATCACATCTGTTCCCTTCAGGCAAACAGCTTGAAGCTTTTTCATAGGAAGGCAAAATTAGTAGGAAAGTTAATGTAACAGCAGGGATATTTATCTTAATTCAGAGACATATAATAAAATGACTGCTAAATAATGCCTCCTCATGTACAATAGAGTAGATGGTACAGCTGGAGAACTTGAAATAAGTGGCTTCCACCCCCAATACTGCGAAAAACACAGGGGGAGCATTGGAAGCCAACTGCCTCAAGTCGCCCAGTGTGGCACAATGAGAAAAGTACCCACTCTGTTGTTTACCGCTTTCGGTAAACTTCGGGAAGATCACATTTTCTCCCTAAATCTCACTTTCCTCAGCTGCAAAGTAAGGGATTAGGACCCAACTGCTTATGGGAAGCCTTCTACCTCTAGTTCTATGACTGGAGGAGGATTTGAAAGTTGAATGTCCTTCCATGAACCAATCAATGGAGAAAAGCGAAATCTCTCTTTTCTCTCCTGGAGGGGGAAAAAACGCATTCATTCACCTTTGTCACAAATGAGAGCAGTCTTAGGACCAGTAATTCCTGTAGTGGGGAAGATGGCTGTAGCTCCATTGGAAACCTATCCATGTGGGCCTTGAAATAATTATAAGAGTTATTCAGAGACTAGCCACCATCTGTGAAGTTGGATATGAGGAAATAATCAGTTAGTAGTAAGCCATGCCAACGGTACCTCTATATTAATCATAGTAATAGGCATAATAAGACAAATTATAATAGTCAGCATTCATACAGCACACTAAGGTCTGCCAAGTATTTTGAAAACATCTTGTTTTTATCCTCACAATGTATTAATGATGCTACTGTGAAATAAAATTGGTTGAAGGATAATATTATGTGAATTGTGTATGTATATCTATGTATATGTGAGCTTCCATGTATAGGCAGGCAGGGTTGTTATGAAGTTAAATAACATAATGGGTGTTTTTAAAAGCACTTGGAAAACTTTTAAGTGTTGTACAAATGCTAATTTTTGGTTTTCTCCCTCCTTCCCCCCCATATTATAGATGAGAAAACTGAGACACAACAAAGGTTAAGTGACTTGCCCAGTTTTCACTCAAGCAGTACATGATTTAAGTTGCTAGATCACACAGCTCATAAGTTTCTAAAGGAATCGACATCTGTCCCATCAGGAAAGAACACACACACACACACACACACAAACTCACATATGCGTACATACGGAGAATATATATAAAGAGAATAAATGCAAGTAAATGTAAAGTAGTGAAATGTAAGGTAGCTTGGGGGAAACGACAGCAACATTGGGGGAAGAGAGCAAGAAAGGTTTCATGGAGAATGTTGTGCTGAGCTGCTCCTTGAGGAAAGAGGTTTCTGTGACATGGAGATGAGGTAATAGCACATTCTGGACATGCAGGTGTTCAGAGCAAATGGAGATGGAGGATAAGAAACAGAAAAAAGTTCAGCTGGATCACAGAATGTTGGAAGGGGATTTCTGAAAGTGAGACCATGAAAGGTTAGGAAAAGTTTAAAATCTAAACAGAAGAGCTTATGTTTAATCTCAGAGGCAGTAGGAAGCCACTGGAATTGACGAAGTAAAGGAGATCATGATCAGATTTGTACTTAAGGAAATTCATTTTGGCAGATTTCTGGAACATGTACTGGAATGCAGAGAGACTTGGGCAAAGAAAAAGCTAAATATTTCCAGTTCCTTCCCTTGAGTGTCATATGGCATGATCTCAAGGTCCTTCACTTTCTTTGTTACATGACTCTCTGGGTGCTTTTCAATTTATCTATCACCTTTCAAAAATGCAGTGGCCAGAACAAAATCCTCTAGATGCAGTTAAACCAGAGTAAAGGATTATATCACCTTCCTCATTCTGGAAATATACTTCTCAATATAGCCTGAGACTGTATTAGCTTTCTTGATGAAATTGTATTGCAAATCACTAATAATAAGGAAAATGCTAACTAAAATAACTCTGAGGTTTCGCTTCATCCCGAAATATGGCAAAAATGATTTTAAAAATGGAAAAAGTCAATTTTAGAGAACCTGGGAGAAGATAGACACACAAACACATACATGGTGGAATTGTAAAGTGGTTCAACTGTTCTGGACAGTAGCTCAGAATTATAAGAGAAAAGTACCTAAATTATACATCAGTTCTACTTCTGGATATCTATTCCAGGGAGATTAAAGACAGGGGAAAAAAGGTTCAACATATATCAAATTATTCATAGCATTATTGTGTGTCAACAAAGAACTAAAAAAAAGTGCCCTTTATTTAAGGAATATCTGAATAACTTGGGGCATGTGAATATAGTGAAAGAAAGGCAGACCATGATAGAATATGTTAGCGTTCTTAATTTACAGGCATGCACGTATTCAAGGTATTGGATCTGGTTTGCATATGATGTCAATGATTTCATAGTGAGTTTCATTTTTTCACGTTGGAGTTTAGTTACAATGTATTAATATGTTATTGTGAAACAAAATTGGTTGAAGGAGAGTATTATGGTAAGTATGCTTGCATATATGTATTCTTCCATGTATGTATGTATGTAGGCAGGCAGGGGTGTTGTAAGACCAAATAAGATAATGGATGTTTTTAAAAGCAAACTTTAAAGTACTATATAAATGCCAGTTTTTGTTCTGATTATCAGGCTTCCAGGCTGGTGATGACTGTATTGTCTGAATCTTCTATTGCACTTTTGCTGAGCTTAAGCAATGTTTATAGGGTAATAAAGGGATGTTCTGCACATACACTTTTTCATTTAACTTGCAATATTAACACTTTTAAAAGTCTAGCCAGTCAACAAAATAAATCAAGCCCTGATTTGTAGTGATAATGCATTTTTGAGGCATAAATGCTCACACTGAAAATTTAACAATCAACTCTCATAAACCAGTTAGAACTGGCTCTAGTATACCCCTGTCTGCCTGTCTGTCTGTCTTGTCTATCTGTCTATGGCCATTGCCTTAGTTCAGGTGACAGGTGATGAAGGATTATACTTGTGCAATTGTGATGGGAATAGAGAGAAGAGAATTAATTTGGGGAAGTGTAAGGAGGTAAAATGGACAAGAATTGGCAGAAAGAGAGTGGAAAGTGAAGCAAGATAGCAGCAAATCCAAGTGACCAGAAGAATGGTGCCTTTCAAAGAAATAGGGCAACTAGGAGGAGGAGTGGGTGTTGGGAGGGAGGCAAAGGAATTTTGTTTTGAATGTATTGAGATAAGATATCTAAGGGTCATATCAGTGGAGTATGCACTTGGAGATGTGAAGGGCTATGATGGTTTGTTAACCAGGGATCTGGGGAAAAAATATGCTGTACATTTTTTATTTAATCTGTGTGCATTTCCTTAAATCTAGAGAATCAATAAAAGAATAAATCAAACCTTGATTTGTAGCAATGCTCACTTCTGAGGTATAAATGCTCACACTGAAGTTTAGCAACCAGCTCCAGGTTTGAACTGGCTCCAGCATGTCCCTGGACAGGTAGGATTGGAGCTCAGGAGAGAGGTAAGGATCGGATGGGTGTATCTGGAAAGTTACCTGCAGAGAAGTAGTAGTTGAATCCATGGAAATAGCTGATATTGAAGAAAGAGTAAAACATCAACCTATGCTAGATCCTTCTTTCTTTAAAAAATGGTTTTGTGCATCCAATTAAATTTTAAAAAATATATTAGTAACTAGCACAGATTTAAGAAGTATTAGTAATTATTAGCCCTACTGTCCAGAAAATTACTGAGAACTTTTCACTGTACTCCTAAGGGATATTCTACTTGATAATAATTCCTTTCAGATTAATGTGAAGCTAAGACTACATTATTTGAAAATGCAAACCACAAAAAAGTGATCATAAGTGAACAATCTTGGAAAAGATAGAATATAGAGGGAAAAGGGAAGGACTAAGATAGAAATTTATGAGATATTCAGAGTAAGTTGGAGTGCCAAGAAAGTAGAGTCAGCAAAGAAAATGAGGAGCTGTACGGTAGAGAGTAGATAAACCATGGAAGACTACAGTCATAAAACCCAGAGAAAAAGAACGTCCCGGAAGAAAGGGTGGTATCAGTGTCAAAGGCAAAAGATTGATCAAGAAGGGTAAGAAATGAGAAAAGCTCATAAGGTTTGGCAATTAAGAGATCACTGGTAACTTTGGAGATAGCAATTTCAGTTGGGTGATGAAGTCATAAGTCAAATTGCAAAAGATTGAGGAGTTAGTGAGAAGAGAGAAAATGGAGGCAGTGAGTGGAGGAGATTGGATGATAAAGGGAAGACAGATAAAGGATAATACGGCAGGGTCTAATTTAGGTTTTTTTAAGGATGGGGAAGACTTTGCCATGCTTGTAGGCAATAAGGAAGATTCAATAGATAGGGAGAGACTGAAGGAGGGAGGAGGTAGTGATTAAGGATGTGACTTGGAGAGAAGACGGGAGGGGATGGGACCTGTAGAGGAGCTGGTCTTGACAAAAAGAAGGATCACTTCTTTGTCAGGGAGTTGTAGAAAAGACAATAGAGTGAGAGATGGTCAAGTGGTTTTGGAATAAATCAGAACTCATACTGAGTAAGAGATAGGAACTTCAAATAATAAAGGGAGAGGAAAGTGATAATGGAGGGTGAGGGTGCAGAAGTGTTAAGGAGGGAAGAGAAAACTTGGAATAGCTTCTGTGGGGAGTGTAACAGGAGGAAATAAAAGGATCAAGGTAGCACAGTGAGAATCCAATTTGCATTGGATAAGGAGAAAATTTTTATCTGCCCAGGCAGAGATTTCCTCATATTACATATAATATGTATTTTAGGTAAATATTATATTCAATATATTTTAGGTAAATATGTATTTCCCTTATATACTCCCATATATATATATATATATATATGCTATACTTATCTATCTGTCTTACCCTTATATATTCCCATATTTATATCTATCTAGATCTATTTATGTGTATGTATATATTATGTATGTGTGTAACATATAATATATAATAGTGTAAAAGCAAACACCCTGACATATCCAGGATGTCCTGCTATCACAGGTTCTTAAATCTTCATTTCTAAAAGGAAAGCAACTTTTGAGGGATCAACAATCACTTCAATCAAGCACAATAAAGCACATATATCATTCATTTAGTTCAGGAGAAAACTTCAGCACCTTGAACTTCAGAGAAAATACAGAGGAAATAAAGATCAACAGCTGCCTGACCATAAGCAATACATACATTACAGATCAGCAGACAGATCCAACTATCTGACCATTACATACATACACAGTTACCAGAGAGAGAAACACCAACATCTGGGTTTTCAAAGTAGGAAGGCTGCTTAGCAGCTTTCCAGAGTCTCATCTGGCAGACAAACCTTCTTCCAAAAACTAAGCCCCAAAATAAAACCTCAGCTCAGAGTATTCATGCTCTTTTCAGAGCCAGAAGGCATCACAATCCCTGAGAACCAGTGCCTTATTGGAAAATTAACGAAAGGTACTTGAGGCCTATTAATGGGCAGGGAAGATCTATTAACATTACAAATAGGCATATAAATATACTCTACCTATCAACCTATCATCTATCTATCTATCTATCTATCTATCTATCTATCTATCTATCTATCTATCTATCTATCTATCTATCTATGTATCTGTCTGTCTGTCTGTCTGTCTTTCTACTTGGCTAGCTATTTACCTACCTCCCTATACTCTTCCCTGTGTTTTCCCTTCTGCCTATGACAGAGCCTTGTGTCTGTCTAGGTCACAAGACCAGGATATCACAAATACAAGTAGAACATTCTTAGCAGCAGTGCACAAAAAGTTGAAGCATCTTCCAACCATTAAAGCACTGAGCTAGATCCAATCCACCCTCCTCCCTTCCCACTGGGGGTTTCAAAAATCAGAAATTCTTGACTTTTAGTGGTTTGGAGAGATTCTTTCTAAACTCACAACAAAATTCTATTTGTTTTGATAGCTCTGCTGTAAGCCAGGAGGAGATATTAAATCGTTCATTATTACTTTTCCATCCCTAATACTTTTGGTCTACTTGTTGGTTGCTCTTCTATCCTTTTCTATAACTACTTGGGGAGAAATATTGTCCAGCATGGGTTGTTTCTTCCCTTTATTCAGTGAAAGCAGGAATATAAACAAATATCCCAGCTTTTGTCTCTAGCCCACATCTCCTTGCCTCCAATAACGTTGTTTCTACTCCTCTCTTGATCCTGAGAGAGACATGAGCGTGTTACAGTGTATAGAGAGTCAGTCTTAAACTTGAGAAAATCTCAAGTTCAAATTCTGTTTCTGGCTCACACTGGCTGTGGGACCCTAGGTGAGTTAGGTAACCTCTCACCTCTACTGGCAGCTAAGTCCATGTTGGTTAGCGGATACCAAAGTGCATAAAGTCGTTTCTCCATTAGTAGCTCCCTATACAAATCTAGTCACAGGTCTATTTCCTCTCTATTAGTGACATTTAAGATAAGATGTTTAGAGCTGGAAGGCATCTTGGAAATTCTATGTTGCAGAAGAGAAAACTGAGCCCCAGAGAAGTGAAGTTCAAGGTCACCCAGATGATAAGTGGCAGTACATATGTTCAAATCAGGTTCTCTAGCTTCATATACAAAGCTATTTTCATTGCATCATCCCACTTTGGGTACTATTTTTTTTAAACTTGGCCCTTGAGAGAATGGTGTAAAGAATGTGGACTCTATACTGGCCTCAGGCTTCAGACTAATCTGTCTGAAATGTGGACTGTGGTATTTGGTCATTTCTAACACACCTTTTAACTTTCCAAAATGATTTGCACCATTAATCTCATTTTCTCTGTGTTCTATAAATTAATAATGATAGCTAACATTTATGTATGATTTTAAAGCTTTCAAATAGCTTTACATAGATTGTCTCATTGGATCTTTATAATGACTCTTGTGAGGTGGATGTTAGTATTCCCACTTCACAGCTGAGGAAGATGAGGTTCTGAGGAGTTCCACAATTGCCAAGGATCACACAGCTGGGAAGTATATGAGGCGAGATTCAAATCCAAGGGCTTCAGCTTTCATGTCTGGCCAGGGATGTGCTGGGGCCAGCTCGGACGGACTCGGGAGAGTTGATTGTGCAACAGTAATGTATTTACATCTCAGAAATTATTAAATGCTATGAGTCAAGACTTGATTTATTGTGGTTTTTTATTATATAGACTTAAGAAAATAAGAAAAAATGTTAATATTACAGATTTAACATAAAAAGTATGTCGTGGGTACTTTTTTTTTTTTGAGAATTGGTTGTTAAACATTTACCAACACACCATTTCCTATACCCCAGATAAGTTAACTATAAAGACAATTCAACAATAAACTGGGCAGTGCACTAAAGGAACAGAATCTTACTCTGAATTTCCAGTTCTTAAAACTTTGGCCTTCCACTAAGTTATGCTTTAAAAAAAAATAAGGTGTATTTAAAAGCTCATTTAATAAGCTTATTTAAAAATAAGCTAGACAGCACAGTGGATAAAGTGCCAGGACTGTCATCTTCCTGAATTCAAATCTAACTTTAGATACTACATGTGTGACCCTGGGCAAGTCCCTTAACCCTATTTGCCTCAGTTTTCTTGTCTATAAAACCAGCTGGAAAAGGAAATGGCAAATTCCTTTGGCATCTTTGCCAAGAAAACTCCAAATGAGGTTACAAAGAGTTAGACACAAATGAAAAAAATTAAACAATCACAAAGAAGCAAGCTTATCAAATACCCCCAACATGATTCTCTGTATTCACTACTATTTTTCCGTACAATCTGGGAGAAAACACATCAGAGAAGCAGGTGGAGCATATTAGTGTCATTGAGCTAAAAAGCAAAAGCTTTTTAACAGTCCTGCTAAATGACGGAGGTCATAATGTCTTTCATCATAAAATACTAGAGCTGGAAGGGGCACTTGAATTATCATCTGTTCCAATCCTCTAATTTTTAGATATGGAAACTCAGCCCCAGCGATGGGAGGATGACTTACCTAGGTCTTTTGACTCCGAATCCAAATCTCATCTTATTATACTTCATTGCCTTTTATGCCTTGTTAATGTAATAAGTGTTTATTGGTTGCTTACTATGTCAAAAATATAAATATGATACATGATAGAAACATAACACAATATAGTATAAAATATAATATATAATATATAACAATGATGATGATGATAACTGTAATAGCCTTTGCCCTAAAGAAACATAGTCTAGTTGAAGAGAAAGTAATGCCCATGAAAAACTGAATAAGAAAAGGAAATATGTGATTAAGTTACATTTGGACAATTCAGACAAGAAGTACTATGAAATTCCAGGTCAGGTGTGATCCGGAGAAGAAAGCTCAAGAGAGCCTTGATAGTAAAATTGACTACATTTATATCGTGTTTCCCAAAACTCTTAATGAATTTTAAGGTGCTGAAGCTTAGGTATGCACCAAGGCTTTTAGAACACTTTGCTTAGTGCTTTACGTTTTTCAAAGCATGTCATATACATGGATTTGCATTGTCATTTTATCCTCATAAGAGTCCTGTGAGAGAGGTGCTACAGATAGAGAAACTGAACATGCTACATTATGTGATGTGCACATGGTCACACAGCTAAAAAGTATCAGTCTAATGGCTACATCAAGAGAAGGAAACCATATCACAAAGACATAGAGAAAGCAATGTGTCTGTGAGCAAGAGGAAGTGAAGAGACCTGTAGAGAAGTGGAGGATTTGTGTTTGGGAACGTGTAGTGGTGTTTTTTGAAGGACATTGACTAGATTAGCCTGGTTGGATGGGGAATGATAGGAAAAAAGATTGGAAAGACAGATGAGGGAGAGATTCTAAAAGGCCCCAAATGCTAGGCCAGGGAGTTTGGAATTCATCATATGGGCCATGAGTGGGGAGTTTCTGAGTAGGCTAGTGATATGATGAGAATGGTACTTTGTACAGCTCTGACAGCTCTGTATCTTCTGTTTCCCTTCTTTAGGATGATCTAGTGGGTGGGCTCAATTTTTATTTCCAGAGCACACATTTTCCTTTGTCATCCTTTTCTTGTTAATCCTACTGGTAACTATGATTTCATTCCTAATTCATGCAAAACAATGAGAAAAATGACACCAGAGTAAAGCTTATTATATGAAATATTTGATAAGATTCATACTTCTTTAGAACTTCAGCATTTCAGAAAAACTTCTATGGGCAGTCTTTGATATGGGCAATGAGCATGGCCCAGTGGATGAAGGGCCAGCCTTGAAGTCAGGGACACCTGGGTTCACGTCCTGCCTTTGATGAATAGGTCTCTTAATCTTTCAATGACCTAAGCAGCTCTCCAAGACTATAAATTACAGAAGAATTGTAGCAATTTGCATTGGCAGAGGGAATTTCCATGTTGTGGGTTCTCTATAGAGATGAAACCTGGACATATATCCTTGCCCCTCCAAGTCACCAGTATCAACATGGCAACACAACACAGGAGATGTTTTTAGCAATGCACAAATTTGTTAAGAACTATGTTTCAAATTTAAAATAAATAGATCAGCATTTAGCTTTGAGAACATGTATAGTTTGTCAGAGAGGAAGAAGAAAAGGTTAGTCATACTAACTATTGAAATTTAGGATGAATTTTCTTGCTGTATATATCCATTGTGGATCATAGATCTCAAGCTGAAAGAGTCCTCTGAGGCCAACTAATCCTGTCCCCTTATTTTATAAATGTGGAAAATGAGGCCCAGAAAGGCTGAATGAGTTGTCCAGGGTCATATGGGTAATAAATATCAAAGGTGGGATTTGAACTCAGGCCGGCTATTTGGATGTTGTAAGTGATCTTGTCATTGTCCCAGAACACTTCCTACTTCTCATACTGTCATTTTCTACTTTGCTAGCCCTACTGATGGGGTTCAGAGTCTGGGGACTCCCAGAACTCCCCGCGAATCTTCCCACTTAATCTGGTCTTTCATACTCAGATCTAATCATCCCATTGATCCAGCAGTCTCTGGGCGCCCGTGGGCTTTTCGTTATCGTGCGCCCAAGATTCTGTTGCGCTCCTCACCCTTGACCCTATCGAAATCCCATTGCCCAGGCTGCTGACCACTCCCATCAGATCTGTATTCAGCCCACTCCCATCAAGATCCCCCCTAGATTAGATCTGTATTCACCCCTGATGATTCCCATCAAGATCCCCCCTAGATTAGATCTGTATTCACCCCTGATGATTCCCGTCAAGACTTCTGGACATTCCAAGTTGACTTCCTCTATCAAGATCATCCCTGGAGTTCCAGACTACTGTGGGGCATCTAGATTCTTCCCTCAGTCTTTTTCTGTATTTAAGTTCCATCTCACCTCCATGAAGGCACTCAGATTCAAGCCAGCTCTGGCTCTGTGTAGCTGAGACTGCCTCTGGCCCACTTGTAAATATAAACATTACAAATGCTTAGGCTCCTCAAGAGTCAACTCAATATGGCAAATCTTCAATAAACTTTGGGTTTTTTGTTGCTTTAAGAAGGCTTGTGTTGAATTCATTCGAGCAGGACCCAGCGTGTTGGTATTTTGGGGTCCTCTCAGGCCTCAACACTACTCTTGGGAGTTTACTTGGGAACTTTAATTAATGTCATACTTTTACAACAGAATTCTTGATTGTGCTAATCGTATATGAATTTGTTATGGGAAGCAAATTACTTTCAGATGTTCATTGATACCCTTATAGGGTATCATAGTGCTAAGTACCTAGAGGAAAAGAAACTATAGTCTGCTCTCAAGGAGATTGTGTTAAACATTACAGAAACAATTAGACTACATAGCTGTATCCATAGAATTTCTACCATTATCATGAGTTACAATAGTACTTTTTAATCCTGTTTAGATTTATGGTAATGAGACTGATGATATCTATATTAACATTATGCCCAAAAGGCAGCAATTGAATTCAACAAATATTTTTCAAGCTTCCACCACATATGAACTCCATCAAAGCCAGTGATGTAATGGAAGGAGTAGGGGGAAGGGGATGCCCATAAGTTGAATAATATATGGCACATCAATGTAATATATTTGTGCCTAAGAAATGACAAAAGAAATGTTTTCACAGGAACCCAGGAAGAATTATTTGAACTGATACAAAATGAAATGACCAGCACCAGGAGAACAAGTTATACAATGTCAACAACATTATCATGATGAATAACTTTGAAAGATTTAAGAACTCTGGTCAATGCAATGACCAATCACAACTCCAGAGCACCACTGATGAAGAATACTCCCCATCTCCTGACAGACTGGCGATGGACTCAGTATGCAAAATGAGACATACATTTTTGGACAAAGCCATTATGTGAATTTGTTTGACTGGACTATGCAAGCGTTTGTTACAAGGTTTTTTTACTTTCCTTCTTTCTTTCTTAGGTGGGCAAGGAGAGATGGGAGGGAGTGAAAATAAAGGCTTTGTAACTGGTTTTGGACATGCTCATGGAAAAGGTTGGGGCTTCTGAGTTACCTGTGAAGTAATCCAATTTTCTGCTTTCTTACTGTTTCTCAGGAAGAAGTCATGAATAAACTAACACAAAATTTAGGTTATTCTAGAATTGTATTCTAATAGATCAGTCACATTGGAACAAATCTATATCTTCAAACAATCACTTCAGTAGAACGGACATTGGGAAGTGATATGTATAGAGATGTGTGTGTGTTCTTCCTTTGTTGCTGAAGAAGACCGTGCCATCAGAGAAATGATGACATGACCTGCACTTGACTTTGTTTTGAGTGAGGGAGGGCTATGCAGCTCACCAGCCTCACTTCTCCTCCAGAGCCATCTGAATCCAGTGACCAGATACTCATCAGGATAACTGGAGATGATGCAGGATAAGGCAATTGGGGTTAGGTGATTTGCCCAGGTCACACAGCTAGTGAGTGTCAAGTGTCTGAGGTGAGGTTTGAACTCCTACTCTATCTACTGCACCACCTAGCTGCTCAGGTATTGCAGCAACTCTGGTACAAAGGAATATATGCAGTATGGTTCAGCAGAAAGCTCTGGATTTGCAATCAGAGGAACTGGATTCAAATCTTGACCATATTACTTGACCTCTCTGACAAAGGCAAGTCACTTAATCTACTTGGGTTTTAGTTTTCAGAACTGTAAAATGATGGATGGAACTAGGTGACCTCTAGGGCCCCTTCCATCTCTAAATCTGTGATCATTTGGAGCAGGAGTCAACAAACCTCAGAGCCCAGACCTGCTGCCTGTTTTTATAGGACTCACAAGCTAAGAGTGACTTATACATTTTTAGTGGATGGGGAAAAAATCCAATTAAGAATATTTCATGATGTGAAAATTAAATGAAATTCAAATTTCAGGGTTCATAAATAAAGTTCTGTTGAAACACAGCCATGTGAATTCGTTTATGAATTGTTTAAAGGGTTTCTTTTGCTCTATGAGGGCAGAGTTGAGCAGTTGAAACAGAGACAATATGCAAGGTGCTCATGTATCAATCACTGCAGCTCTTTGGATTGCAATTTGCAGTGATACAGTTATTAGTGATAGGACAGCTAGATGGCACCATAGTGCACAGAGTACTGTGCCTGGAATTCAGAAGACTCATCTTCCTGAGTTCAAATCTAGCCTCAGACTCTCACTAGCTGTATGACCCTGCGCAAGTCACTTAACCCTATTTGCCTCAGTTTCCCCACTGGTCAAATGAGCTGGAAAAGAAAATGGCAAACCATTCCAGTATCTTTAACAAGAAAATCCCAAATGGGGTCACAAGGAGTCAAACATGACTGAAACTGAACATCATATATTTTGTTTTATTTTTTGTTACCAGTGCATACCCTTGAAGTCAAAACAAGAAGAAAAGTGAAAAAAAAATTATTCCCATTTTTCTGAGCTCAGGTCTGCCCTTGAAATATTTCTGAACAAGAACTGCCTTCAAACAATAATTACTGAATCCTGACTCACCTTGGAAATTAACTTTTGCTGTGGACTTAATAAAGTTTTTTTTAAGAGAATTGGACCTAGATTATAAGCAAAACAGTGCTTATGTGTGCAGCTTATACTACAGTAAAGTCAATTTGACCACTAATGTCATATACTTCTTGTGTTTTCAAAAGCAAAAACACAAACCAAGATCACCATTCACATACATTGGAAGCAGAAATATTTTCTGAGTTGAAACTACAGCTCCAGCAATGTCTTTTGGACCTTGATGAAAATGCAAAAGAAATTTCTCTTTCAAAATCCATTTAACTGAAGAACTTCCACCTACCCTTCAATTTGTTCTTGTTATTGTCATTTTGGTCGTGTCTGACTCTTTGTGACCCCATTTGGAGTTTTCTTGGTGAAAATACTGGAATGGTTTGACATTCCTTCTCCAGTTCATTTTACAGATGAGGCCAACAGGGTGAAGTGACTTACTTACACAGGATCACATAACTGGTAAGTGTCTGAAGCCAGATTTGAATTCAGGGCTTTCTGACTCCATATCTAATGCTCTATCCACGGTGCCACCTAGCTGCCCAACTTCAATCAGAAGTGATCAACCTGCGATATAATATGCTAAAAGGCAAATATAAAGAAAAGATCTAATAAGCTTCTGAAAATGCCTTCCAATGTTAAATATGCTCAATTAAAATTGATTGCCCAGTATTTGGCAGTCCTATCTGTGTGAAATAACATTTTCACACAGTAATACAACTCAAATATGTTAAGTCACATGGAAGATCACCATTAACAGGTAAACATTTGCAATCAGTTTTGATGATAGGGAGTACTAAGCATGAGCCCCAAGTAAGCAAAATGTCATCCCCTCCAAAAATAATTCCATTCTTCTCACTAGATCTATATTACAGAAAAAATACTCATTATTATTATTTAAATTTTATCAATATAAATTGTGGAAATTTGTTTTCTCTCTTTTTATGTAGGTACCTACAGAGCATCCTTGGTTTTGCCTCTCAGCCTACAATGCCTGAAATATTAACAATCTGACCCCAGAAAGTCTGCCAAGTCCTGATCAGGAGCTGTGTTTTTTGATGCTATGATAAGTACATGAGAGAGGTTCACAAAGGTACCATCATAAGACCTGAGGGGAGAAAGACTGTTACTAAGAAGGGAGATAAATGAAAACTTCTAGCCTTTAAGAGAGGTTTTAAAGGATGGGCAGAGAGATGGAAATGGGGAAATGGTACTTGGAGACCTGAGGTAAGGGTAGAGAGAGTGGGTCATGCTATGAGCTGGTCATGTACGGGGGGGCACCAAGTGGTACAATTTGGCGACAACAGAAGATGAATGTAAACTGGAGGTCAGTTACAAAGGGCCTTGAATGCCAGGGTAAAGAATTGTACTTGTATTCACTCTGGAATAAGAAAAGGGGCTTCTAGTAGAGGAGCAGTATGACCAAGGAAGAAGCAGCATGGTGGAGAGAGTGCTTGATTTAAAGTTGGGGAAGTGGGAATCTGAATTAGCTTTGTGACCTTGGGGAAGTTACAGCTGGTCTGGGATTCCATTTTTCAAGTCTGCAAAATAGGGATAAGTAATAGCATCTACCTCATAGGGTTGCTATGAAAATCTAATGCATGCATGCATGTACATACATGCACACACATGCATGCACACACGTACATGCACACACATACACACACATGGCCATTTCCAGTTGTCCTGCTCTATATCTTGCCACTGGATCCAGATGGCTCCGGAGGAAAAAGCAAGGCTGGTGACTTTGCGCAGTCCTGCCTCACATAAATCCAATTCCCTTGCATTTCATGCATCACCTCCCTTATATCATGGTCTTCTTCAAGAATAAAGGACAAGAAGATGGCGGAGTAGAAGGATGCACGTTTACGAGCTCCGAAACCAAAAGCCCATAGAATTAATGTAAAAAGAGTCCCCCATAACTTCTGGGTCAATACAAGGTGTGCAGAAACAGAGTGGAAGAGATTTCCGTTCCGGGGAGCCCTGGAGACCCATCCCCAGGGTCCGGCGCACCCCAGAAAGTGGACCCCACCCCCAGCGCTGCCCACAGCCCCAGAGAAGCTGATCCGAGCAGGCTTCAGAGACGGAAGCTCCGGCAGCCGGGAAAGTCCCTCCGCCCACAGAAGCTACAGGTCAGTGAGAGAGAAGGCCGGGCTGGAGGAGAGGGGAAGCAGGGCATCTCCATGACTCGGGCCCCCTCAGGAGGAAGCGGCTGCGGCAGGGGACGGGGGCAGGAAGCGGCAGAGGCAGAGGTGTGGGCGGTGGCTGAGGCGGCAGTGGACCGGGACTCAGGAATCCCCCAGCAGCAGGCAGGATCTTCATTATGGAAGATTCCTGCATAAAACCTGATGGAGCTGAGCCTGAGAGACGGCCCTGCCCCCACCCCGCTCTGTTACTGAAGGCTTCTGCTTAAAGCCCCCAAGGGAGCTGGGCTTGGGAGGCGGGCCCCCCACCCCGCCCCCACCCGCTCCATTCCTGAAAGTCTCTGCATAAAGCCCCTGAGGGATCGGAGCCTGGGAGGCGGCCCTGCCCCCACCCCAGCACCTGAACTAAAGCTCATTGATTGACAGCCGGCAGGAGGAAAGCCCATTTAAATCTCAGAGGCCAAGCACTAGCTGGGCGGATCCAGGCGGGGGTGGAAAGGAATCTCAGAAGTCAAGTAACTGGCTGGGAAAATGCCTAGAAAAGGGAAGAAAAATAAGACTTTAGAGAGTTTTTTCCAACAAATGCAAATGATCCCGACCTTCGGATCTGATGATGAGGACGTATCCTTGCCATCAGGGAAAGACGTGGAGGGCGGGGCCTCAGTACCCCAGACACCCCAGGGGAGTGGCGGGTGGGCTCAGGCCCTGGAAGAGCTCAAAAAGGATTTTGAAAAGCAAGTTAGACAGGTGGAGGAAAAACTGGGAAGAGAAATATCAGAGATGCAAGAAAAGTATGAAAAACGGGTCAATACCTTGGTAAAGGAGACCCAAAAAAATGCTGAGGAAATTAACACCTTGAAAAATAGGCTCACTCAATTGGCAAAGGAGGTTCAAAAAGCCAATGAGGAGAAGAATGCTTTCAAAAGCAGAATGAGCCAAATGGAAAGAGAGGCTCAAAAGCTCACTGAATTTAATAGTTCTCTCAAAATTAGAATGGAACAGATGGAGTCTAATGACTTTATGAGAAACCAAGAAATCACCAAACAAAACCAAAAGAACGAAAAAATGGAAGAGAATGTGAAATATCTCATGGGAAAAACAACTGACCTGGAAAATAGATCCAGGAGAGACAATTTAAAAATTATGGGACTACCTGAAACTCATGATCAAAAAAAGAGCCTAGACATCATCTTCCATGAAATTATCAAGGAAAACTGCCCTGACATTCTAGAACCAGAGGGCAAAATAAGTATTGAAGGAATCCATCGATCACCACCTGAAAGAGATCCAAAAAGAGAAACTCCTAGGAACATTGTGGCCAAATTCCAGAACTCCCAGCTCAAGGAAAAAATCTTGCAAGCAGCTAGAAAGAAACAATTCCAGTACCGTGGAAATACAATCAGGATAACCCAAGATCTAGCAGCTTCTACATTAAGGGATCGAAGGGTGTGGAATAGGATATTCCAGAAGGCAAAGGAACTAGGACTCAAACCAAGAATCACCTACCCAGCTAAACTGAGTATAATACTTCAGGGGAAAATATGGTCTTTCAATGAAACAGAGGACTTTCAATCATTCTTGATGAAAAAACCAGAGCTGAAAAGAAAATTTGACTTTCAAACACAAGAATGAGAAGAAGCATGAAAAAGTAAACAGCAAAGAGAAGTCTTAAGGGACTTACCAGAAGTGAACTGTTTACACTCATACAGGGAAAGACAATATTTCTAACTCTTAAAACTTTTCAGTATCTGGGTAGTTGGTGGGACCACACATACACATGTACATGCATGCACACACATACACACATGCACACACATACAGAGATAGAGAGCACAGATTGAACTGAATAGGATGGGACCATACCTTAAAAGAAACTAAGACAAATGGTGAGAGAGAAATGTAGGGTGTGGAAAGAGAGGGAAAGGGAAGGGGATAACTATATGTCATTTAAGAGGCAGGTAGGAGTTTTTCTTAGTGGAGGGAAAAAGAGGAGAGCTGAGAAAAAAAAAAACCAAGAAGTTTACCCTCATCACATTTGACTAAACGAAGGAGTGAAATGCACACTCATTTTGGTATGAAAACCTATCTTATAGTATAAGAAAGTGGGGAGAAGGAGATATTGCAAGGGGGGGGATGATGGAAGGGAGGAGGGAGCAATTTGAAGTCAACACTTGGGGAGGGACAGGATCAAAAGACAGAAGAGAAACAATGAGGGGCAGGTTAGGAGGGATGGTAATCCAGTTAGTCTTACACAACACGACTCTCAGGGAGGTCATTTGCAAAACTACACAGATATGGCCTATATTGAATTGCCTGCCGTCCCAAAGGGAATGGGTGGAGAGGGAGGGATGGGGAGAATTTGGAACTCAAAGTTTTAGGAACAACTGTTTAGTATTGTTGTTGCAACTAGGAAAGAAGGCATACAGTTAAGGAGGAATAGAAAGTCATCTGGCCCTACAGGAGAAAAGAGAAGATGGAGACAAGAGAAGAGAGGGATGACAGAAGAGAGGGCAGATTGGAGATAGGGAAAATTAGATTGCTTGGGGTATTGGGGTGGGGGAGGGGAGAAAAGGGGAGAAAATTTGGAACCCAAAAATTTGTGAAAATGAATGTAAAAAATTAAATAAATGAATAAATAAAAAAAATAAAAAATAAAAAAATAAAAAAAAAGAATAAAGGACAAACAACAGCTTTAACAACAACACATGCACACATGATTAATATATTTGTGTTTCTTTATTTAAAGTTTTTCATGAACCTTAAATTCTACATAAATGGTAACTGTTACCAAATCTAAATGAGTAATATTGATGTGGCAGGGGTGTGAAGGGTGGCTAGAATAAAAGTAGAAGGAGCCATTAGAAGGCTATTCAATAATCCCAATAGATTTTATTATGATAGGGAGTGATAATGAGAAGTGCCATGGGACTGAGCCGAATGACAAAGTAGCATCACCAGCACTTGGAAGCAGATTTGTTGTGGAAAATAAAGGGGGGAGAAGAGGCAAAGATAATACTCAGTTTCTGAGTACGGAAGGAAAGAAAAGAAGGAAAGAAGGATTTATTAAGTGCCTACTCTGTGCCAGGTGCTATATAAATATGATCTCACTTAATCCTAATAACAGTCCTGAGAGATGGATGCTATTATTACTAGGCAAGGAAACTGAGGTAGATGGAGATCAAGTGACTTGTCCAAGGTCATGGGGAGAATTGTGTCTCAGTTATTCCTGATTCCAGGTCCAGTGCTGTATTCACCGTGTCTATGGCATGGGGAACTAGTAGAAGTGTTTGGTTGCTCTCAGAGACAGTGAAGTCAGAAGTATGAACAGAGTTTGGGAGAAGGAAACGAAAACTTCTTGCCAGGCAGTCTACAGACAACCCTGCTTCTGCATCAGAGGAAAGGAAAGCACTAGCAGCATATTCTTTATGATTCAGCCCTCCCTCATGGGCTTCATTAGCATACTTTTAGCCCCATCATAAGAGCTGGGAATTGCACTTTCTGCCTTTACATTTCCTTCTCCTTTTCTTTAATGCAGCTCAATCATCTAGAAAGATGTGCAATGGCATTCACAGACAATGACTGGCATCAGATTTCCCTCATTATTCTGTCATAGAGTCTGCACTGAAATCGATGGGAAACCAAGTGCAATCACCTGAGATTGATTGCCATTTGGTTCCTATTGATTAGGCTGCCAAATCTATGACAGAAAAAAAGCCATCCTGGATGGCAAAAAGGCACTCGGGCTGCCATCTGCATTTACCTGAAATGGCAGCTGTCAGTTGATTTAGGACATGCTTTCTGGATTAAGAAAGAGATGGCTGCCTACAAAATGGGTGCCAATGGGGAGAGAAGTCTTTGTCTCTTAGCCATGGTACTTGACTATGTCATTTAGGCCATATTTCCATATCTTTTCAAGAAACCTAAATCTTTACTATATACAGAGTATCCCAAAAGTCTTCGTTCAGTTTTAAACTTTAAGCCCTAAAAGTACATTAAGACAAACACATGTTTATGTATGTATGTATGTATGTATATATATGTGTGTGTGTATACATACACACATACATGCATGTGTGTATGCACATAAATGTAGTTATGTAAAACATACATATTTAATAACAAATATTAGTATGTGATAACATACATATGTATATATACACGTATGTATATATGTGTGTATATATAAAATAATTTCATGCACAAGGGTACAAACAAGTAGAAGAACAAACCTGTCAAGCTGTAGCAACAGGAGGGTAGGTTAATCTTAAGACAATATGTTGTTGTTTTTTAAATACAGGTGAATTAAAAGGCTGGAATAACCCTGAATAAAATGTTTTATTAAACAATTTTTTTCCTTACTGTAAGAGCTCTTTTTCTCTCTCCACATATTTACTTCAACAATCCATCAGCAAACATTTAAGCACCTACTGTGTGCCAGGCACTGTGCAAGTAACTGGGAATACAAAGAAAGGCAAAGACATGGTTTCTGCCCTGAAGAAGCTTAAATATTTCTTGAATGCCTACTATGTGCTAGAAGTCTGTTAGGTGCTAGAGATGCAAATACAAAGCTAAAAACTGTCATTGGCCTTTTAGGGATCTTACATTCTACTATTCCATTTGAGAGAAATAACATATATACAGATAAAGAAACTACATACTTGTTTTTATGTATATGAGCAACTATGCATAAGGGCATCTAGTTGGCACAGAAAGTAAAGAGTATTGCACCTGGAGTTGGACAGACCAGAGTTCCAATGTGACCTCAGACTTTAACCGTATGACTTTGGGTAAGTCACTTACCTCCTGCTTGTGTAAAACTAGAAAAAGAAATTACTAACCCACTCAGTAACTTGCCAAGAGAACTCCACAGACGTTTGGTCCACGGGATCGTAGCTAGATAAGACTGAGTGAGCAACAGCATCTAGTAAACACCTACATGAGCATATCTGTGGGCACACTCAGAGATGTAATTATACACATAATAAATACAAAGTTTTATCTGTAATATGTAATATGCATTTATTGATTCATTGTTCAATTAAACATATGGAAATAAAAGAAAAAAGATCTCAGTGAGAAAAAATGTTTAATATAACATTTATATATAACAGTACTAATCTTGCTTTTTAATTCACCTCTCTATGTGATATATAAGCATATATGAAAGGAATGTACAGGATATATGTGTCTATATATGTGTGCACACGTGTGCATATCACACATGTATGTATATAGATGTTAATGTACACATGCGTATGTGCACATGTATACATACATATAGAGAGACTGAGGCTGAGAGAGATGTTGTTTCTGTGAGTAACACACCTACACATTTTTATTCACTTTATATCATTTAGAATGAAGCAGAGAAGGCAGAAATTTGTAGTCAGAGGACTTGATTTCAAACGTGACCTCTGTCATGATCTGGTTGGCCATAACAGCTACAAAGGAAGGTCTCAAAGGAAAAGACTATGTGAGTTCTTAGGAAAAGTGAAATAAAAGGCAAAAATGAAGTTAAAAACTCTGGAAAAAAGAAAAAAACAAGTAGGAATGGGTATGTTAAGAATGATAATTTTAGACAGGTAATAGCAATAAGAAAAAAAAATTTCCTCATCCTAAAGGAGGGTATTAAGGGGAAGGGCATCTGGGTGGTGCAGTGGATAGAGCACCAGTGCATGAGTCAGGAGGACCTGAGTTCATATCTCACCCCAGGCACTTGACACTCACTAGCTATGTGACCTTGGGCAAGTCATTTAACCCTAATTGCCTCATCCTGAGTCACCTCCAGTCATCCTGATGAATATCTGGTCACTGGATTCAGATGGCTCTAGAGGAGAATTGAGGCTGGTGACTTGCACAGCCCTCCCTCACTCAAAACAAAGTCAAGTGCAAGTCATGTCATCATTTCTCTGATGGCATGGTCTTCTTCCGCAACGAAGGATGAACACATTAAGGGGTAAAAAAATGAGCAGTTGAGGAATGGTTGAACAAATTTTGGTATATGAATATTTTGAGGCTGTAGGAAATGTTGGAAGAGATGATTTCAGAGAATTCTGAGTAGTGTGAATTGCTACAGAGTGAGGTGTGTAGAACCAGGAAAATCATGTGTACACTAACAGCAACATTATTAAGAAAACTATGAATGACTTAAGAACTCTGGTCGATGTAATGACCAACCATGTTTTCAGAGGGCATATGATAAAGCGTATTGCTCACTTTCTGACAGATGAGTGAAGGTACAGAAAGAGGCACATATTTTTGGACAGGATGACTGTGGATTTGTTTTGCTTAATTATGTTTATTTGTTGCAAAGATTTTTTTTCTCCTTTCTTCTAGTTTTTAATTGGTGTCTGGGAAAGGGGGTTAGCAACAGTGATGCTCCCACCACCACCAAAAAAAAGGACATTTAAACATTTTTTAATGCACAGAAGGCAGCAGAAGGAAATATAAAAGTAAGCACAATTAGAACAGTTTTGAAAATAGTATGTGGAATTGTTATACACCTTTAGAAACAAAACAAGTGGATAGAGAGTCATAGTTTCATATAAAATCCTCCTTTGGTATTCTATTGTGTACATGGAAATGCTCATTTTTTGATTGTATAAGTTCAAAATAAAAAAATTAAATTTAATAAAAAGTCTGGAACATCCTGCAAAGGGCAGATGTGACAAGAATGACCTACAGAAACAAAGGATTCCTGATTGTCTTGATTTAAGGGGATGCCCAAATAATGTCATAGCTACATAACAACCATGGCTCTGTGACAAATTTTGAAATGTGAGAAGTAGCATGAGGGAAGGCCTGCAAAGAGTCCCACTGTCATAAACATACAAACTCAGCTATTTTGGAAATATCATCTTATCTATGGTCCATGTAAAATAGGCAAAGAAACTGCTCTACAGGTGAAGAGTCAATTAAAGGGACTCAGAAAAATGTGATGAGATGTGTACCAATAGGCAAAACCTCCCTAGACATACAGTAGGTGCTTAATAAATGTTTATCGATTGATATTGTAGAGAATGGAAACTATCCCTGCCTGACATGCAAACACTCTTCTCAAGAAAAGAACAGAGCTCCCATCTGTTACAGCTTTGGAGAAAGATGGCCACACACAGGCTGTACTTGTGAAGAGATGGGAGCTCTGGTGATATAGAAGCTGATGGTTCCAACACCACAAAAGCTGTTGTAATCGTCTAAGCATGAGGTGCTGAAGGCTTGAATCAAGGTGGCAGCTGAAGAGAGAAGAAAAGACAAGGGAACTGAGATGAGAAATGTTGTGAAGGCTGAAACAGCAAAACTTGACCAAAGATTGGATATGTGGTATTTCTGTGAGTGAGGAGTAAAGAATGATATTGGAGTTGCTAGCCTGGGTGACTTAGATGGTGTTGGTTCTCTATAGTAACAATTAGGTTCAGAAGAGGAAAGTGTTTTGAAGATAATGAGTTGTATCTTGGACAAGTTGAGCTTGAGATGCCTGTGGGACATTCTGTTTGAAATGTTCAAGAAGCAGTGGGGTATGTGAAATCAGAGCTCAGGAGAGAGATATGGGCTGGAATTTGATCTGTGAATCATCTGTCTAGAAATGATAGTTGAATGTGTGAAGCAAATTACTTTTTGGATCACCCCATCATGCCTCCCTTCCCTAGGAAACTCAACATTGGGAAATCTCATTATATTGAAAGATTAAATGTCCCTGATACTCACATCTTATCAGTACCCTCTGTCCTTCTGATTCAGTTCTTTGGTTGGAGGGAGGATCTTTATTTAAAGAGGAGGTTCAGCACAGTTTTTCTTCCCATTTCCTACTGTCTGTGTCACTTTTGGACTTTTTTGAACCCCTCCATCATGTCATCTCCCCAGGTACTTCTCTCCTCCCCCCAGATTTTCAACTTCCTTTTGTGTATTGTCTTCTCCCATTGGATTGTATCATGTGTATCAATAAATATATAAAACCTCTAAGAGGTCAGGGACTCCCTTCAATTTTTAAAAAAATTGACATTTGTATCCTCATCACTTTGCATGGTGTCTGGCATACAGCAGGCACTTAATGTGTTTATTGACTGACTGATGAGATAACCAAGCCAGATAGTATAGAAAGAGAAGAATACAGAGCCAGATAGACCAAGAAGCCACAGAAAGATTCTAAATCTAGTAGACTGGTGACCAGAATAAGTGATGATTTCCCAGAGGAAACTGGAGAAATGGTTACTGTAACTGAGTCATGTATAAGTCATCTCAGACTCTTTCTGACCACCTTGGAGTTTGTTTGGGTTTTTTGCAAAGACACTAGAGTAGTTTGCCATTTCCTTCTCCAGTTCATTTTACAGATGAGGAAACAGAGGCAAACAAGATTAAATGAATTACTTCAGATCACACAGTGTCAGAGATCAGATTTGAGCTCAGGAAGGTGACTCTTCCTGGTTCCAGTCCTGGTACTATCCACTGTGTCATCTAGCTACCCCTTAAAAATGGTTACACATGTAGCCGAATTATGATGATAATGTTTGCCCATGTAATGTGTAATTATATATTTATTGATACACATGTTAATTACTGCACATTTTGAGTACATTTCTATTTTATTTTCTTGCTTGCATTTATTTGTTCTTGTGTTAATATTGTGTATTGTAGCTACATTAGTCTGTTAGCTATTAATTCTTTTGCTATTTGTTAATGTGAATACATGTTGCTATTTCTACATATTTTCTTATTTTGTAGATATACAGATATTATTATTTTACTTCTGCTTTGTTGTTATGCATATTTCCTTCTATATTATGGACATGAATATACTGCTGAGACGTATACATGTTGTATATCCCAAATGTAAGTAAGACTTTAGTCACTGAAGTAGTCTGTCAAGTCATTTTACAATGCTAGGATTATTGCATGTATTGGTGGTATAAATTTGCTGTGAACATTACTTATAATGATTAAGTGAGATGCCCAATTAATAATTCTTATTCTGCAAGATGGGGTATATGATTGTGATTGAATACTATCATTCTATAAGAAATGACAGGAGGAATGGTTTCAGAAAAACCTGGAAAGATATGTAAACTGATGCCAAGTGAGGTGAACATAATCAGAAAAACATTGTACACAGAAACAGCAACATTGTAATAATGTTCAACTGTGAGAGGCTTAGCAACTGATCAAGACAATGATCCAAGATAGTTCTGAGGGACCCATGATAAAAAATGCTATCCACCTCCAGAGAGAGAATCTATGAACTCTGAGTGCAAATTGTAGCATAATTTTTTCACTTTATTTTTGTTGCAACATCGCCAATATGAAACTATGTTTTGCATGACCTCATATGAATAGATGGTATAAAATTGCTTTCCTTCTCAATGAGTGGGGAAGGGACTGGAGGGAGAGAGATTTGAACTATTTTTTTTAAAAAGTGAATGTTAGAAGTGTAAGGGGGTGGAGTCAAGATGGTGGAATAAAAGCTGAGACTTGTTTGAGCTCTCCCCAAACCCGTCCAAATACCTGTAAAAAATGATTCTAAACAAATTCTGGAGCTGCAGGAGCCACAGCATGATGGAGGGAAGCAAATCTCCAGCCTAAAACAGCCTGGAGGGTTGACAGGAACTATTACACCAGGCTGGGAGCAGAGTGCAGTCCAGCATGGTCCATGCTGGAACAGACAGGACCTGAGCAGGCCTTGAGGGACTGAATCACTGGCAGCTATGGTGGTTTCCAAATTTCTCAACCCCAAAATACTGAGGACAACTTGGAAATTCAGTGGAAAAATCTTGTTGGATTTGTGTGAGAAAGTAGTGTGGTATGGCCTGAGCCCTGGGTGGGAGAGGGGGCAATGGAGCCTGTGGTGGTCGCAGCAGCAGAAGCAGTGGCTGTTCCTGGAACTCTAGGCCCACAGATTGGGGGTGGGGGGGATTGAGTGGCTGAATAGAGGGGAATAGCAAGAATTTCTTTGCCAGCACTGAGGCAGAATTCTCTTGCCTTGCCCTGCTTGGATCTGGGTCCCAGTCCTGGGTGGCAGTCCTAGGGTGAAGAATGTTGGCATGGTGGAGCTTGTGGCAGTGGTGAAGAGGGAATTCTCATAGTTCCATGGCAGAAAAGTGTCCGTGATGTCACTCACAGACAACAGTAGAAACCAGGAGAGGAGTAAATACCTCTCCTTTGCTCATACAACCTTGAAAAAGCTGAAAATTTGCAGGTCCCAAGAAGTATTTCTGAAAAGAGATACACAACACTCCTGAAGCTTGGGATAGTATACCTCTCCCCTCACTGGAAGCATAGAACTACCTTGACAAAGAGCCCAAAAGTCAAGTTATTGACTGGGGAAATGAGCAAATACCAGAAAAAAAATCAGACTATGGAATCTTACTTTGGTGACAAGAAAGATCAAAATATATAACAAGAAGAAAACAACAAAGTCAAAGCTTCTTCATCTTAAGCCTTCGAGAAAAATATGAATTGGTCTCAAGCCAAAGAAAAAATGAAAAAGGATTTTTAAAATAAAGTAAGAGAAGTAGAAGAAAAATTGGAAAAATAAATGAGAGTGAAGCAAGAAAATCATGAAATACGAGTCAATGTCTTGCTAAAGAAGATCCAACAAATGCTGAAGAAAATAATACCTTAAAAATAGACTAACCCAAATGGCAAAAAAGGTCCAAAAAACCAATGAGGAAAAAAATGCCTTAAAAAGCAGAATTGGCTAAATGGAAAAGGAGGTTCAAAAGGTCACTGGAGAAAATAATTCCTTAAAAATTAGAATGAAGTAGATGGAAGCTAATGACTTTATGAAAAATCAATAAATTACAAAAAAAAATCAAAAGAATGAAAAAATAGAAGACAATGTGAAATATTTCATTGGAAAAACAACTGACCTGGAAAATAGACCAGGAGAGAAAATTTAAAATTTATTGCACTACCTGAAATCTATGATTAAAAAAGAGCCTGGACATCATCTTTCAAGAAATTATCAAGGAACAATGCTCTGATATTGTAGAATCAGAGGGTAAAATAGATACTGAAAGAATTCACTGAGTACCTCCTGAGAGATATCCCAAAAGGAAAACTCTTAGGAATATTGTAGCCAAATCCCAGGTCAAGGAGAAAATATTGCAAGCAACCAGAAAGAAACAATTCAAGTATTATGGAAGCACAATCAAAATAACACAGGACTTAGCAGCTTTTACACTAAGAGATCACAAGGCTTGGAATACAATATTCCAGAGGTCAAAGGAGCTAGGATTAAAATCTCCTACCCAGCACAACTAAATATAATTCTTCAGGGGAAAAATTGATATTCAAAGACATAGAGGAACTTCAAGCATTCTTGATAAAAAGACCAGAGCTGAATAGAAAATTTGACTTTCAAATACAAGAATCAAGAGAAGCATGAAAAGGTAAACAGGAAAGAGAAATCACAAGGGACTTACTAAAGTTGAACTGATTATATTCCTACCTGGAAAGATAATATTTGTAACTCCTGAGACTTTTCATAGTGTTAGGGTAGTTGCAGGGATTATATACACATAGAGAGAGGGCACAGGGTGAGTTGAATATGAAGGGATAATATCTAAAAAATAAAATTAAGGGGTGAGAGAGGAATATATTGGGAGAAGGAAAAAGGGAGAAATACAGTGGGGTAAATTATCTCTCATAAAAGAAGCAAGTGATTTGGAGTATTCTTTCATGTGATCATGACTACTTTCAATTCTTTTGAGAACTGTTTGTTCATATTCTTTAAATTTTTTTTCTTATTTTCAGTTTTAAATTCTTTCTCTCCTTCTGGCGCCTTTCCCCACCCCAAAGGCAAGAAATATGATATCTGTAAGACATTGCTCATATCCTTTGACTACTTATCTTGGAGAATGGCTATTAGTCTTATGTATATTTGTTAATCGTTTATATATTTTGGACAACAAATGCTTTACCTGAGAAATTTGGTACAAATATTTTTTCCCCACTTGACCGCTTTCCTCCTTGTCCTAGATAAAGAATTATATCTCTGCATAACCTTTTCAGTTTCATTCAATCATTTATCCATTTAAACTGTTGTAATTGCCTCGGTCTTTTGTTTGGTCAAGAATATGTCTCCTATCCGTAGCTATGAGAAGTATATGATCTGTTTGTCTCTTAAATTTTAAAAATAATATCATCATTAATAGTAAGATTGTATATCCACATTTAGAATGCATTGTGGAATATAGATGTGAGGTGCTAGTCTAAGTTTAACTTCTGCCAGACTACATTTTAGTTTTCCCAGCAAATTTATCAAAGAAAGAGCTTTTCCTAAGTAATTTATGTTTTCCATTTTATCAAACACTGGGTTATTGAGTTCTCTCTCATCTAATCTGTTCCCATCGATCTTTCTATTTTTAACCAATACCAGATGGTTTTGATGACTGCTGCTTTATAATATAATTTGAGATCTGAAAAGTGGTGTTTCCCCCTCATATCTACCTCTGTTCATCATTTTTTTCTTGATATTCTGAATCTTTTGTTTTTACAAATGAATTTTGTTATTATTTTTTCAAGTTCTATAAAGTCTCCCCTTGATAATTTGGTGTGTATGGCATTAAAAGCACAAATTCATTTTTATAATATAGTCATTTTTATTATATTGGCATGGTCTAGCCATGAACACTGAATATTCCACCAGTTATTTAGGTTGTTCTTTATTTCTGTAAGGAGCACTTTGTAATTCAACGTGTAGAAATCTTTTATGTGATTTGATAGATTGATCTCCAAATATTTTATGCATTTTGTATTTATTAGGAATGGGATTTCCTTCTCTATTGTTTCTTCTTGTGATCTGTTATATTATATAGAAGTACTGTTTATTTTTGATGGTTTATTTTGTAGCTCACAACTTTGCTATTAATTGTATCTTTGCTGATTCCCTCAAATTTTTCAAGTAAGCCATCCTATCAGCAAATAGGGATAGTTTTGCCTTCTCTTTACTTATCTTTATTCCTTTAGTTTTTTTCCCCTTATTATTCCATTATGTTGTATTATTATCAAATACAATTGTATTGTATTATATCAAATACAAGTGGGAAGATTGGGCACTGTTGCTTCTTGAGATGTCTTATAGGGCAATGTTGATCTTCTATCTGACTTGGGACAGATGGAAAGGCTAACGTAAGATATGTGCTCTGGGACACAGTGTTGGGAAGACATATGAAGATATGAATGGAGCAAAAAGACCAGAGAAAAGGAGGGAATATTTAGGACCACTAAAACTGCTATCACAACTAGGCATCTAAAATATGTTAACACCTTCCCCCAGGAGGTGAAAAGAGAATCTGACTACTTGGGTTTGCCAAAAAGGATGTTGGTGATGCATTCCTCCTTCCCTCCTCTTGTCACCCCTCTCTCTCCCATCCCAGGGATATCGATTCCCTCTTTCAAAATTTTCCTATTCTTTAAAGTTCATTTGTACTTTCTATTTAATTAATAGAAATACTGACTTAGATAAAGATGTGCTTAATCATAATTGCTGTGGCTTGAATGATTCATTATTTTTGAGTAGAGAGGTGCAAAGGAACAGGACAGAGTGATGGATACATTATGCAGGGGGCAAGAAACTAACAGAGAAAATGAACTCTCTCCATCTGATTTTTTTAAAAAGTTATGAATTTTTAATGTATGGGATAAACAAGCATTTCCATAACTTAGTATAATTTTTTTAAGAATGGTTGCACATGAAACTGCAAATATATCATGTATAACTTTCTATTCCTGATTTTATTTAACCAAAGTAAACTGATTGGTGGCTCAGGAGCTAAATAAGGGAGAAGCTAATTGGTATTGATTTTCTATGTGAACCCCCCAAAGTGAAGCAAATACGGAACAAATTACAATTTGCAGTCAGGTGGACAAGTCAGGCTCTGTTGAGTCTTGTGGCCATTTCCATTCTCACCTCCCCCACCTCCAATCCACCAATTCCCAACACATACATGATTTGGGAACGAAATCTCTCTTTGCAGGTGGAGCTGAAGATGGTGAATAGTGAGAACTCCCTCCTTTCCTTTAGTAGTAGTTCAGCAGGAGAATTTTTCCACCTTCTACAAATAATCTTCACAGACACTTAGTTATATTTTAATTGTTTTCAACTAGTCTTTAACAAGAAATTCCTGAGACCTACAGGTTTGCAAAGCACTTTATGCTTATCATATAGTTTTCTTCTCCCAACAACTTGAAACTTTGGGATAGGGTGAGAATTTAGAAGAACTGGAAGAACAAAAAACTGCTTTTAGAAATACCTATGTTTTTCCTCCACTCTAGTCAACACATATAGAAATACTCAAATTCTTTAGTTTTCATAAAATTTCTGAAAAAAAAAATCCACAACTCAATACTAGCTTAAGAATTCCAACACTCCTAATACTTGATTAGGCAACGTAAAGGAGACATCCTGAACAATCCTGGTCACTGATCAGGCTTTGGCCTCTGCTTGTAGACAGGAGAAGACTGATTGAGAGACTGAGGTCTTTTGCTAAAATCTGCCTTGAAGAATCCACATTTAGTATTTCCACATGAACCCACCTCAAGTCAGTGACAACTCTATTGCATGGATGATAGCTTTAATTCTTAGTGTTGCCTTCCAAAAGAATGTTCAATAAATATGCCTCCTGAGTCATTACCCAAGCAATGACTTCAATCATGAAACAATTGGGTTTCAGATGAGCAATCAACCATGGTGGCAGTTCAGAGACTCATTCTCTGAATCCATGTCCTTATTCCAGAAATCTATGGAAATTGGTGAAATGTTATAAAAATCAATGTATAGCTTATAAAGTCAGTTGCTACATGGTTAGCAGCATTTGCTTGTCCATTATTAATGGAGTTTTGTGAGAGGCTACCTGAATTTATCAAATACACTACTACATGTAGGAAGTGGAATTTAAATACAGCTCTATCCTGACTCAAAATCCCACACTCCAGTTACTAGACAATTTGGCCTTATCTAAGCACTCTGTCTACTATGCCAGCTGACTTATCTGGCATTTGGTGAATCAGGAATATCTATGAGTCACTATTTCCCCACCCATATGGTGTAATAATAATTCATTATTATAATGATCTTGAGGCAATGAGAAGATCTAAAAATACTTTCTTTGCATGAAAGATTAAATTTGATTGAATATGCTTTTGGTGGGTATATTTTGTCATATTTGGGTTTATTGAACTTTGGAAATCCTCATATAGCATATAAGATAGATCTCTATTAACTAGAATATTTGATTAACTAAACAGATTGGAAATTGTGAGTTTATTATACTTGTGTATGTGTATATATGTGTGTTCATGCACATGTGCTCTTCACTATAAAACAGTAAACTTTCTTCTCTCTAAGACTAATACTTTCTCTCAATTCTTCAGGCCAAACTAGACTACCTCCACTCTGATAATTACAATAAGACCACCTCTACTTTTGTCTTACAGACTGAATTTTGATTTATAGTATAGACAGATAGTGGCAGTGTAGCCAGCTTGTGGTACTTTGTTGGGCTTGGACTCAAGAAGACTTATGTTCATACCCCACTCTTTTGTTGCTTAAGTCACTTAACCTCAGTGAACCTCAAGCAAATTCCAAGGATTTATGGATAAATAAGTAATGTAAAAATGTATTAATTAAGTGCTTGCCATGAACAAAGCTAAGGTGCTGGAGGGGCTAAGGTGATGAAAATACAAATAGAAACATACACGGTCCTTGTTCTCAATAATTCACATTCTAATGGGACGAGACACCATATCTGGGCTGTGGTATTTCAGTTTCAAGTTAGGTAGAAATGTCCCTTGTTCCTTAGGGTGTAGCAACAAAGCAAATATTAATACATCTTCTTCAATGTCATTTCCACTGAAAAACAGTATTAGTTCATGATACTGATAGTACCCAAGACTCTGATGGTAAGAATTTTCTTTTCTGGGCTTGTAGCATCTGCAAAAACAGTTGCCAGTATGAATCCCTAGAAAGGTCGCTCCCCATGACACCAAAAGATGGCTGCAGAGCCTGGACCAGTGGTCTGGATGGCATGGTGCTGCTATTCCCAGGGTTCTGGGGCTCAGAGTCTTTGGCTATCTCTGTCATCATCTAAAAAGACTTTGTGGTAGATGTGGTAATGTTGGTGGTGGTGTGATATGCTTGGCACTTACTGCATCTTATCTTTTCTTCAAGGATAGCTTGCTATTGCTGGTTAATGTGCCTACTAAGTCATAGGTAAGTTTCTCTGGGTAGAAGGAATTCCCACACAAGATTTGCATGAATATCTTTACATACAGATGAGAAATAAAAATTTCTATAAAAAAGCAACTTTTAGAAATTTGATATGGAATTCAAGATATAGTTAGAAATACAATGATAAATTCTTTGAATGCTCAAACCTTTAGTTGAAGAAGATCTGTTTTATAATTTTTGAACACCTGAATGCTATTTTAGAAAACAAGATATTTCCCTATTGCTCATTAATCTTTGGTGATTCTGGTTATCTTTAAAAATTTCATATTACTTTCTGTTCATTTTTGAGAAGATGGGTTCTGAAACCAGTTTCATAACTTATTTTCTTAATAATTCATTTCACATTTTAATAACTTAACAAAAGTATCTTTATTCATTTTTCAAAGGGAACATTTGTAGGCAATAGTGTGTGGATAAGTGTTTTAACAACTGCCTCTCCAGAAAAACCACAACAGCACTCTTTTAAGATTAATCTGCATTACAAACATTTTTTCAGCACTTTCTTAAAATTATTTTTTTAATTAATTAATTTATTTAACTATTTACATTCATTTTCACAAAATTTTGGGTTCCAAATTTTCTCCCCATTTATCCCCTCCCCCCACCCCAATACACCAAGCATTCTAATTTTCCCTATCACCAATCTGCCCTCTCTTCTATCATCCCTCCCTTCTCTTGTCCCCATCTTCTCTTTTGTCCTGTAGGGCCAGATGACTTTCTATTCCCCATTAACTGTATTTCTTATTTCCTAGTAGCAAGAACAATACTCAACAGCTGTTCCTAAAACTTTGAGTTCCAAATTCTCCCCATCCCTCCCTCCCCACCCATTCCCTTTGGGAAGGCAGGCAATTCAATACAGGCCATATCTGTGTAGTTTTGCAAATGACTTCGATAACAGTCGTGTTGTATAAGACTAACTGTATTTCCCTCCATCCTATCCTGCCCCCCATTGTTTCTATTCTGTCTTTTGATCCTATCCCTCCCTGAGTGTTGACTTCAAATTGCTCCCTTCTTCCATTGCCCTCCCTTCCATCATCCCTCCCTCCCTGCTTATCTCCTTCTTCCCCACTTTCCTGTATTGTAAGATAGGTTTTCATACCAAAATGAGTGTGCATTTTACTCCTTCCTTTAGTCGAATGTGATGAGGGTAAACTTCATGTTTTTTTCTCAGCTCTCCTCTTTTTCCCCTCCACTAAAAAGTCTCCTGCTTGCCTCTTGAATGAGCTATAATTTACCCCATTCCATTTCACCCTCTCTCCTCCCACGACATTTCTCTCTCACCATTTACCTTAATTTCTTTTAAGATATAGTCCCATCCTATTCATTTCACTCTGTGCTTTCTGTCTCTGTGTGTGCATGCATGTGTGTATGTGTGTGTGCGTGTACACATGTACATGTGTGTGTGTGCGTGTGTGTGTGTGTGTGTGTGTGTACATCTGTGTGTGGTCCCACCAACTACCCAGATACTGAAAAGTTTTAAGAGTTACAAATATTGTCTTTCCATGTAGGAATGTAAACAGTTCACCTTTGGTAAGTCCCTCATGACTTCTCTTTGCTGTTTACTTTTTCATGCTTCCTCTCATTCTTGTGTTTGAAAGTCAAATTTTCTTTTCAGCTCTGGTCTTTTCATCAAGAATGCTTGAAAGTCCTCTGTTTCATAGAAAAGACCATATTTTCCCCTGAAGTATTATACTCAGTTTTGCTGGGTAGGTGATTCTTGGTTTGAGTCCTAGTTCCTTTGACTTCTGGAATATCCTATTCCATGCCCTTCAATCCCTTAATGTAGAAGCTGCTAGATCTTGTGTTATCCTGATTGTATTTCCACAGTACTGGAATTGTTTCTTTCTAGCTGCTTGCAAGATTTTCTCCTTGACCAGGGAACTCTGGAATTTGGCCACAATGTTCCTAGGAGTTTCTCTTTTTGAATCTCTTTCAGGCGGTGATTGATGGATTCCTTCAATACTTATTTTGCCCTCTGGTTCTAGAATCTCAGGGCAGTTTTCCTTGATCATTTCATGAAAGATGATGCTAGGCTCTTTTTTTGAGCATGGCTTTCAAGCAGTCCCGTAATTTTTAAATGGTCTCTCCTGGATCTATTTTCCAGGTCAGTTGTTTTTCCAGTGAGATATTTCACATTCTCTTCCATTTTTTCATTCTTTTGGTTTTGTTTGGCGATTTCTTGGTTTCTCAGAAAGTCATTAAACTCCATCTGTTCCATTCCAATCTTGAGAGAACTATTTTCTTCAGTGAGCTTTTGAACCTCTTTTTCCATTTGGCTAATTTTGCTTTTGAAAGCATTCTTCTCCTCATTGGCTTTTTGAACCTCTTTTGCCAATTGAGTGAGCCTATTTTTCAAGGTGTTATTTTCTTCAGCATTGTTTTGGGTCTCCTTTAGGAAGGTATTGACCTGTTTTTCATGCTTTTCTTGCATCTCTCTCATTTCTCTAACCAGTTTTTCCTCCACCTGTCTAACTTGATTTTCAGAATCCTTTTTGAGCTCTTCCATGGCCTGAGCCCACCGGACATCCACCTCAGATGTCTGGGATAGAGAGGCCCCCGACCTCCATGTCTTTCCTTGATGGCAAGCATTGTACTTCGTCATCAGAAATGAAAGGAGGAAGGAACATCTCTTCCCCAATAAAGTAGCTGTCTATGGTCTTATTTTGCTTCCTTTTTCTTGGCATTTTCCCAGTCAGTTACTTGACTTCTGAGATTGCTCTCCACCCCCACCTATATCTGCCCAGCTAGTGCTTGGGGTCTGAGATTCAAATGCTGCTTCCCAGTCTCAGGGCTATCCGAGGCAGGAATGGCTGCTATTCAATGTGAGCTTAAGTTCTGGTGCTGGGGTGGGGGCAGGGCTGCCTCCCAGGCTCAGTTCCCTCAGGGACTTTATGCAGAGACCTTCAGTAATGGAGCGGGTGGGGGCAGGGTCATCTCCTAGGCTCAGCTCCCTCAGGGGTTTATGCAGAGACCTTTGGTAATGGAGCTCCTGCCTGCTCGGGGAGTCCTGGCCACTGCTGCCTCTGCCACTGCCTCTGCAGCTCCCTCTGCCACTGCCTCCCAAGGGGGCCTGAGTCACGGAGACACCCCGCTCCCCTCTTGGCCAGCTCAGATGTCTCTCTCACTGACCTGTAGCGTCTGTGGGCGGAGGGACCTTTTCGGCCACCAGAGAGTCCGTCCCTGAAGCCTGCTCGGATCTGCTCTTCTGGGGCCGCGCGGCCAGGGCAGCTCAGTGGTGGGCTCCGCTTTCTGGGGCGTGATGGACCCCTGGGGATGGCTTTCCAGGGCTCTCTGGAATGGAAACCTCTTCCACTGTGTTTCTGTGCACCTTGCAGTGATCCAGAATTTGTGGGGAGTTCTTTTTACAGGAAATTTATGGACTGTGGATTTGGTGCTAGCATATGTGATTCTTTCTACTCTGCCATCTTGGCTCCTCCCCCCACTTTCTTAAATTTAGATCTTTTGCTTTTCCAAATGAATTGTTATCATTTGATCAAGTTCTGTAAAATATCCCCTTGGTAATTTTGGTTTGTATAGCATTAAGAGTATGAATTAATTTTGGTAGCATTGTTATTATATAACCAACAAAACAATAAATTAAATTCTAAAAATTCTCACACTGAAAATTTAAGAGTTCACTTTCATGAGTAGGTCAAAGCACACCCCTGTATATAAGTTGTTTGTTCCTGTGACTGTAGCTTGCTATAGCAAGTAAACCATGTGAAGAAACTGGATTTCTTATTGTCAGCAACTCCAACACAAAACATATTTATGTTGTGAAGTAGTTTCATTGGGCACAGGTAAATTAGTTGAATTACTATTGGAAAAACATAGTTCAAGCAAAGGTGGTAGGTCCTGAGGTAACTCACCTTATGGTCAGCACATTTAGACTTTTGTTCTTTTATTACTTCAAAGGATTGAGTGGCTAGTCTCTATCTTTGACCAACTTTGTGTTGGGTTTCTCAGAAGCCCTTCCCACTTAATAGAATGAGAACCATGTACTTTTAATTGACTGCTGCATTCACCATAGGTGAAAATATCTTTTTCAGATGTGGCCCTGACAATGTTAGAGAAATAATGTTAGCTTTCATCCAAGGATAATTGAAACTATAGGAAATATACACACATGTGTGTATATATAAATACATATATGATATATAATACACATATATATGATGCACATAATTATATATTATATGATTGTATATAATATATTATGCTATTATTATACATTACATAGTATGCATATAATATATATTATATAAATATGTATATATTTAAAAGTTATTCACCTCTAGACGTATCACATAATCAGAACAATTTTCAAAAGAAGAAATTTCAAAAGAATATTTAAAACCTGAAAACATCTTAAAAATCAATAATAGAGAAATTTCAGCTAAACAAGCCTGGTATCACATTATACCCATCAAGCTAGCAAAGGCACTAAATGCTTTTCAGTTTCACATAATCAAACTTACTTGTTTTATCTTTCTCATTGATGTTATCCTTTGTTTAATGCTATCCTTACCCATTGCTGTGAGAGGAATGTAAGTAGTTTCTAGTTTAGACTTGAATGTATTGTGAAATATGGTATAAGGTGTTGATCTATGCTTAATTTGTGCCAGACAGTTTTCCAGTTTTCTCAGCAGTTTTTTTTAAAATAAACAAAAGGTTCTTTCCTAAATAATGTATGTTTTCCCATTTATTGAACATTGAGGTTATTGAGTTCCATTGTTTTTAATTCTCCCTTATTTAATCTGTTCTATTGACCTACCTCTCTATTTTTAACCAATATTGAATGGGACTGATGGCTGCTGCTTTATAATATAATTGGAGGTCTGCAAATTCTTTTCTCCTTTCCCCCTTACCCTTCAATATATCTTCAAAACAGAAAGCATTGAACCCTAGCAATTATTCCAGTGGTTCCTTAGACTACTGATGAATAGTTCACTTTGGCAGTAGAAAGAGATAATATTTACCTGTGCCAATGGACCATTCTTCAGGCTCCACCAATTGTCAAGGCTGTCTTTGGAGGCCAGATATAATTTGTCAGCTGCTGTGACTTTTTACCATACTACTAGACTCACCAAGTCTCTCAATTTTCGGTGTTGGGCTGTTAGGAACAAAAGTTTGTTCTCCCATATCACACCATGATGTTGGCTTGACAGAGCTATTTTGTGATTAAAGAGAAATAAATGCTTGTCAATTGAATAAATGTAATAAGCCAACATTGGCAGCACAATAGGGAGAATAAGGCATGGAGGTGAAAGAGATTATAAGCAGAACTTTGGATGCACACTGGAAAGTCTCCTGAGACATTTGGGGAGTTCTGGGACATAGGAATCAGCTAATTTGAGTGAAGACCAATTAAATTTGCACTTCTGCTACTTAGAGAAAGTCAGTGGCCAGGAGGCTGGTGTGTCATGGATCAGATTAGCGTATACATGATGGTGATTAAGCAACTGTGGAGAATAAAGACAGGGCAGGCCTAAAGATTAGCTGAGGCTGGGAGTGTCTGCCACCATAATGTATTTAGGCTCTTGGTCTTTCTTCCTGTGTCTTTGTCGTAAAGATTTGAAAGGGGGAGGTGTCATAAGAGGTGTCTGTTGGTCTGGGTTTGTGGGTTATGCTGCATTATAACCTACAAGTTATGTGTGACCAAGTTGAAGAAGTACATAAGGATGAAACGATAGGGTCAGCTGCAGTCTAGAGTTTTTTATGTTATATATGAATGAGAGCTGGAAATTTATACTAAAAGTACAAAATGGGAGGGAGAAATGTTTAGAATGCTTCTTTCCTTAACACTGCTTAATCAGCTATGAGAAGGAAAGGAAGAGGTGAGTTGAAAGATGATGCAGGTGACTTAATTTCCCTTGAGAGTCTCTATTGCAGACCCACCAGTTTAGCATTTATCTGGATTATTCTGTTTATCAGTCATATGGCAAAGAGGGTACTTTATAGATTCTAGCCCAGGGATTCTTAACCACACATACATACATACATACATACATACATATGTGTGTGTGTGTGTATTAATGTCATGGACCCCTTTTGGCACTCTGGTGAAGCTTATGTACCTTTTCTTAGAACAATGTTTTTAAATACATAAAAATGAAATTAACATCACAGAGGAACACAGTGGGAATATGGGTATCAAAATATCAAACAAATTCACATACCCCAGGTTAAGAACCCCTGCTTTAAATGACTCTTCCCCACCACCTCCCAGTAGGTAAGGAGAGTCTTCTCCTTCCATACTCTTTTGGGAGAAGAGAGCAGGTGAGGGCCCAGGAAAGGGGAAAACAGGGAGGGACAGTTATAGAGTACAAAGATGCAAGGCCACATGAAATACTTCAATGGCTCCAAGACCTTGGGGGAATTGCGCAAATCCAGTGGAAACTATTTGTACAGGCTTTGTTCCTAGAGTATTTAGGGGAGGCAGATAGTGAAAAGAGGGCTAATGTATGTTGGATCAGATTGGCCTTTGTAAATAAGGTATTCAAACTAGGGTATTGTGAGAATAGTTGGAGTGCTTGAGGCTGTGAGACATGATGGTGCAGGGATTGAAGTCTTTCTTGCTTTGTGTCATCACTGTGGTGGTGATGGGGTTGCTTCTGGGTGATTGGGTCATTCTGGCAGTCAAGCCTTTTGTCTTTCCATAACTGCCACATAGCCTGCCCTGGATGTGGAGGGTTAGCCAAAATTCAGTCTAGTGCTGTTATCAGCTAGAGCCAAATTCAGTCTAGTGCTACCTGTCTGAATTGTGCTGGCCGAGGTGACTCGGAACTCTCCATCCCTAGGGAAGGGATGCTCCTGTGGTGGGCACTGGGACACTGTCACCCAGGGCTATGCTTCATTGGGCCCACATCCTCCTTTCCTCATCTATAAAATGTGAACGACGCTCGTTTCCCATCTCACTGGGAATTTATGAAGATGGATGGGATAAGAACAAGCATTGAAATGATTTGCGACCCCCATATTAAAGGCGCCCAAAAAGTACAAAATCCTAGCTTTACTTGTGAGCTCTTGCTTAGGGTGTGCTATAATTTATGGATGTGCTGACACACTAAAGGACAAAGACATTTGTAATTCATAGTCAGCGCAGTGAAAGGCTGCATGAAGTAAGTACATTACTCTTCAGGTTCCTCCGTGCCAGTGAAGGCACTCTCCTCCCCTCTGTTTCTGCATTGCCTTTGCCCCCACTTGGCCACCTGCTTGGAGGACAAGCCCACTCCTCAGCTTTTTGCCATCTCTTTTAAAGACAACACCCCCAAGGGCACAAGGGGAGCAAAAATTATAGAGACTGGAATGCCAGAATGATGCTTCAGAAAATTAAAACTAGATTTTAAATGAATGGATGATGGCAGCATAGCAAATTAATAATTAATGAAGATGTAATTTATGTAAACTATGTAAATTATATGATTCTTCAGGTGAATTTTCTGCCTGCCTGGTGCTTGGGGTAGGGGTGAGAGTGGGGGCATGGAAGGGGGCTGTCCATTAAAAGGACTGGAGAGCTTTTCTTTTTGTTTTAAGGTTTTTTTCTTTAAGGTTTGCAAAGAGCTTTTTGTAGAGTATCTCCTTGATCCCCGCAGCATCCCTTTGAGGTAGGTGTAATTGTTATGCCCGTTTTACAAGTAGATGGAAGAGCTAAGTAAGGCTGGCTGAGATTCCATGACCTCCTCAGAGTCACTCAGTGGGTAAAAGGGTCTGAGGCAGTATTCAGATCCGGCATTTTATCTATTAGTGTTATTTTATCTATTATCTCTCAGTATCTATTTATACTACCTATTTCTCCCTAGTTCTGCTTTTCTGAGCTTGTTCCTTTTGCTCTCTTGTAACAAACATTCAACTGTTTATAAACCAACTATTGAAATCTCAGTATAGAGACCACAGACACAAGAGAAACAAACCGGTTCAGTTTTGTTTTTTTTTTATTTATTTATTTTGGTCCCCTGCCAACCCTGAGCTTTCACTTCAACCAAACACAGACTTGGCAAGGCAAGAATTTGATTGCTTCTTGTGAAAGGTGATGTGCCCCCCTGCCAATCTTGGTAGATTGGTAAATGGAAGAAATGTCATCCACCCTATTGCATGCTCAAAATCCCACTTGAGGCAGGGTTTTTTAACTGGGATCTGCAAATTTTTAAAATAAATCTTGATAATGATTTCAGTGTAATTATTTTAGTTTATAATCCTATGCATTTAACTTTGTTTAAAAAAAACATTATGAGAAGAGGTCCATTGACTTGTGAAAAGGGGCTTACGATGCACCAAAGAAGTTGAGAATGTCCTATAATTTTGAGGTGATATAAAAAAGTTGTTAGATGGATCTGAGACTGCGTATGCCCTAAGTTTGTAGATAGGAAGTTATACTATACCCCCCACACCTGCCCCCCCACATAAAATGGCTTATGGGAGACAGGAAAATTTAAGTTACCAAGGAAACAAGATGGGATTCCTAGATGGGACTTGTGTCCCCAAAAGGGCATTTATAGAGCATGTTCTTCTAGTGACCCAATGTAATTATTTCTCTCTTTCCTTTGCCATGCGGCAGTTATGTTATAAGGGAATGAGCCTACCAGATTTGGGGCATTAGGGCCAAAGTCCTAACTTTGCCATTTATTAGCTATGTGATCTGAGCAAATCACAACCTCCTTAAGTCCCAATTTCCTCATCTATAAAATAGGAATATCACTAGCTTTCTCACCGGATCAATGAAAGGAAAGTTATTGAAAATCTTAAATGTCACATAAATATGAATGACTAAATATGATAGAGCCAAACTGCATCTGTAACCTGGTAAGCCAGTTTTCCAAAGGCATGAAATCTAGAATTTGTGTTCATTTTCTGATAGAAAGGTCCAAAGGAAGAAATTGATTACATGAACTAGGACCATCACATATTTGCCTGCACTTTATCAGAGAGTAAAGGAGGAAAATAGGGTACGTGACCATAAAAAGGGGGGCAATCACTGCTATCTGGGAAAGATCCATTCAGAAGGAAAAAGCTGCAGACATCTGGTTTATTCTTTGATGGGACACTAGATGTTTGCACCAGTGGTAATACTATCCTAGAGCACTAGATGGCAAAATGGTGCCATTTTTATAGTCATTCTCAAAATGAATTTCTAATACCACTCAATATATGAAACTGCACAAATTCTCAAGTCAAGTCAAATAAAAAATAGGTCTAGGGAATTTTTTTTCTCTTGAGTATTTAAAATAAATATTATTATTTAGAAAGTGTTTATTGGGAGTTCTTCCAAGGCTCCAAGGCTTTGATAAGGAGGTGATGTGCATGTTGTTCTTCTAGTGGCCACCTGGTTTACCCTCTAATGCCTAATCAGTTGGACAAGTTCTGGAGGATAGCACAAGATGATGTACTTAGAACACAGTGTACTTTCACACTCTGACAAAATAGATGTGACCCTGGCATACTGCACAAACATAATTTGCCTTGTTCATCTTTGTTTATATGAACATGGAATCATAAGGTCTATGGATGGAAGGATCCTTAGAGACCATTTAGTCTACCTCCTCTTTCTTTAGGTTTAGGAAGTGAGTCTCAGGGACAATAAATAACATGCCCAAGGCAGCACAGGCGGTAAATAACAAAGTTAAGATGTGAACCCAGGTCCTCTGTCTTTAGGTTTAATATTCTGGCTAGGTGACTTTGGAGTCAGAAAGATTCAATCCTGCCTCAGTCACTATTAGTTATGTAACCCTGGGCAAATCATTTAACCTTTTCTCAGGCTCAATTTCCTTATTTGGAAAATGGGAAAAATAAAAACTCCTACCTCCCAGAGTTGTTGTGAGGATGAGATGAAATAACATATGTAAAGCACTTTAGTAAGCCTCAAAGTGATATATAAATGCTACCTATAATTATTAAGCCACAGATGAGTAAGAGGAAATCTAGTTGGCATGAAAGGATGTGTGTCTGCTTGTGTCAGCAGTTGGGCATTTAGTCTTGTCTCTCCTTTGTTTTTTCTAGTTTCTGTCCTTACCTTTCAGGTCTTTCCATGAAACAAAAGATATCTGCACTATCATGCTCAGTTTGACATGACTCTTTTAAAGTGTACTTCTTCCTTATATTTTCATCATTTGAGCTTTGTGACCAGTCATGTGTAGCTGTATGGTTTCCAGATTTTTCCCCCTATCTTAACTCACACAGTCATAGAATTTCAGAATTAGGAGGGACCTCAGAAACCATTTACTCCAACACATGCTGAACCAAGTTTCCCCTCTTAAAAGTTACCTATTAAATAAATGGTCCTCCAGATTTTGTTTTCAGACTTCCAGTGGTAGGAACTCACTCTTTCCAAGAAAATTCAAGTTCTACTGTTTTTCACTGTGGAGAAAAGAGAAGCTTTTACAGTGGAAGAGAAGAGACATTAAATTTATTTATTTTTATTTTTTTAATATAAATTTATTTATTTAATTTTTTACATTCATTTTCACAAAATTTTGGGTTCCAAATTTTCTCCCCATTTGTCCCCTCCCCCCAGCCCAATACACCAAGCATTCTAATTTTCCCTATCACCAATCTGCCCTCTCTTCTATCATCCCTCCCTTCTCTTGTCCCCATCTTCTCTTTTGTCCTGTAGGGCCAGATGACTTTCTCTTCTCCATTAACTGTATTTCTTATTTCCTAGTAGGAAGAACAATACTCAACAGTTGTTCCTAAAACTTTGAGTTCCAACTTCTCCCTATCCCTCCCTCCCCACCCATTTTCTTTGGGAAGGCAGGCAATTCAATATAGGCCATATCTGTGTACATTTGCAAATGACTTTGATAACAGTCGTGTTGTGTAAGACTAACTGTATTTCCCTCCATCCTATCCTGTCTTTTGATCCTGTCCCTCCCCAAGAGTGTTGACTTCAAATTACTCCCTTCTCCCATTGCCCTCCCTTCCATCATCCCCCCCCCACCCTGCTTATCTCCTTCTCCCCCTCTTTCCTGTACTGTAAGATAGGTTTTCATACCAAAATGAGTGTGCATTTTACTCCTTCCTTTAGTCAAATGTGATGAGGGTAAACGTCATGTTTTTTTCTCAGCTCTCCTCTTTTTCCCTCCACTAAAAAGTCTCCTTGAATGAGATATAATTTACCCCATTCCATTTTACCCTCTCTCCTCCCACAACATTTCTCTCTCACCATTTACCTTAATTTCTTTTAAGATATGGTCCCATCCTATTCAATTCATTCTGTGCTCTCTCAGTGTGTGCGTGCATGTGTGTATGTGTGTGTGCATGCACACATATACATGTGTGTGTGTGCATGTGTGTGTGTGTGTGTGTACATCTGTGTGTGGTCCCACCAACTACCCAGATACTGAAACTTTTTAAGAGTTGCAAATATTGTCTTTCCATGTAGGAATGTAAACAGTTCACCTTTGGTAAGTCCCTTATGACTTCTCTTTGCTGTTTACTTTTTCATGCTTCTTCTCATTCTTGTGTTTGAAAGTCAAATTTTCTTTTCAGCTCTGGTCTTTTCATCAAGAATGCTTGAAAGTCCTCTGTTTCATTGAAAGGTCATTTTTTCCCCTGAAGTATTATACTCAGTTTTGCTGGGTAGGTGATTCTTGGTTTGAGTCCAATTCCTTTGACTTCTGGAATATCCTATTCCATGCCCTTTGATCCCTTAATGTAGAAACTGCTAGATCTTGTGTTATCCTGATTGTATTTCCACAATACTGGAATTGTTTCTTTCTAGCTGCTTACAATATTTTCTCCTTGACCAGGGAACTCTGGAATTTGGCCACAATGTTCCTAGGAGTTTCTCTTTTTGAATCTCTTTCAGGCGGTGATCGATGGATTCCTTCAATACTTATTTTGCCCTCTGGTTCTAGAATCTCAGGGCAGTTTTCCTTAATCATTTCATGAAAGATGATGTCTAGGCTCTTTTTTTGATCATGGCTTTCTGGTAGTCCCATAATTTTTAAATTGTCTCTCCTGGATCTATTTTCCAGGTCAGTTGTTTTTCCAATGAGATATTTCACATTCTCTTCCATTTTTTCATTCTTTTGGTTTTGTTTGGTGATTTCTTGGTTTCTCAGAAAGTCATTAGCCTCCATCTGTTCCATTCTAATCTTGAGAGAACTCTTTTCTTCAGTGAGCTTTTGAATCTCTTTTTCCATTTGGCTAATTCTGCTTTTGAAAGCATTCTTCTCCTCATTGGCTTTTTGAACCTCTTTTGCCAATTGAGTGAGCCTATTTTTCAAGTTGTTATTTTCTTCAGTATTTTTTTGGAGTCTCTTTTAGCAAGGTATTGACCCATTTTTCATGATTTTCTTGCATCTCTCTCATTTCTCTTCCCAGTTTTTCCTCCACCTGTCTAACTTGATTTTCAAAATCCTTTTTGAGCTCTTCCATGGCCTGAGCCCACCGGACATCCACCTCGGATGTCTGGGATAGAGAGGCCCCGACCTCCACGTCTTTCTCTGATGGCAAGCATTGTACTTCCTTATCAGGAATGATGGGAGGAAGGAACGTCTCTTCCCCAAGAAAGTAGCTCTCTATGGTCTCACTTTGCTTCCTTTTTCTGGGCATTTTCGCAGCCAGTTACTTGACTTCTGAGATTCCTCTCCACCCCCGCCTAGATCTGCCCAGCTAGTGCTTGGGGTCTGAGATTCAAATGCTGCTTCCCAGCCTCAGGGCTTTCTGCGGCAGGAGCGGCAGCTATTCAATGTGAGCTTAAGTTCTGGTGCTCAGGTGGGGGAGTCACGGAGACACCCCACTCCCCTCTCGGCAAGCCCAGAAGTCTCTCTCACTGACCTGTAGTGCCTGTGGGTGGAGGGACCTTCTTGGCCGCTGGAGGTTCCATCCCAAGCCTGCTCGGGTCTGCTTCTCTGGAGCCGTGCGGCCAGGGCAGCACAGGGCTGGCCTCCATATGTGGTATGCAACGGACCCCTGGGGATGGCTTTCCAGGGCTCTCTGGAATGGATATCTCTTCCAGTGTGTTTCCGCGTGGGTTCCACTGCTCCAGAATTTGTGGGGAGTTCTTTTTACAGGAAATTTATGGGCTGTGGATTCAGAGCTAGCATACGTGAGTCTTTCTACTCCACCATCTTGGCTCCTCCCCCCCCAAGACATTAAGTTTAAACCAACAAATGTTTATTAAACACCTTCATATGCAAGGAATTATCGTGGGTTCTGATGCTATTATTAAAAGGGAAAAAAAAAACTGCACTCAGAGACCTTGAATTCTGTTGGGGAACAGACCAAGCATAGCTACTACACATAAAAATATCAAGTATACACTAATAATATGTTCAATCTCTCTGTATTCATACATGGAATTATTTTGGATAAATGGCTTTCTTATTATTTTACAATTTTTTTCTCTTTATTATTATGAACTTGACAGACAACCATAATATTTCTTATGTAACGAAAAAAGGAAATTGCATATGACACTCTGAATCAATTACGTGAAGCATGTGTTTTTAAAAAATATGTTAAATTTTACATGATATTCTCAATACTACCCTACTTGTCTATATTCCCTTTTGAACTTCTATTTAAAAAAATTTTCATTGACATGTTTTAATATCAGTACAACTAAGTCTTACTTGTCATGACTTTCTTTCTAACAAAAGTAAAATCTCTCCCCTGAAACAAGCAAAACAAATTTACACATCGGGCATGTTTTAAATATGTATGTCTCATTCTACACCTCTACTCCATCACTTCCCTTCCAAGAGACAGAAAACTTACTCAATCATTTGTCTTCTGGAGTCACGATTTGCCATTGCATTTATCATAGTTCTTAAATCTTTGGTGACTGTCTTCCTTTACAATGCTTTAGTCATTGTATGAATTGTTTTCCTGTTTTTGCTCTCTTCAATCTATCTCAATTCATACTAGTCTACCTAGGTTTCCTCTGAATCCAACCATTTCATTATTTTTAATGTTACTATAATCCATCATATTACTATACAATAATTATTTTTAGCAATTTCCTGACTATTGGGTACACTATAGTGTTTCTAGGTTTTGGGTTTTGTTTTTTTGATATCACAAAAGGCTGCCATAAATATTTTTTACATATATGGCTCTTTTATATCTATCATGGATCTCTTTGGGGTATATGCCAAATAGTACTCTTAATGGGTCAAAAGACAGGCATAGTTCAGTGACTTTGGGAGCATGGTAGCAAATTGTTTTAAAGAATGAATCATTAAGAATATTTATCTTTCCATAGACTTGCCAACAATTGTCACTTTCTTTTTTTGTGTCATCTTTGCTAATATGATGAGTTTAAGATGGAACCTTGAGGTTATTTTGATTTCAATTTCTTTTAATGTTGATGGTTGGAAGTTTTTTTCAGTAATTGTTGATAGTTGGGATTTTCTTTGTTGAGAATTACCTGTTCACATATTTCGACCATTTGTCAGTGTGAAATAGCTCTTATTCTTATATATTTAAATCATTTCCCTATATGTCTCAAACATTAAACCCATATAAGAACAAATTGTTGTAAAGATTTTTTCCCCTATTTAACTTTTTCCATTCTAATTGCATTGATTTTGTTTTTGCAAAAAACATTTCAATTTTGTGTAATCAAAATTGTTATATAGCTTCTATCCCTTGGTTGGTTAGTAACTCTTTCCCTATTCATATGGGGATATCCATTATGAAATCCTTGAATTTGTTCATTATATAACATTTTATTTGTAGGTCATCCATTATGGAATTCTCGGTGACTTTATTGTTAGAGTAAGTTTATACTACCAGACTTTGCAGGGAGTCCTAGGGAGGAATGGAGGTAGAAACAGCATCAGTAATAGTCATTTACTGCTGAAAACTTTCGCACTGCATAACTTTCTCATCACCAACACTGTTTTCCACTTACCTAAAAGCAATAAAATTTCATGGATGCACCTTCGCAGCGAACATTGACATCTAATAGACTATGTGATTGTAAAAAGAGACAGGCAAGATGTGAGAGTGCAAAGAAATGTATGGTACAGAGTGCTGGACTGATCATAGACTTATCCTTTCCAATCTAAATATTCACATTCATCAAAAGTGCTGCCCCTCTAAGGCAAAAATGACTACCAGAAGAATTAAGGTCAAAAAAATTAGAGCTCTTCTCTGAGCATGAACAGTTTGTTGCTAACTTGGAGGGAAAGTTGAGCGAACACACAGTTGGCAACAGTGGAGCAGAAAATGAGTAGGCAACTTTCAGGGATTTGGTGTAGAGCACTGCATTTAATCATCTGGGTCAGAACACTCGCAAACACCAAGACAGGTTTGATGAAAATGATGGGGAAATTCAGGCTAAATTGGTATATCACAACTACTCAGTGCTGATGGAGCTACATTGATTAGTGATAAGAATATGATGCTAGAGAGATGGGCTTAACACTTCCATAGTATTCTCAACAGACCATCAGCAATCAATGCTGAGGCCCTTTACCTCAGGATAAAGTCAGTCCCTCCTTAGCTGAACTTCCAATTGAAGAATAGATTTTGAAGGCCTTTAGGTTCCTTTCATATGGCAAAGTACCTGGTGCTGATTCTAGTCCAGCTGAGATTTACAAGGTAGGGGGACCATTGCTCATACAAAAGCTGACTGAAATTTTCCACGTTATATGGTAAGAGGAGGTTATCTCCCAGGAGTTCAAGGACGTCACCACTGTCCATCTCTATAAAGGTAAAGGAAATAGGTTGTCCTGTGACAATCCCAGGGGGTTCTCTCTCAGTTACTGCTAGCAAAATTCTTTCTAGAGTCTTCCTTAATAGACTGATCCTTCACCTGGAAGATGATCATCTACCTGAGAGTCAGTGTGGTTTCAGAAAGGGCCGAAGAACAGTTGATAAAATGTTTCCTGCCTGACAATTCCAGGAGAAATGCCAGGAGCATAACAGAGGTCTGTACACAACATTTGTAGATCTGATCGAGGCTTTTGACATTGTTAGTTGTGAGGGCTTATGGAAAATTATGTCAAAATTTGGTTGCCTGGAGAAGTTCATCAGTTTCATATGTCAATTTCACGATGGCATGTTTGCCCGGGTTCTGGACAGTGGGCAATGCTCTCATGCCTTCCCAGTCACCAATGGAGTGAAACAGGGCTGTATGCTTGCTCCCATGCTTTTTAGTGTATTCAACCATATTGTCAAATGCTTTCAATGTGGACAAACACGGTATCAAGGTCAGCTACGATACTGATGGTAAATTCTTCAATTTGAAAAGGCTACAAGCCAAGACCAAAGTTGACGGAGTGTTGGTGCATGGTTTTCTGTTTGTAGTTGAGTCTGCACTCAATATGGCCTCTGAAGCTGAGATGCCACAAAGTATGGATCAAATTCTCTGTTGCCTGTGCTACTTTTGGCCTAATAATTAACACCCAGTAAACACAGGTGCTCCATCAACCACTACCACACCATCCATATATGGAACCATTGGTTATAACAAATGGAGAAGTTTTGAATGCTGTGGATACCTTGGTAGTGTACTTTCCAGGGATATACACATTGACAATGAGGTTGATACACATATTACCAGAGCTAGCTCAGTGTTTGGGAGATTTTGAAAAAAAAGTATGAAAGAGAAGTATTAGACTGACTTCCAAATTGAAGGTTTACAGAGCTGTTGTGCTCTTTATTGTATACCTGTGAAACATGGACAGTCTACCAGCGCCATGCCAGGAAACTGAATCGCTTCCATTTGAATTGTCTTAGAAAGATTCTGAAGATCATTGGGCAGGATAAGGTGCCAGACACAGAGCACCTTGTTCGAACTAAACTGCCAAGCATTCAAATTATGCTTCAGAGATTGCAACTCCAATAGTCTGGCCATGTTGTTCAAATGCAAAATGTACATTTGCCAAAAAGCCTATTTTATGAAGAACTTGCATGGAGCAGGTGATTGCACAGTGGTCAGAAGAAGCGATACAAGGATATTCTCAAGGTCTCTCTTAAGAACTCTGGATTTGATTGTGTGACATGGGAGACACTGGCACAGGACTGCTCAGCATGGAATGTCCACCTCAGAAAGGGTGCTGTGCTCTATGAGCAAAGCAGAATTGAGACAGCACAAGGAAAACATAGGATGTGCAAATTTGGAGTATCCATCCCAAATGTTCACATGGACTGTCTGTGCCTGATCCATGGTAGAGCATTCCGAGCTCATCTTGGTCTGATCAGCCACAGTCGGACACACTGAAACTTGACTTTGGTGATGTCATTTTGGTCCTCTTCGAGAATGAAGGACAGCAACCAACCGACCAACCACCTATTGTGGTATGTGACATGAGACGTTTGTCCAAACCTATTTTCTGCCTGACTGTCTTTTGAACCAGAAATTTTTGCCAGAAAGGAAGTCTCTACCCCATTATTTGTGCCCATAGGTATATTGAATTATGTTATAAATGTTATAAATTGCTTCTGGATCTTGCATATCTAATTTGTTTCACATCACCTTTCTATGTTCTAAACAGGACCAAATTGTTTTGATGATTATTATTTTCAAGTATAGCTTGGGATTTGGTCTGCTGAAATCATATCATTCCTCCTTTTTCAGTCAGTTCTATGAAGTAATCGTTTGGAAGTTTGATAAGACACTGAATGTGGAAATTAATTTAAGGAGGATTGTCATTTTTATTACATTTGCATAGCTCAATTGTGAATTATTAATTCCTCTTGAATTAAAGTCTCTTTACATCTTCAAAGAGTGTTTTGTAATTGTAATCATATAATTCCTATCTGAGATTTAGGCTATCAGACATTTTATATATTTGGTAGTAATTTTGAATAGATTTTCTTTTTCTAACTCTGTCTTTTAGGTTTTGTTATATAAAAATATAGAGAAAGACTAATGACTTTCTGGGTTTATTTTATATCCTACTTTATTAAACTTAGTTTCCATTAATTCTTGTTGAATATCCAGGGTTTTCCGTGTGTCCCACTACAGTGTTTATTTCTTTTAAACATAATTTTTGTTTCTTTCTCCACTTATTCTACTTCACTTAATTTCTTTTTTCTTGGATGTTTGATATGGTTAATTTTTAAAGAACTATATCAACTAATAATAGTAGAAAAAAAGGAGGAGCATCTTTACTTAATTCCTGATTTTACTGTAAAGACATCTGCTAAGTTTCCATTGTTAGTTATACTAATTCTTAGTTTTAGATGGATTATGTTTACATATTCAGGAAATGTTCAATTTAATGGGTGCTTTCTAGTGTTTTTGTATTGGTGTACTAGCCAATGAGTTTAGTTCCTACAAGCACGTGCAGAGTGCTAAGGTAATTTTCCATATGTAAGAGGCTGGGGAAACTATATCATGGAGAGTTATGATGACATTAAAATTCTTGGATAGATTGTGAAGTATGTGTAAGCATTCTATAACTTATCCTGGTCTGCTTACCATGTAGTTAAAGAGAATTTTAAAAATTTGCTTGGTATATTTAATAGATTTAGTAAAGAAGAGCGTCAACCTCTTCTCTCTGGGTTAGACCTTTTCCTTCAGTTTAGCTTCTCTTTGACTGCTTCCCACTAAGTATTTCTTTTCATCCAAAGTCAGCATATGGTTCCATGAAAATGAATTTCAGTCCTTTTCTTCAGTGTTTGTTTTCATTTTATAGGGAGAAGGTTATAGGCAATGACTTTGCTAGTTTTTAAAAAGTCAGAGTAAGTCATCTGGGAATCTGGGAGTCAAATAATTGAGTTTATGCCAGATTTTGCAGTCAAATCAGTATTGATGTCTCTAGGTTCCAGGAATGACCTTTCCGATCCAGCCCAACCTAGTTGTTGAAACCAAGAATCATTTGACAGCAATGTTGCATTTTAGATATGAAGTGAAGGGACCAATGCCACATAGAAATGGAATTAAGTGAGCTGACTCTCCAGAGAGCAAAGTGGTATAAGGGAAAGTGTGTCTCTTCAGTTTTGAAGGGGGGAGGGGAGTGGAATATTTGTATTTCTGTTCTTTATACATCTTCAGAGTAAATATCCCTTTGTAAATGTTATATGATGTTAATTAGCGAAATGAAACTGGTCACTAATTGCAGTCAGTTAAGAGTAGGGGGAACACAACCTGAATGGAGGACTAACCAGATGCTAATAGAGAAAAGACACCTAATTTCCTAAAACCCTGAAGACAAGCTATGAATATCTGGTTCTGGAATAGTGAAGCTTTTTTTTAAAAAAACATTTTCTGTATAGATATGCTTATGTGATTTTAATTGTTTTAGGCTTTAATGTAACCTATTACATTTATAGTTTTTCTAATATTAAAACAACCCTACATTCTTAGTATAAATCCAGCCTGGTAATACTACACAATCTTTTGTTGTTGTAGTCTCTTCGATAATATTTTACTAAATATAATTTTTTAAATTGAGATTCATTAGAGATGTCAGTTTATAGCTTTCTTTCTCTGACTTATCTCATCCTGGTTTAAGTCTCAGAATCAGATTCATCTCATAGAAAGAATTAGGTAATATTGCTTTCCCTCTTAGGGGAAACATTTTGCATAAAGTTGGAGTTAATTAGTCCTTGAATATTTGATAGAATTACCATCTGGTTCTGGGATTTTTTTATTTGAATGTTCATTTATGGCTTATGTAATTTTACTTTTCTGGTTTGGGGATATTTTAAATTTTTTCTTATTCTGTGTATTTTTGTTTTTCTAAATATTTACTTCAGACTGTCAATTTTATTGGCACATATGTGAGTAAAATACTTTCTAGCTATTTCCTATTCCCCCTTAATTTGTTGTGTCCTCTCATTTTTAATTTTTTGTATTGGCAATTCAGTTTTCCTCTTTTAAAATCAACAGATTTTCTATTTCATTAGTTTTAAAAAAAATAGCACCTAGGTTATTAATCAGATCAAGAGGTATTTTTTGTTTACTTTTTTTTAGTTTAAGAATTTCCTTTTTATGTTTAGTTGGGGCATTTTTATCTAATAATTTTCTAGTTGAGTTTTTTCAGTTGTATAATGAAATTTATTCATTAATATATTCTCCCTTCCTTCCTTTCTTTTTTGTCAGAAAAGTATTAGGAAGCACAAAATTTTTTCTCTGGACTCTTTTGGCTGCATCTCAAAAGTTTTGTCATATTGTCTCATTGTTCTCATCTTTTTAAATTAAGTTCTATATAATTTTTTTCTTTAAGTTACCAATTTTAGGGTTAAATTTGTTTTATTTCCCATCTAAATTTGAATACTTTCTTGGAGGCTGGCTCATCACCAGTCATCTATTATTCAAATGGTCTATTGCATCCTGTCTCTTCAACTTGCATGTTGCAAAGTCAAGTGCAAGCTATGTCATCATTTCTCTGATATCATGATCTTCTTTGAAAAGAAAGGACGAACACATAACTGTACTTCAATCAATATGTATGCATGTTTGTGTATATATTCACAAACCAAAACACCAACTCAAATCATTCTTTCTGAGCTCCAGTTCCTCATATAACTTACTTCTCTCCATTTCCTACTTTTTCAGTTCATATGTTCATATTCATGATTTTTTTCATCAATTAATTATAATATGGAATCAAATCCGCTGGAAATGATACTTGAATATCTCACACTTGATTCCAACCTTTTCTAGGTAAACTGATGATTTGCTTATCCCAGCCCTCTTAATTGTCTACTTATAATCCCATGGGATCCAACCTCTTAGTCAAACATGCATTATTCTTGCAACATGAGCCATCTGGTTCCATTTTAAATAATGGACTTTCTCCAATATATCTGTCTCTCTTGACCTTCTGCAGAGGTCCTGGTTTGTCATGTGATGCCTCAGAGAGGTTCCCCTTTTCATTCTTTCCATTACATATTGGATGACTGTGAGCATCTATTCTTTGCATTTAGTTTTGCATGATCGTTCTGATGTGGAGATCATCATAAGCAACATTCTACAGTTAAACATTTGTCTGATCTTTTGGGACCCTTCATCAATCAATGTTGTGCAAATGAAACTGAAAGTAATTCAGGTGGCTTTATATCTCTTAGTTTATCCTCTTCTCTGTCCATGATATTATCTTGATGGAGAGACTGACTGATATTTATGTGTTCCACCACTACTCAGCAACTTCAGAGAGCATATGAGTTGATTAGCTTAGAGAAGAACTTTCATAAAACATGGTAGGTGGGAACTGAACAAGGAGTTGAATGTAGTTCAATGTAGAACAAGTTGAATGCTTGGAGACAGAGGAGGCTGCATTATAACTAGTGCTGAAATTCAACTAACTAGATAGAATTATCCTTAAATCAATTTCATGCAGGGCAAAAAAATATCTACCGAGCCCCCATTGATGTTTGACAGCTTTTGTCTGCAGAGAAGCAGTAAGTCATAAACAAAATCCACAAATAAATTGTGAAAGAAGAACTTCTTTACAATGAAATCCTCATATTATTTACTCTTTGTAACTATCAAAAATTTAGTTTGTATTTGAACTAACTTTCTACTAATACTAGTATTTATATCTATTCACATGAGTCAGGAGAGGGGATAGGGTGGGAGATGTTGAACCCTTTCCTTACTAATAAATATTATTATATGCTGTTTATGTGTTATTATGTAATGTCCTGTTGTGGCTTATGTTGTTTAATATATATTTGTTTTATATGCTAATTTTTCACTTTACACAGGAACTATTGCTATATAAGCTAAGTGATGTATTTTGGTCTAAATGTATGTTCTGTAAATATATATATTTTTGATTATGTGCTGACTATTATAAGTGCTTATGTTTACTGAATTAATACACTGCAGTTATGGGACTTTGCTAAACTATGTTATATGTTAGTTCTCATCTCCTAACCTTGTTAATATTACATATTAAAGATATTTAAGTATACCCCAATATAATTTTCTCATGCAAATTGCTTATTAGGGAGATTGCAGAGAAAGTTAGCTGTGAATTATTGCTTAGGAGAAATGGGACAAAGATTGCTAATTTTTTTCTGTCTCCTCCCATCAGCCCTTGTCATTTGCATAGAACAGAGGAGCATTATGGGTGAGGTTTAACCCAATTAACTTATCAGTTTCATTCACCTCCTTTTCTCTTTAAGTAAATATAGACCTTGAGATTTTGGTCTCAGCTAGGGAGTAGAATAAAGGCTAGGAACTAAAATGGGATTCTGCCCATAAGTCAGCTGATAATCGAACTGGGGTATTTACAACAGACAGCAGAGGGAACAGTAGTTCAAAGAAGAAATCAAAAAGTAGATAGAACTTTAGCCTGGGCATCCGCTATTTTCTGTTCGAAGTTTGCATGAAAAGACCTTCATAATCACTGACTGAAAGATCTGACGGCAATGCTCTTTCCCTTGAAGGGGAGACATTAATTAAGCACAACATCCCAACACTAGATAAAGAATAGTGTAGCAGTAGATGCTGAAGGTAATATCCCAGATGAAGACCGAGTCTTAGGAACAGTGGGATATTGCAAGAACTGTAGTCTTCCCCCTAAACAGATTACTAATTACAGGATCCCTAGTGGATGCAAGACCATGGCGTCAAGCAATTTTGAAGAAAGTAGTATACATGAAGACCAGCTGGAGCTGAAAAGTTATGCATTCCAGGGAAAAGTGGAAATATAATAATTGGTAGAGAGAAGTGTCTGATGGGCAGGAAACCCAAGAGGCAGCAATGCAATGAAGACCTTAAGAGTAGCGGCTATGGGAGGCAAAACTTACTTTTCCTTGCATTTTTCTTGACCCTCCATGCAGTGCCCTGTGTGCACATGTTCCCCATCTGTGTATGTGTCATCCCTGTGCAAATCGACTTTTCCAATGAGGGTGTGTATATTTGTAGGACAGTGAGCTCAAGGTTTATGAGTTTTGTTTTGTTACCATGTTATTAACATGCTGTTGCTCTGAACTAAGTGGGTCATCTGGCTGACTACTGAAAATCAGCTTCAGCAGGGGCTCATGAGCTATGGTTTGAGAGGATTCTGAGTCATGAATTATCTAGTGCCTGGGGCGTTTTCAGACTGGGGGTGGGTAGGTGGGCGAGTTTCATGGATTAAAGAGATCCTGCATGCTACCAAAGTTTCAAAGTAAGGACCAACAGATTCTTAGGAGATTCAAATGAAATGTGTAAAATTCTTTGCAAACTTTAAAACACTACATATATGTTAGTTATTATTATTGGATTCCTTATACCACTTTGTGTATACAGTCATCATGTATCACTTCCTAATTGACTTTGGGGTCATCTGAAACTTTGATTCTTTTGAAATTGTGTTGATTCAAGTTTTACAAACATAGAGCATCACGGTGAAGATATTTGAGTTTCTTTAAAGACTCTTTTACTGCCCCAGGTGTTATTTTCCAACTGCATGTCACAATCTGAGCAGTAAGAATTTTTTAAAATTTATTTCATTTTTTTCTGAATGTTAGAATAATCTCTTGAATAATCACAGAGTTAATTGAGCCATTATAAATGTTCACAGTCTTAATACAAATAACACAATATCACCCACAAACATAAGTAAGTATTTGGAGGACATATGCATATATAGGAAATCTCTCTTAAATTAGAACTTTATGAAGAACATCTTCCAGGACAGTTGCAAATGAATTTGGAGAGCATTATTTTATCTGGTTTTGTGTTGTGATATAACTAATCAGAGAACCATTAAATAGTTTTTTATATAGTTAAAGAATTTGTTAAAGAATCTTACATGATTTTAACATATAACCCCCCAAAAAATTTTGCTGCAAGACACCTTTTAAGTCTATGTTTTGTTTCCTCCTCCCCTGCCCTTAATCAACAAGCAGTGAACATAAGATCTTGCATCACTCTTTCCATCAATTAAGTAACTGCTAATAATATAGTCTATTGTAGAGAATCATTTGCAAAAGTCTCTCTGTCTCCTTATATTTTTCATCACGGATGATTTTTCTATACATGTAGATTATCATCATAAATATTTTTAATAAAGATAAAAAATAGGTATATGACTTGATCATTATTGTTATCTCAGCCACAATTTGGGGGTTAATAATGTTGTCCATGATTCCCTCCCCCATTCTTTTGCTATCTTTCCATCCCTGAGATATTTGCTAAAAATGATACTTCAATGTTTTCAACAATATATCACTTTCAGAACAAATTTCCTAGGTTGGATACTTGGTCATTCTGATTTTATTTTCCTAAGTGTCATTTTTACTTGCACAATTTGGGAACTATGCTATTAGGCTTTAAATAATATTTCACAATCATGTTAAACACTAGACATATTGATAAATATCTTCCATTTCTACATTTTTGTTCATTTTAATCTATGAATGCTCTTGGAACGATATGACTTAGTTGGAATAGTCAAAATAAGAGTAGAATAATGAGTTAAAAAAAAAGACCTCAGTTTAAAGATCTGTTGTGGTGACAGGGACATCAAGGGCACAAAACCTAGAAGAAGATTTAATCCAAAAAAAACTCTGCATCTTGGGCACAAGACCAACCAGACTTTCTAGAAGAAATGAAGCAAGACTTAAAAAGCTACTTTATAAGATTTGAGCACTAGAGAAAAGAATGGAAAAATAAATGTAAACTATGGAGGAAAGACTTTGAAAGAGAATTAACAACTTAGTCCAAGAAAGTAGAAAACCTAATCCAAGGAACAGACTCTTTAAAAAGCAAAATGGACCAAAAAGATATTAATGACTCCATGAGATAATAAGTCAAGTGATTGACAAAAGAGAAGACAATGCTAACAGCAAAAACAACTGACCTAGGAAACAAATCAAGGACGTATAACTCAATAATCATTGGACAACTCAAAAGTTGAGACTAAAAAAAAAGAAGGCCTGAGTATAATTTTTAAATGTCATGAAATAAAACTTCCCAAACTTCAGATCACAGGGTAAAGCAAAAATATAAATACTCCACATGAAAGATGAATAGGAAAAAGAAAGGGACTATATGTTTATATAACCAGGCACTCTGCTAAGTGCTTTACAAGTATTATTTAATTTAATCATCCTAACAACCCTGAGAAGGAAGTACTGTTATTCCAATGTTTGTAGTTGGGGAAATTGAGACAAACAGTGATTAAGTGATTTCCCAAAGTTCACACAACTGGTAGGTGGTTCAGGCTGTATTTGAATTCAGGATTGCGTGACTCTAAGAACGAAATCTCAAAAGGAAACTTCTCAGAAACATCTTAGCCAAATCCAGAGCTCCACATCAAAGAGAAAATATTGCAAATAACTAGAAAGAAACAATTCAAATACTGAGAAGCCACAGTCAGTATCACATAAGATTTGCAAGCCACCATTGTAAAGAAGTAGAGAGCATGGAATATGATATTCCAAAAGACAAAATGATCTAGATTTACAACTAAGAATTACTTTGCCATCAAAACTTAGTATAATAGTATAAATCCTACACGGGAAAATTGACTTTTATCAGAAGATTTCCAAACATTGCTGATGAAAACACTAAACATTACTGACGAAAATTCCAGAGCTGAGTAGAAAATTTGAAATACAAACATGAGTCAAGAGAAATAAATCCAAGCACACAATCACAAGAAACTAAACAAGGATAAAATGTTTACATTCTAATATTTGGAGATGATACAAATGTCCCCTCAGACCGTAGTATCATCAGGGGATTATAACAAGAATAAAATAAAACATAGGGCCTGTGAGTGCTTTTGTTTTGATGATTTTAATGAAAGAATGAGAATAGAGAAGAAAATGAATATACTAGGGAAAAGGGAGGAAGAAATAGGGAGAGCATTAGGGTGTGTAAGGAAAGATTATATAAACAAGGAGGAAGGAGAGAAGAGAAAACTGGTCAAAGGAGGAACAAATATACATACATAAAGTAAGGTGAAGACATTAATTTCATTCAACAAGGAAATGTGAGAGAAAGTGAAGTGGAAAGAAGAGGGAAGATAGAGTCAGGGAGTAATTAATAACAAGCAAATGACACTATATTCAAGGAAGGTGAATTACAAAGATGGATTTTAAAGGAAAAAAAGAAAAGTTAAAAATGGGTACCGGGTGAGAGAAAAGGGACAGGGGAGCAGAAACAGAGTGCATCAAACATGAAACTTTGGTGCTGATCACACTCCTTACATACCAGAATCTGCTTCTTTTTAAGGAAGGAACTGAAAATGAAGATAGGAAAAAAATATAAGAGGATAGAAGGGAAGGAAATATAAAACTAATGATCATAATTGTGAAACAAAATGGAAGAGGATAGCAAGATGGACTAGAGAGTAGAATCTAACAGTACTTTGTTCCCAAGAAGCATATTTGAAACAAACATTCACATAGTTAAAACAAGGGTGAAACAAGATCTGTTTCAGCTGAAGAAAAAAAAGCAGAGTTAACAATTGTGGTCTTAGAAAAGTCAACAATGAAAGTATATTTGATCAAAAGAGATAAAGATTATACTAAATTATGCTGGAATTGATTTCAGTACTTAAGATATATGCACTAAATGGAATAGGGTCTAAATACTTAAAGGAAAAGCTAAATAATAAAACTATAATAGGAAGACTTCAATGTACCCCTTTCAGATCTAGAAAACTCTAAACAAAAATGAAGAAGAAAGGAGATATGTGCTAAATAGAATTTTAGCCAAGTTAGATATGGTGGAACTTTGATGATTATTGAAAAGAGATAGAAATAGGTTTTCTCAGATGTACAAGATACTGCTACAAAAACTGACCATATATTAGAGTATAACAACTTCACATATAAATGCAAAAGAAAAACCTAGCCATATTAAACTGACCTTTTAGGGACCACAATGCAAAAAAAATAATTTTCTGTTAAGGAACACTGAAGAAATTATTAAAACTGATTAGAGACCAAATAATTTAATTCTAAAGAATGGGTGGCTCAAATAAATCATAGAATTAATAGACATTGTCATTAACACTAGTGAAAAATGCAATTAAGAATAAATTTTAAGATGCAATCAAATCATGCCTTAAAGAATTATTCATATATTTAATCATTTTTATCAACAAAAATGAAAATAAATTAACAAATCAGGCACATAACTAAATAGCTAGAAAATCAACATGTGAAAAAGCTCAAATAAACACCAAAATAGAAATCCTGAAAAATCACGGAAAAATGAACAAAATTGAAAGCAAAATAAATGAATTATAAAGTAAAACTGGAAGTGAGGTTTCTTTTTTTTGTTGTTAACTTATTTTTAGTTTTCAATGATTACTTCCATAAGTTTTCATTTTTTTTCTCCTCCTCACTTCCCCCTTCCTTCCCACAATGACATGCAATCTTATATGGCTTCTACACATACATTCTTACTAACCACATTTTCACATTAGTCATGTTGTATAGAAGAATTAAAATGAATGGGAGAAACCATGAGAAAAACCAAACCAAACAAAACATAACAAAATAGAAAACAGTCTGCTTCATTCTGAGTTCTGACTATATAGTTCTTTCTCTGGATGTGAATGGCATTTTGCATCAAGAGTCCTTTGGAAGGCTTTTGTGAAGCCCTTTGTGAAGGGCTAAATCTATTATAAACAGTCCTTGGACACTGTGGCTGCTACTGCATATAATGTTCTCCTGGTTCTGCTCATTTCCTTCATACAAGTCTTTCCAGGTTTTTCTGAAGTCTGCCTGTTCGCCATTTCTTATAACACAATAGCATTCCATTACATTCATATACCAAAACTTATTTAGTCATTTCCCAAATTGATAGGCATCCCCTCAAGTGAGGTTTCTTTTAAAAAAAACACAATTAAGTAGAGGAATCATTAACTAGTTTGATTTCTAAAAAAAAAAAAGAGGAAAACTAAGCTAACAATATAAAAAATGAAAAGGAAAGTGAATTCACAACAAATAAAGAAAAAATAAGAACTATTAAAAATGATTTTGCTCAATCATATACCAATAAAACTAGTAATTTAGATGAAATGGATTGAATATTTGCCAAAAAAATTACCAATGTCCAGAATAATAGAACAAGAAATAAAAGAATTAAATATCTCAAACTCAGAAAATGAATTTAACCATCCATAAATGAGTTCTCAGAGAAAAAACAAAACAGAATCAGATGAATTTGAGACAAAATCTATCAAACATTTTAAAAAGAAATAACTGCAACCTGAAGTAAACCTTATGAAAAAAAATTGGAAGAAGAGTACTACCAAATTCCTTCTATGATACACATATAGTATTGGTACCTAAAACAGGGAGAGTCATAACAGAGCAAGAAACTACAGACCAATATCCCTAATAAACACATATATAAAAATTTTAAATAAAATATTAGCAAGGAGACTAGAGCAACATATCATATAAATTATATTCCTTTGGGTTGAATTTATAACAGGAATACAGAGTTGGTTCAATATTAGAATAACTATTAACAGGAGTGACCATATGAATATAAAGAAAAACAAAAATCATATTTATTTTATCAGTACATGCAGAAGAAGATTTTGACAACCTACAACACCCATTCCTATTTTTATTTATTTTTTTCTAATTAAATGTATTTATTTTTAATTTTCCATATTCGCTTCCACAAAATTTTGAATTTCAAATTTTCTCCCCATCTCAATCTCAACCCTCTTCCCACCCCACTACAGCATGCATTTTGATTACCCCTTCCTCCAATCTGCCCTCCCTTCTATCACCCCTCCCCCTTAACCCTTTCTCTTCTGTTTTCCTGTAGAACATGATAGATTTCTATGCCCCACTGCCTATATATCTTATTTCCCAGTTGCATGTAAAAAACATTTTTAACATCCATTTTTAGAGCTCTGAGTTCCACGCTCTCTCTTCCCCCCTCCTCACCCACCCTCATTGAGAAGGCAAGCAATTTGATATAAATTATAAATGTGTAGTCATGCAAAACATTTCCTTAACAGTCATATTGTGAAAGACTAACCTAATATTTCCCTCTATCCTGCCCCACCCTTCATTTATTCTATTTTTTCCTTTGACCTGTCCCTCTACATAAGTGTTGGCTTCTGTTTACTTCTTCCCTCAATCTGTTGTCCCTTCTATTACACCCCCTCTCTTATCCCTTTCCCCACTGCTTTCCAGTATGGTAAAATGAACTTCCATACCCAATTGAGTGTGTATGTTATTCCCTCCTGAAGTCAAATATGATAAAAGTAAGGCTCACATTCCCTCTCACCTTTCCCTTCTTCCCTTCTATTATAAAAGCTCTTTCTTGACTCTCCTATGTGAGATGATTTACTATATTCTACCTCTCCCTTCCTCTTTCTCCCAGGACATTACTCTTAACACTTAATTTTTTTTTTAGATATCATCCCTTCATATTCAGCTTACCCTGAGCCCTCAGTCTCCCTGAATGTCTCTGTCTCTTTTTCTGTCTCTCTCTCTCTACACACACACACATATATACACATACATACACACATATATGTGTATATATGTACATATATGTACACACACACATATATATATATTCCCTCCAACTATCCTAGTACTAAGAAAGGTCTCATGAGTTATAAATATTGTCTTTCCATGTAGGAATGTAAACAGTTTAACTTTAATAAGTCTTTTATGGTTTCTCTTTCCTGTTCACCTTTTCATACTTTCTCTTGATTCTTGTATTTGAAAGTCAAATTTTCTATTCAGCTCTGGTCTTTTTGACAAGAAGGCTTGGAAGTCCTCTATTTCATTGAAATTTCAGTTTTCCCCTGAAGTATTATACTCAGTTTTTCTGGGTAGATGATTCTTGGTTTTTAATTCTACCTCCTTTGATCTCTGGTATATCATATTCCAAGCCTTCTGATCCCTTAGTGTGGAAGCTGCTAAATCTTGTGTTGTGAAGATTGCATTTCCACAGTACTTGAATTGTCTCTTTCTGACTGCTTATAATATTTTCTCCTTAACCTGGGAACTCCAGATTTTGAGTACAGTATTTCTAGGAGTTTTCCTTTTGTGTTCTCTTTCAGCAGGTGATTGGTGGATAATTTCCATTTCTATTTTATCCTCTGGTTCTAGAATATCAGGACAATTTTCCTTGATAATTTCTAGACTCCTTTTTAATGGCCTTCAGGGAGTCTAATAATTTTTAAATTATCTTTCTTGGATCCTTTTGTTCAGGTCAGTTATTTTTCCAATGAGATACTTCACATTTTTGTGGGTTTTTTTCATTCTTTTGGTTTTGTTTTACAATTTCTTGAATTCTCATAAAATCATTAGCTTCCAATTACTCCATTATTTTCTTCAGTGAGCTTTTGGACATCTTTTTCCATTTGGATAATTCTGCTTGTTAAGATGTTCTCCTCATTGGTTTTTTGAACCTCTTTTGTCATTTGGTTTAGTCTAATTTTAAAGGTGTTATTTTCTTCATCTTTTTGAGGGTCCCTTTTTGCAAGTTCAACAACTTTTTTCATTTTTCATGATTTCCTTGAATCACTCTCATTTCTCTTCCCAATTTTTCCTCTACTTCTGTTACTTGATTTTCAAAACCCCTTTTGAGCTTTTCCATGGCCTTAGATCAATTCATATTTTTCTTGGACACTTTGGATGCAGGAGCTTTGATTTTGTTGTCTTCTTTTGGTTGTATGTTTTGATCTTCCTTATCACCAATGACATTAAAAATACCTTATCACCAAGGAAGTAGGAATCTATAGTCTGATTTTCCCCCCGTTTGCTCATTTTTCCAGACAATTTCTTGACTTTTGATTTCTTTATTAAGTGGAGGACTCCAGAAGCAGCATCCTTCTGCAGTGACTGTCACTGCCCTGGGGCTGGGGTCAGGGTTGGGGACAGGGCATATTCCCCTCTCAGCCAGGTGAGAGATCCTTCCCACTGAACTTTGAAGATGTCTTTGGAGTTTGTGGGTTGAAATCACTGGAAACAACTCCAGCCACCAATGATTCAGTCCCCAAAAGCCTGGTCCAGCTCCATCTGTGCCAGTATGGCCCATGCTGAACTGTACTGTGCTCCCAACCTAGTGTAATATATCCTTCCTATAGACCTTCCAGGTTGTCTTGAGAAGGAAATTTGCTTAGTCTGTCATTTTGTGAATTTTGCTTCTCTTTAGAGTAAATTTTTACAGATTTTTTGAAGATTTTGTGGGGAGAGTTCATGCAGCTCCCTGCTTCTACTCTACCATCTTGGCTCTTTAAAAACTCCTAGAAAGCATGAGAATAAATGCATCTATTTTTTTAATATGACAAGTAGAATCTGTGTAAAACTGATATCAAATTACAAAGAGTAAGAATAAATTAGAGTGTTTTCCAATGAGTTGGGGGTAAAGCAAAGATGTCCATTATTACCATTACTTATTGGTACAGCAAGATAAGAAAAACAAATTGAGGGGGGAAAGTATAAGCAAAGAGTGAACAAAATAATTAATTTTTGCAGGTGACATATGGTTTTCTTAGAGAACCCTAGAAAGTTAACTAGAAATTAATTGAAATAATAACTTTTGAAAAGTTGAAGAGTATAAATAAATCCTAATAAACCATTATCATTTCTGTATATTACTAACAAATCCTATCAAGAAGAGATGCAAAGAGAAATTCCATTTTCAACATTCAGGATTCCACCTGTCAAGACACAAAAAGAAATTTATATTAATAGAATTACAAAATGTTCTGTATACATAGAAAGACAAGCCTAAATAATTGGAGATATTTCAGGTCAGTTTTTTCTCCAGTGAAATACTTCACATTTTCTTGTATTTTTTCATTCTTTTGGTTTTCTTTTATAATTTCTTGATTTCTCATAATTGTTCATGAATAGGCTGAGCCAATATAACAAAAATGAAAATACTACCCTAACTTTCTTATTCAGTGTCATGTTAATCATCCCTTTTTAGACTTCAGTGAAATAGTACTTAAAGGAATGCAGAGAAGCAAAATGTAAAGAATCTCAAGAGAAATAATCGGGGGGACAGGGAATGAGAAGTAAGAGGGCTTAGCAGTAGCAGATATTAAACCTTACTCCAAAGCAGTAATTATCAAAACAATTTGGTACTGGTTAAAAAATTAAAAAGTCAAAAATAAAGAAGTCAACAGGTTAAGTACACAACACATACAGTGGCTTGATAAATCCAAGGAATCTAGCTACTATGGTAAGAACTCACTATTCAACAAAAAGTGTTGAGAAAACTGGAAAGCAGTCTGGTAGAAACCAAGAGACCTACATATGTCAAGATAACTTCCTAGTGGGGATATAACTAAACAGAGGGGATGGAACCACGAACAAAATAGAGGAGCAAAAAAGATATTACCTTTCACATCCACAAACAGGAAAAGAGTTCATCATTGATAAAGTATATAGACTAGGATCAGAAGATAAAATGGACAATTCCAATTATATATAATTTCCAAGTTATACACAAACAAAACCAATACAGTTAAAATTAGAAGAGAAGGAGGTAAATGGAAAAAATTCTTTGTAGTGAGTTTACCAAATAAAGCTCTTATTTCTAAGATACATAAAGAACATATTCATTTTTTTTAAATAATAAGAGCTTTTCCACAAATGACAAAGGGTCAAAACATATAAATAGGCAATTTTCAGAAGAAGAAACCTCAGTCTTCAAGAGTTATAGGAAAATAATGTTCCAAATTACAAATAATTAGAGAAATGCAAATTAAAGCCTCTCTGATTTCAGTTCACACATATCATATTGGCAAAATTGAAAAAAAGGAAAATGATAAATATTGGAGGGACATTAGGAAAACAGGCACATTAATGTATTGTTTGTGAAGCTATAAATTCCATTCATTCTGGGAAGCAATTTGAAATTCTGCCTAAAAAACTATTAAACTGTACCATTTGGCCCAGTAAAGCCATCTCTAAGTCTTTCCCCCAAAGAGATCAAAGGAAGAGGGAAAGAATCCACATGTACAAAAATATTTATAGTAAATCTTTTTCTAGTAGCAACTTGAGATTAAAAAAGAATGAAACTCAAAATTGGAGAATTGGCTGAACACGTTATTGTATATGAATATAATGGAATATCATTAGGCTGTAAGAACTAGGGAATGGGACATTCAGAGAAATTGATGAAGACGTATGAATTGATGCAGATTAAGGAGAACAATTTATACACTAACAATAGCATTGTGAAGGCAAAAAACCTCTGAAATATTTAAGAATTCTGACCAACATAAGTACCAGTCACTATTTCAGAGAACCCATTAAAAAAATTGCTATACACATTCTCATAGAGAGGTGATAGATTCAGGGTACAGATTGAGATATATATTTTTTGCACATGGCCAATGTGGAAATTAATTTGGACTGATTATGCAGATTTCTTACAAGACTTTTTTTTTTCTTAATGGACAAAGTATGGTAGGGGAGAGAGGAGAGAGAGAGAGAGAGAGAGAGAGAGAGAGAGAGAGAGAGAGAGAGAGAGAGAGAGAGAGAGAGACAATAAGTATTTGCTAATTGAAAAAAAAATTAAAGCAAAAACAAATGAACAAAAATAAACGAGTAATTCAACCAGATAGGAAAAACTAGAGGAAAAAGAAGCATGCAACATCTGATCTGTTGTTATGGAGGGATCAGAAAAGGGTGCAGTTGGATGGCCTGGTCTACACCTAGTAGGTGTGAAACTTTGGATGTTTATAATTTCTTTCTATCAAAACTTCTGTAGGCTCCTTCCAGCTGTGGCATTGGGATCTTAATAAATGCACCATATTATGTTTCTACTTTCCTGTTTAAATAATGCTATTTCAATATGTGTAAAGCAACTTAAAACACTGATGGAAAAATATTCATGGAACTTGAAACAACTTTAAAAGGATAACCAATTTTTATCACGTGTTGTGGGTGAGCTTGGTAAATCTGAATGAGTTACAAAAGTCGGTGCCTGCTCCCGATAGATGTGTCTGCGTATCAAATATTTCTCCCTGTTAACAAATGAGACCTATCTACTAGAAAGAGGGTAGGGAGTCACTAACTTTATCTTAGAAAATAATGATATTTTTTGAAAAATCTTTTTGGCAGTTTATATAGGACAGAAAGTTAGTCTTAGAAATAAGAATTGGTTTCAATTCATGTCTCTCAGGGCAAGTAATGTAACTTCTCAGTGCCTCATACAGAACGTATGTTGCAAAGCAGTTCATGCAGTTTCATTCATTAGCAGGAATTTGTACACTGAAAGTTCACTATACGAGGGAAAGCAGAAGTCTGGGATGAAGAAAAAATAAGTGGGATGTATTTTGAGGGGGAGTAGAGAAAGATAGAAAGACTGTATAATTACCTAATTCTCATTCTAGAGTAACTCTTATTTTAAAGTTTAGAGAAGATATGATCCTACAATCTTATAAAATTGAAAAGGACATAGCTAAGGTGAATATGAGTGTATACACCAAATTCCAGAACATTGAATGAGGTAAATTTTTTTGGACAAATAAAATAAACCTCTTTATACAATAAGTAGGAAATTTATTTAGCTTATTATGATTAGTTCCAGAAAGAAGTTACAGGTCAAAAAATACAAAAATGTTAAGAAGAATTTAGATCTATTTATGGACAACAAAGCCAAAGTAGCTTATTAAAGGGAAATTAAATGTGTTTAAGGTCTATCCCTAACAAGTGACCAAGGAGGCAAATTGGTACACTTTCACTGTAAAAGAAAAGCATAAGGTCAAATGTACTTCTGGCTTGATTCATTATGCTATTTCTTATATTAATCAGAGGATTCTGAAACTAAAGTTTTTCTAAAGCATTGAAAACAGTAAGTGAATGGTTCTTATAGGTATGCCTAATCATGTTCACTTCCTGGGTAAATCTGCCACAACCCTTTTCACTGGAAAAGTCACACTGCCTCACCCCAAAGTATTTTGTAAAACAGATATAAATTCTCTCCCCCCTGAAAATGGGGAAACAGAGTTAAAAGTAACAACAGAGTTATTTCAGGCCATATAATATTTCCTCAAGAGATCTGTAAAGGCTCATCAATACCATCAGCAAACTCTAACCAGTCAAGTCATCCTGTTTGCTTTTAACAAATCGTCAAATAATGACTGAGCACCAAGTCCAGTGAATCTCTTGATTTCAGTCAACTCCTGTGACATTTGGCCAGTTTGAAGCTTTCATATGTTACATTCCCCTTAATTCTGACTATTCAAATCTGAGCGGATTTATATGAACAGTTGTAATTCTGCTAAATAAAATTTTTTTAGCCCAGGTTCATTGGTTAGACAAAATCAGTCTTCTAAAAGAAATCCATTTACTTAGTTGAATGATTTATACATACATACACATATATGATTACATATACATATGTATACATATGTAGTCAATCTCAAATACGTTAAAACATTTTTAAAGTTTTATTTAACCTTAATTTTTAAAAATTAGTTAATTTCACTTTTTTGATATCTTGCCTTTTTTCTTTTCAGAATGTCTGTAACCCATAGGAATAGTGACATCTAATCTCTGTATGAGTATAGAGGAAAAATATAGAATTATTAAAAAGGGAGTAATGATGAGCTTATTCATTGACTGAACAAAAATATTTGGAGAACAGAGCATTATACATGGCACTATTTTGTTTTTGGTTTTTGGTATAAAAGTTTGCAACACAAAAACCAGAAATTTTCTGTCATTCAAGCAGTTGTAATTTAGCTGATAAGACTAAATATATACACAGGAATCAGAAAAGGATTAAAAGATAAGATGTAAGCAAGGTCCAGGTACAATAATATAATGTAAAGATAATATAACATACATCCATAAGCATTGAGGGGATGTAGGTAGATTTGTCAATTGCCAATTTAAAGAAAGAATTCAGTGACCTGTTATTTCTCAATCCAGAAGAATGTATCTACTAATAATTAATAGTTCCCAAAACAATGCTTTGTATAGGTACACATGTAATCACATATGTCCTTGATTTCAATTATAAAATCATAGGCTTGAAGAGTTACAAGGTATATCAGAAATCATCTTGCTCAGCACCTATCCAACTTGATATTGTTTGATAAGAGGCTGGTTGGAATCCACTTGAAAATGTCTGCTCCCCTATAAGTCCATCCTATTTCTTGGATAGCTCTAATTGCTAGGACGTCTTTTCTTATACTGGACCAAGTATTTTGTTCTCCTGTAATTTCTACCCTTTGATCCTAGTTTGTCCTTGGATTCCACCCTGTTCTGATACATCAAATTTTTCTCTTGTTTTTAAAAGTTTAATGACTTATTTTTCCATGCATAATATTTCATTCATTCCAATTACATATAAAAACAATTTTTAGCATTCATTTAAAAAAATTCTGAGTTCCAAATTCTTTCCCTCCTTCTTTCTCCTCCCCCCTCCCTAAGACAGAAAGCAACTTGATATAGGTTATAAATATGTGCAGTCTCACAAAACTTATTTCCATATTAGTCATGTTGTGAATGAAAACACAGACCAAAAAAAACACTTAAAACATAAAGTGCAAAAGAGTATACTTTGGTCTGCATTCAGACTCCATCAGTTCTTTTCTCTGGAGAGGGATAGCATTTATCATCCTGAGTCTTTTCAAATTGTCTTGGATCACTGTGTTGCTGAAAATAGCTAAGTTGTTCACAGATGATCATCATACAATGTTGCTTTTACTGTATATAATGTTCTCCCGGTTCTTCTCACTTTACTCTGCATCAGTTCAAAGAAGTCTTTCCAGGATTTCCTGCTCAACATTTCTTATAGCACAATCATATTCCATTACAATCATATACCTCAATTTGTTCAGCCATTTCCCAGTTTATGGGCATCCCCTCAATTTCCAGTTCTTTTCTACCACAAAAAGAATTGCAAAAAATATTTTTTGTACAAATAGGTCTTTTTCCTTTTCTTTTTAAAATATCTCTTTGGTATATAGACCTTGTAGTAGTAAATCAAATTCTTCTAAATGAAAATCTTTTAAATATTGAAGATTGCTATTTCCTATTTTTTTATTCTTTTCTAGGCTAAACACTAAATTTTTCATATGGTATGTTTTAAAGTTTCTCACCATACTGGTACCCTTCAACTTGTTGATCAACATTCATTCTAAAATGTGACACAGAAGTGTGCACAATTTTCCAGGCTTGGTCTAGCTAGGGCAGAAGATCACCTCTCACTTTAGACCTTTTGGTAGTCTTAGAGAAACATTATAGGACTGTGGGAAGTATACCCATTCTGGATTCAGAAGATTGGGATTCAGATTCAGGCTCTATTATTTACTGGGTGATGGTGATCAAATCACTTACGTTCTCTGGGCCTCAAATTTCTGATATGGAAAATTAGGAAATGGGATTATGGTCCCTAAAATTACCTTCAGCTCAGATCTATAATACTGTACTCATTAATGATTAATCAAGCTATGTCTTCCCACTCCTCCTTTAAAAAGTTTATTATTTTATGATCAACTATTATATGGGATTTTACATTTACATGTATTACATCATCTTATTAGTTTTATCCCATCATGTCATCTTCTGTGAATTTTTTTATGCCAGCATCTTTATAGAGACATTCAGCACTCAGTGCAAAGGACACAGTATAGTGAGAGGGAGAGAAAGCACTAGCTGTCATTTCTAGTCCTTACTCTTACATGAATTAGTTGGATGGATGCCTTCTGAGCCCCCATCTTGTCATTTATATGATAGGTTTGGAAAAGATGATACCTAAGGTCCCTTCAAGTTCTAATATTCTAGTAATTTGTTCATTAAAAGTTAACGGCAGATAAAAATTCACATCTACCTGAAATGAATTTCAACTTTGCTCTTGTCCAATATAAAATTCCATACATTTTGTCACCAATATTTTTGTTCATTTACATAAATTTTAACAAGATCTAAAACTGAAAAAAAAATTGTAAACTCTTTTAAAGAAATCAGAATTAAAATACAAATACAAGTATATCCCATTTTATTAAGCTTCACTTTATTGAGCTTAGCAAACCTTTCTTTCTCTTCTCTATGTCTGTCTCTGTCTCTCTCTTTTTCTCCCTCTCTCTCTCTTCTTACTTTTTTTCTTTTACAAATCAAAAGGTTATGGCAACCCTTCCTTGAGCAATCTGTTGCTTCCATTTTTCCAACAGCATGTGCTTATGTCATTTCTGTTTCATATTTTGATAATTCTTACAGTATTTCATACTTTTTCATTATAATATTTCATTCTACTCTGTGATATGTGATCTTTGATATTTCTATTGTTTTTGTCTTGGGGCACCATAAACTGAACTATAAAAGACAGAAAACGTAATAAATTTTATGTGTGCTGAGGCACAGCAATATTGAAATTGGGCCAGTTAATAACTCTACAATGACCTCTAAGTGTTCGGGTGAAAAGAAGAGTCAATCAATGAGGCAAACTTCATTACTGTCTTACTTAAAAAATTGCCACAGCCACCTCAACCTTCAGCAACCACCACCCTGATCAGTTAACAGCCATCAACACAGAGGCAAGACCCTTCACCAGTAAAAAAATTGCAACTTGCTGAAGGCTCAGATGACAGCAAGCATTTCATGGGAATAAAGTTTTAATTACATTTAAATTAAGGTATGTAACTTTTCTTAGACATAATACTATTGCACACTTCATAAACTACAGTATAGTGTAAACATAACTTTTGTGCGCACTAGGAAGGCAAAAATTTGTGTGACTCATTTTATTGAGATATTTGCTTTATTTTGGTCTGGAACTGAACCCACAATTTCTTTTTTTTTTCTTTTTTTTTAACATAAATTTATTTATTTAACTTTTTACATTCATTTTCACAAAATTTTGGGTTCCAAATTTTCTCCCCATTTCTCCCCTCTTCCCACCCCAATACACCGAGTATTCTAATTTTCCCTATCACCAATCTGCCCTCTCTTCTATCATCCCTCCCTTCTCTTATCCCCATCTTCTCTTTTGTCCTGTAGGGCCAGATGACTTTCTATTCCTCATTAACTGTATTTCTTATTTCCTAGTAGCAACAACAATACTCAACAGCTGTTCCTAAAACTTTGAGTTCCAAATTCTCCCCATCCCTCCCTCCCTACCCGTTCCCTTTGGGAAGACAGGCAATTCAATATAGGCCATATCTGTGTACTTTTGCAAATGACTTCAGTAACAGTCGTGTTGTGTAAGACTAATGGTATATCCCTCCATCCTATTCTGCCCCCCATTGTTTCTATTCTGTCTTTCGATACTGTCCCTCCCCAAGTGTTGATTTCAAATTGCTCCCTTCTCCCATTGCCCTCCCTTCCATCATCCCCTCCACCCTGCTTATCTCCTTCTCCCCCACTTTCCTGTACTGTAAGATAGGTTTTCATACCAAAATGAGTGTGCATTTTACTCCTTCCTTTAGTCAATTGTGATGAGGGTAAACTTCATGTTTTTTCTCAGCTCTCCTCTTTTTCCCTCCACTAAAAAGTCTCCTGCTTACATCTTGAATGAGAGATAATTTACCCCATTCCATTTCACCCTCTCTCCTCCCACTACATTTCTCTCTCACCATTTACCTTAATTTCTTTTAAGATATGGTCCCATCCTATTCAATTCACTCTGTGCTCTCTTTCTCTGTGTGTGCGTGCATGTGTGCATGTGTGTGTGCGTGCACACATGTACATGGGTGCGTGTGCATGTGTGTGTGTGTGTGTACGTCTTTGTGTGGTCCCACCAACTACCCAGATACTGAAAAGTTTTAAGAGTTACAAATATTGTCTTTCCATGGAATGTAAACAGTTCACCTTTGGTAAGTCCCTCATGACTTCTCTTTGCTGTTTACTTTTTCATGCTTCTTCTCATTCTTGTGTTTGAAAGTCAAATTTTCTTTTCAGCTCTGGTCTTTTCATCAAGAATGCTTGAAAGTCCTCTGTTTCATTGAAAGGTCATTTTTTACCCTCTAGTATCATACTCAGTTTTGCTGGGTGGGTGATTCTTGGTTTGAGTCCTAGTTCCTTTGACTTCTGCAATATCTTTTTCCATGCCCTTCGATCCCTTAATGTAGAAGCTGCTAGATCTTGTGTTATCCTGATTGTATTTCCAAATTACTGGAATTGTTTCTTTCTAGCTGCTTGCAATATTTTCTCCTTGACCTGGGAATTCTGGAATTTGGCCACAATGTTCCTAGGAGTTTCTCTTTTTGGATTTCTTTCAGGTGGTGATCGATGGATTCCTTCAATACTTATTTTGCCCTCTGGTTCTAGAATCTCAGGGCAGTTTTCCTTGATAATTTTATAAAAGATGATGTCTAGGCTCTTTTTTTGATCATGGCTTTCAGGTAGTCCCATAATTTTCAAATTGTCTCTCCTGGATCTATTTTCCAGGTCAGTTGTTTTTCCAATGAGATATTTCACATTCTCTTCCATTTTTTCATTCTTTTGGTTTTGTTTTGTGATTTCTTGATTTCTCAGAAAGTCATTAGACTCCATCTGTTCCATTCTAATCTTGAGAGAACTCTTTTCTTCAGTGAGCTCTTGAACCTCTTTTTCCATTTGGCTAATTTTGCTTTTGAAAGCATTCTTCTCCTCATTGGCTTTTTGAACCTCTTTTGCCAATTGAGTGAGCCTATTTTTCAAGGTGTTATTTTCTTCAGCTTTTTTTTGGGTCTCCTTTAGCAAGGTATTGACCCGTTTTTCATGCTTTTCCTGCATCTCTCTCATTTCTCTTCCCAGTTTTTCCTCCACCTGTCTAACTTGATTTTCAAAATCCTTTTTGAGCTCTTCCATGGCCTGAGCCCACTGGACATCCACCTTGGATGTCTGGAATAGACAGGCCCCGACCTCCACGTCTTTCTCTGATGGCAAGCATTGTACTTCCTTATCAGGAATGATGGGAGGAAGGAATGTCTCTTCCCCAAGAAAGTAGCTCTCTATGGTCTCACTTTGCTTCCTTTTTCTGGGCATTTTCCCAGCCAGTTACTTGACTTCTGTGATTCCTCTCCACCCCTGCCTAGATCTGCCCAGCTAGTGCTTGGGGTCTGAGATTTAAATGCTGCTCCCCAGCTTCAGGTCTTTCCACAGTGGAGCGGCTGCTATTCAAAGTGAGCTTAAGTTCTGGTGCCTTGGGTGGGGGCAGGGCTGTCTCCCAGGCTCAGTTCCCTCGGGGGTTTATGTGGAGACCTCCACTAATGGAGCTCCTTCCTGCTCGGGGAGTCCCTGGCCGCTGCTGCTGCCTCTACCGCTCCCTCTGCCGCTGCCTCTGCCACCACTGCCTCTGCCACTCCCTCTGCCACTGCCTCCTGAGGGAGCCTGAGTCACGGAGACACCCCGCTCCCCTCTCGGCCAGCCCAGAAGTCTCTCTTACTGACCTGGAGCATCTGTGGGCAGAGGGACCTTCTCGGCCGCCGGAGGTTCCGTCCCTGAAGCCTGCTCAGATCTGCTCCTCTGGTGCCCTGCAGCCAAAAGCTGGGCTCCGCATCCACTGTGCAACAGACCCCTGTTGATGGCTTTCCATGGCTCTCTGGAACGGAAATGTCTTCCAGTGTGTTTCTGCGTGGGTTCCACTGCTCCAGAATTTGTGGGGAGTTCCTTTTACAGGAAATTTATGGGCTGCAGATTCAGAGCTAGCATACGTGAGTCTTTCTACTCCGCCATCTTGGCTCCTCCCCCCTGAACCCACAATTTCTGAGGCATGCCTGTATGTTGCAAAGATTGATGTTTTTGTTTTGTTTTGGTTTTTTGGGAAGGAACAATTGGGGTTAATTAAGTGACTTGCCCAGGGTTACACGTATAGTAAGTGTCTGAGACCAAATTTGACCTCAGGTCCTCTTGACTCCAGAGTTGCACCATCTAGCTGCCCCCAGCTTGAATATTTTTTAAAGAAATTTCTAATGAACAGTTCTGCTGGATGTTAAATTTGTAACTTAAAGAAGGTAACACTAAATTGATTTTATATGTAGTTTCTTTAAAGACATCTGGTACAAAGTCACTCACAAATCCAATGTTTCACAAAAGATAGCTATATCTTTTAAAGTATTTGCATGATGGACTTGTAAAGCAACTATTTTTAAAAATACCTTCTGTCACAGTAATGAAGAAGTGGTAAAGGTGTTACTTATTGATAACTGCATTTCCTGTATTGTATTCATTGTAAAAAAAAAACTGAAATAATACAGAATTGCAGTTTCAGTGACAACCATTTGCTATCAATTCCTCATTTGTTACATTTTCTTATACGATCTAATTACTTCTTCGGTTTCCTTAGTTTTATTTTAACCTAACAAGATTGCAACATGCTGAAGTCAGTATTACACAAAATAATAGAGAAATATCTTAAATGTCTGAGGTATCTTAATGATTATAGCGTGGTTTCTGTTTATCCTTTTTTTCCATAATTGCTTTGAACTTTCAACGTTTGTTAGCCATTAAACACAGTTGGTGTCTATTACTTGATGTGTGTGCATATGTATTTTACAACTCAAATGCAGAGACATTCCTCTGTTTAGAGAGCTTTACCTCTTCACAAATGGTCACTTGGGTGCTGTCCAAGTTAAGGGAAACACTTGAGGCTCTCAAGAAAAATCAAGGCTATTAGTTCCAACTTAAACAGCAGAATAAAGAAGCCCCTAATAAGTATTTTTCAGTCATCAAAGAAATGCTTGCGGATCTCCCAATTTTTCCCTAAAGATTTCAGTGCTTTGCTTTTTCTGCTTAATCTACATTATATATAACTCTGCCATTTGGTGTTTGCCTGTTTATAGTCACCTATTAGTTCTGCTTCAAAGTGTGATTTTGTTGATGCTCCACTATTTGGAAAAGAGTTCTAAATTGTAATTCAAAAAGACCTGCTAACACATAGTTCTATAGATACTCTCTTTATGCTAACTCCCTGGGTTACCTTGGGCAAGACATTCAGACCACATGGATATCAGCTTCCTCATCTATAAATGAAGAATTTGTACTTGATGTCCTCTGAGGTCACCTTCCCACTATAGACCTGTAGTACTTTTATATGTACTATAGACCTATTGTACTTTATGAGTTGTATATGCTTATGGGATAATAAGCACAGACAGATGGTTTCTGCAGTATGAGCATCATTCCCCAAGTTATCATATTCCTTTGTCACTCCAGGCTATGCAAACCTTAGCTGTAAGCAAGGAAAAGGAGGGAGGGAGAGAAGTGGGAAGATATTTCCTAGTGCTATCACATTCTAGTCTCAATCTACTTCAAGTTCTAAATTACAAATTTACAAGACAAGGGAGAGGAAGAGGAGGAGGAGAAGGAGAACAAGAAGAGAGAAAGAAAGAAAAGGAGAAAAGGAGAATGAGAAAAGGAGGGCAGAGTGGGAGAGAGGAAGGAAGGAAGGAAGAAAGGAAGGAATGAAGGAGAGAAAGAGAGAAGGAAGAAAGGAAGGAAGGAAGGAAGGAAGGAAGGAAGGAAGGAAGGAAGGAAGGAAGGAAGGAAGGAAGGAAGGAAGGAGAGAAAGAGAGAAGGAAGAAAGGAAGGAAAGGAGAGAAGAAAGGGAAATCCTGCTAAAGGAAAAAAGAATTAGATAGGTTTTTGCTAATATTAGGCTAAAAGTTGTTTCCTTTTCCTAGGAGCATATAATACTATTTCAGCTACAGGTATCAGCTAAGCCTGAAGCTGAAAGTGGTGGATATGATAACTGATAGCAAGAAATAAATCCAGGTCGAGTGAAACATCATAGAATTGGAGCAGCAGAAAAGCAGTCCAGATTGAGACATGCAACAGAGATCCCATGACTGATAAGGGGTCAGCCCAGCAGGTGGATCAGTTCAGTTTAGTAATGGAAGTATTTGTTCACAAAGAAGCTGTGCTTGTTAAGAAACATGTATGAATATTTTCTGAGATAGAATAAGATATAGAAATCCGTAGTTCTAAGGAAGTAGAGTAGTATTTCCTAGCAGCAGTGAGGGCCAAGTTGAGGTTGTGTAATGTAAATTTGTAGTGACTGATTTTCTCTACCCTCATTCAGCAGTATGTGTGTAGGAGCAAAGGCAGAAAATGGTGGGAGTGATCTAAGGCTCACCTTTGGTGAAGTGTCATTAGTGGTATGATAATGGGATTAGGGATTCAAGAGAGAAGGAGTTAAATTGGTTCATCAAGGGGTCAAGATGTGGAAAAGAGGAATGGGTAGAGTAGGATAAATGACCCAGGAGAGAATTGAGGAGTCAAGACATTAGAGGATATGGTAAGGAGAGATGAAAAGCCAATAGGTTATTGTCAGATAAAGAGATTTCAGAATTCTTGAACGTGGAGGTGGTACATTTGTGGGTAATGACAAGATCAAGAGTATGACTATTTTTGTGAGTGACTGAGGTGTGGGGTAGAAGAGTAGCTTATGGGAAGTGAGTTGGTTGAGGAACTGAGTGGTTAGGGTATTTGAGGGAGTTTCAATGTATCTATTGAGGTCTCCTAGTATCAGGTCAGGAGTTGGAGAGGAAAGGATTGTGAATCACATATCAAACTCATTGAGGAAGGAAGGGGTCTCTATACACAGCAACTACCAGAATTTTGATTAAGTGGTGGATATCAAAAGGGTGAATCTCAAAAGAAAAGTCATTACTGAGTGATGGAGGTAGGGGGAGAAAATGGAAGTGGCAAAAATGAGTAAGAAGTATTCTAACTTCTCTACCTTGACCAGTGAACCAAGGAGAATGAGTGAAAGCTCAGCCACTGCAAGGAAGAGTAGCCAGGGAGATCGTGTCATCAGATTTCAGTAATAGCGAGAAAATGAAAGGAGAGGAAAAGATTTAGGATGAAGGGAAGCTTGTTATAGCCCATGGAACAGGTAGGCATTCTAGAGGGCACAGTGAAAGAGCTGGGTGGTTCTTGGTTGAAACTTTGGTGTTGGAGGATTGAAGGGGATGGGAATGAGGAATGAAATGATGGTGACAGGATTGGGAATGGGTTTTGGAAGATGATCTGCAGGGGTTCAAAAATCACTGGGATATGAAGAGTATGGCCAGGTGTGAGAATGTTCATCATTGAAGAGAGAGCAACATTCTTCCCTTTTCTTGGTGGTTAGAGTTATTTTGGAGGCAAATGAAGCATGAGATGGGAGGGACACAGTCAGATGGTCATATGGAAGGTCTTGTTTCACTACCTTCTTCTCTCTGAAGGGTGGAGATTAGGTAGGAAAAGGATGCAAGAGGGAAGGAAGTGGGAGATAGCTGGCCCACTACCTGGCTACTCTGTGCCAGTAATCATTCAGTCACCAAGTGGTGAATGATAAATTTGCTGTTATTGCGTTGGTGACCTAGACATTTACATTGTTTCCTAGTATTTCCTCTCTTTAATTGCTTACGGAACAAAAAGTGGAATAAGATAATTTTCATAGTGTGTTAAAATTGTGCAAAACTTGAAGATCAAATGAGAATTCCTAACTCTTCATAAGGTGACCCAGCCAGGTGTGACTTTTTCTAATACCAGCACCAATGGGGAATATACTGTGAGTGTAGACCCATCTGATAGTTGATATAACTGTTGAAGTGTGTTATTTAAAGTAAAATTTTCAATTGCTATTTAAATTAAATTGCACAGTGATGTGGGTTCTAGATTCTGTGAGTAGGGAGCATTTGTTTTTTCTTCAGACCTCTTAAATGTTATTTATGTTATAAAGTAAAGGCATGCTTACATATTACATTGTACAAGTAGTATTCATGGATTATTATTTCAGAAAATACAAAGCATTTTAAAAATAATTTCATTTAAAAATTGAAAATTATATTAGAAAATGAAACATTATTTCTAAGAAGGCACAAAAAGTCAGATGCCTCCATAATCAATAATAATCAAATTCCAGAAAAGTTATGAATCATGAGCCAATGCTATAATCTACACATCAAGCAGAGGTTTCAAAGCTATCAAAAATGTTAATATTTTAGACAAATTGTAAAACCTGACTGGTTGTATTTGCCATGAAAATTTCTTGAATAGCTAATACTTAATTAACATACAGTTACTTATTCCTAATGAAACTTTTCAAATAAAGCATTTTTAAAACCATACAAAAATGCTGTTTCAAAAACCATTTAAATCAAAAATTTTTGCTGTTGTTCTGTCATTCAATCATGTCTGCCACTTCATGATCCCATAGACCTTAGCATTTCAGACTCTTCTATTCTCTGCCATCCTTTTCTCCTTTTTCCTTTAATCTTTCCCCAACTCAGGGTTTCTTTCAATGAGTCCTGTCTTCTCATTAAGTGGTCAAAGCATTTAAGCTTAAGCTTCAGTATTTGACCTTCCAGTGAATATCCTGAATTAATTTCTTTAAGTACTCAATGATTCAATCTCCTTGCTGTCCAAGGGACTCTCAAAAGTTTTCTGGAGCACCACAATTTGAAAATATTGATTCTACAGCACTCAGCTTTCCTTATAGTCTAACTCTCATGGCAATATATTGCTGCTGGAAAGACCATAGTTTTGACTGTATAGATCTTTGTTGTCAAGGTAATGTCTCTGCTTTTTAGTATACTGTCCAGATTTGTTATAGCTTTCCTTCCAAGGAGCAAGCATCTTTTCATTTCATGACTTTAATTTCACGGTCATCTGCAGTGGTCTTTGAGCCCAAGGATATAAAATTTAAGTTTCCTATCCCTCCATTTGCCAGGAAATGAAGGGACCTCTTGCCATGATCTTAGTTTTTTGTATAGTAAACTTCAAGCCAGCTTTTGCCTTCTCCTCTTTCACCCTCATCAAGAGGCTTCTTAACTTTTCTTCACTTTTTACTATTAGAGTAATATATATCTGAGTAACATATCTAAGGTTGTTGATATTTTCCGCAACAACCTTAATTTTGGCTTTTAATTCACCCAGCCTGGAATTTTGGATGTACTCTTCATATAAGTTAAATAAATAAGGTAACAATATATAACCTTGTCATACTCTTTTTTCCAACAACAACCAGTTGTTCCATACTTGTTTGTCACTGCTGCTTTTTGACTCACATATAGGTGCCTCAGGAGACAAAAAAGATGATCTTTTTTGAGGACTTGCCATATTTTGTTGTAACTCACACAACCAGAGGCTTCATTGTAGTCAATGAACCAGATATAAATGTTTTTCTGGAACTCACTTGCTTTCTCCATAATTCAATGAATGTTGGCAATTTGGTCTCTAGTTCTTCTGCCTCTTTGAAAACAGTTTGCTCTTCTGATATTTCTTGGTTCACATATTGTTGAAGCCTAGCTTGTAAAATCTTAAGCATAACCTTTTTGGTTTGTGAAATGAGTACAATTGTTCAATAATTTGAACACTCTTTGGCATTGCCCTTTTTTAGGATTGGGATGTAAATTGATCTTTTCCAATTGGTCACTGTTGAGTCTTCTAAATTTGCTGGCATATTGAGTGAAACACTTTAACGGCATCAACTTTTAGAATTTTAAATGGCTCATCTGGAATTAGTCACCTCCACTCACCTAGTTGTTAACAACTTCCTATGGCCCACTTGACTTCACTCTCCAGGATGTCTGAATCTACATCAGTAGTCATGCCTTCATGGTTATTGCTGATGTTGCAATATTTCCTGTATAGTTCTTCTGTATATTCTTGCCACTTCTCCTTATTCTTTTCTGCTTCTGTTAAGTCACTACCATTTTTGCTTTTCATCATGCCCATTTTTGCATGAAATGTTGCCTTGATATCTCTAATGTTCTTGAAGAGATCTTGTCTTTCCTATCCAATTGTTTTCTATTTCTTTGCATTGATCATTTAAGAAAACTTTATCTCTCCTTGCTATTCTCTGAAATTCTATGTTCAGTTGGGTATATCTTTCCCTTTCTTATTTCCCTTTTGCTTTCCTTCTTTTCTTAGTTATTTGTAAAGCCTCTTCATATAGCCCTTTTGCTTTCTTGCCCTTCTTTTTCTTTAGAAATTGTTTCTGTTGCTTCTTATACAACACAGTGAACCTCTGTCCATAGTTCTTTGAGCCAGATCCACCAGATCAAATCTTCTTACTCTACTAATTGCTTCTCTTGCAATATTCATAAGGTATGTTACTTAGGTCACACATATATGGTCTGATGGTTTTCCTTACTTTCTTCAATCTAAGTTTGAATTCTGCACTTAGAAACTTGTGATCTAAGTCACAGTCAGCTTAAGGTCTTGTTTTAACCAACTTAGAGCTTCTTCACCTTTGACTGCAAAGTATATAATTAATTTGATTTAGAGATTGACCATCTAGTGATATCTATGTGTAGAGTCACTTTTGGGTTGCTGGAAAAGTGTTTGTTATGACCAGTAAATATCTTGACAAAACTGTATTGATCTCTGCCTTGTTTTATTTTGTACCCTAGGGCCAAACTTGCTTGATACATACATACATATGTGCATGCATATATGTATATGCATAAATGGCAAAGAAAAAGAAATATGAAGATCATACAATACATGGTTATTATATATCATATAATGGAAGCTAGATAGCTCAACAGAGTGCTAAGCTTGGAGTTGGGAAGATTTGTTTTCAAATCTGGCCTCAGATATTTACAAGCTCTGTGATGCTAGGCAGGTTACTTAAATTGTTTGCTTCAGTCTCCTCAAAGGTAAAATGGGGATAACAATAGCACTTATCTCATAGGGTTTCTTTTATATCAGTGAATGTGACAGGACACAAAAATCACTGTTTTTTTTACATGGAAAAAAATCTTTTACACAGAGGTATGAAGTCAACAAAACTGCATGTACATATGACCATCCTGAAGATGTATCGCATCTTGGTTGATTGGATTGATTCTGCCTCTGTTTTATTGATCCTATTTGCAATTAATTGATTTTGTCCTATAACTACCTAACTCATGGTTCTTTGTCTCTGAACTTAGTTCAGAAATTTATGTGGCCTGTAATTAGCTAGGTTTAGAAATTCTAATTTTTCAGGGGTGGAGTCAAGATGGTAGAGCCCTGCCTCCAAGCCCAGTCAAATGCCTGTAAAAAAAAATAACTGTAAACAAATTCAGGAGCTGCAGAACCCACAGAATGATGGAACAAAGCAAAGCTCCAGCTCAAGACATCCTGGAAGATTGCCAGGAAGTGTCTATCCCACCACATAGGGGGGAGGGTGCAGTCCCATGGGCCACACCACCACAGATGGGACCTGAGCAGGCCTTGGGGGGACTGTGGCAGTTTCCAGACTTCAAGCCCCCAAAACGCCAAGGGCAAATTGGAAAGTCAGTGGAAAAAGCCTGTGGGACCAGTATAGGAGAGTGGAGTGGTTACTGTGAGTGGTTACTGACCCCAGCCTCAGGTTGGCAGAGAGGGAAGGAGGTGGAGGAAACTTCAGCAGCAGCAAGGGCAGAGACAGCGACTGTTTCTGGAGTTCTAGGCCCACAGATTGTGGGGGAATCAAACAACTGACAGTACATACCCCACTCCTACTGGAAGCAGAGATCTACCTTGACAAAGACCTCAAAAGTCAAGAAAATGACTAGGGAAATGAGCAAAAACCAAAAAAAGAATCAGACTATAGAATCTTACTTTGGAGACAAAGAAGACCAAAACATGCAAACAGAAGACAACAAAGTCAAAATTCCTCTGTCCAAAGCCTCTAAGAAAAATATGAATTGGTCTCAGGCCATGGAAGAGCTCAGAAAGGATTTTGAAAATCAAGTAAGAGAAATAGAGCACAAATTGGGAGGAGAAATAAGTGAGGCAAAAAAAATATGAAAAATGAGTTAATTGCTTGCTAAAGGAGACCCAAAAAAAGCTGAAGAAAATAATATTGTAAAAAATAGACTAACCCAAATTAGAAAAGAGATCCAAAAAGCCAATGAAGAAAAGAATGCCCTAAAAAGCAGAATTGGCCAGATGGAAAAGGAGGTCCAAAAGTTTACTGAAGAAAACAATTCCTTAAAGATTAGAATGGGCAGGTGGAAGTTAATGACTTTATGAAAAATCAAGAAATTATGAAACAAAGTCAAAGGAATGAAAAAATAGCGGAAAATGTGAAACATTTTATTGGAAAAACAACTCACCTGGAAAATGGATTCAGAAGAGACAATTTTAAAATTATGGAACTATCTGAAAGCCATGATCAAAAACAGAGCCTACTCATCATCTTTTATGAAATTATCAAGGAAAAGTGCCCTGATACTCTAGAACCAGAGGGTAGAATAGATAATGAAAGAATCCAGGAATCACCTCCTGAAAGAGATCCCCAAAGGAAAACTAGGAATATTGTAGCCAAATTTCAGAGCTCCTAAGTCAAGAAGAAAATATTGCAAGCAGCCAGAAAGAAAACAATTCAAGTATTGTGGAAATACAATCAGGATAACGTGAGATCTAACAACTTCTACATTAAGGGACTGAAAGACTTGGAATATGATATTCCAGAAGTCAAAGGAACCACAAAGTACACTGAAGTTTTAGAAATTTTCTTTTTCAAATGTAACTTTTTAACTACAAAGAAAAGTTTTCTATTTTTTGCACAGATTGAATACCTGTGGTACTTGATAATGCATATGGTTTTGATACATTAGCGAAAAAGGAAATTCCTCACATTGTCATTACTTTTTTCATAGACATTCACTGGCAACAAAAACTTTATCCTAAGTAAGTCTTAGAATCATCATATCTTTAAAAAATGATTTTGTCAAGAAATGGAGCAGAATATGGAATGTTTCTCTACCACAAAGAAGCTTTTTGGTTTCTAAGAGTACAGTTTTGAAGCACTTGTTTGAACTGAGGGTAGAAGTTTTACTTTTCTGAAAAAAAAAGAAAATCCACTCTTGGTGTATTGAAATAAAGGATTGTAACCATTGGGCAGTTGTCATTGCAAAAAAAAATTTTTTAGCAATATCAATGAGATAAATCTTTCCATTCAAGATCCTAAAGTTACCATTATCCTTCAGTGACAAATGAAAAGACTTAGATTGCTAAGTCACAATCTATGATATCCTGAAAGAAAATGGAAAATAGGAAAGATCCCATAAAAATGGAAAAGAGCAATGATGTCAAGATTTTCAAAAAAAGGGAGGATAGCAGTCTAAATACCCCATACCAATGAACTTCATTTGGCTGTTGGGAAAATTCCAAAAAAAATTGAAGAGATGTTTGAGGAACATCTAGAAAGGTGATGCAAAGAGCCAGCATAGTTTCATCATGAGGTTCCCAAAACAGGATCTTGTCAGGCTAGCTTCATTTCTCTCTGTCTCTCTATCTCTTTCTTGACAAGATTACTAAACCAGTAAACAAGGGAAATGCAGTGGTTTTAGTCTACTTATGTAGCAAGATACAGAAAGTAAAGACCTCCCTAATGACCTATGAAGATGAACACTTAGCCAATCTCACTTGTATCAAATGAGATGATATGTGTATATATATATATATATATATATATATATATTTATATTTATATATATACACACATATATATATAGTGCTTTGCTTTGCAAAACTTGAAAACATCTATCAATATTAGCTATTACTCTATTATTATATGTCATCCTTCAAGCTGCCACTTGCCTCATTCTCTTTCTTTGATTTTGTCATTCTGAAATACAGAGAAAGCTAGCGGCATGATTTGATATTTTTTCTCATGAATAAAATTTCAATCTTGTTTTCATTAATTAATCAATTAGTTTGATTAATTCATTAAATATTAGTTTAATAGTTTATTTAATGAACTGGAGAAATGTCCTTTCCCAATAGTAATAACTCTTATTTTCTTATAGTAGTTCCTTGACTCTCCTATAAATATTTAAATTACTATATATGTATATATAATTTTAATATAGAATTTATTAACAAATAAATGATAGCCTATGCATGAATAATTATTTACAATATTTTGACTGCAAAAAATCATATACATTCACCTGAAATTCTCACTATAATGCCATTTGATTTCTCATTTGTGAAAAGACAGTCTAATACTATTCAATTTATCTCAAGGTATCAAGTAAAGTCTCTTCTCAAAAATCCTCTTTACAAAGTAAAGGTGAGAACAGTTTCATCAGAAAAGAAGATCTCTCTATTTCCTTTCTTTCTATCTTCTCCAGCTTCTTTCTAGTTATGACGAGAAAACAATCTCTTCAACTTCTTTCAAGTTATAACTTATAATAATGTCTCTTCAATTCATTTCATAGATCAGAAGAAAAAACATCCATTCTTTCCCTGACTCCATAAGCAGAAATACTTCACATCAAGGCATTTTTTTCAACTATCACATCACTATGGCCTGAATAAGCTATCCTTTCAACAACCTTCAATTTGGCTCTAAAAGACATAGTAGCAGTACCTATAATATCTGTGAGACTTTGAAAAGGGAATTACACCTATATTTTTAACAAAGTTTTTAATGAAACATTTCATGGCATTCTTTTACAAAATAATTTTTAAAATTATGAACTTGACAACCACCAAACAGTATTTCCATATAAAAGTAGGAGAGACAAACAATATTACATATGAAATTGTGAATCTCCTGTATATAGCTGGTTAATATATTTTTAAAAATACATATCATATTTAACATGGTAGTATCATTACAGCTCTTTTCGATCACACTCCTTCCTAAGTATTCTTCTTCTCTCTTCTGTCCATTTTTACATGATGCTATTTTCATTTTTTGTATAATGATAATTGCTTACCAAGTCCAATACATTCCTGATTCCATGAATAGAAGAGTATAGTCAAGAAAAATAAATTTGTGTTCTACATAAATTTTATGGCTATGTTTGAAAACATGTTTTATACTATATCTGCACTATATTACCTCTGCTCCAAAACAGTGGAAAGCATGAATCATCATCAGTTTTTGGAGTCACGATAGGAAATCATATTGATCAAAGTTCTCTCAAAGTAGCTCTTTACACTATTTTAGTCACTCTATAAATTGTACTCCTGGTTCTGCTTATTTTGAGCACAGTCCATACAAATATACTTAGGTTTCTCTGAAGCTACGTCTTTCATCATTTATTACAGAGTAATAATAGTCTATTACCTTCTTTAACCATAATTTGTCCAGATATTCCCCTAATTGACCAGCACCCATTTTGTTTCTAGTTCTTTGCTATAACCAAAAAACAGCTTTAAAGATGTTTGTATATGTGTATGTACACATATAGATAGATAGTTGATGGATAGATAGATGGATCCTTTGCCTCTAATTTTTATTGCTTTATGGTATAAACCTAGTAGTGATATTTCTGTTTTAAAAGGTATATACATGTATCTGTTTGGGGGGTATAATTCCAAATTGCTTTCTCAAATGTCCAAACCATTTCATAACTCCCTGAAAATAATTCACTAGTTTGTCTGTCCCACTGCAACATTTCCAACAATTATAGTTTCCTTCCTTCCATCCTCTCTCCCTCCCTTTCTTCTTTCCTTTTCTCTCATTCTTCCTCCCTTTTCTTTGGTCATCTTTGCAAATCTTATGGATGTAAGATGCAACCTCACGGTTCTTTTTAAATTTTCTCATAGTCTTGTGGAGAAGATGGAGAGAGGTGAACTCTGCACAGTAAAATTAGGTGGCTCTGGAACTAGTTGGACAGCTAGACTCAAGGTTACAAATGATTCTCCATCAATGTGATAGGAGGTCTCCAGGAGAGACCTAAGGATATGAGCATTGACATTTGTCTGGTTAGTCTTTTATGAATTACTTAAATAAAGACATGTCATGTTCATCAAATTTTCAATCAACACAAAACATGGAGGCATACCTAACACACTGTGTGACAGTCAGGATGTAAAAGGATCTTGACAATCTCAAGCATTGGACTGAATATAATATGCTGAAATTCAAAAAGATAAGTACAAAGGCATAACTTGGTTACAAAAATAATTATTACAAGCATAAGATGGGAGCTAAATGGTTAGAAAGCATTTATTTTCTAAACAACTGGGGATTTAGTGGTCTACAGGATCAATATGAGTTAGCAGTATGATATAATAGCCAACAAAAGGTAATATAATCTTGGGCTGTACTAAGAAGGATATAACTTCTAGGAAAATGAAGGTGATAATCCCATTGTACTCTGCCCTTTTCAGACCTTGTCTGGAGTATTGTCTCTCACTGACGTGCCATAGTTAGACTTTAACGAAGTACAGAGTATCCAGAGAAAGGAAACCAGGATGCTGAAGAGACATCAGTTCAAGTTACATGAGGACATATTGAAGGATGAATGGATATATAGTCTAGAAAAGAGAGGTGGAAAGAGGGTGGAGAGAGGAGAAGAATGATAACTCTTCAATTACTTGAAAAACTGTCATGTGAAAGAGAGACTCCAGAAGACACAAAAAAACCAACCAAACAAAAACAAATGAACTAATAAAAGATGGGGAGAAATTGAGAAAAAAAACAATTTAGATTTGTTTTCAGGAAGAATTTCCTAACATGTACCTGTCCAAAAAGTGGAATGGACTGCGACAAGAAGTGGTAGACTTCCCTCCTTGAAGGTCTTTGTGGAGAGTCTCAATAACTCCTTGTCAGGTAGTGAAGACTCTTTTGGTCTGTGGCTTGGACTAGATGGATGCTGAGATCTCTTCCCTGGAAGAATACAATCTATGATAATTCCAGTTTCTTAAAGAAAATATATCAAATGTTTTCCTAGCCTGTTCACATTAATTACTGAAGAACATACAACTTTGCAGTTGACATTAAACACAAGGAAATCATTTAAATCTCCTTGTCTTAGGGTCGAGCACTGATAATTTTTCACCTCCTATGGCTGAAATCCTCCTTGAGCTTCCTTCTTAGGCTAACTGGCCCTCCTGAGCACTGTCTGACTGACAAGGCCAATTAGGTTGGCATTTCCTCTGGCAGTTGAATAAGCAATTTTACAGGGCAAAGAACTGAAATGTTCCTCCTGGGATGATCTCCAGCACTTTATTTCTATGGCACTTTAGCTCAAAAACAGTCAAGTAGATTTGCCGGTGATTGCCATTATTTATTAACTATTCATTTGTTTATTTAAAAATATTTATGGTCTATTACCATGATAAACATCATGGAGGATACTATCAACAAGCATTTATTAAGTGCCTATTATTTTCAAAGTGCTGTATTAGATAATGAAGTAAAAAGACAAAAGTTAAATGGTTCCTGCCCTTGAGAAACTTACATCCCATAAATAAGATATGACACTGGATCTCAAAGTGTTTATGGAATAATAGGAAATATGAGATATATGCAAAAATAACTGCAATACTATACCGGCTACACTATTCTGAAAGGTAGTCTAGCTTCTATAGGAAGAGGACAGGGAACTAGGGAGAATAAGGAACCAGGTAGAGTACTTATAGGTGGTTCGGATTAGTGAAGAAAGACAGATATTGAATTTGAGTGAAAGAAATTTGGAGAAATCTTGAAGAATTAAAAAAAAATTGAAGAATAATGTCAGGTATAGATACCATTTCAGATTCTACTTCCAGCCTCTGTAAAAGAAAGTGAAAGGAAAAGGAAAAGTGGAAGAGTTAAGGAGGTTTAAAGAAGATTAAGGAGAGCAGTGTAAAATCAAGAACTAAGGAGTCTTTTTTATTTTGAGGAAGACAGGAAGTAAGACAAGATAGTTGGCAAGACAAAATAAAGTGAGTGAGAAAAGGTCAAGCAAAACAATTATTCAGTACAGCAAGTTGAAAGAGTCGAGTATTTTAGTGTAAAATGGAACGGGGACCGACTTACATATGAAGAGGTGATTCTAAAAAACAAAACTGGTTAGGAAATGATTAAAAGGAGAAATTATCTCATAAAAAGAGGGTGTGAAAGGAAGAACTAATAAAGAGGAAGCAGGTAGGGTGGATGGCTGGTAATACTGGAAATTTACTCTCATCTGGGTGAAGGGGAAGAAACATATACATGTGAAGAGGTTTAGAAGTCTTCTGAACTTCTAGAGACATAAGAAAACTGGGGAATAGGGTGCGGGAGGAACTTTTAGAAAGGTGTGGTTGACTGAGATTAGGAGGATTGGATGAATAGATAAGGGAGGGAGTTTTAGAGGGGACAATAAAATAAGGAAATAGAGGGCAAGGAGAGAAGATAAAGTATTAGGGATAAGGTAAAAAGAGAGGCTGAGAAGGAAAATAGGAGTAAAAACAAAATGGATACATGAACTGGATATAAAGCAAGATTTTACAAGAAAATTAGGAGAACATGAAACATTACTTGTCAGACTTGTGGAGAGGTAAACAATTTATGAATAAACATGAGATAGAGAGCAAAACTAGGTGTAAATGCATAATTTCAATTACATTAAGCTAAAAGGGTTTTGCAAATAAAATTAATATAGCCAAGATTATAAGAAAAGCATAATAATTGGGGGGAGGAATTTCATAGATAGTTCATCAGATAAAGGTCTCATATCTAAAATATATAAAGAACTTTATAAAATACATAAAAGTATGAGTCATTCCCCAACTGATAAATGGTCACAGGCAATTTTCCAATAAAGAAATAAAAACAATTTATAGTCATATAAAAATGCTCTATATCATTATTGATTATAGAAATGTGGATTAAAATAGCCTTAAGATATTATTTTACACTTACCAGATTGGCTAAAATGATAGGAGGGGAAAATGACAAATGTTGGAGAGGATGTGGAAAAACTGGGACACTAATGCATTGTTGGTGGAATTGTGAAATGATCTAACCATTTTGGAAAGCAATCTGAAATTATGCCCCAAGAGTTATTAAACTATTTATACCCTTTGACCCAGCAATATCACAACTTGGTCTATTTCCAACAATGATTAGGGGAAAAGGAAAAAACTTATATGTTCTAGAATGTTTATAATAGCTCTCTTTGAGGTGGCAAAAAACTGGAGATTGAAGGGATACTCATCTATTGGGGAATGCCTAAACAAGTTGTGGCATACGATTATGATGGAATATTACTGTGCTATAACGAATAATGAGCTCAATGGTTTTAGAAAAACATGGAAAGACTTGCATGAAATAATGAAGAGCTAAATGAGCAGAACCAGGAGAACACTATATGTAGTAACAGCAATATTGTTTTAAGAATGACTTTGAGTGAATAAGTTGTCTATTATAAATATCCAAATTATCTACAAAGCACACATGAAGAAAGATGCTATCTGCATTCAGAGAAAGAACTGATAAATAGAAGCATTTTTAGAATAATTTTACACACACACACACACACACACACGTTTGTCTCTAATGGTAGCTATCTCTCTGGCAGGGTTGGAGGAGGGAAGAATAAAAGAAATTTACATGATAATTTTTTATATATTTGAAAGGCATAACAAGTTGTGTATACTAAATTTGCAGTTTCATGTACAATCATCTTTTTTATTATACTGTGTTATGAAAATGTTTATTTTATTCCATAAGTTATTTTTAATAAAGAAGGAATGGGTAGTAACGCATGACACTGGAGTTGTTGAAGCTACTTCCTTAGTAGGGCAGGGTGGTGAAATTATAAAGATCGATGATAGCTGAGAGAAAAACATGTAATCAAGTTTTCAGGGTTGAGGTATACACATACTTGCAGAGTTAAAACAAAACAAAACTGATGTTGAAAGTTTCAACTAGTATAGAGAACAGAAGGCAATTTTCATCAATGTTCATTGAATGTATACATTTACGTTTCTGCTACAAACAAGTATTTGTTATCTATATTATAAAGTGATCTTCCTGGAGAAAGTAAAGGGACTTGATAACATTATAACCTCTTATAGTTATTAGGGATAATCCAGTGTTCCTAAGGGAAGTAGAAGCAAGGATTCAGTGGGTAAAAATGTGATCTGAACTGAAAGTGTGGAGACTTAAACACTGGGAGGTAGAAAAGCAGAAGGAGAGAAGCAGAGGGGGAGGGGAAGAAAAGAGGACATGATTTATTAGAGCTAAACTATATATCTAAAGCTTGTCCTGAAGAAGAGGGAGCTGGATGATCTGAGGAGGAAGAAGATTTCTTTCTTCAAAGACTGATATAATAGAACCTCCGAATCTGTCAGATGAAAGATTATCCAGGAAGGGTCAGAGGAAGAATAGAAAGGGATACTGAGGTGGCAATTTGTCAACCCAATAATAACAATAGAGATGTCTGTTGTCTTTCCTGGCATGCATTCATTACATAATAGAGGACCTCCTAAAACTTGTCACAACAGATGACTACTACATACATCTGATGATTCATGTTAGCATAATAATTCTACCAGAAGGAACTTAAAGGGCATTGCTAAATATTATGACATCTTGGGTAAGAAATTAAAGATCACAGCATCAAAGGTCATATTTTCCTTACTTTTTTCCAATGAAGTTAAGAAATGTAAATGGGAAAAAAGTTATTTGGGAAATAAATAACTGGTTAAGAAGGTTATATCTGTGAATGAGATTTGGTCTTCTTCCAGACCACTGCTTTCGTAACTCCCTGTTTTGTAGACCCTCTTGTTTAGAAAGGTTTGGGGCTTCCAAAAGCTCAATATAAAGAAAAGAGGCAATATCCCTTATTTGTCATATATGTTTCCAGGAGAAAAATGTGAGAGGCATGAAGCCCCCAGTAATAACCATGTTGTTGGGGAAGCAGTAGGGTCCTGCCATAATGGAAAATGGTTCGTGATTCAGACCTTGCCCTCTATGTTTTGAAAGGTAAAACTTGGGAAGTAGGTGTGGCTGCTAAGACCATTTAGTTATAGCCCTGGGTGATGTTGGATACTTCTAAGGAGAAAACTATTACGGTTGGGAAGCTGAGCCCTGATACACAAAATTAAGCCAAGATTTGAGTATTCAGAGAAGAAGTAAATCAAACAAGCTTCATTGAGGGGAGTTAGAACATAAGTCCTTCAAGAAAGCTGGACAAAGAACAGTCTACTGGGGTTCTGGATAGTGTTAGGGTCCCCAAATGGGAGACATGGGGTGGGTTTTACAGGGTTATTTTCTAGTTTAAACAGGACCAGGCATAGGGAATAAGAAGTGGAGGATGCAGACCTGAAGTGTAGGTCAAGGTTTGGGATGGGTATTGACTCATGGATGTCTAGAATATTGGAAAATAGCTGATATTTAAACTCTCCAATAGTAGGAAAAGAGGACTTTGGCTATCCCTGCAAGTCTAACTCTGACAGAGCAATTCAGGGGTTTTGAGTTTCCCTGGGATTTCTTCATTTACTTAGGGAGGAAAGATACTGTAATTTTTGCATACAGCCCTTCGATTACTCCTCAACTTGCATTCATGGGTTGGGGTCTCAGAAAGTGATTGCTATTTCAGGTTCTAGAGACGTGGGTAGCTAGTGGTACTTAGCAATGCATCTGCAAATGTGTACTTCCCATTAATAGCCAACGAGTAGATTTAATTAGATTTTGACTAAAGTTAGACAGGTGGAAGAAAAACTGGGAAGAGAAATGAGAGAGATGCAAGAAAAGCATGAAAAACGGGTCAATACCTTGCTAAAGGAGACCCCAAAAAATGCTGAAGAAAATAACACTTTGAAAAATAGGCTCACTGAATTGGCAAAAAAGGTTCAAAAAGCCAATGAGGAGAAGAATGCTTTCAAAAGCAGAATTAGCCAAATGGAAAAAGAGGTTCAAAAGCTCACTGAAGTAAATAGTTCTCTCAAAATTAGGATGGAATAGATGGAGACTAATGACTTTCTGAGAAACCAAGAAATCACAAAACAAAACCAAAAGAATGAAAAAATGGAAGAGAATGTGAAATATCTCATTGGAAAAACAACTGACCTGGAAAATAGATCCAGGAGAGACAACTTAAAAATGATGGGACTACCTGAAAGCCATGATCAAAAAAAGAGCCTAGACATCATCTTTCATGAAATGATCAAGGAAAACTGCCCTGAGATTCTAGAACCAGAGGGCAAAATAAGTATTGAAGGAATCTATTGTTTACCGCCTGAAAGAGATCCAAAAAGAGAAACTCGTAGGAACATTGTGGCCAAATTCCAGAATTCCCAGGTCAAGGAGAAAATATTGCAAGCAGCTAGAAAGAAACAATTTCAGTATTGTGGAAATACAATCAGGATAACCCAAGATCTAGCAGCTTCTACATTAAGGGATCGAAGGGCGTGGAATAGGATATTCCAGAAGTCAAAGGAACTAGCACTCACACCAAGAATCATCCACCCAGCAAAACTGAGTATAATACTTCAGGGGAAAAAATGATCTTTCAATGAAACAGAGGACTTTCAAGCATTCTTGATGAAAAGACCAGAGCTGAAAAGAAAATTTGGCTTTCAAACACAAGAAAGAGAAGAAGCATGAAAAAGTAAACAGCAAAGAGAAGTCATAAGGGACTTACCAAAGGTGAACTGTTTACATTCCATGGAAAGACAATATTTGTACTTCTTAAAACTTTTCAGTGTCTGGGTAGTTGGTGGGACCACACACAGATGTACACCCACACACACACATGCACACACACACATGTACAGGCATGCACACACACATACACACATGCACACACATACAGAGACAGAGAACACAGAGTGAAATGAATAGGATGGGACCATATCTTAAAAGAAATTAAGGTAAATGGTGAGAGAGAAATGTCGTGGGAGGAGAGAGGGTGAAATGGAATGGGGGAAATTATATCTCATTCAAGATGCAAGCAGGAGACTTTTTAGTGGAGGGAAAGAGAGGAGAGCTGAGAAAAAAACATGAAGTTTACCCTCATCCCATTCGACTAAAGGAAGGAGTAAAATGCACACTCATTTTGGAATGAAAGCCTATCTTACAGTACAGGAAAGTGGGGGAGAAGGAGATAAGCAGGGTGGAGGGGATGATGGAAGGGAGGGCAATGGGAGAAGGGAGCAATTTGAAGTCAACACTCTTGGGGAGGGACAGGATAAAAAGACAGAATAGAAACAATGGGGGGCAGGATAGGATGGAGGGAAATACAGTTAATCTTACACAACACGACTATTGTGGAAGTCATTTGCAAAACTACACAGATATGGCCTATATTGAATTCCCTTCCCAAAGGGAATGGGTGGGGAGGGAGGGATGGGGAGAATTTGGAACTCAAAGTTTTAGGAACAACTGTTTAGTATTGTTCTTGCTACTAGGAAATAAGAAATACAGTTAATGGGGAATAGAAAGTCATCTGGCCCTACAGGACAAAAGAGAAAATGGGAACAAGAGAAGAGAGGGATGATAGAAGGGAGGGCAGATTGGTGATAGGGAAAATTAGAATGCTTGGTGTATTGGGGTGGGGGGGAGGGGATAAATGGGGGGAAAATTTGGAACCCAAAATTTTGTGAAAATTAATGTAAAAAGTTAAATAAATAAATAAATAAATAAGGAAAAAAAAAACAATGATAAAGTAAGAAGCTTATACAAAATATTCTCCCCCCAAATCCTGGAGCTCACACTTTCACAAATACAAGCTATGCCCATTGAAAAAATAGAATCAAATCAAGAATGTACACATATAGAAAACACATGTGGAACAGGTCTTTCTGAATCCTTTTTAGCTGTTGTCTAGATACTACAGGGGGACTTCACTTATCCAGATATCTAGTAAAATTCTTTCTGTGTCTCTCAGTCTCTGTCTCTCTCTCTCAAATAGGCAGCTAAAGGAGAAGAAATCAAGAAGGGAAAATTATATTGTGAATCTGATTTTCTCTAAAGCAAAGACCTGGTTGTTGGGACAGAAATGGTGGGCAGTATCTAATTCCTTTTAGATAATGAAGAAAGAGAAATCCAGAAATAGTCTGACATGCAACTTATATTTTGGGAAAACATATTTCAAAATGTTCAGAGTAACCTCATCATAAGATGCCATGGAGTAAAATGCTTCAGGGAAAATTACCTCAGGAGGGATGGAAAACTATCAGTAATGAAATTCTGAAACCACAAAAGGAAACAACTGAAACGAGACACAAAAATTGACACTTGCCTGAATAGACCAATAACTATTCACAAGGAACTCTCTCAATGATAGACTCAAAAAGAGAAATGTATAGAAGGTGGGACAAGGGAAGGTAACAAAATGAAACATAGCAATGTAGCACAATTTGGCCAAAAAAAAAAAAAAAAAAAAAAAAGAGCATCAGATGGCCTGAAGTACAGAACAGGTAAAGGTTAGCAAAGGAACTAAAGATAGCAAAAAGAGGTTTTAGGGCTGTTGGGAGGAAAGAAGGATAAGAGAATGAATGGGACTTTAACTTGAGATGAATGGTACCCTGGTAACTGACAGAAAAGAGAAGACAGAGTTGCTTAATTTTCATTTTGCATCTATTTCTTCTGACAAATGCCATTTGTATTAGAAATTACAACAAAATTACAACAAAAATAGAGATTTGATAACCAGGTTCATTAGTGTCTCAATTTTCCCACATCTCCTTCAACATTTATCATTTTCCTTTTTGTCATATTAGCCATGAGGGTGGTACCTCAAAGTTGTTTTAATTTGCATTTCTCTAATTAATAGTGATTTAGAGCATTTTTGTCAAATGACTATAGATAGTTTTGATTTCTTCTTCTGAAAACTATCTGTCCACATCCTTTGACCACTTATCAATTGTAGAATGACTTGTATTCTTATAAATTTTACTCAGTTCTCTATATATTTGAGAAGTGAGGATTTTATCACAAATGGTTGCATAAAAATTGTTTTCCAGTGTTCTACTTTCCTCCTAACTGGTTGCATTGGTTTTGTTTGTGCAAAAACTTTTTAATTTAATATAATCAAGATAATCCATTTTATATCTTGTAATGCTCTCTATCTCTTGTTTTGTCAGAAATTCTTCCCTTTTCCATAGATCTGAGAGGTAAACTACGCCTTGGTTTCCTAATTTGCTTATAGTGTCACCTGTTTTGATCTTATCTTGGTAGTCATTTGATACTTAAACCAAGGAAAGAAAAAAAAAGAAAAAGAAAACTATAGATCAATTTCCCTAATGAAAAATGATAAAAATGTTGCAACTAATATATCAACAAAGAGATTATAGCAATAAATCACAAATATCACATATTGTGACCAGGTGAGATATATACCAAGAACTCAGAGCTGGTTTAATATTAGGAAAGTTATAAGCATAATTAGCTATGATAATAATTAAAAGCAACAAAAATTACATGACTATCTCAACAGAAGCAGGAAAAGCTTTTGACTAAATATAACACCCATTCCTGTCTAAAAAACAAAACTAGAAAGCATGCAAATCAGTGAAGTCTTTATTAAAATGATACATAGTATCCATCTACAACCAAGAGCAAGTCTTTTCTGTCACGGGAATAAACTAGAAGTCTTCCCAATAAGTCAGGGGTAAAACAAGGATCTCCTTTTCTGATTAGTTGACTTTCTTTTCATAATCTTGTTTTCCTTAGACTGTCCTTTTTTTCCCCCTCAATCTTTCTCATTTGATTTTTAAAGTCTTTTTCAAGTCCTTCTATGAATTGTTTTTGGGCAGATGATAATTTAATGTCACTCTTTTGGGATAGAAAAGGATTTCTTTTTTTTCACTATCCTCTTCTGAAGATGAACCCTGGTTTTCTCTATTACTATAGTAATAATCTATGGTTGTAGTCTTTCTCCTTTACGTGTGTGTGTGTGTGTGTGTGCTTTTGTAGCAGTTTAGTATTTGTAATCCCTTCTAGCCCTGGGGGATGGGAGATGGTGCCTCTGACCCCAGATCCTCCTTCTGTTCTCCCTTCTAGCCTGGAACTGAAACAGAGACTTCAAGCTTCATCTCAGTGCCCATAGCAGGTAGCGTCCATGCCCCACTGCTTCTACATTCACCAGGCATGTGCTGGTTCCTTCTATATCAACAGCACAGCTGGGTCTGGTATTCTTTGTCAGCAGAGGCTCACTGGATCATCCCCAGCTCAGATGCACAACTTCCCTTACTGCCCTGGGAATAAATGTTCCTGTAGCTGGGGCTGAAGCAGACTCCCAACCTAGCTAACCCCAGGTCTTGCCATTTATTGTTTAACTGGTTCTAGCCTGGAGGTGTTCACCTTCACAGTGAAGTGTCCTGTTGTTTTTCTTCAGATCTTCTCTCATTGTCCCAAGAGGACCACTGCTCTAGTCTTAGTCTTATTTATTTTTACCATGCTATATTTGTCCTGAAGTGCTATTGTTATCTCATCTATGGGGGAAATCTAGAAAGCTTGGAATTTTCTGACCTAGTCCACCATTTCCTCAGAATCCTTTCCTGGAATACAATTTTTTAAAGAAAAAGATATGCAAAGATATGGAATTGATAGTGCAATTTCTGGATGGAAAGAGTAAATATAGATGGTCAGATATCAATGTGACAGGTCTCCAGAGGCTCAAGAACTTGTGATTGGTTCTATACTACTTAACATTTTTTATAATGACTTGGATAAAATCATAGATGACATGTTTATCAATGTTGTAAATGAGACAAAGCTTGAAAAGTTAGGTAACACAACAGGATAGAATACAAGTTTAACAAAGTTTTGATAGTCTAAAGCAAGTAGGTTAAATTCAAAAAGACAAAATTTAGTAGTACTAAATGTAAAGTCTTACACACAGACCTTACAAACACCAGATTTGGGTCAGATGTGGAGATGCATGCCTGTAATGCTAGTAATGCTAGAGGCTAAAGTTGGTGGATCTCTGAAGTCCCAAACTGGAGTGGATCAAACTGTCAGGTGTTTGCATGAAATTTGACATTATCAAGGTGAGCCTGTGGTAGGTGGGGGACACCAAATTACCTAAAGAAGGGAAAACTAGCCCAGGTCAGAAACAGAAGAGGTCTTTTTAGAGCAGGACAGAACCCACCAATAGCCCCTGCTTGGGTGAGATAGGGAAATCTTGTCTCAAAAACCATCAACTAAACCAGGCTAAATTTAAAAACATATATAAGATGTAGAAGCCATAATTAGATAGCAATTTGTCTTTAAAAAAAAAAGTCTGGAGGGTTTAGTGGATTATAAGTTCCATATGAATCAACAGTGTGATGACAAACAAAAAGTAAATGTGATTTTTAGTATCTTTTATCA